>BPTQ01000001.1:252024517-252176012 GCA_019973895.1 Chrysanthemum seticuspe | reverse complement strand
AACTCTTTACTGGGTAGACTACCGTTCACTTTGTGAACTGAAAAGAAGACAGTTTCGCTCGACCAAGGAAAGGGAACTTCGGTTTGAAGGAGGGTCTGAAGAGGAGTTTGGAAAACTATAGGTGATTTTCGTACCGGTTGACGGTAAAATCAAAGTAGAGGAGGTAAAGTTCACCCAGGTGGACGAGTTTTAGAAGTATATGTTCTACGACGACTCATAGTATTAGTCGTTGTTTACTTACTTCTTGTAGGAGGTTGTGTGATGATCAAAATCGAACACTCATACTACCTCATCCTGCTAACAACGTACGACCTCACCCTCACATACTACTACTTCCATTCATTAAACTCGATCCTCGTACATAGTAGTATAACCTTACTCTACAAGGTTGTTTCCGTCATACTGGTCTTCTCCTACGTGCCATCCCTCAAGACTGTAGTTCAAGTTCTCTAAACTCAGACAACATGTCGAGTAGTTTTCACTCATACAGGTTGGGTGGAAATCGGAATTCTCGATATGAATGTACATTGGTACTACCTCCGTTTCTAGCATCCTTGAAACTTAACGTTAGTAGTAACAGTCCAAAACGTAAGTCGACTAACTCGACTGAGTTTTAGAATACCTTGGACAGCATGGGGAACACCTATGGAAGAAGAAGACTCTATAACTTCACAACTTTAACAACAGAGTCGTACCTGAAGGAGTAAGAGGACCTAAGAAGTAACGGTGGCTTGGAACGAAAGTCGCGGTAGGTTTACAGGAAACGTAGTTAGTACACTACTTTCAGTGTGTTCACTAGAAGTCCTTACCGGACTTCTTCCTATCATTATAGATAAGGAACCCTAAACAATATCGCTAAACCGTTTTCCAAGAAACGTATAATCATAAAACTAAATAAGATATACACAATCACTTCCTAATAAAGCTCATGTATATCCACACTAAATAAACTAAACACGGAATAATTACTTCCGCAGAAACAAACTAATAACTATTATACTTCAGCAGAATAAGTCTTCGGCAGAATCCAATTCACTTCAGTAGAAACACTTCGGCATTAAGTTCAGCATAATCCAGACTTTCACATAATTCCCAACATCTATCAAGGTCTATGTTTCTAACAAGTGGTATCAGAGCCTCGGGAAAGTCTCTACGATACTAAGAACCATATTTAGCCTCACCCCCATACAACCAAAATTCATTCACCATGCCTGGATCTGATAATGAAACTGAAGTCACAAATACCAACAACACCAAAACCACTTCCATGCAACAACTCAATATTTCCAATAGTAATGGTAAGTTTCCTTATCTAAAGAGGGAAGAGTATGATCTTTGGACTATGAAGATGCAGAACTAGATCTCCAATATTGATTGGAATCTCTGGGAGATAGTGAAGAAAGGAAACAGTCTAAAGAGAATGATTCCAGACCTTGATGGGAAGTTTACCATTGCTCCTCCCCAAACTGCTGAAGAGGTGCTGGCGGTGCAAAGAGAGCACAAAGTAAAAACTATCCTTCTTCAGGCCATTCCTGAAGATCACTTGTGTGACTTTCATCACATGATTGATGCAAAGGACATTTGGATGGCGCTGAAAGCAAGGTTCGGTGGCAATGAAGAATCCAGGAGAATGAGGAAGTCCATGCTGAGACAACAATTTCAACACTTCAATATCTCAGAAGAAGAAGGTATCCACAAGGGGTACGACAGGTTCCATAAGATTTTGAGTCAGCTCAATCAGCTGAATGCAAAACCTGACAATGATGATTGCAATTCAAAGTTCCTACGATCTTTGCCTCCATCATGGTTACATGTAAGTATAGCTCTTAAGGCTAAAGGTGGGTTGGACATACTCACTTTTGATGAGCTGTACAACAGACTCAAATCTCTTGAACTTGATGTCAGAACTCCCTACCGTGCATCCTCTTCTGGTCATACTGCCTTTGTTGGAACATCTCATTCCAATATGATGATACATGCTCCTAGCTCAAATTACTTACCTTCATCATCATACACTCCCACTCCAGCATGCAACAATCGTCCTACTCCATCATACTCACAAGCTAAAACTAGTAGTGTGTTGGAGGATGTTCTTCATTCATTTGTTGCTGATTATGATACTCAGCAGCATCTTGTATATGAAGATTTTGAGCAGGTGGACCCACTTGAAATGGAGGAGATGAAACTAAAATGGCAGTTGGCCATGCTTTTAGTGGATATCAAAAGGTTTGAGGAGAAGTCTGGGAGGAAGTTTGGCTTCAAGGGAAAGGAACCAGCTCGCTTTGACAGAAGAAAAGTCAAGTGTTTCACTTGCCATCAGATGGGTCATTTCTCAAGGGAATGCAAGGATAGGAAGGATGGAGATGGAGCAAACTACCTTTCCTATCAGCAGAAACAGAAGGAAGCTGGAACTTCAGCAGCTCTTGTCACCATGGATGCACCAGTCAACTGGACTGCACATGAACTTGTGAATGAGGTAGCTGCTGATACTGAGAAGCTTGGATTGCTGGCAAGATGTACTTCAGAGGATAAGCATGATCACTTTGCCTTGATGGGACTTTCTCAGGTACACAACTGCATATTTGGTTGTAGTGAAAGATACAATGAACTTAAAGAAGCTTATGATACTATGAAACCTAGATACAATGAATGCTATGTTGAAAATGAAGCTTATAAACTATCGTTAAAAACATTAAAAAGACAAAAGGTATGGTTTCAAAAGAATCAGACAGCTTATGAAGAAAAGATAAAGTTCTTACAGTTTGATCTAGATATTGCAAATATTAACATAAAACGCACTGAGAAAGAAAAAGTTGATGCTATTGCTGAAAACCTAGTGCTTAAAGAAAAACTAAGTGAGGAAATCACAAGGAATAATGAATGGCAAATGTATGGTAAAAGCTTAAATAGGATTATCTATACTAGTCAATCTCAGACATCACCAATAGGTTTAGGTTTCCAAAAATATGTAGGTCCAGAAGCTAAGTATGATGGGCGTAAATCTACCCCAGCAGGCCTAGCTAATTATGTAAAAGAGGGTGATTTGCATGCTGTCCCTGGACCTATTAGAGGTGAATTCATGCCCATTGACTTGTCCATCATTGTTGACTTTGATGGATCACACCACCTATATGGCAAAAAGTCAAAAGACTTGCCTGACCCCGATGCTTCATCTAATGACTTTGTCTCTTGCTCTGACAGTGACAATTCATCGGATCAAGGGTCTACCTCTTATGCCAGCTGTGATTCAAGTGATAAGTCAGACCTTCCCAAGCCCTCACCTGAGCCTACACCCAAGCCTGCACCCAAGTCTATCTACAAGCCTTCTAGGATAGCTGCTGAGGAATCAACTTCCAAGACAGTTTCCACTCAAGACTTGTCTTTTAAATCGTTGCATAATAAGTCTGATAAAAACAATTCCTTTAATGTCTCTGTTTCAAGTTCTTCTGCATGTAATAAAACATCTTCTAATTTGTCTAAATCTTCTAAGAGGAAGACATGTTTTGTGTGTGGAAGTAAATTTCATTTAATTACGGATTGTGATTTTTAAGAACAAAGATTGGGTGCATGTGCTACTCAGCAGAAACCTAGACAAGTGTGGACCAATGTTAATAATATTCCACCTTATGTCCCACAAGCAGCTTACACTGACTCTCCTTGGAGAAGTTCAGTTGCCAGACCTTATGTGCGACCAACTAGCCCATATTTTAATCATGGTTATTGGCCTACATATGCTGACCCAATGAATGATGGGAATAGATTTTGGGGTACTGCTGTCAAGCCCTCAGCAGGTTGTTCTTGGAATAAAAAGGGACCCAAATTTCAATGGAAATCCAAGAACAATGGTGGATCTTTCTCATCTGCTAGACCTAAATCATATGATCCACAAGGCAGGTTCAAGTCAGCAATGACTTGAGCCTCCTTTGTATACTAACATTCTTTTGTATATAATTTTTTTGTTATTATAGGATCATCCTCTTAAGTGTTAGGAATTAGAAATTCCATGTAATCGTTAGAATGCTTGTAGTCGTAGTTCTTTTAAGTTAAGTAGTATTTAGTTAAGTAGCACCGTGGAGGACAGACGGGTCTTTACCCATTGTATGCCTGATTCACATCCCGTTGTGTGGCGATTTATTGTAAGACTATAAATACTCTCTACCTTCCAAGGTAGAGAGTTGGAGCTCATAATAATATTATCCTTTCTCTCACTATAGTTCCCAACTCTCTTCCTTTCTCTCACTAGAACTTTCTCTCTCTAACTTACTTAAATGCCTACTTTGATCATGGTTTAGAGTGTTTGTGAAATCCAATATCCTACAATTGGTATCAAGAGCCATGGTTTGATCACTCATCTTTCATGCTCTTTGTTTTGGTGGATTTCATAAGGTTTTTGGGATATTAAGGGTTTAGGAGAGTTTGATTCATTTGGACAAATTCTAGCGTTAAAGTTTTGAATTTTGCTTGTACTTTTGTGTTTAGAATCATCATATGTGTTTATGTTTTGAATTGGAAGGCTTAAATCATTGTGGTTTGGTTGTTTTGGATTGATAAAGTGGTTATTTGTGGAAAAAGGACGAAGCGAGTTGAGTCTCGGACTTGTTTTTCTTCAAAGCGAGTTGCTTAGTTATTTTATGCGAGTTGGTATATGCGACTTAGCTGTTTAGCCAGTTGATCTTTATGCGACTTGGGTTATAAGCGAGTTGTTTCTTTAAGCGACTTGAGATCTAAAGCGACTTAGCTATTTAGCGAGTTGTAACGCTAGCGAGTTAACTTAAGCGACTTAGTGTTCAAGCGAGTTGATTGTGTTGCGAGTTGAGACTAAAGCGAGTTGGCTATTTAGCGACTTGATTAATTAAGCGAGTTGAGTGTGTTGCGAGTTGATGCTAATGCGACTTGGCTATTTAGCGAGTTGACTGCTTATGCGAGTTGTGTGTTTAGCGACTTGTTCATTTAGACTTGTTACTTCTTTGTGATACATTCTTACAGTTGTTCTTTTGGTTTAGTAAAATCCCGTGAAAGAATCAATTTCCCGGTTTAATCAAAGAATAGTTATATCCCATAGAATTTGTTATCATGGCAAACATCGTTCCTACCAGTGCTTCATCAGTAGCTGAGGATGTTCAAGCTGCTGGCTCAGATACTCGTCCACCCATGCTTGACAGAACTGACTATGACTCTTGGGCTCAACGAATCAGATTGTACTGTCTTGGAAAAGAAAATGGGGTTAACATTCTCAAATCCATTGATGAAGGACCTTACCGAGTTGAGACTACTAGAGATGTACTTGATACTGCTGAAGATGGAACTCTGATTTACGGAATGGACAGACCAAAGATGTATGATGAACTTGATGATAAGGAGAAAAAGAGATTTGATGCAGACATCCGAGCTTCCAACATTATACTGCAAGGTCTACCAAAAGACATCTACAAGCTTATCAATCACAACACCGAGGCAAAAGCTGTTTGGGATAATGTCAAGATGCTTCTTTCTGGTTCTGAGCTAACTGTTGAAGACCGAGAATCACAGCGGTATGATGAATTTGAGCACTTCAAGATGAAACCAGATGAAAGTGTCTATGAGTACTATGTGAGATTTCATAAGCTGGTGAATGACATGAGGAACATCAGAATGACTATGCCTAACATTTAGCTGAACTCAAAGTTTGTAAACAACATGAATCCTGAATGGCACAAATTTGTTACTTCAGTAAAGCTCACTAAAGGATTGAAGAATACGAATTATGAGCAACTCTATGCCTTCCTCCTTCAAAATGAGAGGCATGCCATATTTGAAAAGAGGATTCTTGATCAGTTCAAAGCTCAGGGAGAAACAAGCTCAACAAATGATTCAACTGCCTTTTACTCAAATATTGGGATTACCACCAAACCTTCTCAAGTTGTACCAATGGTAATGGTAATCATAAACTCATTCCTGATCCAATGTTCAAACAAGCTGATGCAGATGCTGGCATAGGAAACTTCATCAATCAACTGGCACTTATGATAAGTGAAAACATGAATTCTCTCCCACAAACCAACAACAACCTCAGAACAGCCTCTAACCCACACAAACAAGCTACTGTCAGAGATGGGAAGATTTTTGTGCAACCGGTTTAGGAAAGACAATATGATCAGGAAAGAGGTGGAGCTGGCAGAGGTTATGCTGCAAATCAGAATCGGGGTAGGAATGGAAATCAAGGTCAAGCTAAGCCGATCAAATGCTATAACTGTGGTGGTGAGGGACACATTGCAAGGAACTGCACATCTCCAAAACGTCCACAGAATGCTGAGTACTTCAGGGATAAGATGCTGCTTGTACAAGCTCAAGACAATGGAGCAGCTTTGGATGAAGAGGAGTTACTATTTCTTGCTGAAGGAAATGCCAAAACCTATGATGCTGATGTTGATGAACAGCCGATTCAAGAGATAGGTCATAATCATCAGAATGCTTTTCAAGTGGCTGACTGTGATGCATACGATTCTGATGTTGATGATGGACCTTATGCACAAACAATTTTCATGGCAAGCATTTCTCCAATGGTCTCTCCTAAGGTCTCTTCTTCACCACCTACTGGACCATCCAAAGACAAAATCATCTCAGAGGTATTAAAACTATATGATGAGCAAAAATTGCATAATGAAGTACAATCTTTTGAGACTTACGACTCAGATATTGATAATATGGGTAATAGTAATGTTGTCCCACACGATCAATATGTGAATCAAAGTGAAACTAAGATTGTACCAAGTAATGCATCTTCTGCAGTCAATGTTGACTATGTCGTTGATGAATTCACTGCATGTACCCCTGATGATTCTATTGTATCTGAACTGAATGCCTATAAAGAACGGGTTGCCATTTATGAACAACGAGCTAAGTTTGAGTTGACCACTCGTGAGCAGGAAATGGAAGACCAAGTACGTACAATCATTAGAAAAAGTAATTTTAGAGAAGAAGTATTAAAACAAGAGTTAAATTCCTTGAAAGAAAAGCTTTCAAAAACTGCTAAGCAAAAACAAGAACTTCAAGAAAATGTGAAAATGCTTAAGCAAGAATTTAATGAAAAGGAATCAAAACTCTTGAAAGATTTTTCTAATCTGAAAACTTTGAAAAACAAAATTGAAAACAAGTTGTACATACAAGGAAATACCATTCAGACTGCTCACATGATCACTAAGCATAGAGTCTTAAGCGATAAACACATCATTGCCCTTGTTGAGGAACCAAATCCTGAGGTCATTAAAAAGGCGAGAATTGCACATAAGGTAATTTATGATGCTACTGAAATCCTTAAACCTAGACAGAAACCTAGTTGCGTTGAGTGCTCAGAGGAAGATAAAAAGTCAGATGAAATCACTAGGGAAAAGATGAACAAGAAACTAGCTGATCCAAAGTGTAGAGAAAAGAAAGTAATCATCACACCCCATGATTACAAAAAGGAGAATTGGATTGCCTTAAACAAGTTTAAGCCTCAGACATTGTTAACTCCTGAACAAGTGTTCTGGAAAATGGATTTAGATAAGCAGAAAGCTGAAAATATTGTTGAAACCAACCCCCCTTTAGGAAAATGCCTAGAGCGACTGTGTATCCTCCAAATACACCAATGCATCTAGTTCCTAGAATTATTGCCACTAAAAGAAAGACCTTAATCAGTCAATATGTTATCTTTCAACTATTTGTTGATTTTGAGAAAACTTGCAAGAAAAGGATCACACCCACTGGTATAACTGAAGGAGAAAGAGGTTTTCAGCAAACTAAAGAATGTTATTTAACTGAAGTCATGCCCTTCTTTAAACAACTAAAATATCACTTTGAGAGTCTTAAAAAGGGAATGAATTCTAACATTAAAGAAATGGAAAAGGAATTTGATGCAATGATAGTTGAGGTTAGTGATTATGAGCGAGCATTAAAATATAATGAGATTGAAAGGAAGAACTTGCTTACACTGAATGATAATATGATTTCTGAATGTATTGCTCAAGATGTGTTTTTCACTGCTACAATCGTTCCATTAATGCTTCTCCATTTCATGAACTATCTGTTGCTCTGAAAGTCTCCCATGATCGTGTCATTGAGCTTGAAAAAACTAATTCTAAACTAACTGAGAAAATTGAATTGGATGATCACGACAATTTGGTTAAACATTTTTCTAAGCTAGAGGTTGAGCATTTTAATTTACAACTAAAATATCAACATCTTAAAGAAAATGTAAAAACTTCAAATATCAAGACATCTTCAGATGCTCCAGAGTTTGATGCAGTTTTTCAGATAAACAAACGAGATGAGCAGATTAATGCTCATTGTAACACGATCAGAAAGTTGAAAGCCCAAATTTCTCAATTAAAGGGTGAAAAGAACAATGTGACTGGCTCCCAAATGCCTCCTCCTTTAGATTCTCAGAATTCCCAAATGTTTCATCTTCAAAACTTAGTAAATACATTACAGCAAGAAAACGAAAGTTTTCTTGAAGAAAATGAAAAGGTTAAACGTCATTTCAATGAGTTATTTGAATCAATAAAGGTCACTCGTAGCAAAAATAATGAACAAATAGCTTCATTACAAAAGGAAATTGAGAATCTGAAGAGCCAGGTAAAAGGGAAAATGCCAATGACCAATGGGGGGAATGATGGACCAAAGGTTCCTATGGATAACAAATATGCTTTGTCTATGGAATATGTCCCTCCTCATCTCAGGAATAACAAACTTGCTATTCAAACATACTTCTCATCCCTTAAGGATTGCCTAGAATGTCTGCGTGAGATTGTTGAAGAGGATAAGTTAGAAAAACCACATGACAATGCAATTGGGCATGCATGCTTATATGCCAAACGATCTCAAGAAATCCTAGAATGCTTAACCATAATATGCCCTAATTCATTAGGTGAGAGAGTTAATCCTTTGATTCCATGTTCTATGCCTAGTGCCAAGTACGATATTCATTCGATGCCCAATGTGTTGAATGTGAACATTAGTGTGCCTTCAAGTAGTTCAGAATCCAGATATGTGAATGCTAAGAAATTGAACCTTAGTGTGCCTGCATGTAGTTCAGATCCCTGTAACTCTAGAGATGAGAAAGTGAACCTTAGTGTGTCTGCATGTAGTTCAGATCCCAGCACATCTAAACAGGTGAAGCAAAGAGTAGTAAAACCAACTAATGTTCCTATTCCCTCTACAGGAGTAATCAGTGACATTAAAGGGAGCAGGTCAAAGTCTCAAGACAATACAAAGAATGATAGGACCTCGCAAGCTAAGAATGTGCATTGGAAAAGAGTAGAAGAACAATCTAGGAACTTTATGTTTGAATCGAATAAAACGAATCGTGTTGATTCTAGTATTAGCCTTAGGCGTACTGTAACTAATTCGAATTCAGATACTATTTGCAAACCTTGTAATGATGATTGCTTGAATTCTGTTACTTATCATGAATGTGGTATGAATGTTATGCCTAATGCTGTTAATTGTCCTGTGAAAAGTATTAATGCTAAAAAACGTGCTAAGAAGGCTAAAAGGCAAAAACGAAAGAAAGCTAGGAAACAGTGGAAACCCACAGGAAGAACCTTCAATAAGGTAGGATATAGATGGATTCCTTTTGGTCAAAAGGCTAATCAGTCATGTCCTCAATATGTTAAGACAATGCCCACTAGTAAATGGATGCCTACTTGAAGACCTATCCCTTTAAGAAGTGAACATACTTTGAATAGGTCAAATACAAACACCAGTATTGCATCTATTACTAATGATTTCATTGACTCTATCTCTGATTTAAATGTTTCCATTCCTGATGTGGGTGTTCCAATCACTATTACTAACCAAATGGAACCCATTCTTGCATGGGGA
The DNA here is from genome assembly GCA_019973895.1 of Chrysanthemum seticuspe. Classification (NCBI taxonomy): domain Eukaryota; kingdom Viridiplantae; phylum Streptophyta; class Magnoliopsida; order Asterales; family Asteraceae; genus Chrysanthemum; species Chrysanthemum seticuspe. Next base: position 252,166,172 of record BPTQ01000001.1, on the reverse strand, counting down.
TCCCAATTATCCAGTTATCCATTCTTGTCTGTGTTCAACTGCAGACCGTTCAAATCGTTCTGTGGTACCTGGACTCAGGCTGTTCCAAGCATATGACTGGAGACCGGTCGCGGCTCATGAACTTCGTGAGCAAATTCATCAGGACAGTTAGATTCGGAAATGATCATTTCGGTGCAATTATGGGTTATGGAGATTACGTCGTTGGTGATAGTGTCATCTCTAGAGTATACTATGTGGAAGGTCTTGGTCATAATCTGTTCTCTGTGGGTCAATTCTGTGATTCTGATCTAGAAGTAGCCTTCAGAAAATATACTTGTTTTGTCAGAGAACTTAATGGTAAGGAACTGTTAAGAGGAACTCGTGGTTCAAATCTTTACACAATCTCTATCGATGACATGATGAAGTCTTCTCCAATTTGCTTATTGTCAAAGGCTTCGAAAACAAAGTCATGGCTATGGCATCGTCGTCTCAATCACTTGAACTTCGGCACCATCAATGATCTCTCCAGAAAGGACTTAGTTGTAGGTTTACCTAGACTAAAGTATGAAAAGGATCATCTTTGTTCAGCTTGCCAATTGGGTAAAAGCAAAAAGTATGCCCATAAACCCAAACCTACAAACTCAGTTACAGAAGTTCTTCATACCCTTCATATGGATTTGTGTGGACCAATGAGAGTGCAGAATATCTTTGGGAAGAAATATGTGTTAGTTGTGGTTGATGACTACTCTAGATTCACCTGGGTCAAGTTCTTAAGGACAAAGGATAAAACTCCTGATATCATCATCAAACTCATCAAACAGCTGTAGGTTCGACTTAACAAAACAGTTAGAATTATCAGAACAGACAATGGAACTGAGTTTCTTAACAAACAACTTAGTGATTTTTATGAAAGCATTGGAATCAGCCATCAAAGAAGTGTTCCACAAACTCCTCAACAGAACGGTGTAGTTGAAAGACGAAATCGAACCCTTGTGGAAGCCGCTAGAACAATGCTGATTTACTCAAAGGTTCCAATGTTTCTCTGGGCTGAAGCTATTGCCACTGCATGCTACACACAAAATCGTTCCCTGATTCACACTGTTCATGGAAAGACACCATATGAACTTGTCCACAACAGAAAACCTAATCTCTCTTTCCTTCGTGTGTTTGGAGCATTGTGTTATCCAACTAATGAGGGTCAAGACTTAGGCAAACTTAGAGCTAAAGCAGACATTGGAGTATTTGTAGGGTATGCACCAAACAAAAAGGGATACCGAATCTACAACAAAAGAACCCGAAATATCATGGAAACAATTCACGTTACGTTTGATGAGCTGACCGGTCAAACGGCTCCTGGACAATTCAGTTCTGGACCCGCACTTCAAAACAGTCCAATTGGTTCATCCCTTGTTCCAAACTCTTCTCAAGAAACTCCATATGTACCTCCATCTGAAGATGATTTAAAGAAATTGTTTGATCCTATGTTTGATGAATAATATGAGCCAAGTGCTAATGAACTGTCAACTCCTACAGCAGAGGCTGCTCATATTCCTGAGAATGGAGTCAATCCTTCGGTCTCAATATCATTAAGCCAAGAAGTGCCTGCTGCTGATCACTCTATCTCATCGACAAATCATCAATCTTCGAATGTACATCATGGATTTGTTTCTGGTATCAATGATGAAGATAATCCCTTTGCTACTACTGAAGATGCTCCATTTGAAAACATATTTGCTCCTGAATCGTCATCAGAACCATCTTCTTCAGAAGACATCAACTCTGCTACTTTAGTCCCCCAACCACTGCCACACGAACACCTCAAAAAATGGACTCATGATCATTTATTAGACAACATCATTGGAAATCCCTCTCGTCCTGTATCAACATGAAAACAACTTGCAACCGATGCCTTGTGGTGCTTCTTCAACTCTGTGCTATCTAAGATCGAACCAAAGGATGTTAAAACCGCCATGGATGAAGACAGCTGGTTCAATGCCATGCAAGAAGAAATTCATGAGTTTGATCGACTTGATGTATGGGAATTAGTACCTGCTCCAGATTGTGCTATGATCATTGCTCTAAAATGGATCTTCAAAGTAAAACTTGATGAGCATGGTGATGTGTTAAAGAACAAGGCTCGATTGGTTGCTAAAGGTTATCGTCAAGAGGAGGGTATTGACTTTGAGGAATCGTTTGCTCCTGTTGCTCGTATCGAGGCAATCAGAATCTTCTTGGCTAATGTTGCTAGTAAGAACATGGTAGTCTATTAGATGGACGTAAAGATGGAATTTCTGAACGAAGATCTTAAAGAAGTCGTCTATGTCAGCCAACCTGATGGCTTTGTGAATCCCGAGCATCCGACTCACGTTTATCGTTTGAAGAAGGCTCTATACGGTTTAAAACAAGCTCCAAGGGCAGGGTATGATACGCTATCAAAGTTTCTTCTATCCACTGGATTCAGCAAAGGAGCAGTTGATCCAACATTGTTCACCAGGAAGTCAGGCAAACATTTAATTCACGTTCAAATTTATGTTGATGATATCGTCTTTGCCTCGACTGACCCCAATGAGTGTGATCGTTTTTCAAATGAAATGAGTTCAAAATTTCAAATGTCAATGATGGGACAAATGTCATTTTTCTTGGGATTACAAATTTCACAAAGTCCCAGAGGCATTTTCATAAATCAATCTAAATATGCAACTGAGATCTTAATGAAATTTGGATTTGATTCAAGTGACCCTGTTGACACTCCCATGATTGATCGAACCAAACTAGATGAGGACCACTCAGGGATCATGGTAGACCAAACGAAATATCGTAGTATGATTGGATCCCTGATTTACCTCACTGCTAGTAGACCAGACATCTTGTTTGCTGTTTGTATGTGTGCTAGATACCAGGCTAAGCCTACTAAAAAGCACCTTGAAGCAGTTAAACGGGTCTTTCGGTATCTCCAAGGAACCATCAATATGGGACTTTGGTACCCGAAAGACATCGGTATGTCACTAACAGCATATGCGGATGCAGATCATGCAGGGTGTCAAGATACTCGTCGAAGTACGTCTGGAGGTGCTCAGTTTTTGGGTGATAAGCTTGTGAGCTGGTCGTCAAAGAAGAAAATGAGTACTTCTATTTCCTCTACAAAGGCAGAATACGTAGCCATGTCATCGTGTTGTGCTTAAATCCTTTGGATGAGATCTCAATTAACTGACTATGGCTTTGTATTCGACAAAATCCCTCTGTACTGTGATAATAAAAGTGCTATTGCTCTCTCATGCAATAACGTTCAACACTCAAGAGCTAAGCATATCGACATTCAACATCATTTTATCAGGGAACAAGTGGAAAAAGGTGCAGTGGAACTCTATTTTGTGAGGACTAAATGCCAGTTAGCAGACATCTTCACCAAAGCTCTTCCAAGAGAACGCTTTGAGTTTATTCTACCACGACTGGGCATGAAAAGCCTTCAACCAGAAACTCTCAAACGTCTTCAGGAGGAAGACGAGGAGTAAAGGTCTATCTTCATCTATCTTCTGTATATATCTATTTGAAAAATAAAATACAAAATTATAAAACCCTCAAAAATCAAATAGAAAAATATAAAACTTTCAAAATCCATAAAAATCTAAAAACTTCGAAAAATCTTCAAAAAATATTGTCAATTTGTCATGTTTTATTTTCTCTGTTCGATTAATATCTACGGTCTTTGTGCTGTCATTCAAAGAATGACATGGGACTTTAGATATTTTTCGAATTTTGGTAAAAAATAAATAAAAAATAAATAAATAAATAAATAAATAAATAAATTTTTGAGAGAAAGAGAAACGATGGTTTATTGTCATTTCAGGCAGTAACCCGCTTTTCAAAGAAAGAACAGAGTCATGCTTTATCATGTTTTCAAATTACATGCTCTGATTCTATAAATATTTATATTCTGAAAACTGATTGTTTTGAAAAATAACTCGGACTCTATTTTTGATAATCATTTGGACTTATTTGTCAAAATATCTATCTCTCAATCAACAATCTATGTCATTGATTGAGGGGGAGAATGATTTTAATTAAATTAAAATGTTATTTGTCATTCAATTATTTTCAAAAGATAATCATGCATGTTCAAACAATGGAGTTTAAAGTCTTAATATCCGATCCATATCAGTTAAAACGTTTTCATAATCAAGTCACAACTCTCCTTAAAAGCTTTCAAAATCAATTTAAATCTACAGAGACACAAATCTCAAATGATTTGAAAATTGTGATCGGGGGAGAATTTGTGATTTAAATTGGATTTATACTTATAAATTGGTAAATGGTTTTATAAGGATGTACATGCTCTCCTTCCCACATGTGCTAAACGATTTTAATTTTTTTTTCTTGCACATGTTGAGGGAGAGCATCTATCTTAAACCAAAATGAGTTGAAACGTGATCATTTATCTCTATGTGCAGGTTCCCTCTAGTATGTGCAAAACTCTTTTCAAACCTCGAGGCACATATTGAGGGGGAGCAAAATCATGAAAACCTCATCCTTCCCCAAAATGCTTTATCTACTTGATTTGATTAGGGAAGTGATGTTGATATCTTTTAGAAAATGGTAATCAAAGAAGTTAATTCTTTCTCTTGCCTCCGTGTGCAAAACAATTTCAAATACTTGATGCACATGTTGAGGGGGAGTTCTTATTCTAAAAATATCAAAAACAATTGAGCTGCAAAATGCTTTGATAATATATCACAAGCACCTGGATTAATTTTCAAATAGTTTTCAATTGGTTCCAAATGGCAGATGAACAATACCATATAGACCGACCAACTTTACTTTATGTACGGTGATATAAGGATGATAAGGTTAGGTATTTGTTCCCATGATCCGCCAGAACCGGAGGGATCTACCCAGGGACTATCCACTAGTTAGTGTAGAGTTCTTAGGTATGATGATAAAAGGAGAAAAATGAGATATGGGAAGAGTGCGGACTAAGATTGAGCTAGTACTGGAATAAACCCAACAAGGTTCTAGCTATGAAGTCTTGGTAAGCACTGAAGGGGTTGAAGAATTAAAAAGAATTGAATGAGAAAAGGGTGAGAACAAATAGCCCTTCATTGATTCAACCTTAGGGCAGAAACCGGGTTCAATTCATATGCTACTGATGGTAACATCGGTATTGAAGACAAGACGACATGGACCCAGTGACGCACTGCACTTCAACTTTCCAAACCACTCAAGTTCCTCTTAAAAGGACTTGTTTCATTCTCACGGGGAACCGATATTATCTATCGACTTTCTCATAGAGATTGTTGATATTGAAGAAGGAGACCCTCTCCCTAGTCTCCGATATAGGATCCAAATATGCACAAATTGAGTCTAGAGCCACGAGATCATCAATAAATCTCATTAGGACACTTTCAATGAAGACTCTCTGTTTCACTCAATGTGGAAAGAGAGATTATATCTTGAGTCCTACGCATTATCCTTGTGGTATTGCCAGAACATCTGAGTGATATGCTTACATATTCACAGTGAAGATGGAAAGCCTTCTAGAGCCAACATCAAACAAGCTCCTGGTAGGTGGCATGTGACAACTGAACAGAAACAATGGGGCGATTCAATTCTTGAATTAATCCTGGTTCAGGTTATGGATTGACGGATATCTTTGAAAAACCGGTTGTTGTGCTCAAAAACTCTTTTCTTTAGCACATCGACTGTGTACGAATATTTCAAATCAAAAGGTGTTTATGATTGATAATTGATTTTCAGTAAAACCTTCGTTGTATTGCAAAAATAATTTCTATTGAGCAATACACGATTGTTTTTCAAATCTTTTTTCATCAATCAGTGAATCTCTATTCGCTGGTTCAGTCACTCCGTGTTGTCTTCTTTGAGACGTTCCGGTTTGAGAACAGCTAGAGCAGCTGCGAAACCCTGCCAAGGAAATTCTTCAGAATTATACCTGATCACAGGCAGTACTTGTACTGATCAACGGGGAACCGTGGGCCGTGTACCTCAATTCAACGAAAGTGTTCAAAGACACTTTCGTGCGCTTTATTGCTAAATGTTTTATGCAGGTACTCCCTACGTTTGCAGCTGATCAGAATGAAGCAGTCAATCCATAGCCGCATGCTCACTCAATACATTCATCTCGAAAGAAATCATGATTAAGGGATCAGTGACTCTGATATTTTCACTCCATGCTTCTGCTACGCTGCTGCCAATATCATGAATCAACAAAAGCTTCCGCTACTCTGATGAGAAGATATCATGATCCAGAATGTGAGTATGTCAGTCCAACTGTCACAACTTCACATAATACCAGCACCACAATGGATGTCTCAGAGATTTTTGATTGCTGATGATCTCAAAAGCTAGCTCAGAATTATTATCACGTTGAAAGACCTCCACTTGGATATTTCCATACATGCAAAGAGAAGAATCAATGACTACGAGCTTCGGAGCAAAGTACTACATCAAGAATGCAAGAACAATTTTTAATGTAATATCTGTGTGTATTCAATGTAATTTTAGTACATGTTTGAGGTGACCTCCCTTAGGGGGAGATTGTTAGGAATTAGAAATTCCAGGTATAAAAGAGTCGGTCACCTCAAGTATATGTAATCGTTGGAATGCTCGTAGTCGTAGTTCTTTTAAGTTAAGTAGTATTTAGTTAAGTAACACCGTGGAGGACGGACGGGTCTTTACCCACTGTATGCCTGATTCACAGCCCGTTGTGTGGCGTTTTATTGTAAGACTATAAATACTCTCTACCTTCCAAGGTAGAGAGTTGGAGCTCATAATAATATTTTCCTTTCTCTCACTATAGTTCCCAACTCTCTTCCTTTCTCTCACTAGAACTTTCTCTCTCTAACTTACTTAAACGCCTACTTTGATCATGGTTTAGAGTGTTTGTGAAATCCAATATCCTACATTAAGCATAAAGATATTGGTATTGTTGATAGTGGTTGTTCAAGAAGCATGTCAGGGAACAGAGATATGATGCACAATTTTGTACCTATAGAAGGAGGAGGCAATGTGACGTTTGGTGGAAGTGATGGAAGAATCACTGGGAAAGGCACCATCAAGACACCTCTACTAAACTTTGAGAATGTGTACTATGTTAGGGAACTTCAGCACTTCAACTTGTTCTCAGTCTCACAAATTTGTGACACCAAGAACAAGGTACTCTTCTCTGAAGATGAATGTCTTGTGCGTTCTAAAGACTTCAAGCTTCCAGAAGATGCATCAATTCTGCTAAGAGTTCCTCGTACTCACAATCTATACACATTCAACCTTAATGAAGTTCAACCTGAAGGTGACCTTACTTGTTTGGTGGCTAAAGCATCCCTGGATGAGTCTACTAAATGGCATAGGAGGATGGCTCATGTGAACTTCAAGACCATAAAAAAACTCTCTAAAATGGGTCTTGTTGAAGGTCTTCCCTCCAAAGTTTTCACCAATGTTCATAATTGTGTTGCATGCAACAAAGGAAAGCAACACAGAGCTTCCTACAAAGCTATCACTGCTATGAGCATCATTTCTGAGCCTCTTCAGCTGCTACATATGGACCTATTTGGTCCAACTCAAGTCAGAAGCATTGATCACAAGTATTTTTGTTTGGTTATCACTGATGGCTATAGCAGATTTTGTTGGGTGTTCTTTCTAAGAACTAAAGATGAAACATCTCCAGTACTGAAAGACTTCATCACCCTTGTTGAAAATCAGCTGAACAAAAGGGTTAAGGGAATTTGGTGTGATAATGGGACAGAGTTCAAGAATGCTATTCTTATAGAACTCTGTAGATCTAAAGGGATAAAAAGGGACTATAGCAATCCAAGAACACCACAACAAAATGGGGTGGCTAAAAGAAAGAATAGGACCTTAATAGAGGCTGCAAGATCTATGCTTGCAGACTCTAAATTGCCCACTATGTTCTGGACTGAAGCTGTTGGCACAGCTTGCTATGTGCTAAACAGGGTCTCCATTACTAGAACTCACCTCAAAACACCTTATGAACTTCTCTTTGGGAAGGTTCCTGCCATTCATTACCTAAAACCTTTTGGTTGTCAAGTGACCATTCTAAACACCAGTGATCCGTTGGGAAAGTTTGATGAGAAGGCTGATGATGGTTATATTGTGGGTTATTCAACTCATAGTAAGGCATACAGGGTGTACAATTTGCAAGCCAAGAAGATAGAGGAGACTTTGAACCTGAGATACATGGAAGACAAGCCCAATGTTCAAGGACAGGGTCATGTGTGGTCTTTTGACCTTGACTACTTAACTGATTATTGGGTTATACTAGACATATGGCTAACCAAAATGTAGGTTCTCAAGAGTCTCCCACTAACAATGCAGGTACCTTGGATGCTGATTCTGAAAGTGAGTTTGAAGAAGATGAACAACCTATACTTGTGCCTTCTTTCTCCCCTAACCATAATGCAGGTAGCACTTCTAGAGATACTTCTGATGAGAGTGAAGATGACTCACATTATGCTGAGGACCTTGCTAGGCTTCAGACTCAAGATTTTGTGGCTAAGCTTGAAGCTGAGAAGTTAAATGGGGAGATTGCAAATGAAACTGTCAGTAGAAACCATGTTTCTGCTGAGTTGATCCAGCCTCTCCCATCATCATCAAATCTGCTGAAGGCTCGGCTGCTTCTACTCGTATTCCTTCTAAAGTATCCACAGACTTTGGTGAACCCTATACTCGCTTTCCAAGACCTTCAGATCTTGGAAATCATCAACCCAAATCTGGCATTTTCACCTCACCTTCCTATGATACAACTGATGAACCAACTTTGTCTAATCTTGAATCCTCCATTGAAGTCAACCCCACTAATACTAAAAGAATCAACATCACTCATCCTCAATCCAATATTATTGGTGATATCCTAGCACCTGTTAGAACTAGAAGGGCTATCACTAGTCCTAAATTTGGACAGGTTACTTTTCTCTCTTATATATCAAACCAGCAAAGAGACAATCACACAGACTTCAAACATTGTGTGTTTGCTTGTTTTCTTTCTCAAGTTGAACCAACAAGTGTTACTCAAGCTCTTGAAGACTCAAGTTGGATTGAAGCAATGCAAGAAGAAATGCAACAGTTTCAAAATCAACAAGTTTGGATCTTGGTACCACTACCTGATGGCAAGTATGCAATTGGGACCAAATGGATTCTGAAGAACAAGAGAGATGTAAGGGGTGTAGTTATTAAAAACAAAGCAAGACTAGTGGCTCAATGGTATAGACAAGAGGAGGGGATTGATTATGATGAAGTGTTTGCACCTGTTGCTAGAGTTGAGGCCATTCTAATTTTCTTGGCTTATGCATCTTACATGGGGTTCATGGTGTATCAGATGGATGTTAAAGGTGCTTTTCTGTATGGCGAGATTGAAGAGGAGGTTTATGTCACTCAGCCCAAAGGATTTAAAGACCCAGATCATCCCAATCATGTTTACAAGGTGGTTAAAGCTCTCTATGGACTTCATCAGGAACCAAGAGCATGGTATGCTAGGCTTTCATCATTTCTGCTGAAGCATGGCTATCGAAGAGATGCCATTGACAAGACTCTTTTCTTGAAGAAGAACTCCACAGACATCATACTTGTGCAAGTGTATGTGGATGACATCATTTTTGGATCCACTAAAGAAGCTTGGTGCCGGGAGTTTGAGGAACTGATGAAGGGAGAATTTCAGATGAGTGCTATGGGGGAGGTTACTATCTTTTTGGGTTTACAAGTTCAGCAGAAACAAGATGGGATATTTATCTGTCAAGATAAATATTTGAGGGACATTTTGAAGAAATTTGGTATGGAAAGTGTTAGGGCAGCCACAACACCTTATGAAGCTCCAAAGACAAAGACCAACAATGAACCAGATCTACCTGTGAATGTTCATTTATACAGGTCCATGATTGGTTCATTGATGTATCTAACAGCTTCAAGGCCTGATATTACATTTGCTGTGAGTGTTTGTTCTAGATATCAAGTCACTCCACTTGCTTCTCATCTCAATGCTGTCAAGAAGATCTTTAAGTACCTCAAAGGCCAACCTCATTTAGGCCTTTGGTACCCAAAAGAGTCTCCTTTTAAGCTGGAAGCATATAGTGACAGTGATTATGCTAGTGCCAATCTGGATAGGAGATCCACAACTGGAGGTTGCCAATTCATTGGAAAGAGGTTGATTTCTTGGCAGTGTAAGAAACAAACCATTGTGGCTACCTCAACTACTGAAGAAGAGTATGTTGCTGCTGCAAATTGCTGTGGACAGGTCCTTTGGATACAAAACCAATTGTTGGATTATGGGTATAACTTCATGAACACAACAATTTTTATTGATAATCAAAGCACCATATGCATTGTTAAAAATCCGGTTTTTCACAGTCGAACCAAACACATTGAAATCAGGCACCACTTTATAAGAGATGCATATGAAAAACATTTGATAAAAGTGTATAAAATTCATACTGATAATAATGTGGCAGACTTTTTAACAAAAGCTTTTGATGGACCAAGGTTTCAACACCTTGTGGTCAATATTGGAATGCTTAACCCTTGACTGCAAAGTTTAAGGGGAGGCATAGGCCTCAGGGGAGGCATATGCCTCAGGGGAGGATTTTGTAGTAAACTTTGTATATCCTTGTATATAATTCTGTTTGCTAAACACTAACTTGCTAATAATATTTTAGTTTGTTTGTCTCTGTTTTGTTTTTGTGTGTATTTGTGTCTGTTTTGCAGTTTGTCTATTCCTAGTTCAGCTCAAGTTCATCAAGTCTAGTTCGATTGGTAAATGGTCAAGTAAGTTTTAAAGCTTGTTTCTACTGTGATCAAAGTACTGAAGTAAACAATTTGATTCCACTGAAGCTAAAATACTGAAGAGAAGAGATTGAAGTCAAATTGTTCTTTCATTCATTAAAGAAACAATTTACAGCTTACAGCTTACAAAATTCAATCAACTTCAAATACAACTACAAGAGAAGCTATACATGATCTACTAATCCTAATCTAGTTCATATCATCTATTCCAACATCTAACAGAATGTTGGATATGCATGATCGCTCACATCTTTCACACTAGATGTTGGATATGCGTTCGTGAAGTCTTGCATAACCACCCATTCCTTCTATCTCGATGGCTGGAGATGCACGACTACTAGGACGAGGATGCTAAGGACCAAAATGGAAAGGATGGATTGATGAAAACGTTGATGATGACGATGACCACGCATGATGAAGGAGAAAAATAATGTTTCCTTTGTGCTTCATCTATTGATTTCAACCAAAATGCAGTCCATCCACCATCCTTAAGCATTTCCTCTATACGATGTGTGTTGATGCACCAAAACCTGGTGCAGAAAGACCAAGAACCACCTCTCTATCCTTTGGGAGTGGCGGATTTCTTGCTCGTGGCCTGTGTTGAGGCTGAGGTGCTGGAGGTTGGGAGTACGATGTTCCCTCCTTATAGGAGTCATCAGAATCATCAGCAGATTCACTTGGATTCACTACACTATCATCCTCTGAAGAAGGAAGAATGGGTGATTTTCTTGGTCGTGGATATGGTTGAGGAAAGTAAGAAAGCCATGGGTTAGTATCATCACTTGATGATGATGAAGATGATAATGAGGATGAAGATGTGAGATCCATTATCTCAGGTTTATTAGTCATGGTTTAATTTGGTTGATTGTGATTCATGAAAAAGTTAGGGTTTTGTTGTAAAGATTTGGGGTAAAAGATGAAGATTAAAGTGTGCATTGGGATTGTTATATAGACGGATGAAAGGGTTAATGTAAATTAATGTGAGTTAGTTGGCACAGTATTACTTCAGCAGATTGACCGTGTTTCTGCTGAAGCGTTAATTTACCTTTGGTTAAAGTTGAATTCCACGTAGGATTTGGTTAACAAGGACACGATACTTTTTGACTACATTTTGGGGCAACTTCTACCAAACCGTTACTCACATTTATTTCCTTCAAAATAACCAAATTCCCTCTCCTCTCAACTTCCAAAACACTTTCAGTTACTAAATTCATAACCCTAAATCAAATTCACTCATGGAACTTCAATTCAAGAAAGATCACAACAAAGTTGCATTCCTGGGTGAAGCCAAGGGAGATGAGTTGTTTAGACCAATGGTGGAGTTCCTGAAGCAGTCTAAACTTCACTATGCCCTAACACATTCCCCTAATGCAATTTATGAATCATTGGTCAAACAATTTTGGGCATTTGCTGAAAAACAAAGTGAAACAGAGATTGTTGCTGTGGTTGATGAAACAGAGCACGTGGTGACGGAGGACCTAATTAGGAGAAAGCTTCGTTTGGATGATGCTGATGGGATTTCTCACTCAAGCTATGTGGAGATACTTTCAGGACTGAGAGCCATTGGATATCAAGGCGATAGGACGGACATATGGTTGAAAAGGCATTTTAGCCCTATGTGGAGATTCCTGGTTCACACTCTGCTTCAATGCATTAGCAACAAAACTGGAGCATGGGATCAATTCTCCACGCAATTGGCTTGTGGTATTGTGTGTCTTTCTCAAGGGATAACTTATAATTTTTCTAAATATATTTTTGATAATATGGTTGAAAATATAAATACGAAACAGCATCAGTTCTTAATGTACCCTAGGTTCCTTCAAATGATATTAGACACCACTACTGAAACTCAAGCCTTTCATCCCATAGGAGCTCTTTCGGCTAAAATCTTTGCCTCTATGAGAATTCAATTTGAGGGAGCACATCATCCTTTGTCAGCAGCTATGTTGCCTCAAGGCAATGAGGATGCTGATGAGGAGAATGTTGCTAATAACCCACCTTCTCCAATGGTTGCTGCTGATGGTAATCCATCAGTCACCAATGATGAAGGCCCCTCTGCAACTGCTGAGGCATCTACCATTGCTCCTGACCAATCTCCACCTACATCTCCCATTAGACCATGTCCTAGTCCACCACCTACTCAGGTTACTGTTAATGAGGAAGAGACTGACCTTAACAGGATGACAACACCTAGTCCTCAAAGAGAACCATTTGATGAAGGTTCACCTCATTTTGAGCATGTTCATGATTCTCCTGAAAGGTCCAATGAAGCTCCCTTTACCACTGAGCAATCAGTTGGTGGAGCTGAGGACAATATTACACTAACTTCTGTCTATGATCTAGTGAACAGGTATGCTACAGAAGTCAAGGATATCAAAAAGGAGCTTGCTCTAACCAAGTCCTCTCTTGGTGGTGAGATCATGGAGCTGAAGAACATAGTCAAGGACTTAGAGGACTGGCTTGAAAAGGGCTCTAAAATGAAGCTTGTGGTTTCTTCTGATGAAGAACAAGAAGAACCACAATATGGGTCTCTTAAGATGTTAGCTGATGTGTCTCTTAATGATCCTTCATCAGTGGTTGCTGAATCCTCAAAGAACAAGGAACCTGTTCTGTATAAAAGAAGAAAAAGGTCTTACTTGAATAAAGGAACTGCTGAAGTCCCCAAGGATCCAGAGGGTGTCAAAGCTACATCTACTGATGTTCCATTGAAGGATGTTGCTACTAAACTTGGTCAATCTTCAATCATACAAACTGGTCGTTCACCATCAGTAGATGATTCACACGTGTTTCTTGCTGGAAGAAACTTTAGCTTAAATTCAGCATCTGATGAGTTATCTATACCTATTGAAGAACCCTTTCAACATGTGTCTCCTGAATTTGACTTGGGTGTTTCTTTTGAGATTCCTCTTGTCGATATAGCTGATGATGATTGTGCTAAGGAGCCTGCTGATAAAGGAAAAGGCTTAATGGTAGAAGATGAGCTTGGTCCAGACTTGGTAAGAGAAGAGGAAAGGCAAGAACAAGACAGACTGATAGCTGAGTGTGCTGAGAGAAAGAAAGATGAAGAAATGGCAAAACAGATTGCTGCTCAATCTAGTTCAACTTTGCCTCCTGCGAGACAAAAAGAACTAGATGAAATGAGTGATCAGATGCCTCCTGAATATTGGGATGTTCTTACTCAGCAAGCTATTTCAAATCCTTCACTTGCTCAGAGCATCTTGGGAGCAGACTTTGACAGTGAGGATTTTGTGGCTAAAATGATGGCACGAGGAAAACAAAGGAAGCAAGAAGCTGCTGAAAAGAGAAGAGCCATCACAACTCAAAAGAATAAAGAGAGGCCTCCGACTAAAGCTCAAATGAGACTTGTGGTGAAAAATCAGAGCTGCTCTCTGTATAACTCTGGGCTGTCAATGAAGCAAGTCAAGGCTTTCCCCGATCATGTTTTGATTCGCAAGTATAATCAAATCACGAAGTATTCTTCATCTGCTCCAACTCACACTTCCAGTTTGAAAAGGATTGCTGGAATTTCAGTTGCTCCTAAGGTTAAGAGGACAAAGGCAGTTGAGATTGTGGAAAATTTTAATGATATGTCATGTTCTTCCAAAGTCGCTGCTGAAGCTACAATAGAGGCTACGTTTTCAGCTGAAGCGGTTCAATCAGCTGAACCTCATGATGTGTCCACTGAAGCAATCCTCATGCCTTCTTCCAGCCCAACTGTAGCATCTGCTGAGGCAGAAGAAGATATTTTGGATAGAAAAGATGGCAAGGTTCCTTCTGCTGAACCCTCTATGGTTTCTGCTGAATCTCCTACAGAGATTACTAGCTCACCTGACAAGACTTCATCTGCTGAACCAGTTATCTTTTCTGCTGAAGCACCTAATATACCAGCTCCTGTTCCATCTGTGGCATCTGTTGATACAGAAGAAGGTGTTCTAGTTAAAGAAGCTGAATCAACAACTGTCAAAACTAGAAAGGCTAGACAATTGCTTGTCAGGATGAAGGCAATTCGTGATGGTGCTGCTCCGAAATTTTCATCTACTTCCTCTAGTCTGTCTAACAATGGTAATGCAGAGCCTGAAGATGTACCATCTTGAGATATCTATAAGCCTGGAAGGAGGAAGAAGAGAATGGCCAAAATCACTCCCTTGGATCTTGAAGCTGATGAATCAACTTTCATTATAGAAGGTTCTTCTACTGATTTTCCTGATGGAAATCAAAATGTGTTGGTCAATTGGACTTTGAAAAACAAACGGCTAAATGTCATACATCGAATGGATAAATCTTCAATGGAGTTCACCTTTTTGAAGGAAATACTCCATTTGGTAGACAGGGCAGATTTGCTTACATTATACACTCTCGTTACCAGCCATTACTGCAATAATGAACCACAAAGTTCTGGGATGTTCCTAGTGGGAGATCTTCATGTTCTGTTTAACTCACAATCTCCCAAGGATAAAGAACATTCCATTTGGAAGAACTCACACTTATGGCGGGTTGAGTCCTGGAGATTTTATCCTCTCCTTCGAGTGCATGTGGTTAAGACAAAGGGTGGAATCACAGTCTGCATGTTTGCTAAAAGAACTTATCCATTGTCCAAGAGACTTATGGAGAGGATGCTGACTCAGAAGTTGGAAATTCCTGCAGATCCAGTGGGAAATGAAAGACCACAAGCTGAACGACTGGTTGGATTGATCAAAACCCAGCTTCTTTAAGAACAAGCTGCTTCTTCATCTTCATAATGGTACCTTTTATGGTCTTTTACATTACTTGTGTGTGTTTTATTGATAATGTCTATATTCCTTGATTTGGTATATTCTTAGTTAAAAAAAAAAAAAAAAAAAAAAAAAAAAAAAAAAAAAAAACACTCTTTGTATATTCTTGTTTTATCTAACCCTTTCTTGCAGATCTGTTGTATATAGTTGATGGTTATTAACTCACCAAATATACCTTGTGTATATTAAAGAGTTAGCTAGTCCAAAGGGTACAGCTTTGGTAAAGACACATCAAATCTGTTGATAGCTGTAATGATTTGCTCAAAATCATAGGGTCTACAACCACCCATGCTTAATTACTGAGGGTTGTATGGTCATTAATTCACCATGGCCTATTCCTATTTGGAATTCAAGAATTGACTAGCCCACAAGTATATGGCTTGTGGTAAAGGCAACTGAATCCATATTTGGTCATCAATTCACCAATTCTAAGAATTGACTAGTCCTGAGCAAACTGCTACAGGTAAAGACAAGTCAAATCCGTTTATATAGTTGCTAATTTGCTAATAAATCAGATGGTTATCGGTGTACCATGGTTTTCGAACTTAAACACTTGGCTACTCCAGTAGTAATGGCTATTGGTAAGGAGACATCAAATCCATTATTTTCGATGATTCACCTCTCACAGGAGTTAACACACCTGGATGTGATGAGAATAGTATGAAACTTATATGTTTTGATGTACATGTTGTCATTTGATGCTGCAAAGATCTGGTGTATCAAAGTTTAGTCATCATAGAGATGTTCTTCTTCTGATTATTTATGGCTGATGTTCAAGTACAATCCTCTAAATCTGATGTATTTGTGCTCATGAGGACCTGGAACTTTACCAAGTCAATCCTCTGGTTCTGAAGTGTTAAAGATATGGGGCGGATTGTTGGGAAGGATATTGTTGCAAATTTTGTCATTTGCTGCTACTATCCTCAAAAGCATTATCGATCTATCAAGGAAACTGGAACTTAACCTAGTCAAATTCCTGCTGAAGTATCTGCCGAAGGACGTCTGCTGAAGCAGAATGGTTTCTGCTGAAGCAGAGTGGATTCTGCTGAAGTTATAGTTCTGCTGAAGTAATAAAGCAGAAATCGTGATTCTGCTGAAAGTGTGAATCCACGTAGGATAGGCAGGCGCAGTATTATTTAAATATGCTAACCCATCTTTATTCTTTAACTGCCCGAGGTTAGCATGGGTTTTATTGTATTGCTCAATGTAGTTTAGTGTTTACCCATAATATGTATGGGAGAAAACAAATGTTTAGTTGCATGCTTGTCGAGGTGCATGCTTAGTCTATGTTTGTTAGTTTTTAGGGTTCCTTGTCTATAAAAGGAACCGTAGAATATGTAATAGACAGGTGTTCGAAACACAGAGTTTCAATTAATAAAAGATCCATAGAGGATCTAAGAGTTCTTAGTTAGTATAACTTGTATTTACATTCCGCTAAAGAATACAAGTTGTAGAGATTTTCTATTAGTTTGCTTGTGATTACATAGGCAACACTAACGATCTCCGAGTGCTTAAGATCTATCAAGGTCTATGTTTCTAACAATATATCTATCTATCAACGTCCAACATACACATCTAAATAGATTGACATAAGTCGATCTAAATATTTAAAAGGAAGTTTTAAATTGGTAAAACTATTCAACCCACATTCCCTTCTAGTTTTCTACAATTGGCATCAGAGCTTCGTTACCAAGTTTCTTAGAGTATGTTGTACTTTAAAAACTTGATACGATCCGTGTATGTTTGAAAACTACAAAGAAGGATTTTTCTAGTCATTTTAAAAAAAAAATCATTATAATGTTTATTGTTGGATAATGATAGAATGTTCTAACACTTTCCTTGTTAAGTATCCTCCATACTTGGATTTGGGATTATCAAGAAGATCATGAAGAGTCTATCTAAATATTACTTTTCGCAAAAAGAATGTTTAGCATTGTTCTTCTCACACATGAATCTGGAGATTCCAAGAAGATCACAAAGCATTTCATCTAAATTCTTCTTTTCTTAAAAAGAATATTTAGCAAAGGTATAATCGTTAATAATTTACTTTTGTTTTTATTGTTGTTAAAATCTTAGTTGCGTAATTAATCTCTGTTAGTAATTACTTAAGTAGTTATCTATATTAAAGTCATCATCAAGAATGGTATTCTTCGATTGATTTATATAGACTACACTACTAACTCGTATCAATGATATCTTGGTTATTCGATAGCCTTAATCATTATCCATCACAAAGGAATTATTGACACTTCATCTGTGTCAATGATTTCCTGTGTGAAACTTCTTATATTATGATAAAATGTAATTTTATTATAATCTTTGATAAACCTCCCAAGAATTGTGACTAAGTCTTAAAAAGGGAACCACGTCAAATAGGATTAGTACTAAACCGTTAAAAACTCAAATCACAAGTTATTAAGCTTAAACATCAAACTCTAGGCGTTTTAGAACTCCCAAACCAAAGTTATCAAGGAATGCTTGAGCTGATTTTTTGCTGTCATGCCGGATCCCTATGATTACACTAGCCGGATCCCAAATGAGAGGGATCCGCGGGATCCATGCAACAGAAGACAACATAAGTTAGTAATGATCACTGTGGATGTTCCACAATTATTTTCCCTTCAAAGACTCACGAAAAAAAACACAATTACTGTTCAAAGGAGCAATTTGATCATTTCTCTCAAGCATAACAATCACTTGTGTAGGTATAATCTTCACTACATTGTTAATTTAATTCCTTGATTATTAGGATTACAATTTCTTCATTTTTTGGAAGTTGGGTTCAAATGGGTTTATGATAATTTGTTACCACATTGTTTTCTAAGATGATCCAAATCAAAGAATTAACATTGTTAATATAAATTAAACTCATTTCATGAATTCAATAAAAATGATTTGAGCAAAATTGTAATCAAACCCTCTAGGTTACTATTCACAATTAACACCACATTGTGATTATGTTGTTTAGGAACAATCATGCCAAGCAATCGACAACAAGACTACCAAGATACCGCTCATTACATACCAATGTTTCATAGAAAAGATGGACTTAGTCTTGAAGATAGAAAAGCCTTTAAAATGCTCAAAAAGAGACTTTTTCACGAAGGTAGAGTAATAGAACCATCATTTGTCGCTAACACCGACATTAGACAAGTTTTTGAGACCATTGGATTTGATTGTTTATTGGACATAAACGAACAAATTTGCCCGGTTTCGTACTAGAGTTCTACAAGACAATGAGGATAGTTAGAAATGATGATGGGTCCATTTCGATTGTCTTCATCATAAATGATCATGAGTACACTCTTTCACTTGTTGAGTTTGTAAGAATAGTAGGGGTTCCATATTAAGGTGTTTGCATGTATTCTAATGAGTGGTCGTTGGAGGAGATACACTCTATGATTGATCATCATGAAATCTATCACATGTTAATCTCGGAAGCAACCACGGTGAGGGGCACCGTGTTTATGCCAAGAGCATGCCCATCGAGGGTTATTAGGAATTAGAAAGTGATCTATAGGGATCCTTTCCAAATGGAGCTCTCCGAGATGTACGGATTGTATAGGAAATGGGAAAATGTGGTAAAGGAGAATGTGTTGTGCCTAGTAGGAAACAATGATCACCCCAACGCATGTCTAAGTTTCATGATCTATTGCCTAGTGACCGAGACTCGCTTCAACCTTGCTTACTACATGATTAAGAGAATGGAAAGTGTATGAAGCATGGACAAAATGGTGCTACCATATGCAATGCTCCTAACTCGTCTTGCTAAATTCATCTTTGCATTAGATCATTCTCCGCAATCCTATGATCATAGCTTTTGCAACAAGGTTATGGTGTCATTGACCGAGGGTAGAACTACAAGGTTTATGGTTGAAGGCAAAAGGCCTCACCCACCCATGTATTCCTCAGAAGAAAGGGAGAGGCAAAGAGGGTGAAGGTAGTAGCAACCCACTCGGAAATACCGATCTCGATCCCTTGGATTACATCAACCAATTGCCGGATGTTCCTAGTGCATCACCGGAATGGCAAAAAACCAAGGGAATCTTCAAGTGCTTCGCCAAATTCTCAAAGAAAAAGAAGTAGAGATGGTGTGATAAAGAGTGGAGGATGGGTGAAGACGGGAGAAGCAAGGTAAGGTCATAAGGATCTAAAATTTGTGAAAAACAATTTCAAACAATGGGTTGTAACACTTAAACAATACTTATGTAGAATAGGATGTAGCATGTAGGTCTTGCCATAACTTGACACTAAACAATCCTAACTTAGGAACATGTAGAATGAGATTTTACGACTCCTTGAAAACATTCAAGTAGTCATCGTCACTCATTTTTAGGAAATTTTAGTTGTCCCACATTTGCTATGCTTTATACTTGATATGTTCATTCCTTTAGTCCTTATAGAAATAACTAAGAGAAGCACTTGCTTAAGAATGCAAAATGGTACATTTGCTGAAAGCCTTCTGATCTGCAGTAGACGGATCCGAGAATTATAACTAGCCGGATCCCTCCCAGAAGGGAACCGTGGGATCCGTGACTACAGATGAGCAATACAGACTTGCTTACACCAAAATAGCTTACTAGATCACCTCACACTAGTCAAACATAAGACATTAGAGCCAACTAAGTCTTCCTCAAATATTTGAAAGCCTCACACTCACCCATGGCTTACCTAGGATATATTTCAAAGTGTTTTTGATTTATCAACTCATCAAAACTCACCATATTTCCGCTCTAACGCTCACACATTATTTATCATATCTCAGAACACTTAGTTTGATATATCCGTCAATTTTAGCAAATTAGTTTTAATCACTTTTGACTCAAAATTAGACTCAAAACTAAGGCTTTTTTTTCTTTTTTTTCCCTTATTTTTTAAGATTTTAGTAAATTTTTCTTAAGGCTTCATCTGACTTCTAGGACTAAATTCCACCATCTTTTCATCTCAATTCAAATGGTATCTTTCTCAAGCACTTAGTTAGACTACCTAAAGTGAACTTTCCTATTCAAAACCATCATTAAGCACCATCACCCCTTATGGTTGAGCATTTAAGACATCCACCACTCAATACTTCCAAATTAAGTCAAAACCTCAAGATACATAAGTACTAGACCTTTAAAAAAGCATAATTATTTCACCTAGAATCTGTCTGACAGATGGATCCCTGGTTTATAACCAGCCGGATCCCTGGTGAGAGGGATCCGCGGGATCCGTGGCTGCAGAAAGCTTAAATCAGCTTCCCTCTTCAATTTTAAGCCACCTTTTAGTTATCTAACCACTTTTAGCTTACATTTATTATCTCCCTAGAGCTGATCAATATCCTAAGTGCATGCTTAATCCTCTTAGTGGCCAAGAATTTAATTCACCAATTCAAAATCATCCTTTATAAACCAAACACTCCTAAGGTTAAATCATCACTCTCACCTAGCTCTAAAAAATCAGTGATTAGAAAGTTATATTGCATCCTTACCATCACCATGACCAAAGCACTTAGCAACAACTCTTCAACTAAAGGCACATCCAAAAGAAAGGGTCGCATGATTCATGAGATTTCATCCACCGAATCATCTCCCATAAGAGATAAGAATGCTAGAATCCCGCCTCAACAAACTCATTCAACAATTGCTAAGAGAACCGCAAGGATTAGCATCAAACCTTTTGGGCTAGAAAAAGGGTCATCTAGTTAAAAACCAAACATAGCTAGTTCTAGCAAGCCATCTAAACCCTCATTCTTTGAGCATGGACCACACTCATTTAACGAACCTATTCCTCACCCAAATCTCTATTCATTAGAGCATTCACCACCAAGAACCTCCCGCTCACCAACTCCCCACAACACGACTAGTCCATTATGGGAAACAAGGACCAACGATGGACTTGATCATATGGAGGAAGTTCCATTACCGCCACCTTCATTTTTTGTAGAACCTTATCCCACATCTCAAAATGAAACCCAACAATCATTCGTAGAGCTCTCTCAAAACATTCATTCTCCTCCGGTTCCTAATCAAGACAATAATTGTTCAAATTGTCTAAAAACTCAAGGACTTGTTCAAGAAGTATGAAATGAGTTGCATTTCATGTTCAATCATCTTTTTGAAAGATTGGACCAAATCAACAAGTCTACTCATCCTTAGACTCAAGCACATAGTTGCTTCTTAAGTTTAGTAACTTATTAGTATTAGTAGAAAATGTATGGCTGGATCATTCTCTTAGTTTTAGAGATTTATTGATTATCTCTTTGTTTTATTGAATGATAACCTATTTGCCATATTGTTTTGAGTATATGTTTGTTGGTGTGTATACATATCTCATTTTCATATTCAGCATTGTTTGGTATAACACCTTTGCTGAATCATTTGTCACCAGACAGACGGATCCCTGGAAAATGTCTAGACGGATCCCTGGAAAATGTCTAGACGGATCCCTCCATGTAGGGAACCGTGGGATCCGTGGTACAGAAGAACAAAATTCTACTAACTTGAGTCTTATTTACAGGAAATTATGCACTATACTTTTGTTTTCTAACCTTTATTTTGTAGATTTTCAAAATACAAATGAAGATTTTGACACCATAAATCTAGGGGGAGCTTTGTGTCAAACCATATTGCAAAACCATTTGCAACGTAATCCTTATTTTGATTATACTTTATGACACCCCATTGCAACGTTGCAATCTTCAAGGGGGATCATTTTCGTCACAAGGACGAACCATTTGCAAACATAATTGCAATACATTAGCTTACTTACTTTTATGTACTTGACGCCCTCACAAAGGGATGGACTCGTCAGGGGCAGTTAAGACGAGAACCATTCCCGTCATTTGCTTTCTTTAAATCTTTTCTTTTTACATGTTTTTCTTAAAACAATGTGTTAGTTTCTTTTCGACGCTCTTTTTGTTTCGACAAAAAGGGGGAGAAGAGAGTAAAAACTCCAATTCAAACTTTTATGAATTTTAGTTTTTCCTTAAAATAATTTTATGTTTTGTCATCAACAAAAAGGGGGAGATTGTTAATACAAATAAGTCGTAAAAACGTTTATTTATATTTTACGATCTTCTAATGTTTTGTCGATAACAAACGTAAAATCATTTTAATGAAACAAATAAAATACGTAAATAGTTTGAGCCAATAGTTTTCTAACACATTTAACGTTTTCACATAAAACACTAAAACAGGTATAAGTGATTTTATAATTTAGTAATATATATGTACAACAACTAGTGTTTACATATTGGGCAAAATATATACACAACTAGTATATATTATATAAATGGGTAAAAGCTACAACCCATGGAAAATATCCATAACCCATGGTATTGACCCATACCCATTTGACTAGGTACATTTTACTCATAAGATACATTGTATCTAATAAGAAACCCATGGATCAACCCATAACCCATGACCCATAACCAAAATACCCATGGGCAAAGAGGAGCGTCCCACGGATCCCTAGCTTTACACTAGACGGATCCCTTGTGGGAGGGATCCGTGGGATCCGGGGAACATTAAGCATTTCTCCTCTATAAATAGTAAGCCTTTTCTTCCTTTTGGCTTGCCACTCTCACACATACTTTCCCCAAGTATTGTAACTCTCTAACCACTGATCCAAAAGGATCTTTCTATGTAGTTTGTCTTTTGTTTTTGTGTGATTCTCTAGGTTCCTCTTAAAGGCGAGATCACCACTTCTTGAAGTCGAGCAAGCTCAAGTCCATGAGTTGCCATGCTTCGTCATCATCAAGAAAACTGACGTTCTCTTGTTGATAGTTCTTTCTTCCTCCGTATATGTGTTGTGTTGAAGGCATTAGTGAAGGATGCCGAAAGAGTCAAGATGAAAGCATTAGTGAAAGGTGCTTAACGACCGTGTCAAAAGAATTAGTGAATAATGCTAAAGGTGTCAAGACGAAGGCATTAGTGAAAGGTGCCAAGCGTTGTATCAAAGGCAATAGTGAAGAATGCCTAAGAATCAAATCAAGTGGCATTAATGAAGAATGCCTAGGTCGTATAATCGATGAGGTGAATCGTTATACATATATGAATTGTGTATATTCAAGGATGTTGATATCTTTGATGGTGTTGTAATAATGAGTTGGTCTCCTTGGGATTAGGTGTTGTGTTGTGTTGGGTAGTAGTTCCTCCATTGTAATGGAACTAGGTACTTAGCCTAGTACCTGATAAAGGGTAGGCGACGTTGTGGTAGGTTTGGTTCACTTTGGTATGAAAGAACCCGATGGTTAGCCTAGTACCGGAAAAAGAGTAGGCGACGTTGTGAAGGATTCTCCGCCATAATGAGATTGGTGTTGTGTAGTGATTACGAACTCTCAAGTAGGTGACTCGGGGAGTGGAGTAGGGCAAGGAAGGTGTCCTTTTAGCCGAACCACTATAAATACTCGTGTCGTGGTTATGTGCTTCTTACTCTTTATCTTTCATTACACTTTTATATATCTATCTATCAATGTCCAACATACACATCTAAATAGATTGACATAAGTCGATCTAAATATTTAAAAGGAAGTTTTAAATTGGTAAAACTATGCAGCCCCCCTTCTAGTTTTCCACAGACTTTCTCTTTGCACAAAACCAAATTTTTTTTAAAGCGGTTGGTCAGCTAAAACAAAAATGACCTAAAGCTCGAGATGGCTTGTGTTGGCTCATCTCTAAGAAGCTCTGGTGTCGAGGCAATTATTTTATGGAGAGCCTCAATACCCTCACCCACATTATGGGAATTCTTTATGGATATGGCGATTATTTTTGTTTTCTTTTATCTAAATGTGCTATGTGTGTGTGTCTGGAGTTCGTGTACATGCCGAAAAAAAAAACCAATTATTTTATCTTTTTTTTTCTTTTTAACTTTTTAATTCGGTATATAATAAATTTTACGCTCTAATTCTTTGAAATTTATTTAATTTAACGGTTTAGTCCTCAATTATTTGTTGTCTTTTATATTTGATGTTAGTGTGTTATTTTATTTTAAAATGTGTTCTATTGAAAATGAAAACTAATATAAAATATAGGACCTACAAAAGCCTATAACTTGTACTGTAATAGAGTGAGAGGATTTTAAGGGTTTGCGTTATAGGCAACTATACGCCAAATATTGAGGTGATGGGTGTTATAAGACACTTATAACCATGGCCAGATTTGAGTATGTGCAGGGTGCTCGATGACACATGGCCTCCAAATTTTATAGAAGCAACACGATTATAGCCACCAATGCTTATTTAATTCGATTTATTGCCATAAAACTTGTAGAAATGTGCTTAACACTAAGTTGTAAGGTATTTGGTCATGTTCTTAATGAATGTCCTAAGAAACCTGTCACGGATGCTATTAAGAACATGAAAGCGCCAAGGCAAGCTATACGTGGGGTTCAGATTGGTTCGAAGACCAAGTTCATTTATCAACCTAAGGAAACCGAAGGAAACTAATGATATAAATGATACTACGGTTCCTTCCCCTTTGAACTCGTTTGATGTATTAAGCTCTATGGTTGATGTGGAGGAAGGAGAGGCTCGTAAAGCTTTGGCATTTGGTAGTCCAAGTAATATATCCTGGTAGCAAGGATTATGAAACAGAAAGTCAAATGCATGATGGGAAGCTTATACTATTGGATGATGATGTGAAGCTGCTAAAACCTTGTAAAGAGGCTATTGTGACATCGATATGTGAACTTAGTCGGAAAAGCAAGAGGAAGATTAAGATAGTGATGAAGTCGAGATTATTGATGATGACATGGCTTGATATATGGCTAACCCGAATCGTGCTGGTGGAGGAGCTAATGATGCAAGTCTACTTGAGTATGAAGATTATGATGGTTATTGTTACGAGTATTATGTTAATGACTTAACTGTTGAACTTGTTTTTTGTGGTGCGTGGGACACCCGTATTCGTGGTAGAGTTAGAAAGTAGTTCTAATTTTTTTGTTGGCGTTATATTTTGGGAGGTTCATAAGATTGGTTTTCCTCTCTTATGTTAGATTTTGTTTGAAGCACAATAGGTGCGTTTGTTCCCCTATAACAGGTTGAGATATGAGATTTATCCTCATCCTATGTACTTAACTGTTTTTTTGGAGTAATATATTTTACCGGAAAACTCTTAAAAATGATAATAAAATTAACTATTTTAAGTGAATTCCGAAATTTTACAAAAATAGGGGATACGCATCTGAAGCAGCGTGTAAGGATAATTTTAATCCGATTTTTGAGAAAATCATTACAAAAGGCGTAATACATTGTAAAAAATCACTTAATATTTTAGGTAATGTAGAATATGTTCTAAAAGGTTGTTTATATTATTTATGTGACAATTTAGATCATTTACCTCTTTTTATTTATTTTTTATTTTTTTATTATTATTTAGACTAGATTAGAACCATCTTATATATGCATCTGAGTTCAAGACATGTGTTGTAATTTTGGCACAAGGCCTCTAAATAAAGCTACAAGACGTCCGTGCTTATAACACCCTCCACCCCTAGCGCTCTAGGTGTATATATGCCCCCAACTTCGAAAATTATAAATTTAGCCATCACTTCATTGGTGGAGATAAAAGGGGGTCAAAGGGGGCATGTGTAAATTTTCGAAAATATTTGTCATTTTTTGTAATTTGCTTATCCTAAAAACCAATTTTTAGTGTATTTTCTAAAATTTCTCAAAACGTGCCCCTTCAAAAAAAAACTTTCTGGCTCTGCCCCTGCATCACTTGACGACTTTTGGCAAAAATAGCGAACCAAACAATAAACGTTAGATCAAATTACGATAAAAAGGCAAAAGTAGATTGTAGTGTTCTATCATGCTGATATGTACGCTATAAAAACTAATTCAGCAGTGAATAAGCTAAATACGGTTTTTCATAGGACATCTTAAATTTAAATAATATAAATGTGATAAAATAATATCAACCCGTCATTGACACTATATAGTAATGTAAACGATGTCCAACATAGATGACAATATATAGTCTTGCATTTGTCTAACTAATATGGTGATTTATTCCCTCAATTCTTGAAGGTGCTAGCTAGATGATCTGATTCCGAAATTCAGAATGTAGACAAATATGATGATTTATTCCCTCAATTCTTGAAGATGCTATTGCCTCTTCTTGATTGATCCCTATGTTTTGAACTTGATATTCCATGTTATTGTTAACGTTCGGATTCTTCTCCATGAAAATCTTACATAGCACCCAATCAGCCATCTATATGAACAGACTTCAAAGATTCATTAGAAAATCACCCATACAATATGATATAAAAGACAAGTTATGAGCTGAAAGAATATAGTACGTCTTACACATTTAAAAGCTCTTTTAATCCACCTTGAGTTGTGAAAACGCTCAAATTGTACATGTTTTCAGTAGCGTTATGTGTGCTTTTGTATATGTTATTTGGTTATATTTGTACGATTTCAGTGCTTAATCGCATCAAAAGATGTTTGTCTAGTGTTTATAACCAAGTGCAGGGAAACGGAAGGAAAAGTAAAGTAATGTTCAAAAATTAGAAGATTCCCGTTTCGGTGAAGCATGTCAAGCACAAATCAGTATCTCAAGTACCATTGAAGACCATAGTGATTGAAGAACCAAGTTCTACAAGTCAAAACGAAGTAAAGATCAATTTTCCGTAACTTAGGAAGACCAACCGGATCGGTTGGAAGATGACCAAAAAGTGCCCAAGACGCCATCCAACCGTTCGATCGGCACTCACAACCGGAACGGTTGGAACCTTTGTAGAAGACCAACCGGATCGATTGGTCATGTGACCGATCCGGTTGGAGAGCCTGTTTCTGCCAAATCTTCATCACTAAGTTTCCCCTTTGCATCCAAACGATTCTAGGTCTTTCTCTTGGTGTATTCTAGTCCCTTCCTGACTCCTTGGAGGCCAAGTTCAGCAATTAATACCCTAGGCATTGGAACTAGTATAAATAGAGACCTTTAGTGAGCATATGAGACACACACTTCAATACCTCTCTAATCATCAAACAAAGCTCTTAGGGTGGTGGCAACCATGCCTAAGACATTTTTTCATGCCTAATCACCCACCAATAATATCCCTCCATCTCATCTCATACCAATCTCATACCTAACAAAAGATTTTTAGTAGCAACCATGCTAACTCATACCTCATATATATATATATTTTTTAATTATATAAAACAATTTAATAAAAGCATAATATTTTATTCATACTTAAAAGAAAATTACATGATACTTATTAAAAAAAACACTAATCATCAAGGTATGGTAAGTCTTGAGCGTCCACATACTCCATAAGATCATAACGGAGACGGTGATGCATATTTTCATCTTGTAACTCCGGCAGTACATTCAGGTCATAAACTGGCGTGACCGGCGGATCCATTATATGAACCGGTGATATTGCCACTCCGTCGTCTTTTAAAATCATATTGTGTAATATAACACACATATGAATGATTTTTCAAATCTTTTCGACGGTCATAGCCCGGAGAGGATTTATGAGAATAATCCATTTTCCTTTAAGACGACCAAAAGCTCTTTCGACATCCTTTCGTGCAGACTCTTGTAGCTTCTTGAATCTCTTTTCTTTCGGGTCAGTTGGATAAGGATATGCTTTAACAAACGTTGAATACGTGGGATAGATTCCATCGGTAAGATAATATCCCCGTTTGTAAAGCCGTTCATTTAGAGTAAATGAACTATTGGGCGTCGTTCCATTTCGATGAGTAAGATACAACGGTGATTGATTCAAAACATTGATGTCGTTATTTGCACCGGGAGGACCAAAAAACGAATGCCAAAACCACATATCATTTGAAGCAACGGCTTCAAGCATAATAGTCGGGTATTGGTGATCACCTCTTTTATATTGCCCTCTCAAATGCCTAGGACAATTTCGCCAAACGAAATGTGTACAATCAATGCTACCAAACATTCCAGGAATGTGATGTTGCTCTTCATGTGCCTCGTATAAGCGTGCAACGTCGTGGGTTGTCGGCCTACGTAAGAACTCTTACCTACATAATTGGATTACCGCTTCACAAAAATGATCAAGGCATTCACCTACAAAGTATACAAAATTAAAAATACCGAATTATATAAAAATAATAAATAACGAATTATATAAAAATTAAAAATACCGAATTATATAAAAATAATAAAAATACCGAATT
This sequence comes from Chrysanthemum seticuspe, assembly GCA_019973895.1. Lineage (NCBI taxonomy): Eukaryota > Viridiplantae > Streptophyta > Magnoliopsida > Asterales > Asteraceae > Chrysanthemum > Chrysanthemum seticuspe. Next base: position 252,137,474 of record BPTQ01000001.1, on the reverse strand, counting down.
ATAAAAAATTTAAAATACCGAATTATATAAAAATAATAATACCAAATTATATAAAAATAATAATACCGAATTATATAAAAGTAAAAATAACCTGATGTTGTTCGTGCCATGTTTAAGTAGTCATCGTATCTATCCGGAGGTCCACCCGTACCGAGTTGACGAATAGCCGATGCACATTTTTGCAATGCCGTGAAACTTTTTCCCCCTAGCGTCTACGCCCTCTTGAAACCATTCGAAATTCGCTTCAATATTACCTACAATTTTTAGAAACAAGCTTTTATCCATACGAAATCTTTCACGAAAAACATCAGATTGAAACTTTTGGTTTTCTTCTACGAAATAGTCATTCATTAGAGTTTCTAGCGCTTTTTCACGATAACGGGTAACATGTCTTCGGGTAGAGCTAGCCGTGTCTTCAATGCTATCGCACGCGGCTAAATGGGTTTCTATGGTAGAACCGGTTGAAAATATGTCCTCGGAAGAGTCGGATAAAAATCTAACTCATCCTCGGATGAAGAAGATAAAGATGAAGATGATGATGAATACATTTTGTTTGTGAAATAGAAATGATATTGTTTGAGAAAAAATAGAGATGTTATTGTGTTTAAATAGGGAGAAAAAAAGGGATTTTTATTTTTTTTAAATGCACCTAACGGCTCTTTTTGAGTTTCAATGCACCTTAACGTCTCTTTTTTTTCCAATGTAGATTCGGCATACTTTGCCGATTGTGATGTCTCTCAGCCCATGTCGCCCCATGCCGATTGCGAGGCATTACTCATGCCGATCGGTATTGTCCAAACCGAACCCCAACCCGCGAGCGTTGCCAGTACCCTTAAGCTCTAAAATTCGTCCTTAGAAGTCCAGGAAAATTTGGAGTTCCAGAAGTTCCACATTTGGAGGCCAAAACACCAAGGAGTCTACCCTAATTCTTTGGGAATCATTACTTCACCATTTGTAATCTTATTCCAAGCATTGTAAGACTCTTAATTATGTTTTCTAATGTTCAAAGATCTGAGTTTATGTTTATGTTTGCTATGAGTGGCTAGTTTCTTTATACACTTGCTTAAATGATATTGATTATCATATGAATAGTTAGTGATTGTGTTAACATGTTTTAATTCAATTTCAAGTTGATTCTAAGATCCAATTGTGCTAAAGTTTCATAGTGACATTTGTTAAATCAAGTTTGACTAGTTGATACAAATTGTTGAGGTCGAAAGAACTTATTGTTATTCAACTAGTTATAATCATTTTGTCTATGGATAATTGTTTTTACCCATTATTCTTGATTAAACAAAGGAACTAAGGTATGGTTGTGATTATCAAATTGGATTGATTGGAAACATCTAGAAGGTCGTAAGATTAGTTGTTAATAATCAATTGTAGCCTTTTGTCTATAATCAGTTACCTTTTTTATTGACCATTTCTTAAGAAATTTGATAAAACAAGTGGATGTTTTTGTGTTTAAGTTTATGAAAGTAAACTTATGACACTTGAATTGATTGGTTAAACTTAATGCTTGTTTTTATAAACTAAAATCTTGACGAAGGTTTAACTTGTAAGAACAATAGATTAGTACACCAACTAATTATCGCAACCAACATGTTAAGAGGTTAACACAATCATACTAATCACGGATAAGAAACTAGTTTAAGCAAGTATAGTTTTTAATCATCTGAATTTCATTATATTGATTTGTGTTGTTATATGTTTTGGATTGTCTTAGTTGATTCAAGCTTGTTAATCAGATTCACTCAAATCCCTGCGAACGATCCCGACTTACCTTCATAATCTTGCTATAATGGACGAGTGCACTTGCTCATATGTGTTATTGGTTAAATTTGTAATTCGTATTTTATAAATTTAAAACTTGTACACACGTAGCACATCAAGTTTTTGGCACCGCTGCCGGGGATTTGATTGTGTTTCAGCAAGTTTTGAATCCCCATCAGTCGATTCATTCCAAATTTTTTTCTCAGAAACTTCAACTGATCCGGTTGCCTCTCAACCGAACCGGTTACGCCTTTAACCCAACCAAATCGATCTAACCGATCGATCGCTCCTCGCAACCGATCCGGTTACCCTTTTCTGTCTAGAAAACTGTTTTCGTTGTTTGTCCGTGTGTTTAGATATTGCCTAGATTCTCTAGGTCATTGTATGAACACTCGAACGTTTGATTAGAAGAAGAAGAAGAACACCTTTCATAGCCTTAGCCGATCGTATACCAAGAGTACCAAACCCACCATGTGATAACCTCGAAGAAGCAAAAGTCGTTTACAACCCTTTCACCAATTTACCTTTTCCCATGGCGGACGATCAACCCATGTGGGGAACCAACCGAGCCGTAGCACAAACTTCTGGGAGTGCTATTGTTGCTGTCAACCTTGGTGACAACTTCACCGTGAAGGGTCATCATCTTTCCATAATCAAAGACCGTCAATTCGATGGCCGTGCGCGGGCTGATCCGCATAAGCACATTTCCGAATTCATCAAAATTTGTGGCATGTTCCGTCATGGAGACACCGATGTCAATGCCATCAAACTCAAAAATTTTCCATTATCACTCGCCGGAGATGCTAAAGTATGGTACAATGAATTAACCCCAGGAATTATCAACACTTGGGAGGAGATGAGGTAAGCCTTTTTGAGCCGATTCTTTCCACTGCCATGTTTGATCGATTAATGAGAGAAATTCGTGCTTTCTCACAAAACCCCAATAAATCACTTGTCGAAGCTTGGCTTCGGAAGAAAGATTTGCTTCGTAGTTGTCATGGACATGGATTATACAAAGGAACCATTATCTAAATGTTTTACCATGGACTAGATGAAATCTCTCAAGGCATCCTTGATGCTGGAGAAATTTTTCTCTATAAGACTCCTAACGATGCACACCAATTACTCTAAGATCGAGTACTTCTCAAACTCGATTGGTCTAAAGATTCCAAAACCAAACCCCTTCGAAAAACCGCTGCTTTTGTCAAAAACACCGATACCTCAAAACTCATGGAGAAAATGGAAGCCTTAACCTCAAAAATCGACTCGCAATACAAAGATATCAAAGAAGAAATGAAGGAAAAGTGAGATGGATGGAACAATTGTGTAGGAAATCACCCATCGTCTTAGTGCAACGATAAGCCTATGGGTGGACCTAACGAAGGAGAAGCGAATTATGTCCAAGGAGGATAACGTAGTAATTATTACAGACGAAATTTCGGAAATTGGCAAGACCGCCGACCAAGGGATGACAACCGTGATTCTCAACCACGAACTAACAATCCACCACCACCAAACTTCGAAAAAAAGATGGAAGAATCTGAATTCGAAAACACCATGAGAGAGTTCGTGGCTAATCAAAAATCTGCAAACGATTTTATCAAAAATCAATTTTTCAATCTCAAAGCCAAAGTTGAGCAAGGACAGAAAAATCATCAAGCATCTATCCAAGATCTTGAAAACAAATTTTCCAGACTTTCTGACCAACATTCCTCTCGACCATCTGGTTCGTTGCCAAGTAACACCCAATCCAACCTAAAACCATCAAATGATAAGACGTACCGTCCACCACAAACGAGAAATGAGCATATCAAAGCTGTCTTCACAAGAAGTGGTCTCTCGTACGATCCACCACCAAATCCTAATGAAAATACTCCTATCACCCAAGATAGTAAGGATGAAGCCGAGGAAACCAATACAACTCACAACACCCAAAAGAAAACAACACCATCTGTCAAGGCGTACACACCGAAAATTCCATACCCTCAACGCCTTAAGAAAGAAAAAATGGAAGAACGTTATAAGAAGTTCATCGAAATAATCAATGAGGTTAGACTCAATGTTCCTCTCGTTGATGTCTTAGCCAGAATGCACAATTACGGGAAATTCTTGAAAGAACTTCTTAATAACAAAAGAAAGCTAGAGAAAATATAAGCTACTTTCCTTAACGAAGAATGCTCAGCCATTGTCCAAAACAAAATCCCACCAAAACTCAGAGATCCTGGAAGCTTTCTTATTCCATGCACTTTCGGGAATAATATCCAATGTGATGCTTTAGCCGATCTTGGCGCAAGTATCAATTTGATGCCTTATTTGCTGTAGTCCAAGTTATGCAACAACAGCCTCAAACCAAAAAAAAAAAAAAAAAAAAGAGCATTCGATTAGCAAATCATTCTTATCAATATCCTGTTGGTATTGTCGAGAATATGCTTGTTCAAGTCGGTAAATTCATTTTTCCCGTGGACTTTGTAATCTTAGAAATGGAAGAAGATAGTAAAGTCCCACTCATCTTAGGAAGACCTTTCCTAAATACCGCTGATGCAATCATCAAAGTGAAAGGAAAAGAACTCAACCTTGGAGTTGGAGAAGATTGAATCACCTTTCTGATCAATAAAGCGATGCGCTATCCACATTCTAGTGATGACACTTGTTTCAACATCGATGTTATCGATGAAGTCACTGACGAAGAATTGGATGCATTACTCAACGAATCCGATCCATTCATGACTACTTCTGAAAAAATCAATGAAACAGACTTTGACAAAGAGTTTGATGATTCATGAAAGTAGAATTCGAAGGAGATAACACGGAGGAGGAAGAAATGGAGGAAGAAAATTTTGAAGCAATAACTTTCAATGACGAGATGAGAATAAAATCCTCTATCGAAGAACCACCAACATATCTAGTGCTCAAACCTCTCCCTGATTATCTTGAATATGCTTACTTGGAGGAAAATTCACTTCTTCTAGTAGTCATATCTTCATTACTCGAGGCCAATGAGAAAGAAAGTTTAGTTTCTGTCCTCAAAAATCACAAACAAGTGGATGTTTTTGTGTTTAAGTTTATGAAAGTAAACTTATGAAACTTGAATTGATTGGTTAAACTTAATGCTTGTTTTTATAAACTAAAATCTTGACGAAGGTTTAACTTGTAAGAACAATAGATTAGTACACCAACTAATTATCGCAACCAACATGTTAAGAGGTTAACACAATCATACTAATCACGGATAAGAAACTAGTTTAAGCAAGTATAGTTTTTAATCATCTGAATTTCATTATATTGATTTGTGTTGTTATATGTTTTGGATTGTCTTAGTTGATTCAAGATTGTTAATCAGATTCACTCAAATCCCTGCGAACGATCCCGACTTACCTTCATAATCTTGCTATAATGGACGAGTGCACTTGCTCATATGTGTTATTGGTTAAATTTGTAATTCGTATTTTATAAATTTAAAACTTGTACACACGTAGCACATCAAGTTTTTGGCACCGCTGCCGGGGATTTGATTGTGTTTCAGCAAGTTTTGAATCCCCATCAGTCGATTCATTCCAAATTTTTTTCTCAGAAACTTCAACTGATCCGGTTACCTCTCAACCGAACCGGTTACGCCTTTAACCCAACCAAATCGATCTAACCGATCGATCGCTCCTCGCAACCGATCCGGTTACCCTTTTCTGTCTAGAAAACTGTTTTCGTTGTTTGTCCGTGTGTTTAGATATTGCCTAGATTCTCTAGGTCATTGTATGAACACTCGAACGTTTGATTAGAAGAAGAAGAAGAACACCTTTCATAGCCTTAGCCGATCGTATACCAAGAGTACCAAACCCACCATGTGATAACCTCGAAGAAGCAAAATTCGTTTACAACCCTTTCACCAATTTACCTTTTCCCATGGCGGACGATCAACCCATGTGGGGAACCAACCGAGCTGTAGCACCAACTTCTGGGAGTGCTATTGTTGCTGTCAACCTTGGTGACAACTTCACCGTGAAGGGTCATCATCTTTCCATAATCAAAGACCGTCAATTCGATGGCCGTGCGCGGGCTGATCCGCATAAGCACATTTCCGAATTCATCAAAATTTGTGGCATGTTCCGTCATGGAGACACCGATGTCAATGCCATCAAACTCAAAAATTTTCCATTATCACTCGCCGGAGATGCTAAAGTATGGTACAATGAATTAACCCCAGGAATTATCAACACTTGGGAGGAGATGAGGTAAGCCTTTTTGAGCCGATTCTTTCCACTGCCATGTTTGATCGATTAATGAGAGAAATTCATGCTTTCTCACAAAACCCCAATAAATCACTTGTCGAAGCTTGGCTTCGGAAGAAAGATTTGCTTCGTAGTTGTCATGGACATGGATTATACAAAGGAACCATTATCTAATTGTTTTACCATGGACTAGATGAAATCTCTCAAGGCATCCTTGATGCTGGAGAAATTTTTCTCTATAAGACTCCTAACGATGCACACCAATTACTCTAAGATCAAGTACTTCTCAAACTCGATTGGTCTAAAGATTCCAAAACCAAACCCCTTCGAAAAACCGTTGCTTTTGTCGAAAACACCGATACCTCAAAACTCATGGAGAAAATGGAAGCCTTAACCTCAAAAATCGACTCGCAATACAAAGATATCAAAGAAGAAATGAAAGAAAAGTGAGATGGATGGAACAATTGTGTAGGAAATCACCCATCGTCTGAGTGCAACGATAAGCCTATGGGTGGACCTAACGAAGGAGAAGCGAATTATGTCCAAGGAGGATAACGTAGTAATTATTACGGACGAAATTTCGGAAATTGGCAAGACCGCTGACCAAGGGATGACAACCGTGATTCTCAACCACGAACTAACAATCCACCACCACCAAACTTCGAAAAAAAGATGGAAGAATCCGAATTCGAAAACACCATGAGAGAGTTCGTGGCTAATCAAAAATCTGCAAACGATTTTATCAAAAATCAATTTTTCAATCTCAAAGCCAAAGTTGAGCAAGGACAGAAAAATCATCAAGCATCTATCCAAGATCTTGAAAACAAATTTTCCAGACTTTCTGACCAACATTCCTCTCGACCATCTGGTTCGTTGCCAAGTAACACCCAATCCAACCTAAAACCATCAAATGATAAGACGTACCGTCCACCACAAACGAGAAATGAGCATATCAAAGTTGTCTTCACAAGAAGTGGTCTCTCGTACGATCCACCACCAAATCCTAATGAAAATACTCCTATCACCCAAGATAGTAAGGATGAAGCCGAGGAAACCAATACAACTCACAACACCCAAAAGAAAACAACACCATCTGTCAAGGCGTACACACCGAAAATTCCATACCCTCAACGCCTTAAGAAAGAAAAAATGGAAGAACGTTATAAGAAGTTCATCGAAATAATCAATGAGGTTAGACTCAATGTTCCTCTCGTTGATGTCTTAGCCAGAATGCACAATTACGGGAAATTCTTGAAAGAACTTCTTAATAACAAAAGAAAGCTAGAGAAAATATAAGCTACTTTCCTTAACGAAGAATGCTCAGCCATTGTCCAAAACAAAATCCCACCAAAACTCAGAGATCCTGGAAGCTTTCTTATTCCATGCACTTTCGGGAATAATATCCAATGTGATGCTTTAGCCGATCTTGGCGCAAGTATCAATTTGATGCCTTATTTGCTGTAGTCCAAGTTATGCAACAACAGCCTCAAACCAAAAAAAAAAAAGAGCATTCGATTAGCAAATCATTCTTATCAATATCCTGTTGGTATTGCCGAGAATATGCTTGTTCAAGTCGGTAAATTCATTTTTCCCGTGGACTTTGTAATCTTAGAAATGGAAGAAGATAGTAAAGTCCCACTCATCTTAGGAAGACCTTTCCTAAATACCGCCGATGCAATCATCAAAGTGAAAGGAAAAGAACTCAACCTTGGAGTTGGAGAAGATTGAATCACCTTTCTGATCAATAAAGCGATGCGCTATCCACATTCTAGTGATGACACTTGTTTCAACATCGATGTTATCGATGAAGTCACTGACGAAGAATTGGATGCATTACTCAACGAATCCGATCCATTCATGACTACTTCTGAAAAAATCAATGAAACAGACTTTGACAAAGAGTTTGATGATTCATGAAAGTAGAATTCGAAGGAGATAACACGGAGGAGGAAGAAATGGAGGAAGAAAATTTTGAAGCAATAACTTTCAATGACGAGATGAGAATAAAATCCTCTATCGAAGAACCACCAACATATCTAGTGCTCAAACCTCTCCCTGATTATCTTGAATATGCTTACTTGGAGGAAAATTCACTTCTTCTAGTAGTCGTATCTTCATTACTCGAGGCCAATGAGAAAGAAAGTTTAGTTTCTGTCCTCAAAAATCACAAACAAGCTTTCGCTTGAAAAACATCTGATATCCCAGGAATTAGTCCCAATTTCTGCAAACACAAAATCAATTTCGAAGATGGGATCAAACCTATTGTTGAACGTCAACGTCGACTCAATCCCAACATGAAAGAAGTTGTTAAAAAGGAAATCATTAAACTTCTTGATGCTGGTATCATTTATCCAATTGAAGATAGTCCTTGGGTGAGTCCCGTTTACTGTGTTCCCAAGAAAGGAGGGATGACGGTTGTGACTAATGAACGGAATGAGCTAGTCCCTGCTAGAACTATTACTGGTTGGCGCGTTTGTATTGACTATCGGAAATTAAACAAAGCCACCAGAAAAGATCATTTTCCACTCCCGTTCATGGATCAAATGCTTGAAAGACTAGCAGGAAATAAATTCTTTTGTTTCCTCGATGGATTTTCAGGGTATTTTCAAATTCTAATCGATCCTAATGACCAAGAAAAGACCACTTTCACTTGTCCTTTTGGAACCTATGCATATCGGCGTATGCCTTTTGGTCTTTGTAATGCAGCTACGACTTTTCAAAGGTGTATGATAGCCATATTTCAAGACATGCTCGAAACCTCCATGGAAATTTTCATGGATGAATTTTCAGTCTTCGGAAACTCATTTGAAGCTTGTCTTTCCAATGTTGATAAAATGCTCGAAAGATGCGAAGCTGCACATCTTGTCCTTAACAGGGAAAAATGTCACTTCATGGTGACAGAAGGAATTGTGCTTGGCCACAAGATCTCCAGTGCAGACATAGAAGTAGACAAAGAAAAAATTGACATTATCATGAAACTTCCACCACCAACTAACGTCAAAGCCGTTAGAAGTTTTTTAGGACATGCCGGTTTCTACCGCCGCTTTATCAAAGATTTTTCAAAAATATCTCGTCCAATGACAAAACTTCTTAAGAAAGAATCTATCTTTGACTTCAATGCTGATTGCATAAAAGCTTTTGAATCGTTGAAATCTCAAATAACTAGTGCTCCGATCATGGTTTCACCTAATTGGTCACTACCCTTCGAACTTATGTACGATGCCAACGATTTTGCTGTTGGAGCTGTCTTAGGTCAACGAGAAGGAAAACACTTTCGGCCCATATATTTTGCAAGCAATACACTGAATAGTGCTCAGAAAAATTATACTGTCACAGAAAAGGAATTATTGGCCGTAGTTTTCGCGTTTGACAAATTCTGATCCTACTTTGTGCTCTAAAAAACAGTCGTGTTCACCGATCACTCGGCACTCAAATATCTGTTCACCAAGCAAGATTCTAAACCGCGTCTCATCCGATGGATTCTGCTACTCCAAGAATTTGACATCGAAATGAAAGATAAGAAATGAGCAGAGAATCTAGCCGCTGATCATTTATCACGTCTTGAAAACCCAGATCTTGAGGAGTTAAAGGAAGAAGAAATCAATGATTACTTCCCTGATGAAACTCTCATGACCGTCGATGGAAATGACGATCCTTGGTTTGCTGACTTTGCGAACTATCTCGCTGGAGGAATTCTAAGAAAAGGTTTAACTCACGCTCAAAGGAGCAAATTCTTTTCGGAACTTAAATACTATTTTTGGGAAGAGCCATATCTTTTCAAAATGTGTCCTAACGGAATGATCCGAAGATATGTTTCTGGTTCCGAAACCCGCAAGATTCTTGACGAATGTCATCATGGCCCAACTGGGGGACATTATGGTCCTTCCACCACAGCTAAAAAAGTTTTTGATGCTGGATTCTATTGGCAAAAAGTATTCAAAGAAGCACATACACTTGTTCAGAATTGTGATGCTTGCCAAAGAACCACCAATCTTTCGCGAAGAGACGAAATGCCGTTGACAAGCATTCAGGTGTGTGAAATATTTGATATTTGGGGAATAGATTTCATGGGACCATTTCCTAAATCCCAAAAATACGAATACATTATCGTTTCTGTAGATTATGTGTCCAAATGGGCAGAAGCTGAAGCTTTACCAACCAACGATGCTCGCGTGGTCGTTAATTTTCTTAAAAAGCTTTTTGCTCGTTATGGAATACCCAAAGCCTTGATAAGCGATCGAGGAACCCATTTCTTTAACCAACAAATGGAGAAAACCATGAAAAGATATGGAGTTCATCATCGATTCGCGATGGCTTATGTGACAACTGGCAATTTAGGGAGTCTATTTTAGGTAACCGCATTACGCTAAATTAAACTGAGATTTGCCTTTAACACTATTTTATAAACTTTGACTTGATTTTATATCATCGATTGGTTTTTATGGTTTATTTTATTATTAAATGAGTTATCGTATGCGTTTTAACTCTATTTGGTAGGCACTATTCGATTCGGCACTAGAAAAGCCTAAAACAAGAGTTATTGTAACTTTTAGACCGTAACTCGAAAATTGACAAATACATAGTCAAAACTCGTGGAAAAACGTAAGTAACGATGTTGGAAAGTTAAATAAATGTAGTGGGACACTCGGGGGACGATATGTGAGCTCGGAAATGGGTAAATGAGATAGATACGAAAAGTTACAACCCGAACCCTCCCTTTTTATTTGTAGTCGGCGTCCCCCCCCCCTCTCCTTTTTATTTATTTTGAGGTCCCTATCTCATGAATATAAATACCACACTCAAGTCTCATTTCCCTCATCTCTTTCTCTCACTAGAAAAACACACACACTACTTTATCTCTCTAGTTTCTCACTCTAAAAACCCTAAACCACCACCACCACCTTTGGCCGCCACATTTTCCGGCCACCACCGCCGGATTTCGGCAAGTGTCATCTTTCCGACCATATATCATACACTCAATTTGGACTTCATTAACACCTCCAAATTCACGAATTAAAATTCGTACTTTTAGGGTTTCAAAAGATTTCAAAGGGCTTTTGCAATTGGTGATTAGATAAGGTTGTTCCGAGTCGATAGTCGTTGTGCTGTGATTTCTGTTATCTTCCGCTAGTGATATTTGTGCGTTGATTGCTTGAGGTGAGTTTCATAGCCCCATTTTTTTTATATATGTTTTAACTACGTTTTGAAATATTTTGGGGTGAGAATCATGCTACTGTTTTTGGACCGTTAAAACTATTTGGATTTGCTTATATGCTTGACTGAGTAGATAGATGTGCGATAGTTGTTGCCTTAGTCTAGGTTTAACCGTGCCTAACTAAGAATAGACTTCTATCTCAACCTAGCCCGGGGTTGGCAACTGTTCTAGAGGTTGCCATGACAGTGCTGGACTAGAGTCGCAGGGGCCCGAGTAAGTGATTATATGGTTGGTGATCCGGGTAGGATCGGTGCGTGTGCAAACGGTATTATTCTATCTAGGTCTTCCATAGCAAATCAACTCATACAGGTCCACTATGATTTTGTTGAACTTAAACCTATGAACTCACCAGTGTAAGCTGACCTTTTAGCATGATTTCTCAGGTATTTGAGAGATGTTTTGATGCGTGGAAGCTTGGCATGAAGGCGTGGTTCAAGGATCCTTTTCTGACTCTGATAAACAATGGGGACCTATTTTGTTAAACTTTGTTTTGGGCCTAAAATTTATATCTTCGGATAAAATGTTTGAATATTTGATTTGAGATTGGTTTTAAATGGTTAAATGGTTATCTTTTATCTTACTTGTGTGCGATACCAATCCAAAAAGTAACGCCCTGAAAACTTGATTAAGTCTTCTGCTGTACCGAGATTTGGGGGTGTTACAGATTATCACCCACAAACTAGTGGCCAAGTTGAAAACACCAACAGAGCTCTTAAAAGGATACTCGAGAAAACAGTGAAGGACAATCCTTCAGTGTGGTCGAAGAAACTTGACGATGCTCTGTGGGCGTTTCGTACGGCTTACAGAACTCCTATTGGCACAACTCCTTACAGACTCCTTCATGGAAACTGTAACTCCGATCTCAAAATAGCTGGAGAAAGGAGATTCTTGCAATTGCACGAACTCGACGAATTAAGACTCCGAGCTTACGAAAATTTCAAACTGTATAAGGCAAGAACAAAAGCTTATCACGACAAGAAGCTAAGAGTTCGAAAAGAATTCAAAGCTGGAGATAAAGTTCTGCTCTTCAACATGAAATTCAAATTCAAAGCTCCTAAATTACAACCAAGATGGTTTGGACCATATATTGTTAAACATGGATATCCATCCGGTTATGTCAAACTTTTTGACAAACAAGGTGGAAGTTTCCTTGTTAATGAGCACCGAATCAAATTATACTACGATAAGGAGCAAATGAACAAAATATCAGTTGAGACAGTTTCCACCGAAAATGAATTCGAAACCATCACCTTTGTAGCACCTTTTCCAGGAAGAATCCCACAAAATGTTCCTTGGAAACCATCTGCTGAGTTCATCTGGGACGATATTGATGCTACTGGTGAAGAATTCATGTATATCCCTAAACTTTTCAAAATGTTCAAGGCTGCATCTGTGGCCAAGTGAATTCGGGAAGATTCGAGTCAGGCTGATGACTCGGTAATAAAACAAGTGCTTCTCGGGAGGCAAACCGTGCATTTCCGATTTGATTTTCTGTGGTCACGCCCCAAATTTTAAATCTTTGGTTGAATTTAAGTGTGGGGGGGGGGTGGTTCCGACTACAAATAAAAAGGGAGGGTAAAACTAGTAATATTTGAAACTTTGAGATGTGTTCCGATTAATATTGCAATCTATTCTGGGATCGATGACATCTGCTAGCACATTTTATAGCCCTTTCCACTAAAATTGTGAGGATTTGAACCTGTTTTATATAGCATACATCTTTTATGCTTGGATCTTTTGCTATGAGTGTGCCGGTGATTTGATTTATTCTAGAACTTGTACTTGTAAATCATTACCAGACCGCAGTGAGATCGCATTCATGTGATATAAGTGAATTCGTTTGATAAAGAGGCAACTTAGGATTTAACCCAAATGGCCTTCCATTTTTCATATCATGCTATATTAGCTAGCCACATCGATTAGTTAACCACCACATGGACCCATTTGTAGCACTCAGCTTTAGCGCTAGATACCCCTAGTTACACCCTTTGAGCCATCCTTTTCGTTTTTGTTCCATCCAGAAAAATGCAAAAAAGATTTTATAATTTAAACCTTAGCCTACCCTTATCAATGTCTAAATAGTTGGTTGCTAGTCACCCAGAAAGTGAAGATTGTTCAAATGATTAGGAGTACCGCATCTTGTTAGTTGATTGAGCCATTTTATGGTTATGCTTAAAAAAAATGTTGAAAGTATGAATGTATTAGCCAATGTGGTATGTTCGAAGAAAAAAAATAATCATGGCGAAGCAAAACGAAGAGTTGTGGAAATCCGAAGAAAAGAAAATGAAGCAGTAATCATTTATTGGTTTGCGGATTGTTTGGTAGCTAGCAACACGGGTATTAGACTTTATTTTATTTTATTTTAACACCAATTTCATAAATATTCCCATGCCTTATCCATGCCCTTAACCCTATGCCACATCATTATAACCCGAATAAAAGTCCTCTTTAGATGTTTTTGCTTGGTGCTCACGCCACGTCGGTGGAGTTTTGTTTCTTGTACAAGCTTATGGTCATAATCTAATCATGACTGAGCAATGAGTGTGATTTATCTTGTTACTCCACTAAAAATTGAGTGGTTGAGTGAATTATATTTCGTTCCTTTTTAAAGTTTCACTCTTAAAAAGCATAATTGATGAATCCTCTCTTGTACTTGTACTTGGTTGATTTGCAACACATTTTTCGTAATCATGATCTTGTACTAGTGGATGTTTTTTTCCCTACATTTGCTTGAGGGCAAGCAAAGTTTAAGTGTGGGAATTGTACATGTTTTCAGTAGCGTTATGTGTGCTTTTGTATATGTTATTTGGTTATATTTGTACGATTTCAGTGCTTAATCGCATGAAAAGATGTTTGTCTAGTGTTTATAACCAAGTGCAGGGAAACGGAAGGAAAAGTAAAGTAATGTTCAACAATTAGAAGATTCCCGTTTCGGTAAAGCTTGTCAAGCACAAATCAGTATCTCAAGTACCATTGAAGACCATAGTGATTGAAGAACCAAGTTCTACAAGTCAGAACGAAGTAAAGATCAATTTTCCGTAACTCAGGAAGACCAACCGGATCGGTTGGAAGATGACCAAAAAGTGCCCAAGACGCCATCCAACCGTTCGGTAGGCACTCGCAACCGGAACGGTTGGAACCTTTGTAGAAGACCAACCAGATCGGTTGGTCATGTGACCGATCCGGTTGGAGAGCCTGTTTCTGCCAAATCTTCATCACTAAGTTTCCCCTTTGCATCCAAACGATTCTAGGTCCTTCTCTTGGTGTATTCTAGTCCCTTTCTGACTCCTTGGAGGCCAAGTTCAGCAATTAATACCCTAGGCCTTGGAACTAGTATAAATAGAGACATTTAGTGAGCATATGAGACACACACTTCATTACAAATCTCTCTACTCATCAAACAAAGCTCTTAAGCTCTAAAATTCGTCCTTAGAAGTCCAGGAAAGTTTGGAGTTCCAGAAGTTCCACATTTGGAGGCCAAAACACCAAGGAGTCTACCCCAATTCTTTGGGAATCATTACTTCACCATTTGTAATCTTATTCCAAGCATTGTAAGACTCTTAATTATGTTTTCTAATGTTCAAAGACCTGAGTTTATGTTTATGTTTGCTATGAGTGACTAGTTTCTTTATACACTTGCTTAAATGATGTTGATTATCATATGAATAGTTAGTGATTGTGTTAACATGTTTTAATTCAATTTCAAGTTGATTCTAAGATCCAATTGTGCTAAAGTTACATAGTGACATTTGTTAAATCAAGTTTGACTAGTTGATAGTAATTGTTGAGGTCGAAAGAACTTATTGTTATTCAACTAGTTATAATCATTTTGTCTATGGATGATTGTTTTTACCCATTATTCTTGATTAAACAAAGGAACTAATGTGTGTTTGTAATAAAGACTCTTTTTGATTATCAAATTGGATTGATTGGAAACATCTAAAAGGTCGTAAGATTAGTTGTTAATAATCAATTGTAGCCTTTTGTCTATAATCGGTTACCTTTTGTATTGACCATTTCTTAAGCAATTTGATAAAACAAATGGATGTTTTTGTGTTTAAGTTTATAAAAGTAAACTTATTAAACTTGAATTGATTTTGAATATATTGGTTAAACTTAATGCTTTCTTTTATAAACTAAAATCTTGACGAAGGTTTAACTTGTAAGAACAATAGATTAGTACACCAACTAATTATCACAACCAACATGTTAAGAGGTTAACACAATCATACTAATAACGTTTTAAAAGGTACCTTTTTGAGGGGTCGTTTAAGCCCTTATTTGATCACTTTTGTATCCGTTATTGCTTAATATCGTTCCTTTTCACTTTTTAGGTATCTTGAAGGCAAAATGCTGGAATGGCACTTATTTGGACGAAAAGGCGCGAATATACGAAGAAAATGGCCAAAGTCAAAATCAAGACACTCAAAGCTGCTAAAAACATAAGGTGTTTTATGACGGGACAGAAGCCAAAACTCCTATTTTCAAGTGACGACGTCAAGTTATAAAAGAGTAGGCCGTCGCAACTCAGACGGCCTAGATGCAATCCAGACGGCGTCAGAAGCTGAAGATGACGGCGTCACAAGCATAAGGTGACGCCGTCGCGAGTCTAACGTGGCCAAGACGAAACCCTAATGACGGCGACACGATGGCGTCACAAAACATAAGGTGACGCCGTCGCATGTGTAATCTTATATATAGAATCCGAATTTTTCAGTATTGGTGTGTAGTCTTTTGGAGTAAAAACCTAAAACGAACCAAGGCTGTCTTGTACAGTATTTTAGGGTTCCAAACCCTATCTTACACCAAGATAAGTGTTTTACTTCATTAATACAATTATGTCTTTGATAATTTGTGTGTATGCTTGCATGTTCTCCATGTCCGGTTAATTTACTTGTGTGTTTGCTTAGGGAATATGAAACTTCATTATTGAATATTGATTGGTTGTCTCTTATCTTAGTTGTTAATGATCTAGTAATGCGATAGGTCATTCGTTGTGTACTTAATGCTTGATTAAATCTTTGTGAGCCTTAGAATATAACTCCTTGAGTAGTTGTAAGCTAAACAATCCAAAGAGTGCCTTAGAGTAAGAGTTTATTATCCCTAGTGGGTTTTCTAGACGAGACCCTTTGGTAAGTTCAAAGAGTTAGGGAGAAACGCATACCCTACAACCATAGACACACAACACAACTAAGAATAAGGACGTGACAATTCAACCATCAATAGGAGATAATTAAGGAGTAATACAACCTAAGTAAACACATCTTTAAACTATCATACGAGCACACAATAATTAGACATAGACTACATACACCTTAGATTAGATAATTAGATAAGTATAGTAATCAGTAGCAATACCAACCCCCCAAATCCAAACCTCGAGATTCGTACCTTTCCTTTCCTTAAAAATATAAAAAGATAAAAAATAATCTTCCTCAACCCCAACCTTAGCGTAGTAACTTCTCACTAGCATTCCTATTTCCCTAGAGAACGATATCAATACCCGTGGCTTACCCTAATACTACACTACAACGATTAGGTTCACTGCCTAGGGTGTTGAAAAACTTGCTCGACAAAAAGGAAGTTCCTTTGACCCCGAAAGACGTGTGTAGCGTTATCAAGTTTTTGGCGCCGCTGCCGGGGAATAGAATAGCTAGTTAGTAGTCCACCTCATTTAGGTTTCTTTGCTTGATTCCTATCAAGTAAATTTTTTCTCATTCTTAGCTTTCTCGTAGTCTATCCCCCTTCTTTGTGAGCTTTGTTCGTAATCCCATCACTTTTCATCATGGAAGGTGATAACCAACCACCACTCATCAACCCACCACCAAATGACCCGCCAAGAGCCCGTACTCTTGGTGAATACTCGAGACCAGCCACTTAGGCTATAGGAACACCATTGAGCTTCCCGACCAAGCCCAAACTACGGCCCTGCGATCCGACACCATCCGGTCGATGCTAATGCCTATGTGTGAT
Source organism: Chrysanthemum seticuspe (assembly GCA_019973895.1). Taxonomy (NCBI): domain Eukaryota; kingdom Viridiplantae; phylum Streptophyta; class Magnoliopsida; order Asterales; family Asteraceae; genus Chrysanthemum; species Chrysanthemum seticuspe. Next base: position 252,120,290 of record BPTQ01000001.1, on the reverse strand, counting down.
TAACATAAGTTATTTTAACATATTTTAAATCACTCTATACATGAAAAATAAATTAAGCTTTCTTACATAAATGGTTTTTTTAGTTGGAAAATAACTTTAGCGATGATACGTATCGTCGTCAAAGGTTTTGGCAGAATTATTGGGTTTTAGGGGGAAAATTTTTGTAGAACAAAAATGAAAACTAAATGAAAATAATTTTTGAGACGATGCCTGTCTTCACTAAAAATGTAGGACCTTAAGTTATTCTTGCAAAAACACGGTTTGTTGAAAGTAAGTCAAAGACTATATTTTTTTTCGATGAGTGTCATTTAGCGAAGACTTATAAGGTTTGCAGAAATAGTTTCAACATATTTTTTGCATGGTTTGCACCTTACCATAAATATCCAAAACCGTAAATCATATGAAGAAAATAAAAGTGCTTGCGTACAAGAACAATCTAGGTAAACCTAAATTATTGAAATTTACATGACAACACGAATTAGGGTTTTCACGTTTGATCTTGTATACCCACGTATGCTCATAAATTCGACTCCATTAGGGTTTAGAAAACCCCAGTGGATCGATCCTATGTGATCTAAACACATAAACCTTAATTTGATCAACAAAGTGATTAAACCCTAGTTGTCAACAAAAAGAAAAAACCTTAAAACCCTAATTAGCAGGAATTGATCAAAGCAACATAACCAACTTAAAAATTTATTTTTTATGACAAAAGAATCAATTTTAAGAACCCTAACTATGTTATATATGACTAGCATGGCACCTACGCTATGTTGCGGCGTGAGTGCGAGTGATAAGCCACAATAAAAAAACATAAGGCGTAATGTACATGTCCATAGTTTGTCACAAATTTTAGGCGACACGTGTGACTTTTATGGTAAAGATGTAGATTACAACAGATATACAAAAATGAATACTTAAAAAAATACATAAATTACACGAATAAAGAATTGTACCAAATTATAAATGCATTGTTTAGTTCAACTATAAAACTGAAAAATATATTTAGAATCCTTTATTTACAAAAGTGTTAAAGTTTAACATGCATCCTTTTCCTTATAATTCTTACCTAGTTACTTTATATTATATCATTTTGGAGTTACATGTTTTTCTTCATAATGCATTAATAAATTGAATTTTCTTCATATGTTATATCATCTTGGAGTTACATGTATAAAACATATGTTATCAGAAGTTACAAAGTTTAAGAACATGTAAACTTAAAATATTAATACTTCAAAACAAAAACATCTAAATGCTTTGTATATTGTTAAGGTTAAGGTAGTATATAAAACATGCACAACGGAAAATAAACACATAAAGGCCATGCATACCAAAACTCATAATATTAGATCTTTTCATCATATATATATACATATATATATATATATATATATATATATATATATATATATATATATATATACTAGTGTCAAAACCCGTCCGATGAACGGGTATGACTTGTGATTTTTATTTTTATGATTTTGTGGATCAAATATATACTAAAAATGATTTAGTAGAACAAATATATAATTAAAAGTTATTAAAAGTTAAACTAAACAGTTAATAAGTATAATTGATGTTACCATAATCCATAAAATGCCTAAAAGTAGGTAACTACTTTTTAACGTTTTGTTCTAAACAATATTAATCATGAACATCTTTTACACTTGAAAATATTATTAACATTTATTATTATTATTTTATTTTTGTTAATTATGTGTATTTAGTTATTGTATATAGGTGGTTCCAGCTATTATTTTACCAAATTTAGATGATGTTGACGAATTTGATTATCTGTTAATGGATTTATGGTTTTGTTTGATGTTTGTTGTGATGAGAATATCTATGTATTGTAGGGTTACAAGTGGAGTTTTTTTGTTGATGCCTTTTATTTATTAAGTGGTGATGTTTGTGTGTTTACCAGGAATAGGGGAAAAAGGTTTTGGTTATATGGTTTTGGTTATAGAGTTACCCGTACCATACGAAAAGTACCCCAACTTCCTCCTTTCTGTGATGTATCTCACAATCTTATTCAAAATTGACCTCGTAAGTTACTATGGTAAAATAAAAATTACAAACAATTTGATGTTATCATCCTTCACATTATGTTATTTCATATGATACCACCATGTAATAATGCTCAGCTTTTGTCGTAAGTATGTAGGACTAACTGAGCATGGTGCTATAATTCTCAATAATTAAAATATGAGCTTGTTGTATTTTGTCGGTTTCCATTGTGTTTGGAATTGTGTTTATATTTAACACTCAGTAATACGATATGATTACTGCATGTTGATAGACACAAAGACGGCTTGCACAATGACTTTACTTCACTCTACTCCCAATCTCTGCCAAATTTATTCCAAGAATCCAAGTTGAGAGATATTCGACTTGGTTTGATGATGATGGGTTTCACCTTATTCATGAGCAACATTTTCCTACTCGTCTAGCATTCTTGCAAGGGCATGATCCTAATGAGGCAGGTAATAATTTGTTTTTGTTTAGTACATATTGATTATTAGTTATTAATGTAAATTGTAATTGATGTAAAAGTTTTGTTCCATTAAAACTTTGTTTTGTGTTTTTTATTTTGAAGATGACAGATTGGTTCACGGTTGTAATTTGTTAGAGCATGGTGGACACTCAACTAAAGAAGCAACATTCTTTGAATGTACTACTTTACGAATAGAAAGATATGTATATACAATTTTGTATTTTTGTAGTTTATTATTCAAAAACACTTAGACCTTCCTTTATGGTCATATATAAGGAATCCCAAACATCAATAGATGCAATAAAATAGATTATATCATCTAGACAAACAAAGAACAAATGATGCGTTAACCAGGAAGTGTAAAGTCTGGATAACCAGGAAGTGTAAAGTCTAAACAAAGATCTTCAACTGGAGCCCCTCGGAATTTTAAGTGAAATCTGGATAACCAAAGTGAAATCTGGATAACCAAAGCAGAAGGTTCATAAGAGGGGAGGATGCACACGTACATCTTTATCTCCTGATCTCAAAGTGAAATCTGGATAACCAGGAAATGTAAAGTCTAAACAAAGATCTTCAACTGGAGCCCCTCGGATTTTAAGTCAAGCATTTCACTACGGTCATGCCCAGACATCGACTCAAAGTATTGTTTCCGACATACAAGAGCTTGCAACTCTTGCAATGTCTTGCCAAGTTCGGCATCAAAGGATGAAACATCCATTAAATCAAGCTCCTGAAACACAGAACATATATAATAAGTTAATAGTAATAACATAAAATAAAGAATGCAATAATGCAAATCTAGATTTGCTACACAAACTTGCTTACTTGTCCAAGCACAAGTTTGTAGAACGCTGTTGAAAGTGGCAGATCCAAAAGACGACCATCTTGAAGAGCTTTCGCCATTACACAACCAAGAAGACGAAAATACTCGATTACTTAAGCAAACTTGCTGCCATCAGATGAATTAGCAGTCAAGGGCCAAGGCCTTGGGAACAACCCAAGTGGTGCTATAATTACGTCCAGGTCTGCCCTTTGCAAATCATGACTTAATAGAGTATAAAAAAACTGATTAAACATCTTACATGAAACATGTTTGTGCCGTACATAAGATTTGTGTTTTAGATGTGAATTACTGTAAGTCATTGTACTAAACTATCAACATGTCATTGTACTCTCTATTGCAACATCTACCACATTGAGTGCCATATGTGCCTGGATCAAGGCGTTTAAGATTTCAGTTTAACATTACTTACCTGAGCAGACCCAATCTCTCATATATTATAGAATCGGAGGCTTGTGATCAGTGGATTCTGCATTAATATCAGTTTACATCTGGAACATCAAAGTTCAAGTTGCAAAGGAGGTTGCTATGTTCTTAGTTTGGCAAGACATTTAGAAGGAAATACATGTGCGATGACCTTTAACATCATTAGTGCACTCGAGTGATTAAAGCCGCGGATTTAAACAGATAACATAGCCCGTTATTTCATACTCACATTCAACTTGAGTACTCATGCTTTTGGCATGATTTCTTTGCCAAAACTCTATTGGATGAGAATCGACTAACAATAATCAAAGATTCTTTAGCAATGATTTCGAGTGTTGGTCATGAAAAGTGGGTGTGGATTAGAAGAAAGGAGAATGACAATGTTGCATCTTGGTCTAATGCTTCTAAGTTAAACAGTCTTGAAGTTGAGAATTCTCAAGGTTATAATCCATCCACAGGGGTACATTATGCACTCGAGATTGATTCAGATTATCACTACACGATTAACATGGATATATGTGGGGAAACCCTTGAATTGCTGGACAAAGAGACTTGTTAGAAACAGTAACAACTGCTTGCAGACTTTTTTCCTATTTCGTTTGAGGCATTGGAGCTTGTGGCACTAAATTCTGCAAAATTAGCTACATTGTTTATAACAATAAAAAAATGTCAGTTGATTAGTTTTTCCATTCAATTCCTACTCACATTCAGATTTAACACAAGCTATTGAAATCAAAATTTTGATTTGATTAAAATCTGCAACAAGTCTATCATTTATTTTTTCTACTTGTTATACTCATCCAGCTTAGTCTAACCATCCAAAACCGCACAGAGCTGTGGCAAGGTGTGACACCATATTTATTTTTTCTACTTGTTATACAAAAAGGAAATCAATTATAGGCATACTTAATAATGCCAAGGATAGAGGCTGTGGGTTTGAGCCTTGTTGCCTCTGAGGTAGTGATAACGTATATGGGACAGGAAATAGAACACTGGTGGTTCATGACTGTATATGCCCGGCGGGTAAATATTTTGCTAGCTAGGATTAGGAGTAACGAAGTTTTAGCAAATTTAACATGCTTTTTCTTATGTGGCAGAAGTGGCAAAATGACTCACAAATGGTCCGAAACAGGCTAACGTAAAACACTTTATAGTTTATACTAAATGTATCAAGTTCAATTCACAACTGCAACCTATGTCCTATGTCTTTTCATCTAATTGTCGATATATGGATTTGCTGAGAATTGGTTTTGAAAGAGTAACAACTGAAGCTGCAGAACTTATTGCAGTTCTTATTGGGGGTGGTGCTGTGAAAACAACTTATTGACAGACTGAAAAGGTGATTATCATGCTACAACTAATGCAGAGAAAGACTAAGCACAGTTTACCATCAGATGGTGTTTGGCATTGCATAAAAAAGTGCCATTCGATACATGAAAATTGATTATGATTATCAAATACTGTATAAAATTTGGTAGTTGTTAACATCCTAACAATAACAAAGAACTATTCATGTGCATCTTAGTTAAATTATCTCATGTTAACAACAATTTATCAAATCCAATTTTGAAATAACGATTTATGCTAGTAAGTTTCTAAAAGCTAACCTGAGGTTTAAACAAACAAATTGAGCAACTTATCCACTAAAATAACCTCAAAAATATCCTTCTTGCTTGTAAACTTCAACCAAAAAAATAAAATTACAAACAAATGTTGTTCTCTCTACACACCAAGAGGTCACATTTAGAGGAATATATTTACCTTATTTACTTATTAATTAGTCCATTGTATAGCACTTTAGCAGTTCAAATAAGTGTATTTTAATGTATTTGAAGTGGTAAATAAATAAAATAATAATAATAATAATAAAAAAAAGACGGGTAATATACCTTATTAGAGGATTAAAAATATGAAAACTGTAAGAGGTCATCAACGACTCAGTGTGGTGAATTGTCTCCAGATATTTGGTGTGTTGCTGATCTCACGGGAACAACCTGTGGTACAACTGCCACATTCTTAGTGCACAGCGGTGGTGGCTCATGTTGGTTCTTTTCGGACTCTTGGATGGATCTGGAACTAAGAACCACACGGATCCCAGTGGCTAAGATGGTGCTTGGCAGCAAGGCTACCTGCTGAATGAATTGGTGTGATCTCTGCGCAAATTTCAGCAACCAAACAAATCAAGTATCAGTATGCACCTTACCCTTACGAAATGCAAACCTTGGCTCGCTATCAGATTATGTTCAGGACCAATTAGACATACATAATCCAGTTCCCATTGATATAATCTGCAAGAAAATAGAAATTAGTAAATGTAACTCCATAATAATTGAAAAGGAATGACAAAAGCATAAAGATTAGTATTTTAGTTAAGAAATACTGATAGATTTTACTTGAACTTGAACTTGAACTGACTTCAAATAATCGATTGCCTCGTCAAGCGTTGATGCTTTATCCACCTTGTCATCAAAAAAAAACAAAGATGCCAGTTTGTAAATATAGAGTTATGTACAAAAGATTCCACTAATCTTCAAATTGAAAGGGATTCGTAAACGGAGATTACATCGTTACATTGTGTACCTTATTGCAATTTTGAATGAGTTCTTGTAGGGCACGCATCTTTTTATTTATCATATTCCTTCGCCTCTGTTTCAACATTTAAAAACCACCAATTAGTATGAATCTTAGAGTTAAATTAATACAAAAAACCACTACAACAGGCTTCATGAATCTTGTAATTGTTGGGCTCGGGTAGAGGTGGTAAACCCATCCCATTTACTTATGAAGATGTGGGTGGTTTTTCTTATTCCCATAATAAGAGCTGGAACATAGAAAGTACCCTGGGAACTGGACGTAGATGCAGCCGAATGTATGTTCATTCTAAGATTCATGGCACCCGTATCGGTAAGGCCACCTGCAACAACACAATAAACATTTAATGTATCTCACACTTGAAAGTGAAAAAACCTATGAAGGAATAACAAAAGCATCGTTAGATGCACGTGTAACCGTATGTAGTAGCAGGGACGTGGCAGCGAGAAGTTGAAGCACCGGCAGCAAGCACATAAGTGTCACCTATAAGAATTGCAAAAATATTATTAGTTCATTGAACAATAGCATAGCTCGAATTAACATAAACTAACAGTGGAAAGACACACGTCAACTGACATTGATAATCAGGTGTAGAGAGATCCGTCCGCATACCAGTTGCGTCGATGTAACTACCATCCGAGCCAGCAGCATCAACTGTAACAACAGGAATCAGAAAAGAATGAGCATACAAAACATGGATAAACAACAGGATACGACAACCAATAAGTCAGCATAAACATGACGCGACTGTAGCTTTGTCATTTGTAAATATTTTTCTATATGGTAAGACATGAGTAAGAGTATTTTAATACATAAAAAACTCATTCCATGTTTAAATTGCTCAAGTAGTCAAGACATGAATTATTATCACTTACTAAAGATATACGTGTATACAAACTATAGTATGTGTTGGGTATTTTTCCTTGGCCCATGAGGAAAGCCCACCAAATAAGCCCAAATATATAGTCAATGTTATTTGTTGACTTGGAGGATGTAGGTATTAATCTTGGGCAGCCACTACCACAGAGATAATAACAATAATAGAGAGAGAGAGAGAGAGAGAGAGAGAGAGAGATAAAAAAGAGAGAGTAAAGTGCAGTCCCGTTTTTCTGTACAGCAGCCCACAAAACTGAAGATCGCCAGAGTTTGAACTGTTGGATCGTAACGATTTTTGGGCTGTAGCTTCCTTACATATAAAGGAAGGTATTGACCATTGGGAATCTTATTTTGAGGCCTGGAAGTCTTGGTTCTTGCCCAGGCAGATTGCATCAGATTTTCTGGTGATGTTGTTCCTCTTTTGTCTTTAGTTTGTTTTCATACATCTTGATGCTTTATTCCAAGTGTATGATAATTGTTGTATGCCTCTAGTATCTAGAGAAGGTCTGATTATATTGCTCTATTATTGGTGGTAGTGGATTTTAAGCGGCACTAGGTGTCCCGTGGTTTTTACCCGTTTTGGGGTTTTTCACGCTAAAAGCTTGGTGTTCTTGTTGTGTGGTTGTTTACTTTTATTACCTGCTGATTTGGGGCTGATTTAGTTTGTTAGGGGCTGTTTAGAAGTTGTGATTAGTGTGCTGTATTTGTTTACTTCCTCATAGGTTCATACGGGTTTGGGTAGGTGTTGTCAAACGAAGGTTTTGCTTCCGCACTTGTGTTTATTCCATTGTGACCCATTACACCTTTACCCGTCAAATTGGTATCAGAGCTTGGTTCTTGGTTTGGGGACTTAACCTGTTTGAATGATGGAAACTAATACAAGTAGGATGGTTAGTTTGAATGGTTCGAATTATCATGTTTAGAAAGGAAAAATGGAGGATCTCCTTTATGTTAAAGACTACTACTTGCCTGTATTTTCTACTGAGAAACCTGAAAACAAAACAGATGCAGAATGGACTATTTTGTATAGACAGGTTTGCGGGTATATTAGGCAATGGGTTGATGATAATGTTTTGAACCATATTTGTGAGGAGACACATGCTCGTACTCTTTGGAACAAACTTGAACAGTTATATGCTCGAAAAACTGGAAACAACAAGTTGTTCTTAATCCAGCAAATGATGAGATTAAAGTATACTGATGGGTCTCCTATTACTGATCACTTAAATGTTTTTCAGGGTATTATAAATCAGCTTGCAGGTATGGGTATCAAGTTTGAAGATGAGATTCAAGGCTTGTGGCTTCTTGGTACCTTACCGGATACTTGGGAGACTTTTAGGACATCATTGTCCAACTCTGCACCAGATGGTGTTATCACTATGGAATTGGCTAAAGGCAGTATTTTGAATGAAGAAATGAGAAGAAAGTCACAGGGTTCTTCTTCACAGTCAGATGTCTTGGTCACAGAAAGGCGGGGGAGAAGTCAAAGCAGAGGTCCGAGTAACAGAAGTAATCATCGTAGTACACTACTACACAAAAGGCTATAAACACCCCTAAAAAGAGACTGGTTATATAAAACCATATTCCTATGATAAAAACTAGCAGGAATGGAATGAATTGAGATTGGTTTTCTTGAAAAAACCAGTTTTCAAAATACAAAATGCATAAAAACTGGTTTGCGAGTGAAAACCGGTCTTTTTACACAATCAAAGACACTGGTGTGTAGGTAACACTTTTTTAAATTCGATATACATGAAATATGATATATAACATATAATATATAAATCTATAAATATTTTCTTATTTTTTGCCTCTTTAAGTTACGCCTTAAATAACGTAAACTTTCGCCATAACTTTAAAGATGTGAGGTTTGACTATACCGCCACGTTACGCCTCACGCTATCTAGAACCTTGCAAAAAATATTAAAAGCTAATTATTTCCGGATTTGCCTTACAATTGAAAGAAAAAAAAAAGTAAAAAACGCTTTTAACCTCACGTGTACCAAAAAAAATGAAAAATACACATGGGCCTATATGCAATTTTTCATACTTAGTAAAAATTGAAGCGGAACCCAATATATGCAAAAACCGTCATACCATTCTTCCACAAACCCTAATTCAAAACATAATTCAAAACATAATTCGATCAAATAAAAGTCATGCCCCAAATTACCAACTTGAACAATCCACAAAATCGAAGTATTCATAACTATAGTTATAAAAAATAAAGATCGATGCAAGGTATGTTTCTCTAATTTGTAAAGATTAAAGATGTATGTTGTTTAGATTTATGAATTTTATTTTGATAATCCATATTTTATACAAATAGTTAATGATTTGGACATGAGACTAATAGAACAAAATAATTACGGTTGAGTTTAAATTTGTTATTGTTCTTTCTTTGTTGAAATGTTTAAAGGGTTAAGATATATAGTTATTCACCCTCAAGTTCACATCACGTGCAATGAATCAGATATAAAAAAAACTAAAGTGTTGCATTTGTTTGATTATACATTTATACTAACTATGCACTTGGTTGTATTAGTATAATCATAACTTAGAGGAATTTTCTTATGTAATTGGTTATTGTCATTCGGTGTTTAAAGTTGATTTGTTTTGTAAAAGGGTTGGAAATTCTCAAACCATGCAGGTAAGTTGCATATGATTAGTTTCTAAAAAGGCTCATTATTGCACAATATTTGGTTACATTTGTTGATGCTTATCTGCTTATTGTTTAGCATAATCGGGGTTTTGCAACGTTCAAGGGGCAAGTTTTTGAATGGAGAACAACTTTGGGAGTTAATTCAAGGACTGGAAGCTAATAATCATCGAGTAGTTACATATATTGTGCAGCACAAAGAGGCATGGAGAAGATAATCTACAGCCAAGCGAATCATGTTTAGGGGATATTTTCCCCTAGCTAATACTAAATTGGTTTCACTCCTCTCCCGAGTCTACTCAGATACAGGTAATGCGTATCAGATATAAGTATTTAGCATAATTCTCAGCTGTAAGACTAAGCTCTTTTTATTTGAGATATATGGAATGATTCAGAAGAATAATTTATGTGATTGCTATTCATGGATAAAGTGCAGTCCATAGATTTTACGAGGTACAAAGAGTTGCTTTATGATGAAGGGAGATCAAGTTGTATGTGTAACAACATACAATCCATTCTCAAATACTCTCCTGTCCCCTCCGTAAAGAAAAGGATGGGCTATAGTGACTTAGGTCTATAGTGACTTATAATCCTGTTATACCAAACCTGAAAGATATCAACAGTTAAAATACCCTGCATTTATCGTCATAAAACCGTTCAATAGTACGTGCACTGTTATCATCCATTCGCATCTTCGTCCTTCGTTCTTCTTAAATTCTTGTGCCTTTGTAAGTGGTTTCAAAATTCCGAATATCTCTATCTTTAAACCAGGAGAGATTTTAAGCATGCTGAAACCCGCAACCCGCACGTGTTCATCATGCATGAGCTCTGTAGTTGCATCATATAGCGCAGACAAAGCATATTTTACTTTGAATATCATATCTTCAGGTCTAAAATTGTATTCATGCACTCATGTTCATCAAGGAAGTAATCACAATTAAGGGTGGACCCAAAAGCAGATTTACAAACATGGTACTATTGGAACCAGTGAGTTGACCCATTGAATTCCAAAGTAACACAAGAATGCCGCAAGTGTTACTCACTCCTACTATCATTGATTACTGACGTTGTTAGAATGTAGGATATCTAATCTATCAAGGTACTTATTAACCTTATTATTTACCAATTTTGATACCTTATTCTTTTGAACAATTCTTAAATGTTTCGTATATCATATTACATGCAGATCTTTCGCTGGAGCCTATGTTGGTTACTTTTCATTGTTTTTCCACATTGACTGTAAGTTAGGTATATCGTATGTATAAAGCATCTAAAAAAAGTTCTATTACTGAATATTGTTTTTCCACAGGTGCTTCTTTCACCACCGATAGTGTATTCTTCACAATTGCTACCTGTATGCGTTTATGATGCACATGCAGATTGTGGGAAAACGTCAGGTTCGTTTGAAATGCTTTTCTTATGTATACTCAGACTTTGTTTATTGCATACCTCAGTTCTATTATTCATCAACAATGTACCTTTCATTTTCTTTTACGGGATCGCGTTAGCAATTGAAGGATGGGGCATTGTCCCTAGCTTAGTAATGTATCAACTATTCTGGAGCAGCCGCTTCAGCTATTACTATCGTATCATTTGGGTTTTCTGTATCTCGACCATGTTTGAGTCTCGAGGTTTGACTTGTGATCGGGTCTTGAATTTTTTATTTTTGTTGGACTTCCATTTTATGCTTTTAACTGATATGGTACTCCCCTTAAGAGATGATGGAAGATGTTGTGCACTATCTCAGTAAGGACACCGTTATTCAAGCAACCACTCGATCTATCACCAAGGTATATATTTAATATTCTAATTTTGAAAGTTACTAGCGTTTTTTATTTATTTATATATGCATATCCTTATTTTCATTCTTGATGCAGACGAGAAATGCTCTATCAGGAACTTACTCGGCTCCACAAAGGTCTGCTAGTTTAGGTACCTTGGAGTAACGAGCGTCCGTTAGAGAACAAAGAGTTGAACGCCATCAGTGCATGGTTCACATTACGTCGTGATTGATCCCAAATAATTCTGGCTAGTTATGTTGAATTCTAGTGTTTTTCTTTATAATTTGTTGAAGTATAGTGTTTCAGTTTGGATTTTGTCTAGCTATTATGTTTTGCAGAATTGATATACTATGGTTAATTTATTTTGTTGATCTCGATATTTTGGTGTTTTTAAATCACATTATATATATACTTGTTGCACTTATATATCTTTCTTATGGTAAATCAAATTGCAGACCATGGAATTTCAAAAAATTGAAAAATTTTGAAAACGAATTTTTTTAATAAAAGAGATTTACAAGAAGTCAGGTTTTGATATAAAAACATATCTTTTTACTTCATTTAAAGACTGGTTGGATGTTTCTATAAAGACAGGTTGTGGAAAAACCGGTGCTAATGTCAATAAAAGCATGTGTGTTTACTCTGATATAGAGGCCAATTCTTAGGAGAAAACCGGTTTCAATGCTTCTAATAGAGACTGGTTGTGCAACCGGTTTCTATATGTTTCGATCATGGAGATACCCCCCTTCAGAGAGTGGTCTTAAAACCACTCTTTATGGGCCATTTTGACCGGTTTCTGTGAGATTTTTTGTAGTAGTGGTAGTTCCAGCAAAGGAAGATTTGCTGATGTTGAATGTTATCATTGCCATAAAAAGGGGCACACGATGAATTTTTGCAGAAAGTTGAAAAAGGAGAACAAGAAGAAGAACTACAACAACCAGAAGAACAAACACAAGAAAGATGATGATGGTGATGACAATACTGAAGTAAATACCACCACAGATGAGTTCTTTGTTTGTTATGATTATGATATGGTCAACCTTGCTAATGATGATTCGAGTTGGATTCTTGACAGTGGTGCTACATGTCATGTTGCAACACGAAAAGATTATTATTCATCTTACACACCAGGTGACTTCGGTGTTTTTAGGATGGGTAATACTGGGTTATCAAGGATTGCTGGTATTGGGGATATTTTTTTGAAATTTGGCATGGGGATGGAATTGGTTTTGCATAATGTAAAACATGTACCATATATGAGACTCAATATTATGTCAACAGGTCTTCTTGATGAAGATGGTTACCACAACAGTTCTGGTAATGGTTTGTGGAAAGTAACTCTCGGATCCTTGATTGTGGCAAGAGGAAAAAGGGAATCCAAGTTATACGTGACACATCCGAAGATATCCAAGAGCATTGTCAATGCTGTAGACAATGATGATATGACCGAGTTATGGCATAAAAGACTTGGTCACATGAGTGAAAAGGGGATGTCTATTCTTTCTAAGAAGAATGTGTTATCTGGTGTGCATGATATCAACTTGAAGAAGTGTTCTCACTGTTTGGCAGGAAAGCAAACTAGACTTGCTTTTAAGAGTCATCCTTCTTTCAGAATGGAGAACATACTTGATCTGGTACATTCCGATGTTTGTGGTCCCATGAAGACTAAAACACTTGGTGGGTGTTCTTATTTTGTCACTTTCATCGATGATCACTCAAGAAAGGTTTGGGTATATACCTTGAAGACTAAAGATCAAGTATTGGATGTGTTTAAGCAGTTTCATGCTTTAGTTGAGAGGCAGACAGGAAAGAAACTTAAATGTATTCGAACTGACAATGGAGGTGAATACATTGGCCCCTTTGATGCTTATTGTAGAGACCATGGAATTCAGCATCAAAAGACTCCACCGAAGACACCGCAGTTGAATGGCTTAGCATATCGGATGAATAGAACTTTGGTTGAGAGAGTCAGATACTTGATTTCACATGTAGGGTTTCTTACTTCTTTTTGGGGTGAGGCTTTGAATATGGCGGTACATGTTATTAATCTAACCCCTTGTGTTCCTTTGCGTTTTGATGTTCCTGACAGGGTTTGGAGCGGCAAAGATGTTTCATACCGTCATTTACAAGTTTTTGGATGCAAGGCTTCTGTGCATATTCCCAAAGATGAAAGATCAAAGCTTGATGTGAAGTCTAAGCCATGTGTGTTCCTCGGGTATGGTCAAGATGAATTTGGGTATAGGTTGTATGATCCAGTTCAAAAGAAACTTGTTCGTAGCCAAGATGTAGAGTTTGAGGAAGATCAAACTTTGAAAGATGTTGAGAATGCTGAGAAGAAAACAATTCCTCAACATAATGATGATCTCATTGACTTGGATCCGGTTCCTCCTAAACATGTTGATCCACAGTTTGGAGATGATATTCAGAATGATGAAGAACAGGTAGAAGATCAAGGTGCTGATGATGTTGATGATCAAGAGCAACCAAACTTAGATGAAGACGTTCATCCTGAGTTACCAGTACCTAACATGCCACCATTCATTCCGCTTAGGCGGTCTACTAGAGATCATCATCCTTCCACACGCTATTCTGCACATGAGTATGTTTTACTTACTGATGGGGGAGAGCCCGAGTGTTATGAGGAAGCTATGGAAGATGAACACAAAAAGGAATGGTTTGAAGCCATGCAAGATGAGATGAATTCCTTGCATGAGAATGCTACTTTTGAGTTGGTAAAGTTGCCTAAGGGTAAGAGAGCTTTGAAAAACAAATGTGTTTTGAAATTGAAGAATGAAGAGCATACTTCTAGACCGAGGTACAAGGCCAGATTGGTGGTTAAAGGTTATAGTCAGAAAAGAGGTATTGATTTTGATGAGATTTTCTCTCCGGTTGTGAAGATGGGATCTATTCGAGTTGTTCTTGGTTTGGCGGCTAGCCTCGATCTTGAAGTGGAGTAAATGGATGTCAAGACAGCTTTCCTTCATGGTGATCTGGATAAGGAAATCTATATGGAGCAACCTGAAGGCTTTCAGGTTAAGGGAAAGGAAGAATACGTGTGTAGACTTCATAAAAGTTTGTACGGGTTGAAGCAAGCACCGAGACAGTGGTACAAGAAATTTGAATCGGTCATAGGGAAGCAAGGCTACCGAAAGACTTCTTCAAATCATTGTGTTTTCTTTCAGAGGTTTGGTGATGATGACTTCATCATCTTGTTGCTATATGTTGATGATATGCTGATTGTTGGCAAGAACGTTGGAAGAATTGCCCAACTGAAGCGAGATTTGAGCAAGTCTTTTGCTATGAAAGACTTGGGGCCAGCAAAACAGATCCTTGGCATTCGAATTTTCCGTGATAGAGGTGCCAGGAAGTTGCATATCTCACAAGAGCAATACATTGAGAAGATCTTGTGCAGGTTCAACATGGATAAAGCTAAAGTGGTTAGTTCCCCTCTTACTACCAACTTTAAGCTAACTGATAACGATTGCCCTTCTTCCAAAAAGAGTATTGAAAAGATGGATAAAGTTCCATATGCCTCAGCGGTTGGTAGCTTGATGTATGCTATGGTGTGTACAAGGCCGGATATAGCTCATGCAGTTGGTGTTGTCAGTCGGTTCCTATCAAATCCTAGTAAGAAGCATTGGGAAGCTGTTAAATGGATATTTAGATATCTGCAAGGTACGTCCAAATTGGGTATCACGTTTGGAAATGGGAAACCCGTGCTTGTTGGTTACACAGACTCATATATGGCGGGAAATAAGGACAACATGAAATCCACTTCTGGATATTTGATGACGTTATGCGGTTCTTTGTGATAATCAAAGTGCTATTCACCTTGCTAAGAATTCGATGTTTCACAAAAGAACAAAACATATTGATGTTCGTTATCATTGGATTAGAGATGCTATTGAAGATGGTATGTTTGAACTTAATAAAGTTCATACGGATGATAATGCTTCCGATATGTTGACAAAGGCTGTAGCAAGAGAAAAGTTGAATGTGTGTTGCTCGATCGCCGGGATGGCGAACTCACCCTCATAGGCAGAAAAAGGGGGAGATTTGTTGGGTATTTTTCCTTGGCCCATGAGGAAAGCCCACCAAATAAGCCCAAATATATAGTCAATGTTATTTGTTGACTTGGAGGATGTATGTATTAATCTTGGGCAGCCACTACCACAGAGATAATAACAATAATAGAGAGAGAGAGAGATCAAAAAGAGAGAGTAAAGTGCAGTCCCGTTTTTCTGTACAGCAGCCCACAAAACTGAAGATCGCCAGAGTTTGAACCGTTGGATCGTAACGATTTTTGGGCTGTAGCTTCCTTACATATAAAGGAAGGTTTTGACCATTGGCAATCTGATTTTGAGGCCTGGAAGTCCTGGTTCTTGCCCAGGCAGATTGCATCAGATTTTCTGGTGATGTTGTTCCTCTTTTGTCTTTAGTTTGTTTTCATACATCTTGATGCTCTATTCCAAGTGTATGATAATTGTTGTATGCCTCTAGTATCTAGAGAAGGTCTGATTATATTGCTCTATTATTGGTGGTAGTGGATTTTAAGCGGCACTAGGTGTCCCGTGGTTTTTACCCGTTTTGGGGTTTTCCACGCTAAAAGCTTGGTGTTCTTGTTGTGTGGTTGTTTACTTTTATTACCTGCTGATTTGGGGCTGATTTAGTTTGTTAGGGGCTGTTTAGAAGTTGTGATTAGTGTGCTTTATTTGTTTACTTCCTCATAGGTTCATACGGGTTTGGGTAGGTGTTGTCAAACGAAGGTTTTGCTTCCGCACTTGTGTTTATTCCGTTGTGACCCATTACACCTTTACCCGTCAGTATGTCAATTGTATGACAAATCTAGTTGAAAATAGTCAATCTCTTTTTAGATGAAAGGAGATACTTTCACACAACTACAACATTTAATTTCATTAAAATAGGACGTGCATAAATTAAGATGTAAACAATCATATTGGATTCGAAAATCTCATACAGGTAGATGGAAAAATAATGAAGTAAACTGGCAATGGACATACCAATACTACTACCAACAGCTGCAACATCTTCATTAAACGTGACACTCGTAGAGGCACGGCAACCTGTAAACATAAAGCAAACGGAAAAAATTACAACATGAATACAATCAGGTACAAATAAAATATAATAGTAGGATGTGTAAGTATACGAATAAATGGATCATTCGACATATCATCGATTTTCCTCTTCCCCTTACCATCGATGTATGCATCGAAAGCCGCCTCCCGAAAACGGTATCATGCCCTCGTGTGTAACGGATCCGGCTCGTTTATCGTTATACCAGTTGCCGAACGGTGCGGCATACCCAAACATCGTCCCTGTTAACAGGGCTCCGAAAAACATTCTGAATGCAATGCAACGAATCAACAACATCTACAGAAGTATCAATCAAAGATACATGGTTTTCGCAATTACCAGAAGGCAAAACACATCCCACACCCATATCAGCAACAGGACTAACACACTCATTCCACTCCAAAACATGGTCTTTATAGGTTCTACGCACAACCTTGCTTTTGGTTCACATAATTAAGCAAACAACACAAAGGCAAACAAAAACAGCAAAACCACAAAGAAGATGCACATATAGCAACACTTATCACAAAAGAATAACAACTATAAAAACACATAAAAAAAATGGCATAACACTGATAAAAGGCCTTTTACCTACAACAATTAAACGCAAATTACTGGTGACGCAAGTTACTTATCTTACCAGTTGTAGTGTTTGTCTTTTACCAGTGCAAACCTCATAGCAGATCATATGATTCCCTTTTACCTACATGCGATTAAACCCTTTTCAAATTACAATTACTAAAAAAGAGAAAAGGAATCATCCAGAGCACACGTCAGCAGTTGCAGAGCACACGTCACACACACATGACCACCATGAATTTACCCACTTACCAAGAGAAACCGCAAAAGATGTATCAGAGAAGGAACGCCGGGCAACAACAAACATCTAAGAACGAAAAAGCAATTACCTAACACGAAATCCGCATACAACCGGCGGCGATTATCGAAGACGACGAAACAGAGGAGATAAGCAGCGATCGTTGGAAACGAAGAAAGCGAATATGGCGCCACGTATCACTGTAGTAGACACGTATAGGAAAAGATCGAGTAACAGGGCTCAAAAAAGGGCAAAAAAAAACGCGGGCTTCCAATTGGACTCACAAAAATTAGGCAAGCCTTAAACAGATGGTTTTTGTCGCCGTTTCGTATGCTTGCATTACTATATATATATATATATAATAGGGTGTTAAAAATATATTAAGTATAATTATCTTGTAAGGTAATATATATCATTTTTTTTTAAATTGTTATCTTCAGAATATACATTCCTAAATTACAAACTACAGAATTTTTTAGCTTGTCCTTATTTGTATTGATTTGGAACATATAAATCAAAAAACAATTTAGTCTAGTGGTAAGTTGTTTACATAACTTATGAATGACCCAAGTTCAAATCCAATATATTGTCTTCTTTTTAATTAAACCGAATTAAAATTTAAAACACATAAATAAAAACCGAAATTTAAAATTTAAAATTATAAAAACAGCAAAATTCAACATAAATTTAAAATTGTACATAAATTTAAAAAAAAATGTCACATGTCATTAAACAAATGCCACATAAATACAATGATTACATGGCATTATGGGATGCCAAGTGGCATTATGACGTGGCATGCCTCCTCTTATATATAATGTATATATATATATATATATATATATATATATATATATATATATATATATATATATATATATATATAGGTTTGGGTTATTTTGAAAAGTTTCTTATAATGAAAAGAATGAGAAGGCATGTGGAGGTGACATTTGTCACCTTTGCCACATCATCATGCCATATCACCATACCCCACCCCCCCCCCCCCCCGCGCCCCCCCCCCCCCGAAAAAAAAATTTTCCCGGCAAAAAAAAATTTTTTTTTTGGCAAAAAAAAAAAAAAAAATTTCCCGCCAAATTTTTTTACTGCATCACAATTATGAATTTAGTGCATCAAGGTTATAAATTACTGCATCACAGTTATAAAGTTACTGCATCACAATCATAAATTTAGTGCATTAATGTTATAACCTTGATTTTAGTGCATCATAGTTGATGCACTATTAACTATGATGCAGTAACTTATAAAAAAGATGCACCAAAACTTATTAGTGCATTAAGGTTATAAGTTACTGCGTCACAATTATGATTTTAGTGCATTAAGGTTATAAATTACTGCATTACAGTTATAAAGTTACTGCATCACAATCATGATTTTAGTGCATTTAAGGTTATAACCTTGATTTTAGTGCATCATAGTTGATGCACTGAACTATTAACTATGATGCAGTAACTTACCAATGGAGCATTAGTCCAATGGCTGGAGCACTTGTGCTTGAGTCAATTGACCCAAGTTCAAGTCCCATCCTTGGCATTTGCTTCATATAGGTACCCACCTCCGCAAAACCTGTGGGCACACTGGAGAGACTTTGTGGAATAAGAGTTAGGGGTCCGAGTCTTGGCTCGTGCTCACTCCAGTTGGTGCCCCACTAGGCCAGGAGAGTTTCCGGAGCTATTCCTTGTGGGGTGGACAATGGTTGGTTCCAAAAGGCACCCGGGGTCAGGGTGTTCCCGCCAATCTACACCTTTTGTAGAATGATGCAGTAACTTATAATAAAGATGCACCAAAACTTATTAGTGTATTAAGGTTATAAGTTACTGCATCACGGTTATAAATTTACTGCATTATAATCATGATTTTAGTGCATTAAGGTTATAAATTACTGCATCACAATTATGATTGTGATGCAGTATTTTTATAACTGTGATGCAGTAATAAATTTTGGCGGGAAAAAAAAAATTTTTTGCCCCAAAAAAATTTTTTTTTGGCGGGAAAAAAAAATTTTTTGCGGGGGGGGGGGGGGGGGGCGGGTGGGGTGGGGGTGACACATGGCATGGTGATGTGGCAAAGGTGACACATGTCACCTCCACATGCCTTCTCATTCTTTTCATTATAAGAAACTTTTCATTTTAACCCTACCCTATATATATATATATATATATAGAGATTGGATCATTTAAAAAGTTGATCTCAAGAGAAAAGTGAGAGAAGTGATCTCAACCGTTAGATCACCCCCTCTTCCCCTCCTTTTTTTTCATTTCAAGTACAGGGGTCTGTTTGTCCTATCCTTCATTTTTAAGGGGCTGTTTTGTATCTTTCATCTTTTCCTATATTTTGAACGGAGGGAGGGACTATTTATGTTTTCAAGGAGATGTTATCTATCTAAATTGATAAGCGTTTGTGTTCTTTTTTCTCAATTTTTTTTCCTTTTATTTTGTAACTTATCATATTAAGCTAAAACATATTTTAAACCATACGTATATAAATACCATCAATCAAACAATAAATTAAAACATGAAATAGGCTAAGCAAAAATTTTCCAATTCATAACAACCTAACTGATTCGAAATTGTATACTCAATAAAGTGCCTACAAAATTTTCCGCACTTCCAAATAAAACTCAGAACTAGACTACAGAATACTAGAAAGAACAGCAGCAACAGACTCCCACAATGCGTGAGGAAGAGATAGATCAGCTACAAGTATTACTTTCGACAGTTCATTAACGCCACCCTCTTTTAATAAAAACCTGAAAAGCAAACGAGAAGATAAAAACCTATTCTGGTGATACAAAGTTTAAGACGTTTCAGACCGACAACATATCACAATCCTCCAATGCACCAACAGCTTCAACGATCAATCATGAAGCAGATTCTCAAACAAAGAAGGAAACCAAGTAGCTAGCATAACATGAATAGCATCACATGGTTAAATTAGTTACCAGGTAGGACAATATGTTCACGATCAAAGAAAGGGATAAAAGAGCCATAAACTACATCTTTATAGTTAATCTGGAATGTTGCAATTCAAGAAGTTCCTATAGTATCGTAATTAAGGGGTGTTTTGGATTTCTTATAAGAACTGCTTGAGCTTTTCAAAATTAGCATAAGATCAGCTATAAGAGACACAATGCTTAAGACCCTTATGCTATAACGGAATGCCTTAATGCACTAACCAGATAAGTAATTATTGAAAACCATAAGTTTGTGGTGTGTTTGGGATAAATATTTAAGCAGCTGATGCTTATCTATAAAACCAACCTATGCCACACAATGTAAGAGATAGTGTTTGGCATTACTTATCGGCTTATTTTTTTCATAAGAAAAATGCCTTTGAATTATGCTGGTCCAAAATAAAAGATAAAAAACGTGGATAAAGCATAGGCTATGTGACTACATCAGCAAACTCTAAACTCTAACTTGTATATACGCATATCTAGTAACCAACTCCTTAACTCACTAATGAAAACTGACTTCTTATTCAACCCTCAAATAAACGCATAATCCTAAGCCTTTGCTTCTTCTATTTCTGTATGAACCAATCACATTTTTGTTACTAGTCACATGCATTATATGAAAATGTTAAACAAGAAAGTGTTGAACCGATCTGCACATAAACTACCAGTTTTCACTCGTTACAAACCCATCCATGTTGTCACATCTACAAGACACGTATCTGACTTTGTATTAAGGACTATTTTATTGCAATATCCCAATGTAAATAACAAAAAACAGAACTTCCACAATGTAGACAAGAAGAATAGATTTGGTATCAAAGGACTATTTTCTTGGCAATTGATTGTGTAAATATGAGTTTAAGCCTTATATCTTAAAGAATAGAGATGATATACCTTAGCATGGCCAAGCTCATAGATTTTCAAGAAAAGATATTTTGAGAGCTCCTCTAAAGCTTGCACCTCTAATTCCATGCCTTTGATATCTTCAATGACAAGAATAGAAAACCGGTGTAAATGACAAAAACTTAAGAGCTTACTAGCAGAAAGCAAACCATATTATCAAGATGGGATTATTCTAACCTTGTTCCTTTTGGTCATCTTGTACAGAACACACAACTCTGCTTCAACACTAGCATTCCTGGATATGTAGGTTATTAGCAAAAGTCTAATACTAATTTTCTGCTGGCATATAAGTAGAGGTACAATATGTAACATGATTATCACGGGTGAAATCGATTTTCATGAAACAAAACACCATCAAGAAAATTGTTTTTACCTGCTTGTTGTATAAACTTGTGAAAATAATATCAAACCCTGCTTGAGTATTAGTTGGATTTTTATTACTAAATGAACCAGAAAAAATACCAAACCCACACTAGAAATATCCCATAATCAGGGCCATGAATCCTTCCAATCGGATCGCTTTTGGAGTAGAAGTTGTCGTGTACTTGATATTCTGCTTATGTGTTTTGATATTCTGCCACAAGTTGCATCATTTTTAATGAATGTACAACTTCCCCCATGCTCCGTCGTTGGTTTGCCTTAAGGGATACACAAGCTGCTGTTATTGTACAAACCCGAGCTAAATCTTCAATCGGGTACTTTCCACCAAGCTTCAGATTCGCAAGTTCTTCTAATCAGTCCTTATCTCTTAGGATTGGCCTCGACTGCAATGATTAGCATTTCTAGAATTATCAGGTTATGCGTTATCTCTGGGTCAAATATACATATAATAGCTTAAAAGAAAATGGGCACTTGAAAATACTCAAAGTGCAAACCTCCTGAATCATTTGTTTCAAATATTAGATCATCACTGGGTCATTATAAACTTTCAATCACATTTGACACTATTTTACCTACTCCTTAGAATTTATGGACATAAGATGTCTCTGGTCAGCCATCTGTTACTAGTTCAACATATAGAGAAAGACCAAAATAGGGAACTAAAGTTGGTTTTTCATCATATAGAGAAAAATCATACAAAAGAAAGTATACCAAACATAAACTAAAAACATGTTTACATTGAACCAAACCTCATTTTTTAGACTAATTTTACACAAATCGATGCACTATTATATATCTTTTCGATGCACTAATCATATTCATAGATGCCCTAATATCTACTTCTCGATGCACCAATTGACGAGGAAGGGGGCGTAAAAGATTTAGTGTATAATCGATGCCCTAATTTTACACAAATCGATGCACTATTATATATCTTTTTCGATGCATTAATCATATTCATAGAAGCCCTAATATCTGCTTTTCGATGCACCAATTGATGAGGAATGGCACCTAAAAGATTAACAGGTCCCAAAGTGTGTTTTTAATGCATGGCAAGTTCTAGAGCTTGATGGTTGTACTGCAGTCAAAGTTAAACAGTTAAGTATACGATGGATGGTAAACCACTGTTACAAGAAAAAGAATGTTGAAGCACCGATTAAACAACATACCTCATCTTCTGATGAATCACTGCGCAAACAGTCGAGATTATCATCTATGTCACTACGATCTTGTGACAGTATACTTCTCTGGACAGCAAGTTGTCTGGAGGTGCCTTTTGTTTCATTGTACTGGAGCAAATTAAATATTATGTCATAACTCTAATTAAATCATTTGCCACCTTAATACAGTATATAAAAACAAAAGAACAGAGAAATTATATGCGCTGCAGCTCTATAAGAACTACCTCTGTAATACTTCCTTCAGGTAGATCATGTTCATCTTGAACACGTACAAGGAGATCTGCCATTGAGGTCGTGGTATGAGTATGCGAAACTGGGATATCAGCAGGCATCACATGATTTTTCATATCATCCACATCTTTTCCCTCGAAAACTTCAGGAATTTGGTTTCACTAAATTTTTCGTACAAAACTAGATTCATTTACATACTTGAATCACATGATGAACCAACCTTAACTGATGTGTCACTTTCAAACACACGACTAACATCTCTAAAGTGGTCAGTATGTGACTGTCTCCTAAAAGAAAACTTGTCTGGCTTTGTCTTTGCCGCCTGCCACGAAATGATTAAGCATGAAAAGCGTTTGTCAGAAAATTTAATGAAAAGTGGATTACCTATACAACGGGATGGAATTCAACGAACATTAAGTTGTCGAAAGACTAGTTACAAGAAATTTCACCCTTGTGAATGGGTTAATTTGGGTTCATTTTTTATAAATTTAAAATTCAAATAAAATATTAGATAAAAAGAAAATAGGCCAAATTGTAAAAAATATTCTTCTAATAATTTTCATTTACAGAATTAGATCATTAACGTGACAGCAGTTTCTGAAATTTTAATTAAGCGTTTATGAAATATTGACAAAAAAAGTTCACGGGTCAACCCAGCCCGTTTCAATCCGCACTAAAAACACCCATTTTGACTTGTTACCCAACCCGCCCATCAGTATAAATCACCAGTGAATGTAGTTATCATTACGTGACCTCTTTGCTCTGGCAGATACAGGATGGAATTGAGCAAAGTCATCATTATCGTTCACATTAATTAGTGCATCTGCTTCTGCATTTTCTGCAATCCAAGTGCATATTCCGTCTTTTCTGTTTCCTCCTAAACTAGACGGTTCGCATTTCTGATAATCATCAGTCTCGACAGTGAAGCATTTGCGCAGTTGCATGCAGTTACCTCTCCTCTAAAAATAAGACAATGAACAGTGAGGAGGACCAACATAAAGGAAATCATCAACACGGTACTCAGTTGCCATGTATGTGAATCCTGTGTTGGATTCACTTAGCTCAAAAGCCTCATTTCTATTATATATCTTTTCGATTTTCAATAAACTAATCATATTCATAGATGCCCTAATATCTACTTTTCGATGCACCAATTGACGAGGAATGGCGCTTAACAGATGCAGTGTATAATCAATGCCCTAATTTTACACAAATCGATGCCCTAATTTTACACAAATCGATGCACTATTATATATCTTTTCGATGCACTAATCATATTCATAGATGCCCTAATATCTACTTTTCGATGCACCAATTTTACACAAATCAATGCCCTAATTTTACACAAATTGATGCCCTAATTTTATTTTTAAACCTCCAAAAGAGATGCCATAATTTTACACAAATTCAGAATAATAATTAAAAAAAAAAAGTTTAAAATCGATGCCCTAATTTTACACAAATTCACAATAATAAGAAAAAATTAAGCTTAAAATGTACATATAACCTGAATAAAATTATGACAACGCAATTATCCAGTATCACAAAATCACGCAACTCAAATCAAGAAAAGTTCTATAACCTGATGGTTGCCAGCTCCTTCATTTCCCAACCACTACCAGCGCCATGTGACCATTCCGTCGCACACAACCGTCACCTCCGTTCAATCTCCACCGCATCTTCTCCATTCATCACCACTCCACCATTTCGGATAACCGGAACCCTAAGCTACTATGGTGGATCTCCGCCATGGTTGCCGGAACAGGTATCGGCGATTGAGTGTCGTTGTACTTGTGTTCGTCTGCTGATAAATTGAAGCACGAGGGAAGACGGTGACAACGGTGGTGTTGGTGGTGGTGGTGACGGAGAGTATGTGTGTTTCGATCGTGAGGCTGTTTGTTTGAATCTGGAAGAGAAGTGATAACTGTGTGTTTGTACCTGTGTGTTTGAATCGAGAGAAGTGATAACCTGATTTGTTTGCATTTGTTTATAATTTTACCCTTAAGTTTTGATTGTTATCAAAATCTACCCTCTAACTTTTTTTCTCACTTTTCTCTCTAATTACACTTTTCTCTAGAACCGGACTCTATATATATATATATATATATATATATATATATATATATATATATATATATATATATATATATATATATATATATATATATATATATATATATAACCTAAGAACACGTATGAAAGGTGTTTAGGATTACTTTCTTGTATTCATGAAACAGCATAAGCTCCACAACTTTCTTGAAAAGCACATAATCGCTTTCTTTTTGATTTTCTTGCTTTAGTTGACTTTTAGGGTTTATTGGGGAAGAATTACCACTTAGATTGCGTCAGGTATCCACCGGTAGTGCACAGGTAGAAATAGGGCTTCAAACCTATGCATGTTAGGAGAGTACGAAATTGGGTAAACCAAGTCGACTGGTAGTCGATTATGGAATTCAGCCAAAAGGGCCCCTTTTGGGATTCAGTTGGTCGACCGAGTAAGAGAGAGAAGAGGGGAGGTTTAGGATTTGGAGGATTAATGTAAGTTCTAGTTTAGCTTAACTTCTATTTATGGGAATATAATGTCTTTCCTAATTGCATTAGAAGTCCCTAAAAGTTATACTTTAAGTATATTAAGTTTTACAAAGAGTCAAACACCCTCTCATGAGGTTCGGTCAATCCACAACCTTCTTAGGGTTTGTTATTTCTCCTTTTATACTTAAATATATTTGTATACCTAAATATATATACCTTGAATAGTTACTGTTTTATCCTTCCATGAAAATATTATCATATCTTCATTTCCTCTTTAGATCCATTTCATTTCATCATTCTTTTATCATTTCTGCTTGCGTGTTCCTTTTAGTGTGCACCGGTGTGACCCTTCAGCATTTTCGTACAACCAATGCTTATACTTGGTGGTTCACATTTGATACAACCAACATTTCAAGAACCTTTTCAAGATTTTGGAAAACAAGTTCAACCTTTAATCGAGTGCTAAAACATCATTGACGGTGATGCTTCACAAGGTTGTTGTTTATACTCATGTCGGTCAATAAATGATTTCATGACATTTCCTGCTCAAGACAAACTCAAATCGTACGACACTACAAAAAATGGGTTCTTAACATATGTCAAAAGATGAGATTCTCCAACAACACATTCAGAACTTGAGGAAAAGCGTAGCTATGATCACGATAGACTAATGTCAATGCGATATGCTTTAAAATTAGTTGCATCCTTCACAACCTTTTTATTTGGATGATTTGGACTATTGTTACTGTAAGATCATACGTGTGCGTTTCGTATCTATGCGTTCGCATGTTTAAACTCTTAAATATTGTAAATGTGAGATCTTATTTGCATTGCAGTAGACATGCTGAAATGAATACATATAAATGCATTTAATAATTATTATAGATCTTGTGAAACGGTATTCTTAAATATTTCTATCTTAAATTGTAACTTGCGATTGTCTTTTCAAGAAAATGCACAATATTAATAAATTAAGAGTACATATACATAATAATAGAAACAATGCCAACAATCCCCCTACCCATATAACATGTCAAATACTCTAATACTACAAAAATCGAAGATTGAACAAGAAGAAAAAACATACAAAAGGATCCATCATCACGAATTCACAGTAGCAAAAATAATTACAATCCGCATGCCTTACATGGGTTTAGACACCAATATCCCAAGACGAGATATCACCAATCCTTGTTTTAATTGAATTATTTAAGAATTTGACCAAATGAATCTTGCATATTATTGTATTTGAATTTAAGTTGATTGTTCTTAATTTCAAGTTGATTAACTTTATTTTTCAACTCAACACTAGTGTCTGGTTGGGTTAAATACAAGGGTTTTGTTTCGAGGATAAGTGACTGGAGGTGGTTTGAATTTTTTTTTGCCTTTGGTTATTGTTATGGTTGAAGGTCATTTTTTTGGTATAGGGTTTTAACTCAGTAAGTATATTACTTCAAAAAAAAGTTAAGTACATCGGATGTGAGTAAATCTCACATCTCATTCGCCATCCTATTACATAGGTGATAAAGCATACATAAGAAGACATAACTATTTCTATCAAAGGATAAACTACTAAATACTAGCTTACATTTGACTCATAAAGACATTCAATATAAACTATGATTATATTCTAAACTGACCTCTAAAATTAATATCCATCGCATCACAAAATGCTACTTGTTCTTTTGTTAAACCTTCAAGGTCATAACTACCATAGAGGTCACAATCTTCGTCCTCATATAAACTTGTTGTTATAAGGTTGTTGATGGTTTTGGTTCTGGTTTTGAAATATCTTTTGTTTTGAAAGTTTTAGTTTTCGTTTTGAAAATTGGATTGGTTAGATTAAGTGAAATCAGGTGGTCAAGAAAGTTGTTAGAATGATAGATTAAGAGACTCGGGTTTTATTGGGGTCGAAATTCCTTCCCTACCCCATTACAGTTTCCCATGCTAGCATATACGTAACCTTGATTGAAGCCACCGACGGGTTGAAACTCGTAATAAGCATGTGGACCACCACATGTCTCACAACTTTGACTTACAGAACGGACATGCTGAGTTGACTAGATCATACAAATTTGTTTGCTTAGTTCAAGAATCGATCTTTAAAATTCTCCCGTCTCACTTACCTGGGAGATACTACTTGAAGTATAAACATCATTAAGATGAGGTGAGGTATCCCAGTCATTATGGTGAGCAGTCATGTTCTCGATAAGATCATAACAATCCTTGGGGTTCCTTTTCTTAAAGGTCCCATTAGCACCACCATCAATAGTATCACAATGTCTAAAAGTCAACCCCAATATAGAAAGTATTTATGATTGTAACGGGTAACATATTATGGTTCGGTCATCGTTCTAACTTGTAACGTTCCAATGCTTCGAATAAACATTCGTGTTGAAGCTGACGAAAGTTAATGATTTCATTTCTTACTTTCATCACTATGAAAGTAGGAAAATACTTAGATAAAAACTTCATAACCATCTCCTCTCAAGAACGGATCGAGTTCTTTGGTAGATGATCAAACCACGTAGTAGCGTGATGGGTCAAAGAATAAAGAAAGAGACACAAGCACATAATGTAATGTTCGACTTCATTTTGCTTTAAGCTCTGGGTCACGGTCAAGAACTTGTCAATATGCTTGTTTACATCGTCACCCATTAAACCATGGTATTGACAGATTTGTTGTACTTGTTGAATCATGTAATAAGACCACCACTACCATTCATAGTCGGCTGGAAAAGCTTTTCCATAGTCCAAAAATTAGGAATCGGAGCTTGAGGATGAGGTCTCGGCGAACCATAATGCTGAACAGGAGGACTAGGCCCCGATGGACTATTCGGTTTAAAGGATTCTTTTTTAAAGACAAACCATAAAAAGAATTTTCAAAATATAGTGAATTAGACGGATCATGACGATTCACTGGACGATGGCGTAAAAGTCTCTCGAGATTTTAGAAAGGAGAAACCAATTCGCTCGAAGAAGATCATGTACTTGAAAAAATTGAAAGAAAAATATTTTTGAATTTTTAAGACATTTTTTTTTTAATTTTATGGTTTTTTTATGACGAGGTAGAGATAACCTGTGAAAGTAACTCTAAGGATAATTATTCTAAACAGAGCATCTCTAAGGCACTAACGCAAAACTAAGACGCCAAAATCGTACACTCCTCTCTGACAACGGCGCAAAAAACCGATTCGTTGTAAATGGTCGGTTATAAATTTCCAAGTAGATAGGATAAATACCTAAGGAAGGTAAGAATCTAATTCCCGGTGTCGTATCCATGGCGAAGAATGACTTAGAAAATAACGTCTAAAGTTTATTGTTTTATGCTTAGATGTCACACGTTCTTTCCTACATGACGCATTGTCTTCTAGTTGTAGAACTCAAACTCGATATGTTGTGGACCATTATGTTCCACTACTTTCTTGAGCTCGAGCTTTATGGTTATTCCACGCGTGACCCTCTTGCCTCCGGAGCCTACAAATTTAAGTGATGAAAATAACAAGTTATCAAATTCAGATTATATATCAAGTTTAAGTTTTTTTTAAGATAATCTAGAACTTTTAATTAAATTTGTAATATTGGTCAACAATTTGATGAGCACTTTTGGTGAGAACATGTGGCGGGAAAAATTAGAGAGAAACTAACAAGGTAATTATAAATTTGCCGGGAAAATGAAAAGTGGTAAACCTTTTGGCAAGGACATGTTCTCGCCAAAGATTTTACCCAAAAAGTTTTGCACAATCGCACACTCAAACTCCGGAATGCATACATGGGTGTCCTCGCCAAAAGGTTCGTCGCCGGTCCTATTTTTGCGGTGGTTAAGTCGACGAAAAACTATTTTAAGAAATAAGGTTTACGAAAAACTTAAAAAGAGGGAGTATGAGATATATGACGATTACAATGACGGTAATTAAAAGGGTTGTCTAACTAGCGTAACATATTTTTAGTTCGTATAATTTGTTGAGTAATGAGATGACAATATTGATAATGGTCATAATTTAGGATATATGCAAGTATATCATCTTTGGAAGGATGTATATGCAAACGCCCCAAAACACTTCCTAAAAAATACTTTGTGTGATTTTAAGAACTTATTAGTATTGTTTTGTACTTTTATACCTTTTTTCATCGTTACCTATATGAAAATCCTTTATTAGTTTCTATAGTCATAGTTGCCTATATGAAAATCCCTTTTAAGTTTATTACTTAACCTTACAAATCATTTTTTTTAATATAATATATGCGTTAAGAGTTTTTGAGGAAATTAGTTCAGTTGTAGCTTTGAATTTTTATAGAAATTCAACAACGCTTTCACACACACCAAAATCTAAATTTCTCGGCACTTTCTCTAAAGATCACGATAATAACATAATCATCTTCAAGTTCTAAAAACGTACACTTATCTTAATGAGCATGCAATCTTTAACATATATAATGCTTGGAATTCGATCTAGTAGGACATTCACCGTACAAAAACGTACAAAAACCTATTGAATTCAAGGTTATCTTCTTTCATGCAGCTTTTAAACTTGTTTTTCCTTTTTGATGAATATCTAGTATATTTAACCTCATTTGCTACACAATCCGCATGATAATTCTTTACCTTTAGACCTTCTTTAACAATAAAATTTAGAATGTGAATCATGCATCTAATATGAAAATGCTTCATATCATCATATATTTTAGCATTAGGCAACTTTTTAATCAAATGATCTAGTGCCTTATCATTACTTGGTGCATTGTCTACGGTTATAGTCATCACATTCTTAATACAACAACCAAAAATATATTTAGGCAAATCATTACTAATATCATCCGCTTTATAACTATCAATAGGTCTAAAGTATATAATCCGTTTATGCATATTCCATTCGTCGTCAATAAAATGGGTCGTGAAAACCATATAGTTTGTTTTTTTTCATAACTACTTGTCCATGTATCGGTAGTCAAGTGAACGGTAGTAGTTGGCTTTGTTATATAAGCTAACAACTTGCGTCTTTCATCTAGTTAATATTTTGAAACATCCATATTCCATACTGACAAGCGGTTATAAAAAACAAACTACGTGAATTAGACGTAATATGCGAATTACATACTGACATGCTAACAGAATTACATACTGATATGCTAACATATGTGAATTACATACATACATGCTAATATATGTGAGTTAAATAAACTAATTTGAGTTCATGCATTCATGATATATGTTAAATTTTTGTTTTTACATTCATTTTTAATCTTTAAATACTAACAATCATATGCAAACTGTAAACAAAACAAATTTAACATGCCTCCATTTTATTCAGTGATGATGACTGAGATGATTTAAAGATTTAAACTTGATGATTTGAGTGATTAATAATAGGTTAGGGTTTAATTTTTAGGATGGTTTATGAAGGATTTGTAGTTGTCACAGTAGGTTTTTGGGGATTTAGTGTCTTTCTTTATGTTTGGCATATCAAGTTTACTATGTTATGTTATTATGAAAGCAGATCAAAACGATAGCAGAGCAAAAGTGTTAGAAATAAAATAGAAAAGAAAGAAAAAATATACAGACTTTCATCCTGTTTATGTTTAAGTCAAGAAATTGTCAAAAACAAGAATGAAAAGTGAGTAGTGTTTGTTTATTGAGTATTGGCTAACGCCACTTTGTACATGTAATTATCTTAGATAATTAGCTTGCAACAAGTAAAAATTTCTCATATCCCTTACCCGTGTTTTTCCATACCCTACACCTAACGTTCCAATCTTTTATAAAGACATCTTTGATAGTTTATCCTAGGCACTTACGCCAAAGCGGTGGAGGTTTGATCATTTATCAAGCCTAAGGTAATCTATGTACTATGATAGATAGTGAGTGTTCATTTTCTCGTTTTCATATTGTTATATCACTTATACACCCGAGAGATAGTGAGTGTTCATTTTCTCGTTTTCAAATATGTACGAGTTTAGAGGCAAATAACCCCTTAAAAACCTAAGAAATTACACCTCATCAAATATCCTCAAACCTAAGAAAAACCTAAGAAATTACACCTCATCACGCGTTCGACAATAGTTCTAACAAGCACAAAAATTTATACTAGCACCTCACATAAGTGTCTGGATTCTCTCATCTCTCGGGTGTATAAGTGATATAACAATATGGAAACGAGAAAATGAACACTCACTACGTGTCATAGCACATATATTATCATAGGCTTAATAAAGGATCAAACCTCCACCGCTTTGATGTAAGCACTTTGGGTAGACTATATAGAGGTCTTTATAAAGGGTTGTAACATTATGTGTAGGGTAAGGAAAAACACATTTAAGGGATATGAGAAATTTTTACCGGTGGCAAGCTAATTATCTAAGTTAATTACATGTACAAAGTGGCGTTGCTAAGCCAATACTCGATAAACAAACACTACTCTCTGATGTTGCTTTTCTTGAGACTTTCTTGACTTAAAGATAAGAAAAATTGCAGTCCATATGTTTTTTCTTTCTTTTCTTTTTTCTTTTTTTATTTTCATTTCATCCATTTTTTTTACATACACTTATGCCTTGCCATCGTTTTGATCTGCCTTTATAGTAACAAAAGTTGTGTGTACCCACGTGCAACATTGTAGTCCTTGCAAAACTCCCGTCGATATATAGTCTAAATTGGGTCATGATGGTGATCATGTTCATTACGCGCGTTGAGAGAATGCTGAGGGCACTCAGGTTATTTCCATGAGGGCACCAAACACTTTTTCTACTAATTTTACTTTTTTTCTTACATAGTTTGTGTGTCCGCAAGACTTTCATTGGAGGCGACACCCCCGCTACTATACACGTGGCTCCGCCCCTGCATAAGACCCCGTTACTTGGATCATAATAACATTAGACCTTACATACTGTACTTAACCTATGTTTACAATCAGACGAAACCAACATCAAAAATCAATCACACACACAACGTTTTTGCCATATGATCCGACTTTTCCCGGATCTCAATTACCCATAATTTCACAAACATGGAACCAGACATGTAAACATATAGCTTTACAAATCTATCAAAAATAA
Organism: Chrysanthemum seticuspe; assembly: GCA_019973895.1. Taxonomy (NCBI): domain Eukaryota; kingdom Viridiplantae; phylum Streptophyta; class Magnoliopsida; order Asterales; family Asteraceae; genus Chrysanthemum; species Chrysanthemum seticuspe. Next base: position 252,087,452 of record BPTQ01000001.1, on the reverse strand, counting down.
ATGGCGCATATAATGATTACAGTTAGAAGACTTAACAATAAAATTCAAAAGATCAATCATAAATTTATGATAACTAAATCTTTGTTGCTTAATCAACATAAATTACAGTCCCAGCCGGAATCAGTTAACCATATCGTTTCGCAAGATCAATCAGTAACCAATATATTTATTTCTTAATCGGCAGAAGTTAGAATTATAGTTAGAAGCATCTGAACATATTATATATTCCACAAGATCAATCAATTCATTTCAAATGTCAAAACCAAACTTAAGCTTAAAACAAGATCTTGTTGAGTTCATACATAAAGTTAATGCAAAGGTATGGAACACCCATGTGTTACATATTCTAGTCAAACTCATCCATGGGGGGATCCATCAAGTCGTCAATAGAAATACGTTCAGAAGGATCAAAGTTTAGAAAATTTTCAAGTTCCATTACGCTATCGGGATTAGAGCTACTATACTCAGCTTCAGGCACCATCGTTGGTTCTTCATATAATCTTGGAGCATCATGGTAGGAGTTCTGAAAATCTTGTTGGAAAACATCGTCCGTTAAAGTCTGTGAAAAAGTCATCGGATTTACGTTGGTGTCCATCTGAACTGCGGGTGCAGGACAGGTCATCATTTCATCTAGTTGGACGACATGACCAGTAGCATCCTCCTTCTGAGGCAACACCATTGAAGAATAACTGGAAGCGCCACTAGAAAATCTAATCCTTTCTATTGAACCTGGGCAAGACTGATTTTGGTAATACCCGAAAGTTGAGCTCCAGCGTTCAAACGGTGGTTGCATCAAATTTGAATCACAAAGCATAGGAATGTGTTGCATGGTGATTGAATTCGGGCTCGTGTTCATGCTTATTGTTGGAAAATTCTGAGAAGATCCAACATGAACATTGTTAAGGTCTGATTGTTGATTCGATGTGAGCATAAACTGCATAGGTTCCACAATTTGAACATCGGTCCCTGAGTGATGACTACTTTCTTGAATTTGAACATGTTCAGGTCCATTTGATTAATAGCTTGCTTGGTCGGCCATTGATAGTCTTCTACGTCTGGGAGAAGGTTCCTCTTCAAGTCGGTTGTTTTGTTCTACGATTGCCTCTTCTTGATCCGCCAAGTTATTGTTGGCATTTTGCTTCGGTACCTTCTTGTAAATCTTACAAAGCACCCACTCAGTCATCTACATAAACAAATTACAAAACATTGGTTGCAAATCATATGAATATATAAGGGACAAAAGATATTTTGTACAAGCAGAAGATACTACATACCTTGTTCTGGTTGGTGTTATGTTTTCGGCTTTATTTTGGGATATCAGGATTTTTCGTGGTATATTCTTGCATTAGCCAAGGTGTCTTGCGTTTCTTTTCGTCAATATAAACTAAAGATAATCTGCTTCCAACAACTCGATTGGTCACGCATTAATAATTCTAACATCTTCATCTATGCATGCAACAGTCTCGGTAATAAATTTTTCCACATCGCTCTTATTCTTTGACATCGTGATAAACCACCTGATTTTGAGGCCACTCGATCCATGGTTTTGTTGAAAGAACTCTTCTAAATAAAGAGGAGGAGGTGGAGGAGAAGTCCTCGTTGTCTAACACTAGGTCTTCTCCCACCATCATTATTGCCTCTACCTCACCGCAACAACACTCAAATACCATGGGTTCTTTGGGTCTTGAACAATGTTGGAACTTTACCCGTGATGCACGTACATATGGGACTCATGCCAATTTGTGCATGTAGACCATGAATTAAGACCTATAAGATCTCAATCTTCCATGAATACTACAATAAATCATGGAAATGGTTTCTCTAGTCTAAGGAGCAATGGATCCTAAAATACTAACCATGTTCTGTCCAGCTCACGTAAACAGGCCGAGTCACAGCCTCCACCGGCCTAGTAGACCCAACCTGTCGTACCTTATTATCACTCCAACCCATCCGCAAGCAGACCCACCCAAACTCCACCTACCATGCCTAATTTGCAGAAGTCCAAGCCATATTTACAGCAGCCTCATAAGGAATTAAAACATACATTTTTAGGGTGTTATTTAAGCCATAAATTGGCTCATTTGGTATCCGTTACTAATTTAAATCGTTCCTTTTTCACATTTTAGGTCTTTTGGAAGCAAAATGCTGGAATGAAGCATATTTGGATGAAAATGAGCGAAAACATGAAGAAAATGGCAAAGTCAAGATCAAAGGCCATTCAGCAAGCCTGACGGCGTCCCAACCAAAGGGCGACGCCGTCCCTCATAAAGAAATCTTATCAGAATACAAGCGACGGCTCAGAACAAATTATGGTTCTACAACCGGACGACATCACGCCTAAACTCTGGAAAGCGTCTCCCACATTTTCCACCCCAGATGCCCAAGAACCAATCTCAGACGACGTCCTTCATGAAGACTGATGGCGTCACACTTCTCAACTGACGCCATCCCAACGTTGAATTGGCCCAAACGAAACCATAATGACGGCGACCTAACAGCGTCATTAGCAAAAGGTGACTCCGTTACATTTGTAAATCTATGTATAGAATTCGATTTTTCTATATTTTAAGAGGTAGAACTTTGGAGAGCAAACCCTAATTCAGTTGTAGTCCGACTTGGACAGTATTTAAGGGTTCCATACCCTTCTTTACATTATAAGATAAGTTTTTTAATCCATAATATCATTATGTCTACCTCATGTTTAATTGTATGTATGTATGCTTGCTTGTTTACTATGAGTAGCTGAATTATCTTTGTGTTTGCTTAGATCTATGAAACCTAGTTGTTAAATACTGTTAGGTTCCGCTATGACCAAACAAAATACAATGCACCAATTAAGATGAGGATGTGACAATTCAACCGACCAATAAAAGATAACTAGGGAGTAAGATCATCTAAGTAAACACATTTTTAATTATCATAAGAGCACACCTACATTAGCATAATCTATCCTTAGTTCAAGTAGTTAATTAGTAAGTAGTAATTAAAAGTAGTTAAAATTGATAGAAGTACCACCCCCACTCCTATACCCTGAGATATTTACCTTGCTTTCTAAAAACATAAAAAGACCAAAAAGAATCCCCCTCAACCTTACCTTCTCATCAAACATCTCTTTCTAGCATCTCTATTCCATTAGAGAACGAATCAACCCCCTGGGCTTACCCTATACTACACTACAATGATTAGGTACACTGCCTAGAGGGTTGAAAAACTTGCTTGTAGAAAAGGAAGTCTTTTCGACCCCAAAACCCTCGCATCAAATTTTTGGCACCGCTGTCGGGGAATAGAATAGCTAGTTAGATTTCTATCTCGTTTAGGTCTAGTCGCTTGATTCCTATCAAGTGATATTTTTTCTCTTTTTCTTAGCTTTCTTGTAGTCTATCTTTTTCTTTGTGTTCTTGTTCATAATCTCATCACTTTTCATCATGGAAGGTGATAACCCACCCAACAACGATCCACCATATATTCCACCACCAAACCATTCACCACAAAACCCACCACTTGATTGAACCTGTGCCAACCAACTCCGCACTCGTATCTATAGTGAAATTGGGGAGCTTAGGAATTTGAATAGGATAATTGAAAACGCACTCAAGATAAGTATAAACCTAACAATATAGAATGTATACAAGATCTTTTCTATACTTATCAATATACAGATACATAACAATTATCCTAATAGTAGTGGTAATAATGATACTGGCAGTGGTACCGAGTTTCCACTGCTAGTGTAATCTTCAGCAGTGTTAACCACAAGCATATCAGTGGTAACTGTTATCTTTATTCCCAACAATCCTCCCCTAAACTTATGATTTCTCTGCAAATCAATAAGTTTCTTCAGTCTGCATCTTCTATAAGGATTCGGGGAATTCTTTCAAACACTTCATCTTCTTCTCAATGCTTGAATAGCTCTTGAACACTGATCTTGAAGCCTGAGTAACAATGCTCTGACCTTCTCGCGATCTTCATGAACTCTTATACTAGTACACAACATCACAGTGAGAGTTCCAGCTCTGAGTGGATATTCTTTCTCAGCAAGCATGAATGCATCTACTCCATTTGCTGTAGAAACATGCTGAACTTCACATGAATCATAGTAGAACCATTTAGTACCAGGACATGAACATGAAAATTTCTAGAAATCATCATTAGTATCTAGTTCATAGAGCTAGTCACTTGATTCCTATCTCGTTTAGGTCTAGTTAGATTTCTATCTCGTTTAGGTCTAGTCACTTGATTCCTATCAAGTGAGCTTTTTTCTCTTTTTCTTAGCTTTCTTGTAGTCTATCTTTTTCTTTGTGTTCTTGTTCGTAATCTCATCACTTTTCATCATGGAAGGTGATAACCCACCCAACAACGATCCACCATATATTCCACCAACAAACCATTCACCCCAAAACCCACTACTTGATCGAACTTGTGCCAACCAACTCCGCGCTTGTATCTATAGTGAAATTGGGGAGCTTAGGAAATTGAATAGGATAATTGAAAACGCACTCGAGAAAGAACTTAAAGAGACAACTAGTACATTAGATAGAAATTCCACCATGAGTGATGATTCGGATGATGAGCTTTAGGAAGGAGATTATAGGGTGCTAAAAATTATGGAGGGTAATGAGGAAGAGGAACTTAATGAGTATTTTGAGTCATACCTCAAAGGAAAAGAAATCTCCTATCATTATAATGTAGGTAATAACCCACGACCACCTTTCGACCGATGCATAAAAAAGGGTGACTCTAGGAACATTAAGATACCGTGCATGATTGGTTACTTATATAGGGATCACACTTACATTGACTATAAGGCTCCTATGAACATAATGTCTAGGCTCAATTACAATTGGATCATGAGTTAAAAGCTAGGACCTAGGAAGGATCCCTTTTTTCCTAAAAAATTGAGTAACTTTGTTGGGAGAGCTAGAGGATTGCATGTCTTTATAGGTAATTGTTGTTCCCTATTCACTATCTTAAAAACAGTTAAAGTATTTAAAACAAGATAATAGTGAATCTATGACTGAAAAGATATAAGTAAAACACGCTGATTAATTTTCAACATAATATTCTTTATTAGATGAATCAAACAAGAATACATTACCCAAGTACTTGCGGAATAGTACTTGGGATTGAAATGACAAAGGTTGGTGACTCCTCTCTAAGCTCAGGCTAAGTCTGAGCACAACTACAAGAACCCACTGAGCTATCTCAGGGATTAAGCTGTATTTGGAGGAGTGAAAAGATGGATTGCGTGTATGTGTGTTTTTACAATTCACAAGCTTAATCTTTCACTCCATCTCTTATGCTATTTATACAAGTATGAGTTTTAACTCTTTCCTAAGTGACAAACTGACATTTTACAGAAGACAAAATACTGATGTATTTTGTCTCTGTTTACAAAGACTATTTTAGGTAAGAGACAAGACTGCTTTCCTAAGGTCAGTGATGACACTGAGCCTGATCTTTTTCCATTTAGGGAAAGTTGACTTTGGTTGATAAGGACTTCGTCTTATCTGATTCAAACTTATCCCGCCTTGTCCCGCTCATTCTTCAGTCTTCATATCCTTCAGTCTTCTACTTCAGTTTGTCTTCAGTGTAAGTAGTTGGAGAGGAGTCTAAGGGATTCAGTGAGTTATTGTCATCACTCACTGAATCCACCATCTTCTTTTTGACTCAGTCTTCACCCATTAAGTTCCACCTTACTGAGTGGAGAGACTTCTTCTTCGCCTCATACTGAGTATCCTAAAGATGGCTCACTGAGAGACTATGCACTCAGTGACCTGTTAGTATTTAACGGTCTAAACACTTGGGATATTTTCTATTAAAATCCTAGATTAAGGGGTTAGGGTATTTACTGAACCCAACAGTCTCCCCCTATTTGGATATACAAATAGCCTAAGTGTTTGATTAGTGTAAGTGAGCAAATGGCTTCTTCTTACACTGAATGTACTAATGAATACAATAAGGAACACTGAGTATTTTAACAAAACGTACATCTTTTATTGATCACATTACATGGTTCCTATCACTAGTACAAAAAAATAAAGCAAAATGATGTCAGTCAAGATGGATTCCCAGTGCTTCAAGTTTAGGCTTCTTCTTAAGGAGTGCTTCTTTGTCAGGGTGCTCTTTTAACTTCTTATTCAAGTCTTTGCAGAACCTGACATTTTCAGGGGTGTTGATTTGAGAGGCCACTGGTATGTAACCTGCCATGGTTCCTACCCATGCAAGATCGATATCACTCCATCTTTGGAAAGCTGGGTTTCCATAAAAATCAATGAATAATAGCCCTCTTTCAGGCTTTTCAATCACCAGACAGTTCATGAACTTTACACCTTCTGGCAGCTCCCTGTTGCATTCGAGTCCAGGTACTTTGATCTCAGGCTAGAACTCAACCCTCTTTATTTTGCCCTATGATTACTGAGGTTGAGATCCTTTTGGTGCAGTTAAGGTAGGCTTAATCCCCAGTTGTGCTGGTGCATCCCTCAGTCTTTCATACCTTTTACTGAGCATCTTCATCAGCTCCTTAACCACCGCATTTTGCTTCTTTTCAATTAATGGACCCAGTTCATCGAGTTCAGTGATCCCAAAGTCAGTGAATTTTAGGGGATCATGAACTTCAAAGTGTCTTTAGTCATCCCCCCTGTAGACGTTCATTGCTAGTGGTTTAGACTTGGGGATGATTCTGACATCAGTGATCTTCTCAGGTAGCCTTCTGCTTGTCATTGACTAGCTGTAGTGGTCAATTCTTGCTTTCCTGATGGCTACAGATTTCTTCTTCTTTTCTTCCAACTGTTTTCTCATTTCAGCCATCTTAGCAGCCTGAGCATCCTTGAACTTTTGTCCTGCCTGACCCTTTTCAAGCTTCTTAGGATCAATTCCTATGTTCTCAGCTTCCTCAGCGACAACTTTTACTAGTGCTTCTTTTCTCTTTCTCTTTTCCTCATCAAGTTTCTTTTTCATATCTTCCTTTGCAAGGTAGAAACTTAGCTGTTGTGGGGTAAGCAGGTACTCAGTTTCGCCGATCATATAGGGAATCTTCTCAGGCTCAGGTGGTATTTTCATTATGCCTTTTCCTTTGTCCTGGCCTGAAGAAGATGATGCTACCAGTGGTGGTGTTGTTGTTGTGATAGGTGTGAATGTCATAGCCATTGTTGTTGTTGTTGATGATAAGGGTGGGATTGATGAAATTGGTACAGCTGGGACTGGTGGTGTGAGCTCCCCCTCAGTGTGAAAGGGAATTCTCTTCAGTAGTCTTCTCCCCCTCAACTGTTGCGGCAACTTCAGTGTGAGCAAGAGTTGGCTCTGACACTGGGGGAGTTTGGGCAGCTTGACCTTTGAAGGCTTGGTAGATTTCAGTGACCATTGCCTTGATATCATATGTATCCTTTTGAAGACCAGTAACCTTAGTTTCCAGATTTGCTTGAGAAAGTTCCAAGGCAGTCATGCGTGGCCCAAGATTCCAAGCCATTGATGAGGAAGGCTTAGCTAACTTGGTCACTTGAGCATCCAAAGAACCCAGTGTTGCCTGAAGAGACTGAACCAAAGTCTGAAGACCCTAAAAATTTGCAGAATTGAGCATGGTGATTAGTTCAGTGAGGGCTGAGGAATTCTTCAAGTAAGCCTCAGTAGCCTCCAACACTTTTGAGTTGAGTGATGGGTCTTCTTTGACCGAGTCCCTGATTTCATCAATCTTGGTCCCACAACCCTGAAGATGTTTGAGAAATTTATCCAAGTTTTCATCCAATCTGTGAAGTTGCTCATACATAAGATCTTTGTGTTCATATGTGTTTGCATTGAAGGTGAGCACATTGGGTTTAAGATCAGCATAACTAGCAGCAGCCTCAGTGTGTTGATCCTACATTTGGTCAGTGACCCCAGAGTATATCTTCCTTGAGGCTTTGGTCATCCACATGACTAGCTGCCGTTCAGTGATTGGTAGAATGTTATCATAGCTGCTAAATTCACCAGAACTGGATGGTGAGGAGTCCGAGTCATTGTCTTCAGGTTGAAATGGTGACTCAGTATGCTCCTATGGATCAGGCTGAGGATCTTGTTCAGATTGAACCTCAGCTTCCACTTCTTCCCCTGCTGATAAAATTACATCTTCACTTTCAGCAGGTTCATCATCAAGAAAGAGTATCCCTGTAACATCAGCCATAGTTAATGATGAGTGTCTAAATACTCATCATTTTTGTACCAATTAAACTGCAAAAACATCTGAAAACACTCAGAAATGCATCAAAATGATAAAAATATCACAAATAAGTGTTTTATGTGTTTTAAATGCAAAAATATCAAAATCTGGTGAAAAATGTATCAAGTTTGCATAATTGGCAGTTTTAGTCCCCCAAGTTTCAAAAGTTGTCAAAAACAGTCCCTGGTAAATCAAAATAAAGAAAAATATCATTTTAAGTCCTTAGGGATTCATGAGTTGTCAAAATTGGTCCTTAAAATCAAAAATTGCAAAATTACAACTTTAGTCCCTCAAGTTTTGAAATTGTCACAAATAGTCCTTGGAAATTTGAAAAATGTCAAAACTGGTCCTTGTACTATTGGAACTTGTCAGTTTTGGTCCTTGTGATAACTTTGATAAATTGGCAGCTATGGTCCCTCTATTTTGGCAGAATTGCAAAGTTAGTCCTTGTTATTTAAAACCAACCATGACCCTTTACCACATTTTGACCCCCTGCCATATACACATTTTGACACCCTGCCATATACACATTTTGACCCCTTCCATGTTTTGAACCCTTGGTCAAACATCGGTCAAACAATACCCCTTCCCTCCTTATCCCTGTCCTCCCCACCAAGTTGCCTGCAACTCACTTATCCCATCACCTCACCTTTTCCCTTCCCCCTCATCATCACCTCTACCCACCTTTCCCACCACAATAAATGCCACCCCCCCTAGTTGCAAAAATCAGAGCCTACAGGTCAAAACTACTTTTCCCGTCAAAATGATCAAACGGCCAAAAATGATTCCAGTCATCCAATGGTCAAGCTTAGAGGTGGGATTCACTCAGAGGACACGTGGAAAGAGATTTTGCATATAAAAGAAGGAGGAGATAGAGAGAAGAAGGAAGTTTTTAGTTTTTTATTTCATATGTATGTCGTTTTTTACTTTTATGTTTTTAATTAAGCTCTAAGCTGTAATATTTGGTTTCATTGTATCAAATTAAGTTGTTTAAGTGTACTCAAACTGTTTTCAAGTGTCAATTCAAATTGTATTAACAATTCATGTTCTATGGTTCACTGTTGCAAAATTCAAATTCCAACTCTTATTTTCAAGCTTCAAACAGCTTCTATTTAAGTTCAAACAAGCTTATTTAAGCTTAATATAGCTTTTTGTAAGCTTGGAATTCAGTCTCAAGCAACTTAGGTATTGGGTCAACAAAAGTCAATTGTGCAGCATAATTGGTTCAAGCAGTTTGGAAATGGACATGGGCTGATGCAGAGTGGATTTGGGTTGGATTTGATATAGAATAGTGGTATTGGGATTGGTTTAAGCTGCAAAACAAGCTGGGACACTTGTGAGCTTGTTATCTCATTTTAATTTTTAATGCAGTTTTTATATTGTGCTTATGTTTATATATGTGGTCAATGATAGTTTAAACATGTTTATTTAGTGGTAATTAGGGTCACTAGACTTAGTTTAAATAGTGGAATGAGTTAAATCAATAACTGGCTCAGTTTAAATTGCATAACAGTTTGAACATCAGTGTTTGGATCAGTGGGTTTCATTGGGTTTGAGCCTTGGCTTATACTTGAAATATGCATAGTTAGTCTAAATATAATTCATGTGACTCACATCTGTCTTAATATTGCACCTATATATCTCAGAAGTCAAAATCACTTTTAAACCTGTCTTAAGTTCTTGTCTGTTACAAATCTATGATATCAAAAGTTTGATTCATGTGTAGAAATCAATAATGTAGCTTGATTCAGTTTCATTTCAACACTAAACATCATATTTAGGCCATAGATTAAGATCAAAGTTCAATAAAGTCAAACCTCTCATTTCTGTCAAAAGTCAAATTTGCAAAAACCAGTTTTGAACCAACCTAAGTTGATTTTTAATTAAGTCATTTCTGGGTCAAATCAAGTGAGACTTTTGGTTTTTAAAACTTCAACTGGTCCAGTTTTTTATTGTGATTTTTGTATATTTTTGTAAATTTTTCTTAAGCTCCAAAAGAGCTTATCAAACAGGGCTTATATGCCCTGTTCACAAAACTCAGTGAATGCTGAGTTTTCTCAGTAACTTGCAGGGCTTGTCCCAAGCTCAATAGAGCTTGTCTAGGTCTGGTTTTTGGTTTGAAGATAGCTAGCCAGGTCTATTTTAGATTCCAACCTTTGGTTTTCTGTTACAGCGTATTAATAAGCAGTTGCATTAGCCACAAGTAGTACTCAATAACTGTTTTAGCATCTTAACTCAAATCATCCAAAACTGTGTAGTTTGCATTTCAGTGGTCTAAGCTTGTTGTAATTTGTTGTTTTTAAGTACTTTTAGCTTATTATAGCTTCTGTGAAGGTTTGGTGCCCAGTTTGAACCTTGTGCTTATTCCAAGTGCTTATTACAATAGCACTTACATTGCAGTCTCATATTTCTTCACACAAGCCACTGTTTTTCTATTTTTCTTAGATTCAGCATATTAAATTAGACTTTTTCTGAATTTTTCACATTTTTCTAGGTCAGTTTGCTATTTTTCTTCAATTAAAACAGTTTTTAGGCTTATTTAATTAGCTTTTAATACAATTAAATCAAAAAAAGTTCAAAAAAAAAATAATTTTTCATTTTTCTTAGGTTAAGATAAATATAAAAAGTCAAAAAAATATTTTTCCAGATTTTTCTTAGTTAAATTTGTATTTTTAAGCAATTTAAGTAGATTTAAATAGTTTTTAATTCATAAAAAATAGGAAAATAATCAGAAAAATATAAAAATAGTTTTGAAAATTCTCTTTGGATATTTTAGATTTTTCCAAGTCAAAATTATATTTTTCTAGCTTTATTTCATATTTTCTTGTATTTTAGGCTATAATTAAATAGTTAAAATTAGTTTTTAATTAATAATAATTAGATAAATAGTTATAAAAATAATTTTCTTTTTCTAAAAATTTTCTCTTGTCATTAGGTTTGTAAAAATTTCATTTTCATATTTTTAGGGTTAATATTGTTCCAGTTTCACATTTTCTTGTGTACGTCACGTAGTTTTTAATTTAAGTTTTATAAAAGAAAAATCAAAAACATCATTTTAATATAGTGATAGCGTTTATTTAATATAGTTTATCTTTTTAATTTCCTTTAATTTGCATTTAAGCCCCTGTAATTTGTATACTTTTTCTTTTAGTATAATCAATCATATCTCTTTTCCGTTCAAATCCTCTCGATCACTATTCGTTTGACTATTCTCGCACAGCTCGTTGGGACTTAACGACCTGGGGAAACACTATACTCTCCTGATCTTCATTGCATTTGTTTCCAGACTGTTTTAAGTTTGTTACGGTTAGCCATTCACAAGTGGCTAGCTTGCGTGATAAAACTTGACGGTTTGGAGCAGATCAAATTTTGGCGCCGCTGCCGGGGAGCTGTGCTAATTATCTTACGTTTAGCAGATTAGTGATTTGAATAATCACTCCTTGTTCATACCATCTATCTATATCTATATATATTTTCTTGTAAAAAAATCCAAAAACCCAAAAACATCTAAAAACGTATAAAACACACAAATATTTTTCTTTTGTTTCTATATATGTATTAAAGATAAAAATACAAAAAGATTTGTCGTTTTCTTTGTTAAATAATAACAACATAAAAGATTACCACCGCAAACCAAGGCAGTGTACTACCTAACTGGGGGTACGACCATAATAAGTTCCCGAACCAAAGATTTAAAACTTACCTTTGTGTCCTTGTGAGTGGTGTACCTTTTTCAAAGAAGCCATTCATCTTGTGATTATTGGTTTAAGTTCACTGTTGTTTTGCCTCGATCTTGTTTTAATTGGATTTGTTGTTATATCTACTTGTCAGAACCAGAAAACCCAAAAAGATTCTTCTTGCCCCATTTTCACCAATTTCATAATTCCCTTCCTTAACTCTGAGAGTCCTTAGAGTTAACTCTAGTGCATGCGCACTCGTTCTTCTAGATCATTGAGTCCTTTTCGTGATCTAGCAGAAATTCCTAGACGACGTTCTCGTAGACGTGCTGCCCAGATAGTCGAACCCGAGATTCGTACTATTTCAAACAACAATATGGCAGACGAACGAACTATGGCGGAAATGCTCCAGGCACCCACCGAGGGTTATGGAGATGCCATCATTTTACCAGCAATCAATTCTGATCACTTTGAATTGAAGACACATTTGATCCAACTTGTGTCTACAAATCAATTCCACGGGTTTGACCGAGAAGACCCATATGCACACATCCGTTGGTTTAACAAGTTGACTTCAACTATCAATTTCAAGGATGTGCCACAAAAAGTAATCAAGTTGATGCTATTTCCATTCTCACTTGAGGGAACAGCCCGGATTTGGCTGGAAAAAGAACCCCCTCGATCCATCGAAACTTGGGAGGATCTTGTTCAAAAGTTTGTCAATTATTTCTTTCCTCCATCAAAGACGACTAATCTTAAAAATGAAATTTCTGGATTTCGTCAAAATTTCGATGAAAAATTTGGAGAGGCATGGGAGAGATTCAAAGATCTCCTCAGGAAATGCCCCCATCATGAATTCACGGAGCTTCAACAAGTTAATATCTTTTATAATGGGTTGAACGGTAACGATCAAGATTCTTTGAATGCAGCCGCCGGTGGCAACATCTTGAATCGTAAGCCTAAAGATGTGATTGAGATTTGCGAGCAAAGATCAAAAGTTCCTATTTCTCGCAACAAAGTCAATACTCCTAACACTCCTGCTTCTTCATCCAGTAACTCTTCTGAGTTAGCCGCTCCGATAGCCGCTCTAACGGATGTCATCCGTTGTATGATGAAAGACGTAAAGGAAATCAAAAGCGAAATTCATAAGCCGGAACCAATCAAAGCCGTAAACAAGGTGTGTGAAACTTGTAGTGGTCCACATGCGTATTATGATTGTCAAGCAACCGATGCTCCCTTTTACCAAGCTCCCGTAGCTTCTGTAAACCACAATCAATACCGACCACAAGCGGATCCTCACTACCGTGCACCTAGCGGTATGACACCACCTGGTTTTCCTCCTGTGCAAAACCATGGCAATCAAAATCGCTTTGTTCCGAATCAAGGACAAAACTTCAATAACTCTCAAAATTTCAATCAAAACCGGAACAATTTCAACCAACCATATCAAGCTCCAAATCAGCAAAGTTATCAACAACCTTCTCAAGCTCCCCCACCAAATGACTTCATGAAAATTACTGAGTCAAGCATACGTTCAATGCAAACTCAGATCAATAACATGAGGGTTGAGCTAAAAAAGGAAATTGATACCACAATGTCTCGGCAGACAAATGAGTTGAAGAATATGATGAGCAGTTTCATGAACATGAATATGAACCAAGCTTCATCATCTTCTGGAGGACTCCCAAGCAATACAATTCCCAATCCCAATGCCGAGTTGAAAGCCGTCACCACTCGTAGTGGTAAGACGCACAATGGAGCTTGGACTCCAATGCCTCCTCCACCAGGAGCAGTGAGTCAAGTTACCAAGGAGACAACGGACAAGGTGCAATTCTCAAGCCCACGAAGTACCGCACACGTCCCACCTTTGGTAGTCCAAGCTTTAGGTCCGGAACCCGAAGTTCCGAAGACAAATTCTGAGCCCGAAATGACTTCCGTCCCGGCTCAAAAGTCTAGTCAGCTTCCTTACCCATCAAGAATGAATGATGAGAAGCTCAAAGACAAAAACAAAGAGCAAATGGAAAAATTTTTCCAAATCTTCAATGAGCTACACTTTGATATAAGCTTCGTTGATGCTCTCATTCTAATGCCTAGATTTGCATCCACGCTTAAAGGCTTACTGAACAACAAAGATAAGCTATCTGAGATGGCTAAAACCCCTCTAAATGAGCAATGCTCAGCGGTCCTTCTCAAGAAGCTTCCCAAAAAGCTTGAAGACCCTGGCAGATTTTTAATCCCGTGTGATTTCTTGGGGATGGTTCAATGCTCCGCCTTGGCCGATCTTGGCGCTAGCATTAACCTCATGCCACTCTCAGTATGGAAGAAACTGTCTCTTCCTAAACTTTCATCCACTTATATGACACTCGAGCTAGCGGACCGTTCCATAACGCGTCCACTTGGGATAGCCGAGGATGTCGTGATGAAAGTAGGAAAATTTCACTTTCCTATTGACTTTGTTGTAGTAGACTTTGATGCAGATCCTAGAGTTCCCCTCATCTTAGGGAGAGCTTTCTTGAGAACGAGTCGTGCTCTGATTGATGTGTTTGCTGAAGAGTTAACCATACGGGTTGACAACGAAGAACTCACGTTGAATATCAACCAAGACTCCAAACCTCTATCCAAACAGAGTGTTGCCACAATTGATCAAAAATCTGAAAGATTCAATGCAACACTCTCAAATTTCACGGTTAAGAGGAGTATCCAAAAACGTGCTGAGTTAAAAGCTTTGAAAATCAACCCTGGTTCAAACAAATGGTTTGAAAGTTGTACCAGGGAAGTCAAGAGTGTACTTAATGATGATGATCTTGAATCGGAGACTTTATCGGAAGTGGTGGAAATTGCTAGCTCTAAGAGCACACCACTTGTCCCACCTCCGGAATCAGTTTATCGTATCGAGTTGGTTAACTCTGTGGATGAAACCAAACTCTCTTCAGTTTCATCTGAATTGGATGATGATGTTTGTGATCCAATGGGAGACATTCTTCCCATTGAAGAATTGCTCAAAAATGTTCCATCATCTCCTAGTCTTATTATTCCCGACTCTTCCATCCCTTCTCTCACTCCTGATGAGGAAGATGACAACATTTGGAATGAAGTCGATGCCTTTCTTAGTGATGAGTCAATTCCAACAGGAATTAATAATACGTACTTTGATTCGGAGGGGGACATCCTTTTTCTAGAAAATCTGTTGATTGAAGAACCGTTTCCCACCCTCCCTCCCGGACATCTTATTGACAATCACCATATAAGCTTCAAGTTTAAGCTTAAAATGTCAAAAATGGTGATTTGCTTCTTTCTGATGAGGAATGGACTTGCATTCTCATGCACATCTTTATTCCATTCTTCACAGATGGTGTGGTTGTTCTTTCCCTTTTCTCTTTCGGGAATGAGGACACCATCTTTGACCCCGGTATCATCCCTTATAGTTTCTACTATTAACAATACCGCGGTTGTATCTCGTCGGTGTGGAACTTTCTGATGTTCATATGTTTGTTAACACTGTGAACGAAAGTCCGATTGAGATTGGTTTTCCACGTTACTTTCCCCATGAACAAATGAATTCGGGGTCGAGTCAAGCTAGCGACTCGGTAATCAAAAACAGTAGTTAAACATGGGTTTTCACCCGTGTGTACCACTCTAGTGTGGGGGAGATGCCCCACATGTTGTATATAGATCTAAAAAATGAATGAAAATTGTAAATATTAAAAAAAGAGAATAATTGTTGTGTTTCCACACTTAGCTAGTAATGTTATCTTTTTACGTTCTAAGTTTCGGCATAACAGCCGGTACTTTGAATATTGAGGACAATATTCATTTCTAAGTGTGGGGGGGAAATTCTGGCGAATTTGATCATAAATGTACCCTTTTAGTCCCTTTTTCCCCCAAAATGGCCAAATTTAAAAAAAAAATTAGTGGAAGTACTATGTACTAAACACAACAAATGGTAATCAGTCCACCATGTCTTACCCATATAAGGACTGGCTAATCCAGGAGCAAACGGCTCTTGGTAAAGATATCTCAAATCCGTTGACGGCTTGCAATTTGCCCAAAATTGTATGGTGTTCAGCTCACCATATCCTTAAAAGTGAAGAGTTGGCTAGCCCGCAAGTTTATGGCTTGTGGTAAAGGCAGTGGAAAAACCATAATTGGTAATCAGCTCACCAAAGATAATATTGATAATTTATCTAAGAGTTGGCTAGTCCAGAAGCAAACGGCTTCTGGTAAAGACAAATCAAAACCGTTGAAAGCTGATGATTTGCTCAAAATCACTTGGTTATCGGTGTACCAAGGTTCTTACTTGAACTGAAACATATGGCTACTCCAGAAGTAATGGCTTTTGGTAAAGAGATGAAATCCATTAATTTTTCTCAAAACATTGCTAGGGACTAGCAATATCTTAGTGTGGGGGATTGATGAGTGTCTAAATACTCATCATTTTTGTACCAATTAAACTGCAAAAACATCTGAAAACACTCAGAAATGCATCAAAATGATAAAAATATCACAAATAAGTGTTTTATGTGTTTTAAATGCAAAAATATCAAAATCTGGTGAAAAATGTATCAAGTTTGCATAATTGGCAGTTTTAGTCCCCCAAGTTTCAAAAGTTGTCAAAAACAGTCCCTGGTAAATCAAAATAAAGAAAAATATCATTTTAAGTCCTTAGGGATTCATGAGTTGTCAAAATTGGTCCTTAAAATCAAAAATTGCAAAATTACAACTTTAGTCCCTCAAGTTTTGAAATTGTCACAAATAGTCCTTGGAAATTTGAAAAATGTCAAAACTGGTCCTTGTACTATTGGAACTTGTCAGTTTTGGTCCTTGTGATAACTTTGATAAATTGGCAGCTATGGTCCCTCTATTTTGGCAGAATTGCAAAGTTAGTCCTTGTTATTTAAAACCAACCATGACCCTTTACCACATTTTGACCCCCTGCCATATACACATTTTGACACCCTGCCATATACACATTTTGACCCCTTCCATGTTTTGAACCCTTGGTCAAACATCGGTCAAACAATACCCCTTCCCTCCTTATCCCTGTCCTCCCCACCAAGTTGCCTGCAACTCACTTATCCCATCACCTCACCTTTTCCCTTCCCCCTCATCATCACCTCTACCCACCTTTCCCACCACAATAAATGCCACCCCCCCTAGTTGCAAAAATCAGAGCCTACAGGTCAAAACTACTTTTCCCGTCAAAATGATCAAACGGCCAAAAATGATTCCAGTCATCCAATGGTCAAGCTTAGAGGTGGGATTCACTCAGAGGACACGTGGAAAGAGATTTTGCATATAAAAGAAGGAGGAGATAGAGAGAAGAAGGAAGTTTTTAGTTTTTTATTTCATATGTATGTCGTTTTTTACTTTTATGTTTTTAATTAAGCTCTAAGCTGTAATATTTGGTTTCATTGTATCAAATTAAGTTGTTTAAGTGTACTCAAACTGTTTTCAAGTGTCAATTCAAATTGTATTAACAATTCATGTTCTATGGTTCACTGTTGCAAAATTCAAATTCCAACTCTTATTTTCAAGCTTCAAACAGCTTCTATTTAAGTTCAAACAAGCTTATTTAAGCTTAATATAGCTTTTTGTAAGCTTGGAATTCAGTCTCAAGCAACTTAGGTATTGGGTCAACAAAAGTCAATTGTGCAGCATAATTGGTTCAAGCAGTTTGGAAATGGACATGGGCTGATGCAGAGTGGATTTGGGTTGGATTTGATATAGAATAGTGGTATTGGGATTGGTTTAAGCTGCAAAACAAGCTGGGACACTTGTGAGCTTGTTATCTCATTTTAATTTTTAATGCAGTTTTTATATTGTGCTTATGTTTATATATGTGGTCAATGATAGTTTAAACATGTTTATTTAGTGGTAATTAGGGTCACTAGACTTAGTTTAAATAGTGGAATGAGTTAAATCAATAACTGGCTCAGTTTAAATTGCATAACAGTTTGAACATCAGTGTTTGGATCAGTGGGTTTCATTGGGTTTGAGCCTTGGCTTATACTTGAAATATGCATAGTTAGTCTAAATATAATTCATGTGACTCACATCTGTCTTAATATTGCACCTATATATCTCAGAAGTCAAAATCACTTTTAAACCTGTCTTAAGTTCTTGTCTGTTACAAATCTATGATATCAAAAGTTTGATTCATGTGTAGAAATCAATAATGTAGCTTGATTCAGTTTCATTTCAACACTAAACATCATATTTAGGCCATAGATTAAGATCAAAGTTCAATAAAGTCAAACCTCTCATTTCTGTCAAAAGTCAAATTTGCAAAAACCAGTTTTGAACCAACCTAAGTTGATTTTTAATTAAGTCATTTCTGGGTCAAATCAAGTGAGACTTTTGGTTTTTAAAACTTCAACTGGTCCAGTTTTTTATTGTGATTTTTGTATATTTTTGTAAATTTTTCTTAAGCTCCAAAAGAGCTTATCAAACAGGGCTTATATGCCCTGTTCACAAAACTCAGTGAATGCTGAGTTTTCTCAGTAACTTGCAGGGCTTGTCCCAAGCTCAATAGAGCTTGTCTAGGTCTGGTTTTTGGTTTGAAGATAGCTAGCCAGGTCTATTTTAGATTCCAACCTTTGGTTTTCTGTTACAGCGTATTAATAAGCAGTTGCATTAGCCACAAGTAGTACTCAATAACTGTTTTAGCATCTTAACTCAAATCATCCAAAACTGTGTAGTTTGCATTTCAGTGGTCTAAGCTTGTTGTAATTTGTTGTTTTTAAGTACTTTTAGCTTATTATAGCTTCTGTGAAGGTTTGGTGCCCAGTTTGAACCTTGTGCTTATTCCAAGTGCTTATTACAATAGCACTTACATTGCAGTCTCATATTTCTTCACACAAGCCACTGTTTTTCTATTTTTCTTAGATTCAGCATATTAAATTAGACTTTTTCTGAATTTTTCACATTTTTCTAGGTCAGTTTGCTATTTTTCTTCAATTAAAACAGTTTTTAGGCTTATTTAATTAGCTTTTAATACAATTAAATCAAAAAAAGTTCAAAAAAAAATAATTTTTCATTTTTCTTAGGTTAAGATAAATATAAAAAGTCAAAAAAATATTTTTCCAGATTTTTCTTAGTTAAATTTGTATTTTTAAGCAATTTAAGTAGATTTAAATAGTTTTTAATTCATAAAAAATAGGAAAATAATCAGAAAAATATAAAAATAGTTTTGAAAATTCTCTTTGGATATTTTAGATTTTTCCAAGTCAAAATTATATTTTTCTAGCTTTATTTCATATTTTCTTGTATTTTAGGCTATAATTAAATAGTTAAAATTAGTTTTTAATTAATAATAATTAGATAAATAGTTATAAAAATAATTTTCTTTTTCTAAAAATTTTCTCTTGTCATTAGGTTTGTAAAAATTTCATTTTCATATTTTTAGGGTTAATATTGTTCCAGTTTCACATTTTCTTGTGTACGTCACGTAGTTTTTAATTTAAGTTTTATAAAAGAAAAATCAAAAACATCATTTTAATATAGTGATAGCGTTTATTTAATATAGTTTATCTTTTTAATTTCCTTTAATTTGCATTTAAGCCCCTGTAATTTGTATACTTTTTCTTTTAGTATAATCAATCATATCTCTTTTCCGTTCAAATCCTCTCGATCACTATTCGTTTGACTATTCTCGCACAGCTCGTTGGGACTTAACGACCTGGGGAAACACTATACTCTCCTGATCTTCATTGCATTTGTTTCCAGACTGTTTTAAGTTTGTTACGGTTAGCCATTCACAAGTGGCTAGCTTGCGTGATAAAACTTGACGGTTTGGAGCAGATCAAATTTTGGCGCCGCTGCCGGGGAGCTGTGCTAATTATCTTACGTTTAGCAGATTAGTGATTTGAATAATCACTCCTTGTTCATACCATCTATCTATATCTATATATATTTTCTTGTAAAAAAATCCAAAAACCCAAAAACATCTAAAAACGTATAAAACACACAAATATTTTTCTTTTGTTTCTATATATGTATTAAAGATAAAAATACAAAAAGATTTGTCGTTTTCTTTGTTAAATAATAACAACATAAAAGATTACCACCGCAAACCAAGGCAGTGTACTACCTAACTGGGGGTACGACCATAATAAGTTCCCGAACCAAAGATTTAAAACTTACCTTTGTGTCCTTGTGAGTGGTGTACCTTTTTCAAAGAAGCCATTCATCTTGTGATTATTGGTTTAAGTTCACTGTTGTTTTGCCTCGATCTTGTTTTAATTGGATTTGTTGTTATATCTACTTGTCAGAACCAGAAAACCCAAAAAGATTCTTCTTGCCCCATTTTCACCAATTTCATAATTCCCTTCCTTAACTCTGAGAGTCCTTAGAGTTAACTCTAGTGCATGCGCACTCGTTCTTCTAGATCATTGAGTCCTTTTCGTGATCTAGCAGAAATTCCTAGACGACGTTCTCGTAGACGTGCTGCCCAGATAGTCGAACCCGAGATTCGTACTATTTCAAACAACAATATGGCAGACGAACGAACTATGGCGGAAATGCTCCAGGCACCCACCGAGGGTTATGGAGATGCCATCATTTTACCAGCAATCAATTCTGATCACTTTGAATTGAAGACACATTTGATCCAACTTGTGTCTACAAATCAATTCCACGGGTTTGACCGAGAAGACCCATATGCACACATCCGTTGGTTTAACAAGTTGACTTCAACTATCAATTTCAAGGATGTGCCACAAAAAGTAATCAAGTTGATGCTATTTCCATTCTCACTTGAGGGAACAGCCCGGATTTGGCTGGAAAAAGAACCCCCTCGATCCATCGAAACTTGGGAGGATCTTGTTCAAAAGTTTGTCAATTATTTCTTTCCTCCATCAAAGACGACTAATCTTAAAAATGAAATTTCTGGATTTCGTCAAAATTTCGATGAAAAATTTGGAGAGGCATGGGAGAGATTCAAAGATCTCCTCAGGAAATGCCCCCATCATGAATTCACGGAGCTTCAACAAGTTAATATCTTTTATAATGGGTTGAACGGTAACGATCAAGATTCTTTGAATGCAGCCGCCGGTGGCAACATCTTGAATCGTAAGCCTAAAGATGTGATTGAGATTTGCGAGCAAAGATCAAAAGTTCCTATTTCTCGCAACAAAGTCAATACTCCTAACACTCCTGCTTCTTCATCCAGTAACTCTTCTGAGTTAGCCGCTCCGATAGCCGCTCTAACGGATGTCATCCGTTGTATGATGAAAGACGTAAAGGAAATCAAAAGCGAAATTCATAAGCCGGAACCAATCAAAGCCGTAAACAAGGTGTGTGAAACTTGTAGTGGTCCACATGCGTATTATGATTGTCAAGCAACCGATGCTCCCTTTTACCAAGCTCCCGTAGCTTCTGTAAACCACAATCAATACCGACCACAAGCGGATCCTCACTACCGTGCACCTAGCGGTATGACACCACCTGGTTTTCCTCCTGTGCAAAACCATGGCAATCAAAATCGCTTTGTTCCGAATCAAGGACAAAACTTCAATAACTCTCAAAATTTCAATCAAAACCGGAACAATTTCAACCAACCATATCAAGCTCCAAATCAGCAAAGTTATCAACAACCTTCTCAAGCTCCCCCACCAAATGACTTCATGAAAATTACTGAGTCAAGCATACGTTCAATGCAAACTCAGATCAATAACATGAGGGTTGAGCTAAAAAAGGAAATTGATACCACAATGTCTCGGCAGACAAATGAGTTGAAGAATATGATGAGCAGTTTCATGAACATGAATATGAACCAAGCTTCATCATCTTCTGGAGGACTCCCAAGCAATACAATTCCCAATCCCAATGCCGAGTTGAAAGCCGTCACCACTCGTAGTGGTAAGACGCACAATGGAGCTTGGACTCCAATGCCTCCTCCACCAGGAGCAGTGAGTCAAGTTACCAAGGAGACAACGGACAAGGTGCAATTCTCAAGCCCACGAAGTACCGCACACGTCCCACCTTTGGTAGTCCAAGCTTTAGGTCCGGAACCCGAAGTTCCGAAGACAAATTCTGAGCCCGAAATGACTTCCGTCCCGGCTCAAAAGTCTAGTCAGCTTCCTTACCCATCAAGAATGAATGATGAGAAGCTCAAAGACAAAAACAAAGAGCAAATGGAAAAATTTTTCCAAATCTTCAATGAGCTACACTTTGATATAAGCTTCGTTGATGCTCTCATTCTAATGCCTAGATTTGCATCCACGCTTAAAGGCTTACTGAACAACAAAGATAAGCTATCTGAGATGGCTAAAACCCCTCTAAATGAGCAATGCTCAGCGGTCCTTCTCAAGAAGCTTCCCAAAAAGCTTGAAGACCCTGGCAGATTTTTAATCCCGTGTGATTTCTTGGGGATGGTTCAATGCTCCGCCTTGGCCGATCTTGGCGCTAGCATTAACCTCATGCCACTCTCAGTATGGAAGAAACTGTCTCTTCCTAAACTTTCATCCACTTATATGACACTCGAGCTAGCGGACCGTTCCATAACGCGTCCACTTGGGATAGCCGAGGATGTCGTGATGAAAGTAGGAAAATTTCACTTTCCTATTGACTTTGTTGTAGTAGACTTTGATGCAGATCCTAGAGTTCCCCTCATCTTAGGGAGAGCTTTCTTGAGAACGAGTCGTGCTCTGATTGATGTGTTTGCTGAAGAGTTAACCATACGGGTTGACAACGAAGAACTCACGTTGAATATCAACCAAGACTCCAAACCTCTATCCAAACAGAGTGTTGCCACAATTGATCAAAAATCTGAAAGATTCAATGCAACACTCTCAAATTTCACGGTTAAGAGGAGTATCCAAAAACGTGCTGAGTTAAAAGCTTTGAAAATCAACCCTGGTTCAAACAAATGGTTTGAAAGTTGTACCAGGGAAGTCAAGAGTGTACTTAATGATGATGATCTTGAATCGGAGACTTTATCGGAAGTGGTGGAAATTGCTAGCTCTAAGAGCACACCACTTGTCCCACCTCCGGAATCAGTTTATCGTATCGAGTTGGTTAACTCTGTGGATGAAACCAAACTCTCTTCAGTTTCATCTGAATTGGATGATGATGTTTGTGATCCAATGGGAGACATTCTTCCCATTGAAGAATTGCTCAAAAATGTTCCATCATCTCCTAGTCTTATTATTCCCGACTCTTCCATCCCTTCTCTCACTCCTGATGAGGAAGATGACAACATTTGGAATGAAGTCGATGCCTTTCTTAGTGATGAGTCAATTCCAACAGGAATTAATAATACGTACTTTGATTCGGAGGGGGACATCCTTTTTCTAGAAAATCTGTTGATTGAAGAACCGTTTCCCACCCTCCCTCCCGGACATCTTATTGACAATCACCATATAAGCTTCAAGTTTAAGCTTAAAAATGTCAAAAATGGTGATTTGCTTCTTTCTGATGAGGAATGGACTTGCATTCTCATGCACATCTTTATTCCATTCTTCACAGATGGTGTGGTTGTTCTTTCCCTTTTCTCTTTCGGGAATGAGGACACCATCTTTGACCCCGGTATCATCCCTTATAGTTTCTACTATTAACAATACCGCGGTTGTATCTCGTCGGTGTGGAACTTTCTGATGTTCATATGTTTGTTAACACTGTGAACGAAAGTCCGATTGAGATTGGTTTTCCACGTTACTTTCCCCATGAACAAATGAATTCGGGGTCGAGTCAAGCTAGCGACTCGGTAATCAAAAACAGTAGTTAAACATGGGTTTTCACCCGTGTGTACCACTCTAGTGTGGGGGAGATGCCCCACATGTTGTATATAGATCTAAAAAATGAATGAAAATTGTAAATATTAAAAAAAGAGAATAATTGTTGTGTTTCCACACTTAGCTAGTAATGTTATCTTTTTACGTTCTAAGTTTCGGCATAACAGCCGG
Organism: Chrysanthemum seticuspe; assembly: GCA_019973895.1. Classification (NCBI taxonomy): domain Eukaryota; kingdom Viridiplantae; phylum Streptophyta; class Magnoliopsida; order Asterales; family Asteraceae; genus Chrysanthemum; species Chrysanthemum seticuspe. The sequence continues at coordinate 252,063,681 of BPTQ01000001.1, read as the reverse complement.
TACTTTGAATATTGAGGACAATATTCATTTCTAAGTGTGGGGGGGAAATTCTGGCGAATTTGATCATAAATGTACCCTTTTAGTCCCTTTTTCCCCCAAAATGGCCAAATTTAAAAAAAAAAATTAGTGGAAGTACTATGTACTAAACACAACAAATGGTAATCAGTCCACCATGTCTTACCCATATAAGGACTGGCTAATCCAGGAGCAAACGGCTCTTGGTAAAGATATCTCAAATCCGTTGACGGCTTGCAATTTGCCCAAAATTGTATGGTGTTCAGCTCACCATATCCTTAAAAGTGAAGAGTTGGCTAGCCCGCAAGTTTATGGCTTGTGGTAAAGGCAGTGGAAAAACCATAATTGGTAATCAGCTCACCAAAGATAATATTGATAATTTATCTAAGAGTTGGCTAGTCCAGAAGCAAACGGCTTCTGGTAAAGACAAATCAAAACCGTTGAAAGCTGATGATTTGCTCAAAATCACTTGGTTATCGGTGTACCAAGGTTCTTACTTGAACTGAAACATATGGCTACTCCAGAAGTAATGGCTTTTGGTAAAGAGATGAAATCCATTAATTTTTCTCAAAACATTGCTAGGGACTAGCAATATCTTAGTGTGGGGGATTGATGAGTGTCTAAATACTCATCATTTTTGTACCAATTAAACTGCAAAAACATCTGAAAACACTCAGAAATGCATCAAAATGATAAAAATATCACAAATAAGTGTTTTATGTGTTTTAAATGCAAAAATATCAAAATCTGGTGAAAAACGTATCAAGTTTGCATAATTGGCAGTTTTAGTCCCCCAAGTTTCAAAAGTTGCCAAAAACAGTCCCTGGTAAATCAAAATAAATAAAAATATCATTTGAAGTCCTTAGGGATTCATGAGTTGTAAAAATTGGTCCTTAAAATCAAAAATTGCAAAATTACAACTTTAGTCCCTCAAGTTTTGAAATTGTCACAAATAGTCCTTGGAAATTTGAAAAATGTCAAAACTGGTCCTTGTACTATTGGAACTTGTCAGTTTTGGTCCTTGTGATAACTTTGATAAATTGGCAGCTATGGTCCCTCTATTTTGGCAGAATTGCAAAGTTAGTCCATGTTATTTAAAACCAACCATGACCCTTTACCACATTTTGACCCCCTGCCATATACACATTTTGACCCCCTGCCATATACACATTTTGACCCCTTCCCTGTTTTGAACCCTTGGTCAAACATCGGTCAAACAATACCCCTTCCCTCCTTATCCCTGTCCTCCCCACCAAGTTGCCTGCAACTCACTTATCCCATCACCTCACCTTTAACCTTCCCCCTCATCATCACCTCTACCCACCTTTCCCACCACAATAAATGCCACCCCCCCTAGTTGCAAAAATCAGAGCCTACAGGTCAAAACTACTTTTCCCGCCAAAATGATCAAACGGCCAAAAATGATTCCAGTCATCCAATGGTCAAGCTTAGAGGTGGGATTCACTCAGAGGACACGTGGAAAGAGATTTTGCATATAAAAGAAGGAGGAGATAGAGAGAAGAAGGAAGTTTTTAGTTTTTTATTTCATATGTATGTCGTTTTTTACTTTTATGTTTTTAATTAAGCTCTAAGCTGTAATATTTGGTTTCATTGTATCAAATTAAGTTGTTTAAGTGTACTCAAACTGTTTTCAAGTGTCAATTCAAATTGTATTAACAATTCATGTTCTATGGTTCACTGTTGCAAAATTCAAATTCCAACTCTTATTTTCAAGCTTCAAACAGCTTCTATTTAAGTTCAAACAAGCTTATTTAAGCTTAATATAGCTTTTTGTAAGCTTGGAATTCAGTCTCAAGCAACTTAGGTATTGGGTCAACAAAAGTCAACTGTGCAGCATAATTGGTTCAGGCAGTTTGGAAATGGACATGGGCTGATGCAGAGTGGATTTGGGTTGGATTTGATATAGAATAGAGGTATTGGGATTGGTTTAAGCTGCAAAACAAGCTGGGACACTTGTGAGCTTGTTATCTCATTTTAATTTTTAATGCAGTTTTTATATTGTGCTTATGTTTATATCTGTGGTCAATGATAGTTTAAACATGTTTATTTAGTGGTAATTAGCGTCACTAGACATAGTTTAAATAGTGGAATGAGTTAAATCAATAACTGGCTCAGTTTAAATTGCATAACAGTTTCAACATCAGTGTTTGGATCAGTGGGTTTCATTGGGTTTGAGCCTTGGCTTATACTTGAAATATTCATAGTTAGTGTAAATATAAGTCATGTGACTCACATATGTCTTAATATTGCACCTATATATCTCAGAAGTCAAAATCACTTTTAAACCTGTCTTAAGTTCTTATCTGTTACAAATCTGTGATATCAAAAGTTTGATTCATGTGTAGAAATCAATAATGTTGCTTGATTCAGTTTCATTTCATCACTAAACATCATATTCAGGCCATAGATTAAGATCAAAGTTCAATAAAGTCAAACCTCTCATTTCTGTCAAAAGTCAAATTTGTAAAAACCAGTTTTGAACCAACCTAAGTTGATTTTTAATTAAGTCATTTCTGGGTCAAATCAAGTGAGACTTTTGGTTTTTAAAACTTCAACTGGTCCAGTTTATTATTGTGATTTTTGTATATTTTTGTAAATTTTTCTTAAGCTCCAAAAGAGCTTATCAAACAGGGCTTATATGCCCTGTTCACAAAACTCAGTGAATGCTGAGTTTTCTCAGTGACTTGCAGGGCTTGTCCCAAGCTCAATAGAGCTTGTCTAGGTCTGGTTTTTGGTTTGAAGATAGCTAGCCAGGTCTATTTTAGATTCCAACCTTTGGTTTTCTGTTACAGCTTATTAATAAGCAGTTGCATTAGCCACAAGTAGTAGTCAATAACTGTTTTAGCATCTTAACTCAAATCATCCAAAACTGTGTAGTTTGCATTTCAGTGGTCTAAGCTTGTTGTAATTTGTTGTTTTTAAGTACTTTTAGCTTATTATAGCTTCTGTGAAGGTTTGGTGCCCAGTTTGAACCTTGTGCTTATTCCAAGTGCTTATTACAATAGCACTTACATTGCAGTCTCATATTTCTTCACACAAGCCACTGTTTTTCTATTTTTCTTAGATTCAGCATATTAAATTAGACTTTTCCTGAATTTTTCACATTTTTCTAGGTCAGTTTGCTATTTTTCTTCAATTAAAACAGTTTTTAGGCTTATTTAATTAGCTTTTAATACAATTAAATCAGAAAAAGTTCAAAAAAATAATTTTTCATTTTTCTTAGGTTAAGATAAATATTAAAAGTCAAAAAACTATTTTTCCAGATTTTTCTTAGTTAAATTTGTATTTTTAAGCAATTTAAGTAGATTTAAATAGTTTTTAATTCATAAAAAATAGGAAAATAATCAGAAAAATATAAAAATAGTTTTGGAAATTCTCTTAGGATATTTTAGATTTTTCCAAGTCATAATTATATTTTTCTAGCTTTATTTCATATTTTCTTGTATTTTAGGCTATAATTAAATAGTTAAAATTAGTTTTTAATTAATAATAATTAGATAAATAGTTATAAAAATAATTTTCTTTTTCTAAAAATTTTCTCTTGTCATTAGGTTTGTAAAAATTTCATTTTCATATTTTTAGGGTTAATATTGTTCCAGTTTCACATTTTCTTGTGTACTTCAGGTAGTTTTTAATTTAAGTTTTATAAAAGAAAAATCAAAAACATCATTTTAATATAGTGATAGCGTTTATTTAATATAGTTTATCTTTTTAATTTCCTTTTATTTGCATTTAAGCCCCTGTAATTTGTATACTTTTTCTTTTAGTATAATCAATCATATCTCTTTTCCGTTCAAATCCTCTCGATCACTATTCGTTTGACTATTCTCGCACAGCTCGTTGGGACTTAACGACCTGGGGAAACACTATACTCTCCTGATCTTCATTGCATTTGTTTCCAGACTGTTTTAAGTTTGTTACGGTTAGCCATTCACAAGTGGCTAGCTTGCGTGATAAAACTTGACGGTTTGGAGCAGATCAAGTTAACAAAGTAGGGGTGATGGATTCCGTATCAGCGGGTGGTTTAATCCCTCTGAGTCTTTGTCCCCCTTTGACCCCTCAGACACTGGTGGGCGTTTCCCAGTGCCTTCTCTGGAGTCAGGATTGGTGGTGGGTTCCGTATCGGCGGGTTGTTTCTTTCCTTCCGAGTCTTTGTCCCCCTGAGACCCCTGAGACACTGATGGGTTTTTCCCAGTGCCTTTAGCAGAGTCAGTGAAAGTGATATCCCTATCAGCGGGTTGTTTGGTTCCCTCTGAGTCTTTGGGATCATTCTGTGTGCCCTCAGACAAAGGCTTTGATTTGATAATGTCATCCTTAGGCGAAATAGAAGGCGCTCCCTTACTAGCGGGTTGTATGTTTCTCTCTGGATCTTGGGGAGTAGTAGTTGGGACCAAGGGCACTGATTGTGATGTATCAGTGTCCTTCGTTGTCACTTGGGTGGATGATGATTGGAATCCAGTGGGTGTCAGATCAGTCTTAGGTCTTCTTTGCCTTTTGCCCAGTGCTCCAGAAGCCTCAGGGCCCTGAGACTTGGGTTTGGTCTTAGTCCCAGTCTGAGACTTCCCCTTTCTCTTTTAGGAGCAGGGTTTGGAGACACTGAATCCCTCTGATTGTTTACAGCAATCATATGGGCCGTCAATACAATATCAGTGTCTTGGGACGGGTCCTTTTGAAAATTTAATTGACTCAGGTTGCCAGGTAAAGCACAAAATTTTTCTTCCTGAGGATAATTGCAACCGAGTAACACTTGCAAAGCACATGAGACAAACCTAGGATACAAAATGTATTTCGTCCTAGTTTTGCTCAGTAGCTTGGTTACGAGATCACTGTAAATGATCTCCCCAATGTCGACATTGACCCCATTCATCAAACAGTAAGCCATCATCAACTGAATAGAGTTAACTTGTTCAGTTGATGAGTGGTTCCCATCGAGAACCTGAATCACAAAAGTGAATAGGATCTTCCAAGCCGTGGGAAATGAGTTTTTGGTGACTAGGGTCTCGTCCAAAAATTTTGGATCCAAAACTATTTGTTTTAACCCATCCTTCACTGTGGTGGGTTCAGGATGGGCGACATAAACTCCCTTGTTGTAGTCTAACCCTGTTGAGGTGCAAAAAGTTTTGTAATCCATGGTGACTGACCTTTCCCCATTAAAAAGACTAAAATTATTGAGATACTCTCTGAGAGGTCTTAGGTCTGTCTCATTAGTTGAGGGTGACGGGTCATAGGCCGTGGCTGCAGCCCAAAACTCCCTGAGGAGCTTTTGGTACAGATAGAGGGACACTGAACAAAGGTCGTTTTTAGTGGGCAGTTGTATAAAAATTTCATTATCTCCTTATAGGCTGGGACATTTTGTGGGTATTCAAAATTTCCTATGACATTATTGGTTTTAAATTCAACGTTACTGAGATCACCTACCCACTGTGATGCAAACTGAAGAGATTGTGTTCTTGCCATTTCCATTAAAAGTTTTAGGGTTTTGAGAAAATTATTTTGACAAGAACAATCAAAGGGTTTTGAATCTCTTAAGTTGTGATGAAAATATTTTGTAAAGGTTTACAGAGAAGGTTTTTTTCAGAGAAAGATTTGAAGAGCACAAAGATTTCTAGGTTCGAAAAGAGATTTTGACAGAGTTTTGTTAGTAGAAATCTTTTGTGTATGTTATAAGGATTTTGTGAGGGGTATTTATAGAGTGTTGAGAGGGGTAGTTTGTGCATACTTGTGGATTTGTAAAGTCGGTTTTTGAAAACGTTTTGAATTTCCATATTTAATGCCACCCTCCACTGCCCGCAGTAAAATATCGTTTTTCAAGGAAACAGTTGCAATGTACAGTAAAAGTGCACATTTGCAGTAATAAAATATCCACATGATATTTTATATGAGAGGAGGCATTTAATGCCAAGTGGGATGAGGTAAGTATGAGGGACCCCTGACAGTAAGATACAAAGACATATATTCCTATATTTAATTGGTGTGATTTCCAACCTAGGAAATTTAAGTAACTAATACTTGATGCATTTAGTTACTCATTCAATGCTCAATATCTAGAGTCAGGGTCCCTGAATGAGTCTTACTCATTCAGTGAGAGGTTGTTTTGTGGGTTTCATTCTGGAAGGAGGAACCATTTCAAAGAAAGACTCACTGAGATTGTTTTTCAGATACCTGACTTTCAATGTCAAGCATTCCCAATTCAGCTTTCAGTCTCCTGAAGGTAGGTTCATCCAAGGGTTTGGGGAAGATATCAGCAAGTTGATATTCAGTAGGGATGAAATGAAGTTCTATGTCTCCTTTCATTATGTGGTCCCTGATGAAGTGATATATGATATCAATGTGTTTGGTTCTTTGATGAAGGACAGGGTTGTTGGAGATTGCAATGGCACTGGTATTGTCACAGAAAATGGGTACCATTTTGTAATCGATTTCATAGTCACTGAGTTGACTTTTCATCCATAAAACATTGGCATAGCATCCTGCAGCAGCAACATACTTAGCTTCAGCTGAAGACATAGCCACTGATTATTGCTTTTTAGCACTCCAACAAACCAGTTTTCCTCCAAGGAATTGACAGGACCCTGAGGTACTTTTTCTGTCCATGTTGCAGCTAGCATAATCAGAGTCAGAATACCCTTTGAGATCAAACCCTGAGCACTTTGGATAATAGAGTCCAAGGCTTGGGGTTCCCTTCAGGTACCTGAGTATTCTTTTGGCTGCAGTGAGGTGGGATTCTTTGTGATTGGACTGATATCTTGCTATTAGACAGACAGAGAATTGTATGTCAGGTCTGGAAGCAGTTAGATACATCAGTGAGCCAACAATCCCTCTAAAATGGGTTTGATTGACTGACTTGCCAGTGATATCAGGTCCAAGGTTGTTAGGAGGGACCATTGGTGTCTTCACTGAGGCACAGTCAGATATCTCATATTTCTTCAAGAGATTTCTTGTGTATTTCTCTTGATTGATGGAGATTCCTTTATCAGTTTGCCTGATTTGTAATCCAAGGAAGTATGTGAGTTCACCCATCATGCTCATTTCAAACTTCTTTGTCATTAGTTTTTCAAACTGTTTGCAAAGAGTGTAGTTTGTTGAGCCCAAGATGATGTCATCATCATATACTTGGACCAGTATCACATCTTGTTTTATCCTATAGATAAACAATGTGTTGTTTATCTTTCCTCTGACAAACTTGTTTTGAATCAGGAAGGCTGAAAGAGTTTCATACCATGCCCTGGGAGCTTGCTTTAGTCCTTAAAGGGCTTTATCAAGCTTGCAGACATAGTCAGGGAATTCACTACTCTCAAAGCCAGGAGGTTGCTGAACATACACATCTTCCTTGAGTTCACCATTTAGGAATGCACTTTTTACATCCATTTGGTACACTTTGAAGTTCATGTAGGTGGCATATGCAAGGAAGATCCTGATGGCTTCCATTCTTGCAACAGGAGTAAATGTCTCATCATAGTCAATGCCTTCTTGTTGACTGTAACCTTTGGCTACAAGTCTGGCTTTGTTTTTAATGACAGTGCCATTTTCATCATTTTTGTTTCTGAAAACCCACTTCATTCCTATGACAATGACATCCTGAGAACATTTGATCAAGGTCATGACCTTGTTTTTATCAAACTGTTGAAGTTCTTCTTGCATGGCCTGAACCCAACTTGGGTGTTTTAGAGCCTCAGTGACCCTTTTGGGTTCTATATCTGATAGGTAATCAGCATATAGACATTCATTGGCTGAAGCTGCATTTAACTTAGCAACCATGCTTCTAGTGAGCATGCCCTCAGTGGGTTCTACAATGATGTTTACAAGCTCAATGTATTGAGATTATGTCTACTTACTTTGTGGTCTAGGATCTGAGTTGAAGAGGTCACTGGAGATTCAGGAGTAAGTTCAGGTGTATGAGCTACAGAATCATTAAGAACATCTGTTGAGATGTCTTGTTCAGGTTGGAGTTCATGAATCACAGGTTCCTGAACATTTGGTTCAGTGTTACCAATGAATTCACGGATAGTTGGTTATGTCAGCTTGGTATGAGGAATTGAGTTCAGTGTTATACTCATCAGGAGGATATCTTGATGAGTTATCAATTCCAATTTCCTCCACTGAGGTGTTGGTGAACCTGATGCTTTCTGAACTCTCATCAAAGGTGACATGAAAGGTTTCCTCAACTTATTGTCTCCTTGTGTTAATGTGACAACTGGCAATTTAGGGAGTCTATTTTAGGTAACCGCATTACGTTAAACTAAACCGAGCTTTGCCTTTATCACTATTTTTATAAACCATGACTTGATTTTATATCGTCTATTGATTTTTACGGATTATTTCACTATTGAATGAGTTATCGTATGAGTTTTAAATCTATTTGGTAGGCACTATTCAATTCGGCATTAGAAAAGCCTAAAACGAGAAATATTGTAACTTTTAGACCGTAACTCAAAAATTGACAAATAAATAGTCAAAACTCGTGGAAAACATAAACAACGACATTAGAAAGTCGAATAAACGTTGTGGGACACTCAGGGGACAATATATGAGCTCGAGAATGGGTAAACGGGATATTTACGAAAAATTACAACTCCGACCCCATAGTTTCCCCATGGCCGACGCCCCCCTCCCCCACTTTTATTTATTTTTGAGTCCTTTTCTCTTAGTATATAAGGCCCTCCCTCCCCTCATTTGGCTAGTTGGTTTCTCTCACTAAAAACACACACAAAACACACTTTCTCTCTCTACTCTCTCTCTCCCCAAATCAATATAAACCATAACCCTAATCAACCACCACCGCCGCCCCTTTTTTCGGCCACCACTACCACACGACGGCGCGTGACCAACCACCACCACCACCATATCAAAGATCTTTTCATCCTATTTCGAACCATATATAATACTCTCACTAAAAGCTTCATTAACACCTTCAAATCTAAAGATTAAGATTCGGATTTTTAGGGTTTCAAGTGGGTTTTGCAATTCTTGCTTGAATAAGGTAAATGGAACATGGGTAAAGCTTGTTTAAGCTATAAAAAGCCACAAATGGCTAATTAGGGTTTCGACCCTATGATAATTTTTAGGACTTTTGGGTGAAACATGGAATTAAGTCTAATTAACATCTAAATAAACAAGTAGTTAGTGTTTGGTAAGCATGTGGTGTATCAATTTGATGGGTTTATGCATTTTAGGTCTAGTTTCATATTTTTGGCTAGAATAGATTATGGGTTTTGTGTTTGGTTAATGATTGGAGCTTGAATGATTGCATTTGGATGTTGTGGAATTGATTTGGTAGTGTTTGGGTTGTATTTGGAGTGGTGTACGAGCCACCAAGGCCACGTACGTGAGCCTTGGTTGGTGTACGTGACCCACGGGTCCGGGTCGGGTCGTTTTGGTAGCTTGTTGGTTGATGTAGTTGAGGTTTGGATGAGACGCGTGGAGCCGAAAAGCTTCTAGGGCTTGTTTGGTTCACGTGGTCTTAACCGTGACCGTGTCATGACCATTATGGTCATAACATTGGTTTCGGGTATATTGGGTTGATTGATTGGTTGGCGAGATTTTTTTGAGTTGGTTTGGGATTGAATTGCGCTATTATGACTTTTAAATTGTACTTGATATATATATTGTCAACTTTGAGCTACGTCGGTGTTACTTTGACTTTTTAGTCAATAGTTGACTCCGACAAAGCCGTAACATGGACTTTAGTATAATTTTGACTATTGATTGATTAAAATCCGAGAAGTCATGACTCGTGCTTGTGGACTCGAAACGAATAACGAGATGAGATTAATATTGGAATTTGACGAAATATATATATATATATATATATATATATATATATATATATATATATATATATATATATATATATATATATATGTGTGTGTGAAAAATGCTAAAAGACTATGAAATATAGATAATAAATGGGCTTTTGTACCAAAAATATCGATAACAAGATTTATCTTGTTATTTACTATTTTTAAATGGAAACTAATGACTAAAATGGAAATTTTTTAAAATAAGTGAGTAATAAATGTTTCGAGTACACGTTGGGTAACCTTATTAATGGGTGAATTATCCTTATGACTCTTTAGGATACGATTGATTTATGGGATAATAAGCGACACGAGTAAATAAATGAATTTATCGAGTTGACGAATTCGATAAGGTCTACTATTTATTTCGAAACTTATTGAACTATGGAGCTTATCGTTTAGAGGTCTCATTATGTTGCATTGAGTTATATATTGTTTGTTTGAGTGCATTCATAGCATCATATTGAGTCGATACATCCACATGAAGAAAACCAAACACTAGGATTAAATGGTGAAGCGAGACATTTTTGGAAATAACGAAATGGAATACATTGGGGTAGATAAAGTTAATTTCGAGATATATATATTAAGTTTGGTCTACATTAATAGGTTGTGCTGAGTCGATAGTTGATGCGCCGTGATTACTGTTATCTTCTGCTAGTGTTTATTCGTAAGTTGATTGCTTGAGGTGAGTTTTATAGCCCCACTTTTATCTATGTTTTTAACTATGTTGGGGTGAGAATCATGCTACTGTTTTTGGACTGTTAAAACTATTTGGATTTGCTTATATGCTTGACTGTTTAGATAGATGTACGGTAGTTGTTGCCTTAGTCTAGGTTTAACCGTGCCTAGCTAATAATAGACTTCTACATCGACCTAGTCCGGGGTTGGCAACTGTTCTAGAGGTTGCCACGACAGTGCTGGACTAGAGTCGCGGGGCCCGAGTAATCCCCGGATGCGGGATATGATTATGGTTGGTGATCCGGGTAGGATCGATGTGTGGAAACGGTATTTATCTATCTTAGGTCTTGCATAGCAAATCAACTCTTACAGATCCACTATGATTTTGTTGAACTTAAACCTATGAACTCACCAACGTAAGCTGATCCTTTTAGCATGATTTCTCAGGTATTTGAGAGATGTTTGGATTACATGATCGGTGGAAGCTTGGCAAGAAGGCGGGGTTCAAGGATCATTTCTGACTCTGATAAACTTTGGGGACCTATTTTATTAAATCATGTTTTGGGCCTAATATTTACACTTTTGGATTAAATTTTTTGAATAAATAAATTTGGGATTGGTTTTGAATGTTAAATAACTATCTTTTTGCTATACTTGTGTGCGATACCAATCCAATAGTAACGCCCCGAAAACTTGGTTAAGTCTTCTGTTGTACCGAGATTTGGGGGTGTTTCAGATTGGTATCAGAGCTCAAGGTTATAGAGAATTAGGTATTTTATAAACCCTAAACTATAACCACTTTTAAGAAAATTTAATCCTCGACCGACGTACGCCCGCTTGCCAAGCCGAAGCTTCTTATTTGATTATGGTATGAACTGCGATTTGAATTATGAGATGAACTGTTAAGGGATATTGTGAACTGATTATGGAAACATTACGATTTGGAGATATGATTATTGATTTTGGGTAAATAAGATATGGTTATCGAGATACTATGGAATTTGATTTGAGTAAACGGTATATTGCGATTTTGGAATTTTGAACTCGATTGAATTGATATGGGATTATGTGATGGAACGGAACTTATGTGTTTTATTTAAAGGCATGTTTTGAGTAATGCGGTACCTCTACTTTTAAAACTTTTATTAAGTGATATATGTTTTGGTTAAGTTGATGCGCTTATTAAAACTAGTTATTTTGAACACTTATACCTACCCTATGCTGTTGTCACAAACTATGCCTTCACTAGCTTTTGATTTTCCTGAGGAGGTCCTTGCTGGTGCTCGTTCACCAGCATTGACTCTCATGATGGCTGCGCAGGGTGATCCTTATGAGATTGCCTGTCACTCTAGTTCATCATCATCAGATCGCCCTAGCTCATCTAGGCAGCTCACTTTACATCAGGTCTTAGCATGAGCCCAGACTCCTAGGCTTGCTTATAGTACTGCCCGCATGTCCGTGAGACCACCATCATCACCTGTCCGTTTAGCAGCATCACTATGTCTTAGGAGGCCTAGATCTCCTAGTGTACCACCTAAGGATTGACCTGCACAGAGACTCCAACTCATGGACTCTCCCTCTACGGATGAGGGCGAGGAGGAGCATGAGGTTGAGGAGGAGCATGAGATTGAGGAGCAGTATGTAGATGAGGATGAGGATCCTCAGGATGAGGATAATGAGGATATCCCAGAAGGGGGTACTCCTCCATTGCAGAGTCCTGCACATTCTTCCAGACCAGGTTCCCCTTTGCCTGAGCCTGAGTCCCCTGGACAGCCTTTAGACATTGACTCACCACCTTACTCACCTTATATAGGTAGCCCGTTAGGATCTGAGATACCATCGGAGATTGCTTCAGAGCTCGAGGAGTATAGAGGTACGGGTCTGATATGGAGGAGGATTATATCCCAGAATATTAGTCTTAGTAGGTTGTCAGATCGATTAGATGGAGTGACGAGGACTGGTGTAGAGGAATTGAGGATAGATTTGACTAAGATAGGGAGGAAGTCGATGGCCTTGAGAGAAGGTCTGTTGGGACTCTTTGAGCAGGTTGGAGACCGACATACAGAGTGCTTGACAGCCTTGGAGGCACACCAAACGCTTCAGCGCCGGGTCGACGGTTTGGAGAAGGAGGTCATAAATCTTAGGAAGGATTGCGACTCTCAGCGTTTGGGGATTTTGTCAATACATAGAGTGATGGATGATGTTTGGAGATCATTTAGGAGTGCTCGTAATCGTGGCTAGATAGCATTAGATTCATGGTTTTGTACCATCTTGAAACTAAGTAGTACTTGGTTCGAGATGTAGGATTACCCTAGTTGCCTTAGTAGTATCATCGTTAGAATCGTTTTTGGTTTCTTCGTATCCTTCCATGTATTTCCACTTTTGAAACCTATGAGTTATGGTTATTGGAACGTGCATCCTTTAGTTATGACTCGATATCTGATTGTTTCGATTTGGTATAGCGTTATCCTTGTTGACCTTGATTATGAATTCGAGCGTTATTTAGTGATCCTTAGAACCCAACTCTATCTTTAGGGCGTGAAATTTGAACGACCATGCTAAGAATGGTCTTGTTCCAAAAAACCCTCCACCTGTGAACCCAGCCCATGTTGACCAGTTAGTGGCGTAGCGTGTCGCTAAACTGCTAGCTGAGACTAATCTCTCAAATACCTCTGGTGGGACCCTAATGCTGAATCGAAATCGAGGTTGTACCTACAACGAGTTTCGATTCTGTAGTCCCATTGAGTTCGGAGGAATTGAGGGAGTAGTTTACCTAACTAGGTGGTTGGAGAAAATTGAATTTGTGTTTGCCGTTACTAATTGTGAGGAGGATTGTAAGGTTAAGTATGCAACTTATACCTTCAAGGACGAAGCGTTAACCTGGTGGAACAACTATCACAGATCAGTAGGAATTGATGTAGCATATACTATGACTTGGACTTTGTTTAAGACTTTCTTGATCAAGACTTACTGTCCTAGGAATGAAGTTAAGAAGTTAGAGAGTGAGTTCTGGAACCATAAGGTTAAGGGTACTGACATGGCGACTTATACTCGTCGTTTCCAAGAGTTATCGTTGCTTTGCCCTGATATGGTTTGCACTGAAGAGCTTAAGATTGAGAGGTATACTGATGGATTGCCTTTAGCTACCCAAAATGATGTCATCGCTGCGAAGCTAGTTAATTTGTATGAGGCAATTACTGTGGCTCAGCGTTTGTTAAAGGGAATGGCAACAAACGGCATGAGACAGCCAGGGTGTTCGCCATAGGAAATGGAGAAAGGAAAGGTTATGAAGGTAGTAGGCCTATGTATGGTCGTTGTAACTGACACCACCATGGACTATGCCCGTATGTGTGTAGGAAGTGCTCTAAGGTAGGAAACATGGCCAAAGACTGTAGGTCTCGTCCACTTTCTGCAGCTCAAACTGCACAAGGAGCGGACTGGAAGGCCACTATCACCTGTTTTGGATGTGGAAAGAAGGGACACTTTAAGAATGAGTGTTGAGAGCCGTGGATGAGAGGAAATCCCGGTAATGTAGGAGGAATTGCTAACCGAGGTGTAGGAAGTAATGGCTTAAACCATGTGAAGCGTGAGTTTCTGGAAAACCAGGGAAACTATGGTGCTAGGAATCAGCAAAGAGACATGGGAACAACGCGTGTTTACGCTATTGGAAAGGAAGCTGGTGAGGACCCTAACATAGTTACGGGTACGTTCCTTCTCAATAATCGCTATGCTTCCATACTGTTTGATACTGGTGCGGATATGAGTTTCGTATCCACCAATTTTATGCCATTACTAGGAATCTCCCAAACACCTCTAGGGTTTAGTTACGACGTAGAATTAGCCAATGGGAATAGAGAGAAGATAGACATCGTAGTCCGAGGTTGTACCTTAAGTTTCCTAGACCGCCCGTTTAGTATAGACTTATTGTCGGTTACCTTAGGAAGTTTTGACGTCATTATCGGAATGGATTTGTTGTCGAAGAACGGTGCACACATCATCTGTGATGAGAAGATTGTGCGTTTACCGTATGGTGGAAAAGTTCTGAGCATACAAGGAGATCGGAGCGACTGTGGAAGTCCTTCCCGGTTGAGCATCATCTCTTGTATTAAGGCTCAGAAGTACATCGACAGAGGAGGTTGTCTTTTCTTGGCCTGAATTTCTGAAAAGAAAAGCGAGGAGAAGAGTGAAAGACACCTTAATGATGTACCCGTCATTAGAGAATTTCCGGATGTGTTTCCCGACGATTTGCCAGGGATTCCACCTGTCCGACAAGTGGAGTTCCAAATAGAGTTGATACCCGGTGCGACACCTGTAGCCCGGGCACCTTATCGACTTGCTCCAAGAGAATTGGAGGAACTGTCTAAACAGTTGGCAGAATTGTCATAGAAGGGATTCATTCGACCAAGTTCGTCACCGTGGGGAGCACCAGTGTTGTTTGTGAAGAAGAAAGATGGATTGTTTCGGATGTGTATTGATTATAGGGAATTGAATAAGTTGATAGTGAAGAACCGATATCCGTTACCTAGATTAGATGACCTATTCGACCAACTCCAAGGAGCTAGTGTCTTTTCTAAGATCGACTTACGTTCTGGTTATCACCAGCTTAGAGTTCTAGAGGAGGATATCCCTAAGACTACGTTTAGAACTCGCTATGGACATTATGAATTCCAAGTGATGTCTTTTTGTTTGACCAATGCGCCAGCGGTTTTGTTGGGAATTATGTGAAGTTTGGATTATGCTGAAATTACTGCCGAAGGGTTTCTACTGAAGAAGAGTGGATTCTGCCGAAGACATAATCTACTGAAGTATAATAGTTATTAGTCTGTTTCTGCGGAAGTGTTTATTCCGTGTTTAGTTTATTTAGTGTGGATATACATGAGCTTTATTAGGAAGTGATTGTGTATATCTTATTTAGTTTTATGTTTATACGTTTCTTGGGAAACGGTTTAGCGATATTGTTTAGGGTTCCTTGTCTATAAAAGGAACACATTAGAATGAGTTAGGTACCGATTGAAAAACTCAGTTTTAGTTAATATAAAGATCCATAGAGGATCACAGAGTTCTTAGTTATTTGTTACTTGTGTTTATATTCCGCTGATAAATATAAGTAGTAGAGATTGTCTTTTATTGTGCTTGTGATTACATAGGCATATATAACGATCCACGAGCTCAAGATCTATCAAGGTCTGATTGTTTCAACAAGTGGTATCAGAGACTCGTGAGAGTCTCTACGATACTAAGGACAAGTTTTTTTGAAACACCCATACAACCATAACAAAATCATCATGCCTGGTTCAGATGTTGATACTGAAATCACCAACAACCAAAACTCCACCCATCTGCAACAACTAAGTCTCTCTAATAGCAATGCTAAGTTTCCTTACCTTAAAAGGGAGGAATATGATCTTTGGGCGATGAAGATGCAGAACTGGATCTCCAACATTGATTGGAATCTATAGGAGATAGTCTTAAAGGGAAACAGTTTGAAGAGAACTACCACGGATGCTACGGGTAAGATGATGAATGTTCCTCCCAAATCTGCTGAAGAGTTGCTGGCGGTTCAGAGAGAAACCAAGGTCAGAACCATCCTTCTTCAAGCTATTCCTGAGGATCACTTGAGTGATTTTCACTTCATGCAAGATGCTAAGGATATATGGTTAGCAATTAAGGCAAAGTTCGGTGGGAATGAGTCTAGGAGACTGAAGAAGTCCATGATGAGACAAAAGTTTCAGGACTTTCAAATCTCTGAAGAGGAAGGAATACACAAGGGCTATGACAAGTTTCACAAGATTTTAAGTCAGTTGAATCAGCTGCAGGCAAAGCCAGATAATGATGATTGTAATTCTAAGTTTCTGAGGTCTTTACCTCCATCCTGGCTACACGTAAGCATTGCTTTAAAAGCTAAAGGTGGTTTGGACATGATTACCTTTGATGAGCTGTACCACAAACTTAAATCTCTTGAACATGATGTAAGAAGCCCTTTTAGATCATCTTCTTCTGCTAGTCACACTGCATTCGTTGGAGCCTCTACTCCAAAGACAAGTTATGGTCCAAGCCCATATTCATCATCATCTTATGCTGCTCCTTCATCAAGTTCTCACTCTAAATCGAGTAACATTATGGAAGATGTTCTTGGATCCTTCTTTGCTGATTATGATCCTCAGCAGGATCTGGCTTATGAGGATTTTGATCAGGTGGACCCGATTGAGATGGAAGAGATGAAGCTGAGGTGGCAGGTGGCCATGCTTTCCATGGATATCAAGAACTTTGAGCGCAAAGCTGGCAGAAGGTTTGGATTCAAAGGACGAGATCCAGCAAGGTTTGACAAGAGGAAGATTGAATGCTTCACATGTCAACAGATGGGTCACTTCTCCAAAGAATGCAAAGACAGGAAAGCTGGTGATGAGACAAGATACTCTTCTTATCAACAGTATCAGAAGGAGGCAGGAACTTCAAAGGGATCAGCTGCTTTGGTCACTCTTGATAGCAATGTGGACTGGAAGCAACATGAGCAGGATGATAATGATGGTCCTGGTAATGATAATGTTGGGTTGATTGTGAGTTGTACTTCAGAGGATAGGCATGATCAGATTGCCTTGATGGGCATCTCTCAGGTACAAAACTGTTTGTTTGGTTGTAGTGAGCGTTATAATACACTCAAAGAAGCTTATGATATTTTGGAACCTAAATATAATGAATGCTATGTTGAAATTGAAGCTTATAAACAGGCTTTAAAAACACTAGAAAGACAAAAGGTTTGGTTTCAGAAGAATCAAATAGCTTATGATGAGAAAATAGGTGTTTTAGAAAGGGATCTCGAATGTGCTAAAAATGAGCTAAAATGGTCTGAGAGGTTAAGAGCAGATGTTGAGTCAGAAAATCTTGAGCTTAAGGAGAAACTTAATGAGGAAATTTCTAGGCATAAAGAATGGATAATGAATGGAAATAAGTTAGCTGGTTTTATTTATAGTAGTCAAGCTTCGAATTCTACAGTGGCTTTAGGTTCTAGAGGAGGATATCCCTAAGACTACGTTTAGAACTCGCTATGGACATTATGAATTCCAAGTGATGTCTTTTTGTTTGACCAATGCGCCAGCGGTTTTGTTGGGAATTATGTGAAGTTTGGATTATGCTGAAATTACTGCCGAAGGGTTTCTACTGAAGAAGAGTGGATTCTGCCGAAGACATAATCTACTGAAGTATAATAGTTATTAGTCTGTTTCTGCGGAAGTGTTTATTCCGTGTTTAGTTTATTTAGTGTGGATATACATGATGTAAGAAGCCCTTTTAGATCATCTTCTTCTGCTAGTCACACTGCATTCGTTGGAGCCTCTACTCCAAAGACAAGTTATGGTCCAAGCCCATATTCATCATCATCTTATGCTGCTCCTTCATCAAGTTCTCACTCTAAATCGAGTAACATTATGGAAGATGTTCTTGGATCCTTCTTTGCTGATTATGATCCTCAGCAGGATCTGGCTTATGAGGATTTTGATCAGGTGGACCCGATTGAGATGGAAGAGATGAAGCTGAGGTGGCAGGTGGCCATGCTTTCCATGGATATCAAGAACTTTGAGCGCAAAGCTGGCAGAAGGTTTGGATTCAAAGGACGAGATCCAGCAAGGTTTGACAAGAGGAAGATTGAATGCTTCACATGTCAACAGATGGGTCACTTCTCCAAAGAATGCAAAGACAGGAAAGCTGGTGATGAGACAAGATACTCTTCTTATCAACAGTATCAGAAGGAGGCAGGAACTTCAAAGGGATCAGCTGCTTTGGTCACTCTTGATAGCAATGTGGACTGGAAGCAACATGAGCAGGATGATAATGATGGTCCTGGTAATGATAATGTTGGGTTGATTGTGAGTTGTACTTCAGAGGATAGGCATGATCAGATTGCCTTGATGGGCATCTCTCAGGTACAAAACTGTTTGTTTGGTTGTAGTGAGCGTTATAATACACTCAAAGAAGCTTATGATATTTTGGAACCTAAATATAATGAATGCTATGTAGAAATTGAAGCTTATAAACAGGCTTTAAAAACACTAGAAAGACAAAAGGTTTGGTTTCAGAAGAATCAAATAGCTTATGATGAGAAAATAGGTGTTTTAGAAAGGGATCTCGAATGTGCTAAAAATGAGCTAAAATGGTCTGAGAGGTTAAGAGCAGATGTTGAGTCAGAAAATCTAGAGCTTAAGGAGAAACTTAATGAGGAAATTGCTAGGCATAAAGAATGGATAATGAATGGAAATAAGTTAGCTGGTTTTATTTATAGTAGTCAAGCTTCGAATTCTACTGTGGCTTTAGGTTTTAAGAAATATGTTGGCTTAGAAGCTAGGGATGACACACGTAAATCTACATCAGCAGGCCTAGCTAATTTTGTGAAAGAAGGTGACCTACATGCTGTACGTGGACCTATTAGAGGTGAGCACATGCCCATTGACCTTTCCATTCCTAATGACTTTGATGGATCACACCATCTGTATGGCAGAAAGTCAAGGGACTTGCCAGACCCTGATACTTTTTCTAATGACTTTGTCTCTTGTGTTAACAGTGATAAGTCCTCCAAGCAAGGGTCTATAGAGTGTGATTCAAATGACAAGTCTGACCTTCCCAAGTCTTCACCCCTGCCTGCATCCAAGACTACCAATAAGCATGTCAGAGTTTGTGACAACCCGTACTTTCAGGTCATTTCTCGACACAATTTATGTTTCATTATTTCAACATTTATAGTAAACTTGGTTTACTTGTTTCAAATTCGCGTAACCTTGAAGGTTTAGAGGCGAATTCATGATCATAACATCACGTACATTTCATATGGACTATGATTAGTCTACATTTCATTGACATCATGTGCATCTCATTAGTACATTCACGACATTTCATTTCACCTTCAACGCGTAATTTTTTATATTTAATAATCTTTATCGCGTGAGTTATTATTTTAATTATTTAATCCATTACTTTCAAAAATGATCCCGAGGTATTTTTAAACTTACATTTAGTTTATAAAAACTATATTTTTAGTTTTCCTAGTGTTTCAAATTTATTTGGTACTTAAATCGTTAAAGTTAAATTATTACGTCGTTTTCTTAAAAATTGTACGATAATTATTTTATCACTCAATTTTCACAAGGAAGGTATTTTTACAATTTTTATTATATCAATACATTCTATTTTAACCTATTAAAAACTTACTTGTACCAAAAACTTCCATTTACCTTAACTTAACTTTGTTTTACTTACACTTTTCTTTACAAGTCTTACAAAATATATATGCAAGTACATTAGTAAAAAAAAAATATATATATTGGAGAGACAACCCTCCCCTAAAACCGGCCATAAGGGGAGGGTGGTCAATAAATGTGGTAAGGACTATGTTTTCTAATAATTCATGTATACAAAAGTCTTACTTCACAAGTATATTTCTCAAACATTCATTTCTATCTAAGTGTTAAGAAAAAAAAAATTCTCTCCTTTCTTTGGGTCTTCAAGAACCGGCCAAGCATCAAAGGTGCCAAGGGATCAAGATTTTTGCAAAATCAAGTGTTTATCAACCTAGTCATACTCTTTTTATGGTTTTGAAATAAAAACCAAGGGTATTTAAGTTTAATCCTTGTTACTTTCACCTCATCACTATCACTTGTAAGCATGTTTTTATCATTTTCATGTTTCCTTTTCATTTTCATATGTTTCTTTTCATTTTTGGAGCTTATATGCATGATATGTGATTTATACCATTTATTTCATGATTTTGGAGTTATATATATATATATTAGTCATCCTATAAATATTCCCATGGTATTCTTTGGTCTTGATGGTGATTAGGAACCCATGACACCCTAAGAAGGTGTATGGTAGGATTAGATTAGTTTTGGAGTTGATTTGAAGGGATTAGAATAGGTTTTGTCCGAGAAAAACTATTTTCGATATGTATATTTTTATGTTCTGTCCTTAATTCGAATTTCTGGAAAAACCTACTGTTGGTACGACATTTTGGCCTTGATATTTAGAAAATATACTTTAAAACGAATCCGTGGCCTTTTGAACGGATAAAAACGGAGTTATAACGAAGAAGTTATGGATTTTTAAAGTTTGACGACGAAACGTATTATTTTCAGAATTTTCAGCTTACTGTTTTTAGTATTTTCGGGTCAAAAACGAGCCTTAAGCTTCACAAATTATTTCGACTTATCAAAAATATATTAGTTTACTTCGATACGAAGCTAAGGACATATTTTACGTAGAAAACGGATTTAAAACAACAAAGATATGGCCGTTTTCATATAGTTGCCGTAAATATTATTTTCTGAAAAAATTATATTATCTTTACGATTCAAGTATTTCATTAGCTGTAAAGGCTATGTTTGCGGCTGTATTTAACCGTGATGTGAAACTTTTCGGAACGAAGTGTCTTCTAGTAAAATCAAGTTTATCGGCCATATTTTTCAAAACAAAAAGCTGTTTGTCAAGCGGAGTCATAGTAAATTAATTACGGATGTTCAAACTTGGCCGAGACTCAATTTTCTGCACACAATTAGCAAAAACCACCATCTTTAACCTTTGATATCTTTATGATCGAGACCTTTTGAACGAAAACTCCTGAACTGAAACTTCTAGATATCGATACAAACTTTCCAAAACCGTCGAGTTCGTTCTCTAACGACCGACGTACACCGTTTTACGACTATTTTTCCGGAGCCATTTTTGTTGATTTCATGAAAATTCCGTCGACATTGTTTTGCGACGAAAAGTTGTAATTTCACCAAAAATCATTATAAAACCAATGTAGGATGACATTTTGACGTAAAAACATGTAAAGTCATTTTTAATTGGTCAAGACGTCAAAAGAGTATTTTTCGACGACAAGTGATATTTTCAAAAACTCGTAAATGGTATAAATAACATACGAAGTGCATGCATAACATTACATTGCAACTCATGACATATCATATCATTGATAATAGGTCCCGGTTGACGCATTACATTATACCTCAGTGTACTCACTTTTGCCGTTATTCCTGTTTATCCAAGTGAGTTTTCATAGCCCCGTTTTACATGCTTTCGATTATTTTCAAACCCACGGGGGAGAATACATTGCACTACATTTTTTTTGTACGATACCAAGTATGTTAAATTCATTACATTGCTTAAGTTACCACATTTGCCAATTTGAAAGTCCCCATTACTTGAACATGAACCGTTAATCTTTGAAGCGAGGATGAGTGGATAGATCTATCGAGGGTGACGCCTCCATCCGGGTTGGTGAATCCCAACCAGGCAAACGGATGCATTTCATTTGATTACATTACGGAGTTGTCTGGCAAACACTCTGCAGGGGCATACATTATTGAACAGTCTAGTTTCGGGGTCATGGGCTTAGAGCAATTGTAACATTATTTTTACGTGACTGGATTGTCATGCCTGATCAATACTTGTGTAGTCGTATAAAACATTTACATAAACCTATGATTTCTCACCAACATTATTGTTGACCGTTTTTAGCAATGTATTTTCAGGTAACTGAGGCATTATCATCATGACATGGTTTAGGGACCTACATTTTGAGTCGCGGCGTCGACTTACATTATGTACATTATGGCACTTTATTTCAAAACATCGTTTGGATTTGTAACATATTTGTATTTCCGCAAACTTTGTAAACCTTTTGGGACCGATGTTGTACTCTGATTGTTTTATGAAATATCCAACGATGTGTTTTTTTTTAAAACGACACTTTAGGTCGTTCAATATAACTGTGATGTGGTGCTATGACAGTCAATCCCCAGGAATTACATTCCGCTGCAAAACAGGTAAATTGGGGGTGTGACAGATTGGTACCAGAGCTACAGTTATAGAGAACTAGGTTGCATCATTGACCCTAGACTATAGCTACATTATCATAGCATCTCATCATTTCATCATAAGTACATGTTCACTTTGCATGCGGTTTTATACGCACATTTTACGAGTTATTTACTTTCATTTCAAAACGATTGTCACAATGGATGCCCTTAAATACCCATCCCATTATCTTTTCCCCATACTCTAACGTGGAGAATTCCTTGTCATTCCCTATCACAATTTTCACATCAATTGACTCATCACCGATAACGTTGAATACCGAGATAAACCTTTTAGGAGGACGAAGTTACACCTACACTATCACGATCACTATCGATTCACTGTAGGATCAGGACAATTTTTATCACTCAGTTGGGACAGATCATACTATTGGGTAGAACTTATAGGCTTAATCCTAATGAACCAATTTCCTTAACTCACCACAAGGATTCCATGATCATCATTATCATTTCGAGCACCATCCGTACCATCACATCTCATACCCGATATTCATACACCTAACTTACAGCTTGGGAAGCGTGCATGATTTGACACACCATTATCATCTACCACTAAGACTATAGACACTACATCATCTCATAGGTTTGAGGACTGTGAGAGTTCTAGGGCTATTGTTGCTAGACCGCCTACTACTTCTACACTTGAGACATGATTAGACTACCAACAGGAACAGATAATAAGCACCTTTCTAACTAATGTGATCTTTATCATTTATTATCTCTACGATAATCACCACCTTGTTTATTTCATTCCTTACTCCAATTGCCCAATTCTCTATCATTTCGCGATGATACATCACTATCTTACTAGGGGTTAGGCCAATTTTATTCTCGACCAATTAGTAGACTGTTATTACTCGATAAGGTTCTCTTATGCATCCTACAAACCATCCAACAAATTTTATTCCAACTTATCTTGCTACTATTTTATGAAATTATTTCACTTGATTTTATTTCGAACTATTTCATCACTATCTTAGAAACGTTGTTTCGTAAAGTTTTAACGCAAGTTGTTTTATTACCAACTTATCTATTGGTTTAGTCATTTTATCAACTATTCAATATCCTCATGTGAAACGATTTTCATGTTACTCTGAAAAATCATCAAGCCATTATCTTACAAAACAAAACTTTGAACACCAACTATTTGTCCTACATTCTCTCTTTTGAGATAATAAACTTCATCGTTATCTAACACAAACTGCTTTCAATTATTTTACCGATCATTTCATCTTACTCCTGTACCATTAAACCAAAATTTACGACTTTGATAATAATTTATAAACAATGACCTTACTGATACTTTGCAAACTATTTTCTCATAGTATGATAAACCGATTAATTTGCTATTATTTTATAAAACAACAAACAATTGCAATAGCAAGTTACAAACTATATTACAAATTTTTCCTGCAAGTAATATTGCGGTCTTATAAACTATTTTACCCTTTTGGTGAACTATTTTAGCCACTGCCTGATTTAAAATCATAAAACTTGGTACGCTTACCTCACAAACTATTCGCCTTTACTTTACTAACTATTATATTCCCAACCTATAAACCATCTTGATATTAATTGAACTACGAAATCTTCTATTATTTGACAAACGATAAATTGTTTTCTTGAAAGCTATTTTACAAATCATTTCACGAGTTATGTTATAATCTGAATTATGATTTACCAAAATATTTCACTACGATTGTTAAGCCGTTTTCTATCACTATATAAGCTGTTTTAGAATCACCTTAATAAGTTGTTACTTTTACACCAAGCCACAACTAAGATTTATTATTAAACTGTAAATGATAAAAAAAAAATGTTTCTTTGTTACTCAATAAAGTGGTTTTACAAACCCTTTTCATAAACTTTACTGTAATTTTCTTACAAACTATTTATTTTCGTTTGAAAGCAAAGTTTTATAATCAAATATATTGTGCATAAACATTCCTTTCTGTTAACACTCTATAGATGCTTACGCCATTTATCTCTCACTCAACCGATAAGTTAGGATTTGACGAGTGACCTTTTTTTTTTAGAAAGACTTCCTATACCATCTGTGAGGAGGATTCCTCGATACAAGAAAACAATGGAAGGATTTTGGGGATTACCAACAAGGACTAGAACTAGGAGGTAGGATGATTCAAAACTCAACAAAAATCTTAAGACATCACGAGATATTCCGAACCACTATTTTGAATTAGAATCCAAACTCTATCATTCCAAAAGTACTAGCTAGACCGAGTTACGAGATTTAATACGAAGCGAATACCCATGAAACAACACTATAGGGATATACCAAGTCTTCTATCTGAGGCTACAGAACATTTCACTAAACATAGCTTCAACAATATGTGAACTTCCCTTCAATGAGTTCCCTTAAAGGAAAATTTGGTTAAATTAAGGCTATCGATATAGACTTCCCCTAAGGCATTGTGTTCTCTAGAAATTCCAAGTAACCTCATTTCCATATCAAGAGATGCCACAGGTTTGAACATGTCGGACAATCAATGACTCCCCCTCTACAAGTGAAACTAGAACAAACATTCTTCGACATAGTTTGAGATGATATCTATCTTCTTGCTAGCATGATAACAATATTAGGGATGAACTACATTTGAAGCACTTACAACACCTAATAACCCATCTTTTCGGAACCCGTCGATCATTTTGAAAATACCCTCAAACTTACCACCTTCTATCACTTCTCTTTAGAGCGCCTATTCTTAACATAGGATTTGACACGTCTCATTTTCCTTTTACTTGAAGAGTTATGGCGCCGAAGAGAGCTCCACCAGCTATGACACAAGCCGATATCCAAAAGTATATAAAGGATTGTATAGCTAGGGAACTAGAGAAAGAACGGGCAACGATAGCTGCTGCTGCTGCCGCTGTCGAGACCACGGCTGTTACTGAAACTACTAGACATGCTACTACTACAGGAGTTGCAGGAGATTCGAGAGTTCGAAGTGGTACATACATGGACTTTAAGAGCAGTGACCCCCCGAAGTTCAGAGGCACAGAAGGAGCCATTACTATGATCCGTTGGTTGGAAAGGATCGAGTTGTTATTTCTTATATGCGATTGCCCAGATGACTGCAAGGTGAAATTTGCTACTAGTACACTCTTGGATGAGGCAATGTTATGGTGGAATCATTATGCACAACCTATTAGTATGGAAAATGCTTATAAACTCTCATGGGATCAATTCAAGAGGTTGATGACTAAGAAGTATTGCCCACCCAAGGAGATGAAGAAATTGAAAATGGAATTTATTGGGCTAGTGACCGTTGGTTATGACATTGAGACCTACATCAGAAGGTTTCAAGAGTTGGCTGCTTTATGCCCATATATGGTTATGGACAATGAGAAACTACTGGAAAGTTTCATTGGAGGACTTCCAAAATGCATTCAAGGAGAGGTAGCCTCTTTCGATTCGCAAACAATTGAAGAGACCATCAAGGTAACTCAATTACTCATGGCTCAAGTTGTGAAAAGGGAAAACATTATCAATAATAACCACCACAACAATGACAACGATCAAACCAACAACAACCGCGACAACCAAACTAACAACAACAAAAGGAAATGGGAAAATGACCAGGGAGGTTATAACAACAACAACCAAAGCTGTAACACTAACCATCACCAACAACAAAATAGAAGACAAGAATCTGTCAGGGTTCATGTTGCTGCACCAACAAAGGAAAGAACTTATACTGGAAACTTGCCACGATGCCATCAATGCACTCTACATCATAATGGTCCATGTGGTATATGCTTTATCTGTCAAACAGTGGGACACCTTGCTAAGGACTGCAAGGGAAAAGGATATGTTGGGGCTAAACCACTATGTAATCGATGTAAGTATCATCACACGGGTCCTTGCCCTGCCAAGTGCCGCGAATGCCAAAAACCGGGACATCTAGCCAGGGATTGTAAAGGCAAAACTATAATTACGTGTTTCAGATGTGGGGAGCAAGGACACTATCGGAATCAATGTCCTCAAAAACCAAGGTCAGCAAGTTGAAGGTGCTCATGGATTAGGAAAAGGAGAAGCTCGTCAAGGTACCAACGACACGAAAGACTGAAGAAAATCGGAAACTAACAGTCTTATTTCTCCTTATGTACTATGTCGTACTAAGTTTATGTTTTCATCGTATCCGAATCCTTATAACCTAAGATGTACTACTTTTGATAAACCACTCGTTGTAAATATTCTCATCTATTGTACTTTATTTCCTTTCGATTCAATATCACTTTCGAGAATGTTATTTCTTTTTGCTTTATCGACCATTTTAACGACACGGTTTAAATCCTTGTAAGCATCGAGAGTTATAACAACTAAACCGAACGTCACATCATCGTTCCTTAATTATACATAGCCTAGCTAACTATGTCTAATTCTGGAGGGATCATGTTATGTTGGGAGCGGCTATTTATAAATCTTAGTGCAAGCAAAATGTTCACATATTCCACAAGTCAAAGTATTACTCATGCGAGATTTACCCAATACGATGTTTTGTACACTCTCAATCATCGACAACAGTAACTACATTTCTCCATGTCTTCTCTCCTCGATATTCATCATAAACTCAAAAATTCGATAGACTTACCCGAATTGAATTCAGGGACTGAATTCCTTTTTGGATGGGCGAATGTGACAACCCGTACTTTCAGGTCATTTCTCGACACAATTTATGTTTCATTATTTCAACATTTATAGTAAACTTGGTTTACTTGTTTCAAATTCGCGTAACCTTGAAGGTTTAGAGGCGAATTCATGATCATAACATCACGTACATTTCATATGGACTATGATTAGTCTACATTTCATTGACATCATGTGCATCTCATTAGTACATTCACGACATTTCATTTCACCTTCAACGCGTAATTTTTTATATTTAATAATCTTTATCGCGTGAGTTATTATTTTAATTATTTAATCCATTACTTTCAAAAATGATCCCGAGGTATTTTTAAACTTACATTTAGTTTATAAAAACTATATTTTTAGTTTTCCTAGTGTTTCAAATTTATTTGGTACTTAAATCGTTAAAGTTAAATTATTACGTCGTTTTCTTAAAAATTGTACGATAATTATTTTATCACTCAATTTTCACAAGGAAGGTATTTTTACAATTTTTATTATATCAATACATTCTATTTTAACCTATTAAAAACTTACTTGTACCAAAAACTTCCATTTACCTTAACTTAACTTTGTTTTACTTACACTTTTCTTTACAAGTCTTACAAAATATATATGCAAGTACATTAGTAAAAAAAAAATATATATATATTGGAGAGACAACCCTCCCCTAAAACCGGCCATAAGGGGAGGGTGGTCAATAAATGTGGTAAGGACTATGTTTTCTAATAATTCATGTATACAAAAGTCTTACTTCACAAGTATATTTCTCAAACATTCATTTCTATCTAAGTGTTAAGAAAAAAAAAATTCTCTCCTTTCTTTGGGTCTTCAAGAACCGGCCAAGCATCAAAGGTGCCAAGGGATCAAGATTTTTGCAAAATCAAGTGTTTATCAACCTAGTCATACTCTTTTTATGGTTTTGAAATAAAAACCAAGGGTATTTAAGTTTAATCCTTGTTACTTTCACCTCATCACTAT
Source organism: Chrysanthemum seticuspe (assembly GCA_019973895.1). NCBI lineage: Eukaryota > Viridiplantae > Streptophyta > Magnoliopsida > Asterales > Asteraceae > Chrysanthemum > Chrysanthemum seticuspe. The sequence goes on along the minus strand of BPTQ01000001.1, from coordinate 252,035,671 downwards.
CACTTGTAAGCATGTTTTTATCATTTTCATGTTTCCTTTTCATTTTCATATGTTTCTTTTCATTTTTGGAGCTTATATGCATGATATGTGATTTATACCATTTATTTCATGATTTTGGAGTTATATATATATATATATTAGTCATCCTATAAATATTCCCATGGTATTCTTTGGTCTTGATGGTGATTAGGAACCCATGACACCCTAAGAAGGTGTATGGTAGGATTAGATTAGTTTTGGAGTTGATTTGAAGGGATTAGAATAGGTTTTGTCCGAGAAAAACTATTTTCGATATGTATATTTTTATGTTCTGTCCTTAATTCGAATTTCTGGAAAAACCTACTGTTGGTACGACATTTTGGCCTTGATATTTAGAAAATATACTTTAAAACGAATCCGTGGCCTTTTGAACGGATAAAAACGGAGTTATAACGAAGAAGTTATGGATTTTTAAAGTTTGACGACGAAACGTATTATTTTCAGAATTTTCAGCTTACTGTTTTTAGTATTTTCGGGTCAAAAACGAGCCTTAAGCTTCACAAATTATTTCGACTTATCAAAAATATATTAGTTTACTTCGATACGAAGCTAAGGACATATTTTACGTAGAAAACGGATTTAAAACAACAAAGATATGGCCGTTTTCATATAGTTGTCGTAAATATTATTTTCTGAAAAAATTATATTATCTTTACGATTCAAGTATTTCATTAGCTGTAAAGGCTATGTTTGCGGCTGTATTTAACCGTGATGTGAAACTTTTCGGAACGAAGTGTCTTCTAGTAAAATCAAGTTCATCGGCCATATTTTTCAAAACAAAAAGCTGTTTGTCAAGCGGAGTCATAGTAAATTAATTACGGATGTTCAAACTTGGCCGAGACTCAATTTTCTGCACACAATTAGCAAAAACCACCATCTTTAACCTTTGATATCTTTATGATCGAGACCTTTTGAACGAAAACTCCTGAACTGAAACTTCTAGATATCGATACAAACTTTCCAAAACCGTCGAGTTCGTTCTCTAACGACCGACGTACACCGTTTTACGACTATTTTTCCGGAGCCATTTTTGTTGATTTCATGAAAATTCCGTCGACATTGTTTTGCGACGAAAAGTTGTAATTTCACCAAAAATCATTATAAAACCAATGTAGGATGACATTTTGACGTAAAAACATGTAAAGTCATTTTTAATTGGTCAAGACGTCAAAAGAGTATTTTTCGACGACAAGTGATATTTTCAAAAACTCGTAAATGGTATAAATAACATACGAAGTGCATGCATAACATTACATTGCAACTCATGACATATCATATCATTGATAATAGGTCCCGGTTGACGCATTACATTATACCTCAGTGTACTCACTTTTGCCGTTATTCCTGTTTATCCAAGTGAGTTTTCATAGCCCCGTTTTACATGCTTTCGATTATTTTCAAACCCACGGGGGAGAATACATTGCACTACATTTTTTTTGTACGATACCAAGTATGTTAAATTCATTACATTGCTTAAGTTACCACATTTGCCAATTTGAAAGTCCCCATTACTTGAACATGAACCGTTAATCTTTGAAGCGAGGATGAGTGGATAGATCTATCGAGGGTGACGCCTCCATCCGGGTTGGTGAATCCCAACCAGGCAAACGGATGCATTTCATTTGATTACATTACGGAGTTGTCTGGCAAACACTCTGCAGGGGCATACATTATTGAACAGTCTAGTTTCGGGGTCATGGGCTTAGAGCAATTGTAACATTATTTTTACGTGACTGGATTGTCATGCCTGATCAATACTTGTGTAGTCGTATAAAACATTTACATAAACCTATGATTTCTCACCAACATTATTGTTGACCGTTTTTAGCAATGTATTTTCAGGTAACTGAGGCATTATCATCATGACATGGTTTAGGGACCTACATTTTGAGTCGCGGCGTCGACTTACATTATGTACATTATGGCACTTTATTTCAAAACATCGTTTGGATTTGTAACATATTTGTATTTCCGCAAACTTTGTAAACCTTTTGGGACCGATGTTGTACTCTGATTGTTTTATGAAATATCCAACGATGTGTTTTTTTTTAAAACGACACTTTAGGTCGTTCAATATAACTGTGATGTGGTGCTATGACAGTCAATCCCCAGGAATTCCATTCCGCTGCAAAACAGGTAAATTGGGGGTGTGACAGAGTTGCTGCCAAGGAATCCACTTCCAAGACAGTTGCCTCTGAAGACTTGCATTTTAATTCTTTGCATAATAGTACTGTTAAAAACAATTCTTTTCATGGTTTTGGTTTGAATACTTCTGCTTGTAATAATACATCTTTTGGTTTGAATAAATCTTCTAATCAGAAGAAATGTTTTGTGTGTGGAAGTAAATTTCATTTAATTAAGGATTGTGATTATCATGAGCAAAGGATGAGTAGGTGTGGTGATTCTAGGAAATCTAGACCAATGTGGACAAATGTTAATGATATACCACCTTATGTTCCACAAGCTACTAATTATAATAATTCTTTTCCCTGGAGAAGACCAATCGGAAAACCATATGTTCAACCAACCAGTGAATATTTTAAAAATGGTTATTGGCCTAGATATGTTAACCCTATGACTGATGGGAAAGGGTACTGGGACACTGCTGTCAAGACCTCAGCAGGTTGTTCTTGGAATAAACAGGGACCTAAGTTTCAATGGAAACCCAAGAACAATAGTGGATCTTATACTTCTACATGGCATAACTCATATGATCCACAAGGCAGGTTCAAGTCAGCAATGACTTGAGCCTCCATAGTGTACTAATTTTCTGTATATTTTCTGTTGTTGTTGTAGGATCATCCCCTTAAGCATAAAGATGTTGGAATTGTTGACAGTGGTTGTTCTAGAAGTATGTCAGGAAACAGGGATATGATGCATAACTTTGTACCCATTGAAGGAGGAGGCAATGTAACCTTTGGAGGAAGTGATGGCAGAATTACTGGGAAATGGACCATCAAAATACCTCAGCTGGACTTTGAGAATGTATATTATGTCAAGGAACTTCAACACTTCAATTTGTTTTCAGTCTCACAAATCTGTGACACCAAGAACAAAGTACTCTTCACAGAGGATGAATGTCTTGTGCTATCTAAAGACTTCAAACTCCCAGAAGAAACTTCAATTCTGCTGAAAGTTCCTCGTAGTCACAATCTTTATACATTCAACTTAACTAATGTCAAACCAGCAGGTGACTTAACGTGTTTGGTGGCTAAAGCATCTGTGGATGAGTCCACCAAATGGCACAGAAGGATGGCCCATGTCAACTTCAAGACCATAAACCAGATCTCTAAACTGGGCCTTGTTCAAGGTCTTCCTTCCAAAGTTTTTACCAATGATCATAACTGTGTTGCATGCAACAAAGGAAAGCAGCACAGAGCCTCATACAAAGGTGTTCCTGTTACAGCAGTAAGCATTATTTCTGAACCTCTTCAGCTGCTTCATATGGATCTGTTTGGTCCAACTCAAGTGAGAAGCATTGATCATAAATATTTTTGTCTGGTGATCACTGATGGATATAGCAAATTTTGTTGGGTATTCTTTCTAAGGACCAAAGATGAAACATCTGGTGTGTTGACAGACTTTGTTACCCTTATTGAAAATCAGTTGAACAAAAAGGTGAAAGGTATTAGGTGTGATAATGGGACAGAGTTCAAGAATGCTATACTAATAGAACTCTGTAGGTCAAAAGGCATAAAAAGGGACTATAGCACTCCAAGAACCCCTCAACAAAATGGGGTGGCAGAAAGAAAAAATAGGACCTTAATAGAGGCTGCAAGATCAATGCTAGCAGACTCTAAACTTCCAACCATGTTTTGGACTGAAGCTGTTGGTACAGCTTGTTATGTACTAAATAGAGTGTCCATTACTAGACCACACCTCAAAACACCATATGAACTTCTTTTTGGGAAAGTTCCTGTTATTCATTACCTTAAACCGTTTGGCTGTCAAGTGACAATTTTGAATACAAGTGATCCGTTGGGCAAATTTGATGAGAAAGCTGATGATGGTTACATTGTGGGATATTCTGATCATAGTAAGGCATACAGGGTTTACAATGTATCTGCTAAGAAGATTGAGGAGACATTGAATCTGAGGTATCTAGAAGACAAGCCTAATGTTTAAGGACAGAGTCATGTTTGGTCTTTTGACCTTGATTACTTGACTGATTACTTGGGTTATTCTAGACATTTGGCTAACCAACATGCAGATTCTAAAGCATCTCCAACTACCAGTGCAGGAACTATGGATGCAAATTCTGACAGTGGGTCTGATGATGATGAACAACCCATTGTAGTGCCTTCCTTCTCTCCTAATAATTTTGTAGGTGACACTTCTAAAGATTATACTGATGTGGGTGAAGATGAATTCCATTATGCTGAGGACCTTGCCAGACTGAAGAAACAAGAGTATGCAGCCAATTTAGAAGCTGAGAGGAATGTTGAAACGAGTACAAGTGAAGCATTCAGTGGAAACGTCAATTCTGCTGAAAGTGGTTCTGTTTCTCCTCACCTCTCCAATTCGGCTGAAAGACATGTTGACTCTACTCCTATTTCTACTAGAGTGTCAACAGACCTTGGAGAACCTTATACACGGTTTCCAAAACCTTCAGATCTTGGTCATTATCAACCTAAAGCAGGAATCTTGAACACACCTTCCTATGATACTGACTTTGAACCTACTGTGACTAATCTTGATTCATCCATTGATGTCAACACCAATACTACTACAAGGATCAACAATGCTCATCCACAGAGAGACAATCACACAGACTATGAACATTGTTTGTTTGCTTGTTTTCTCTCACAAGTGGAACCAACCAGTGTTGCTCAGGCTCTTGAAGACTCAAGTTGGCTTGAAGCAATGCAGGATGAGATGTAACAATTTCAAAATCAGCAGGTTTAGATATTGGTACCACTCCCTGATGGTAAGTATGCTATTGGGACTAAATGGATTCTGAAGAATAAGAGAGATGCTAGAGGTGTTGTCATTAAAAACAAAGCCAGATTAGTTGCACAGGGGTATAGACAAGAGGAGGGGATAGACTATGATGAAGTGTTTGCACATGTGGTAAGAGTTGAGGCCATACAGATTTTCTTAGCTTATGCATCCTATATGGGTTTTATGGTCTATCAGATGGATGTTAAAGGAGCCTTCTTGTATGGTGAAATTGAAGAGGAGGTTTATGTCACTCAACCTAAAGGATTTGAAGATCCAGATCATCCCAATCATGTTTATAAGGTAGTCAAAGCTCTCTATGGACTACATCAGGCACCCAGAGCCTGGTATGCTAGGCTCTCTACATTTCTTCTGAAGCATGGTTACAGAAGAGGTGCAATTGATAAGACTCTTTTCCTAAAGAAGAATTCCACTGACATTATTCTTGTGCAAGTGTATGTGGATGACATTATTTTTGGATCCACAAAGGAAGCTTGGTGCAGGGAGTTTGAGGAACTTATGAAGGGAGAGTTTCAGATGAGTGCCATGGGAGAGATGACTTTCTTTTTGGGTCTCCAATTTCAGCAGAAACCTGATGGTATCTTTATCAGTCAGGACAAATATGTGAGGGACATCTTAAAAAAGTTTGGTCTGGAGGGTGTCAGGACTGCCACTACACCTTATGAAGCTCCAAAGACAAAGACCAACAATGAAGCTGATCCACCTGTGAATGTTCATCTGTACAGGTCCATGATTGGCTCTTTGATGTATTTAACAGCTTCAAGGCCTGATATTACTTTTGCTGTGAGTGTTTGTTCACGACATCAAGTTACTCCACTGACTTCCCATCTTAATGCTGTTAAGAAGATCTTTAAGTACCTCAAAGGCCAACCTCTTCTAGGTCTTTGGTACCCAAAAGAGTCTCCTTTTAAGTTGGAAGCTTATAGTGATAGTGACTATGCTGGTGCTAATCTGGATAGGGGGTCCACCACTGGAGGTTGCCAATTCCTTGGAAAGAGATTGATTTCTTGGCAATGCAAGAAACAGACTATTGTGGCTACCTCATCTACTGAAGCAGAGTACGTTGCTGCTGCAAATTGCTATGGACAGGTTCTTTGGATTCAAAATCAGTTGTTGGATTATGGGTACAATTTCATGAACACAACAATTTTTATTGATAATCAAAGTACCATATGCATTGTTAAAAATCCAGTTTTTCACAGTCGAACAAAACATATTGAAATCAGGCACCACTTTATAAGAGATGCATATGATAAAAATTTGATAAATGTGGTCAAAATTCATACTGATGATAATGTGGCAGATTTGTTAATAAAGGCTTTTGATGGACCAAGGTTTCAACACCTTGTAATCCATATCGGCATGCTTAACCCTTAACTGCAAAGTTTAAGGGGAGGCATAGGCCTCAGGGGAGGCATATGCCTCAGGGGAGGATTTGTGTATACTTTGCATTTTGCTATGTAACTTTGTATATTGGTTTGCTTTTTTCTAACTCTAACCAGCTAATGTAATCTTAGTTTGTGTTTCTTTGTTGGTTTGTGTTTGTCTCTGTGTTTGTCTTGTTTTGTAGAGTGTTTGTTCTGTTCAGTTGGGATATGGTCAAGAAAGCTGAAGCTTGTTTCTACTGAATTCAAAGTGCTGAAGTGAGTCATTTGTTTCCTCTGAAGATGATGTACTGAAGTTTTATGGTTCTTCTAAAGAAATACTGAAGCAAATTGAGCAAATTGATTCATTCATTCATTCAAGAAACAGTTTACAGCTTACAGCTTACAGAGTACTAACAACATCAAATGCATCTACATGATCTACTAATCCTAATCTATTACATATCATCTATTCCAACATCTAACAGGCTGTTGGATATGCATGATCGCTCACATCTTTCACACTAAATGCTGGATATGCATTTGTCAAGTCTTGCATAACCACCCATTCATTCTATCTTGATGGCTGGAGATACATGACCAGTATGACGAAGATGCTAAGGATCAAAATGGAGAGGATGGATTGATGCAAACGTTGATGATGACAATGACCACATATGATGATGGAGAAAAACAATGTGTCCTTTGTGCTTCATCTATGTATTTCAACCAAAATGCAATCCATCTACCCTCCTTAAGTTCTTCCCTTATACGATATGTGATGATGCACCAAAACCTGATGCAGAAAGACCAAGAACCACCTCTCTATCTTTAGGGAGTGGTGGATTTTTGGCTCGTGGCCTTCGTTGAGGCCGAGGTGCTGGAGGTTGGGAGTAAGATGTTCTCTCCTTATAGGAGTCATCAGAATCATCAGCAGATTCACTTGAATTCACTACACTATCATCTTCTGAAGAAGGAAGAAAGGGTGATTTCTTTGATCGTGGATATGGTTTTGGAAAGTAATGAAGCCATGGATTAGTGTCTTCACTTGATGAGGATGATGATGATGATGAGGATGATGTTGTGAGATCTATGATCTCAGGTTTGGTACTCATAGTTTTTGATGGCTAATTTTGGAGTATTGGTGGAATTAGGGTTTGGACTGATATTTGGGGGTTTTTTATGAAGAGGTATATGTGCATTGGGATTGTTTTATAGACGGTTTCAAGTGGTAATGAGATTTAATGCGAGTGGGTGAAACAGTAAAAAGATATTTACTGAAGCTTCTTGAATACTTGATCTGTTTCTGCTGATTGATATACTTCAGCAGAATGGTTTTCGTTTCCACCGAAGTTGAAAGTAAATTTTGGTAAAAGTAGAAGTCCACGTCAGCATTGGTCAACTTTGACCAAAATTGGGAAATTTCTACTTATTCTCTACTGGCATATATTAGTCCCATATTATGTGATTCACTCATTACTCTTATTCAAAACACTTCCATTTGTGTAAATCGTAACCCTAATTTTCAAAATCTTTCATGGCGCTTCAATTCAAACATGATCACAATAAGGTCGCTTTTCTGGGAACTGCTCGGGGAGATGAGTTGTATAGGCCGATGATTGCATTCTTACAGAGATCAAAGATTCAGTATGCTTTAACACATTCTCCGGATGCTATATATGAATCCTTGGTTACTCAATTTTGGGCATCGGCTATGAAAAGGAGTGATACTGAGATTGTTGCAAGGGTTGATGGAAGAGAGTATGTGGTGACAGAGGAACTGATCAGAAGACAACTTCGTTTGGATGATGAGAATGGAGTTTATCATTCTGATTCTACGGTGGTACTTGATGGGCTTAGAGCAATTGGATATCAAGGTACTCGGACTGACATGTGGTTAAAGAATCAGTTGTGTCCTATGTGGAGGTTCTTGGTTCATACATTGCTTTAGTGTGTAAGCAATAAGTCTGGAGGATGGGATCAGTTTTCGACTCAATTGGGATGTGGTATTATTTGTCTATCTAAGGGTTTGACTTATAATTTTTCTAAGTTTATTTTCGATAATATGATTGAGAATATAACTAGGAAAAAGGGCAAGTTTTTGATGTACCCTAGGTTTTTACAGATGATATTGAATGTTTCTACCCACACCCAAGCTTTTTATCCCATAGGTGTTTTAACTTCTAAGTTATTTGCTTCGATGAGAACTAAATTTGAGGGGACACATTTTCCTTTATTAGCTGCCATGTTGCCTCAGGAGAATGAGACTGCTGATGAGGTTAATGTTGTTATTTTACCTTCTTCCAATACTATTGATGGTAATCTTTCAGTTGATGTTGATGAGGGTCCTTCTGCTGTTGCTGAAGCATCCATACCTTCACCTAGATCATGTCCTAGTCAATCACCTATACAAGTTTCTATTGATGAGGTTCAGGTTAATATTGTTGAGGTTCAGGCTGATATTGATAGATTGCCTACACCAAGTCCTATTAGGAATCCATTTGGTGAAGGATGTTCTAATGTTGATCAGGTTAATGTTACTCCTGAACGGTCAAATGAAGTTCCAATTACAACTGAGCAATCAGTTAATGCAGATGAGGATCCTATTACACTTACCTCATTATATGCTCTGATGATCAAGTATGCAGGTGAGGTGACTGATCTTAAGAAAGAACTTGCAGAGACCAAGTCTATTCTTGGTAATAAGATTGTGGAATTGGAGACAAAACTTGAGAACTTGGAGGAATTATTGAGTCAGAGGGGTAAAAAGAGAAGTTTGGTTTCTTCTGAAGAGGAGGACGAAGAGAATATTCATGCATCCCTTGGAATCTTGGCTGATGCAGCTCTTACATCTGATGTTTCTTCTCCTATTTCTGAATCTTCAAGGAGCAAGGTGCCTATTACATTTGCTAGACAAAGAAGAAGACAATATTTGAATAAGGTATCTGCTGAAACTTCAAAAGAGCCAAAAGTTGTTGATACATCTGCTGATGTTCTAGTTGAGGAGGTTGCTTCTGATCATGGTCAAACCTCATCTATACAAGAACAACCAAATGTTTCACCTTCAGCAGATGATGATGAAGTTTTTATAGCTGGGAGAATGTATAAGTTGAATTCTTCGTCTGAAGTTTTCTCTACACCTGTTGAGGAATTGTCTCAACCTGTTTCTTCTGATGTTGGTTTGATTGTTCCTTCTGAAGCTCAAATTGGTTCTACTGAGACATCTTCTGACAAAGGACAGGAAGATGTGATTGATGATATGATTGATTCAGGTCTGGTGACTGAAGAAGAAAATCAAACTCAGGCTCGGATGTTTGCTGATTATGAGAATATGCAGAAGAGTCGTGTTGTTGCTAAATTTCTTCAAGATCAGTCTGATTCTAATTTGTCTTCTGAAAGAAAATTACAGCTTGATGCATTACTTCCTAAGATCACTGATGATCAATGGGATGCTTATACTACTCAAGGTGCATCTGATCCAAATCTTGCAAAACTTATATTAGGAGCATCTTTTGATAATGAGAATTTTGTGGATCAAATGATGGCTCTTAGTAATCGAAGGAAGCAAGAAGCGGCTGCAAAGAGGAGAGCTCTTATTGCTCAAAGACATAAAGCCAAACGAGAAAAACCAATGACTGTTGCTCAGAAGAGGAATCATATGAGGCGAGTTGTGAAGAATTCTGCTATTTATAATTCTGGTATGTCAATGAAGCAAATCAGTGCTTTGTCTGATGATGCTTTGATTAGACAGTATAATATGATTATGAAGTTCTCCTCCTCTGGTTCTACTTCTTCTTCTCAATTGGAAAGAATTGCTTCAATGTCTGATATTCCTAAAGCTAAGAGACAGAAAACAGTTGAAATAGTGGATAATTTTGATGAAGTTTTGCCACTAGTAATCTCTCCAGTTGTTACTTATGAAACAACTTCTGAAGCTACTACTTCTACTGATACAGTTGTTTCTGCTGAATCTTCTTTGGTTTCTTCTGACGCGTTGCCAAGTGTGGATTTGAGTAACGCATTGGGTCAGGATGATGCTCTAAAGACTGATTCAGATACAATTGTTGGTAGGAGACAGAAAAGTTTGGTTAAAAGGAAATTCAATTCCTTAAGGAGTTCTGTCAGACTGGCTAGGAAACATTCTTCAAAGACTCCTTATTTGGATCTCAAGGCTGATGAATCTACCTTTATTGAAGTTGGACCTGTTGAAGTTTTTCCTGAAGGAACTCATGTGGTATTGGTTAATTGGAAAGCTGGGAAGCTTAACACTATTTATCGACTGGATGATACTGCTATTGAGTTCAACTTCTTGAAAGACATTCTTCATTTGGTGAATAGACATGATTTGAAGATGCTATATGAACATGTTACTCAGTATTATAATTTTCATCCAGCAACGGGTTCTAGTTTATATTTGTTGGGTGATCTTCAGGTCTTGTTTGATTCTCATTCTCCAAATGGTAAAGGGTATTCTATTTGGAAGAATTCACATAAGTGGGAGATTGAGAGCTGGAGATTTTATCCTCTGCCTTGTGTCCATGTGGTTCAGACCTCATGTGGTATGATTTTGTGTATGCTGTCGGATAAGCTCTATCCTTTATCGGTTACTTTTATGGAACGGTTGCTGAGACAGAAGTTGGAAGTGCCTTCTAATCCAGTTGGCAATGATGAGCTTCATGCTACTCAATGTGTTGGTTTGATTAAGAATCAGCTTCTGTCACATAAAGGTTCATCTTGCTTGTAATAGTTTGTTTATTTTGTAATCTTTGTTTTCTTTATTTCTTAGTTAAAA
>BPTQ01000001.1:251516099-252005318 GCA_019973895.1 Chrysanthemum seticuspe | reverse complement strand
AACTGAAACTTCTAGATATCGATACGAACTTTCCAAAACAGTCGATTTCGTTCTCTAACGATCGACGTACACCATTTTACGACTAGTTTTCCAAAGCCATTTTTGTTAATTTCATGATTTTTTTTCCGACGACATTGTTTTGCGACGAAAAGTGGTAATTTCACCAAAAATCATTATAAAATCATTGTAGGATGACATTTTGACGTAAAAACATGTAAAGTCATTTTTCGAAGGGTCAAGACGTCAAAAGAGTATTTTTCGACGCTAAGTAATATTTTCAAAACTCGTAAATGGTATAAATAACATACGTAATGCATGCATAGCATTACATTGCAACTCATTGCATATCATATCATTGGTAATAGGTTCTGGTTAACGCAACACATTATACCTCGGTGTACTCACTCTTGTCATCACCTGTTTACCAAGTGAGTTTCGTAGCCCCTGCTTTTACTTGTTTTCATAACTATTTTGGGGGAGATGCATGCTCAATTATTTTTCACAAGTACTTTAGATTTTTAAGGCTAAAATCTATCATGATTACCATTGTTTCTAAATCAAAGGTTATACTATATAAATTGTTCTTGTTTGCGTGCTACGGTACTTCGTCGTATAACGTTCTAAATCAGTTGACTACTGATAAATTGAGTTAGGTGCTATGGATTATGTGCTTTGGCTCTTCGTCGTATAACGTTCTAAATCAGTTGACTACTGATACATTAGGTCTAGTTTTATGGATTAAGTGCTATCGTTCTACGTCGAGTTAGGTACTATTGTAAATTCATTTGACATCATATGTTTGGAACATAAACTATACACATTCTGGCAATGGGTTGTGAACACACAGGTTGCAAGTTTTGTATGGGCGGAACTTGGAACTGAGTGGATTTTCAATGCCTTTGCTGCATAAACGATTTTGAAAGGCTTTACAGTTCAAACCAAACTCTATGAACTCACTCAACCTTTGTGTTGAAACTTTTAGCATGTTTTAATCTCAGGTATCTAAGGCATTCACTTCATGGCACGCATTGGGACACATCATGGAGTCGTGGTGACGACGCGTCTCACTTGGGTTTTACGTACTTAAAAACATCGTTTGTATTGTAACAAACTTATTTCCGCACAAATTGATTTTCATTTGGGACCTACTTTGTAAACTCTGATTGTTTTATTAAATCAAACGATGTTCTTTTCAAACGACACTTTAGGTCGTTCAATATAACTGTGATTGTGATGCTATGACAGTCAATCCCCAGGAATTCCATTCCGCTGCAAAACAGGTAATTTGGGGGTGTGACACTTTATTTCTGAACTCAGTGCCATTGTCAGTTCTGATTTGTTTTACAGTAATGTCATTCTGGTTTTCAATGTTCCTGATGAATGGCATTATAGTATCAGTTGCCTGACTCTTTTTGGAAAGAAAGAATACCCAAGTGTATCTTGAGAACTCATCAACAACGACAAGTGTATACTTCTCATGCTGGATTGATCTAGGACTGACTGGTCCAAAGAGATCCATATGCAGGAGGTGAAGGCAGCTTTTGATTGAGAAATTTTGTTTTGTTTTGAAAGATGCTCTGTGGTGTTTGCCTTTCTCACAGGCTGAGCATGGTTTATCTTTTGCAAAAACCAGTGATGGTAAGCCAAGGACCTTGTTTTGTTTTGCCAAGTTGTTGATGTTTTTAAAATTTAAGTGTGAGAGTCTCTTGTACCACAGCCAATTGATAGTTTCAGTGGCTTTGGCAAAGAGACAAGTTCCATTTTAAGAGATGGTTGACATGTCTAAAACATAAACATCATCTCTTCTAGGAGCTATCAACACAACTTCTTTTGTTGGCATTAAAAATGGTGCCTTGTTTGTCATTGAATTGCACAATGTACTTAGCATCACATAGTTGACTGACACTGATGAGATTGTATTTGAGACCATTGACATAAGCTATTCTAGAAAAAACTATTCTATTGCAGTATACTGAACCATAACCTTCAGTGGGACATGATGAGTTATCACCAAATACTACCTTGGGTCCTAGTTCCTTTACATATTTATGCAGATACTCCTTAACGCCAGTCATGCTTCTTGAGCATCCACTATCTAGATGCCAAATAGGCTCCCTGGCGTATCTCTACACAAATAGTAGACATGATTAGTTTCTCTTGCTGACCCACATACTAGTGGGCTTAGGCTTAAAGGTCTCTTTGAATTTGGCAATTGACTCATGGTCAGTGGTTGAGTGCATTGTGCTACCACATGTTTTGCATTTGGAGACTGAGGATGACTCAGTGATTTTGGGTTGCTTGGAATTTCTCCTTGCTTGAATGACACTGTCATGCTGAGATGTCTTATAAGCTGTATTTCCGCAAATATCACAACATTTGTTCATGAGACAATCATCAGGATGATGATCATTAAAGCCACAGTGTGGGCAAGGAGGAAAAGGTTTTGCTCTAAACTTTTGAGCAGACTTGGATGTTGAAGCTTACTGATGACCAACTTTGGTGTAGTTTTCTTTACTGAGAGAACTTACATATTGTAAGCGATCAGCAGATCTGTGATCATCCTTTTTGCAGATCATACAAAAAAGAATTCTATAACAGTTGTCAGTGGTATGACTGGTATAGTGGCACAGATCACAAATCTGCTTGGGTTTGGTGGTGGCTTTTGACTTTGAGGTACTAGAGGAAGCTGACTTAGTTTCCTTAATTGATTCAGGGACTTTTTCTATGGATTCCATCTTGTCAGTTAGCTTCCTCACAAGTTCAGTCAGTTGCTGAATTTGGTCAGCTTCAGTGGGGACAGAGGATGTGGAAGTCTCAGTGGGGGTAGATTCTTGTTGAATTGGTTTTGATGGTCTTTTTAGGATGGTTCTACCAAGTCCAGACCTTTCTTTTGGTGAGTGTGGATTGTATTGTAATGGAGTAAGCTCAGAGTTGGGAACAGCACCCTGAAGAGGTTCCAAGGGTGGAAGTGGTGCTTGAGATTCAGCTTCAGACTCAGAGATGGGTTCAGTACTACTGGGTACATCAGGGAGTCCAAGCATGCTCTTTAGAGATTGACTTTCAGGCTCTATAATTCTTCCAGAATCAAAGTTTGGAAGCTTACTCTCAGGATTAACTCGTTCAATCCAATCATTGGGCTTAGGGGTTGACAACATACTGGTAATCATGCCACCAGACACAAATGGCTTAGGACCCTGGTCTTTGAGAGAGTTAGGAAGATGATCTTCACTTAAGACTCTTTTCTTGCTACTGGGGCTCCCACAACATCAAAGACCCTGGGATTCTTAGCAGTCCAACTATTAAGGATATCTTGAACCTTTTTGAGTTCGTCTTGAAGAGCCTGATTTCTTTTAACTTGTTCAGTGTTTTGAATTTGCAAAGTGACAGCCTTAAGCTTGGCTTGTTTTAAAAAAAGCAGTTCTTCCCTACACTTGTTCAATTCAAAACTTAGCTTGTTGTATTTTGAAAAAAGATTCAGTCTTTGCTCTTCTACGAACTTAAGGTCAACATTAAGATAATTCATATAAGACTGCCAATCAGAGTCATCATCCATAGAAAGTAAAATATTTACCTTCTTCATTGTGATGTTGACCCATTTCATCGTCTGATGACACTGGCTCTTCATCCCAGTTGAAGGTTTCAGTAACAAGGCCTTTGTTTTTACCCTGCATAGATTGAACACTTTTTGTTGTTTCTGAGGGACTGGCCTCAAGCAATGCAAGCTTAGCTTTTACTTTCCTATACTTAGCTTCAAAATTAACAATTTTGTTTTGATCAGATTTGTTTTGAAAGTTTCGATGAGACTGATAGATTTTTGGTTGAAATTTGCTAAAGCCCGAGGACTGATTTGACCCTGATGATTTATAAGAGGGTTCATAAATTGTTTTTGAAAAATAGTCTTTTGCAAAATGACCTCTTTTGTAACACTTAAAGCAGTCAGTGTCCTCATTTGCTTTAGCATTTGAAAAACCTTTGTTTCTTTTTATAAACCTTCGAGAGTTAGCAAGGAGTGCCCTTTCCTGAAATTCAACATTCAGGTCATTTAGGTACTCCTCACTTGATCTCTCATCAGGCTCATCATCTGAATTTTCTTGGAAATATTGAACCACATTGTTAGAAAAGAAAGCAGTTGATATAGGTGTTGAAGTGGTGGTCAGGGACTTCTTAACTTCCTGAGACTTCTTTAAGTCAGGGTATCGTCTGTTAATGAGGTTTTCCTCATAGAAAAATTTCCCATAAATTTCAGGAAGTTCAAGATTTTGGATATGATTAGTATTCCTAAGTCCTTGAGAGAAATTCAACCACTTCTCAGGAAGACTATTGACAAAAACAACATTGATTTCATGTTTGGACAACTTAAAACATCATTATACAGTTCATTTAAAAGAGTTTTGTACCGGGTGTAAGTTTGAGATAGAGTTTCTGAGTCCTTAGCCCTGAAGGTGTTGTACTCAAGTTTCAGGTCCATTATCCTATTTTCCTTGGTATCAGATGGGCCTTCATGGCTATGAACTAGGTCATCCCAGGTTTGTTTAGCTATACTACAACTTATAACTGACTCCATAATATCATCAGGAAGACATGATATGATGATA
This sequence comes from Chrysanthemum seticuspe, assembly GCA_019973895.1. Classification (NCBI taxonomy): domain Eukaryota; kingdom Viridiplantae; phylum Streptophyta; class Magnoliopsida; order Asterales; family Asteraceae; genus Chrysanthemum; species Chrysanthemum seticuspe. The sequence goes on along the minus strand of BPTQ01000001.1, from coordinate 252,000,723 downwards.
CTTTTGAGTCTTTGGTCCTGGTTGCCCACTCTTCTCTCATCCTGAGTCCACTGAGCTTCGGATTTAGGAAAACCTTCAGCAATCTTTGGGATAAATGGACCTTCATTTATACACTTGATATAATAAGGTTCCATCCCAATCAAATAGCAAAGCATACGCTTTTTCCATTTGTTGAATTTACCAACTTCAAGTCTAGGGGCAACAGCTGAATAAGCTCCACCCTTTTTATCGACTAGTTGGGGTACATCAATTTCAGCCATAAGGATCCTGATTTAAAAACGTTTTAGAGCGGCTTAAGAAAATTTATAGAAGGTTTTATAATCAGCCTCGCTCTGATACCACTTGTTGTTCTCTATTCACTATCTTAAAAACAGTTAAAGTATTTAAAACAAGATAATAGTGAATCTATGACTGAAAAGATATAAGTAAAACACACTGATTAATTTTCAACATAATATTCTTTATTTGAAATGAATCAAACAAGAATACATTACCCAAGTACTTGCGGAATAGTACTTGGGATTGAAATGAAAAAGGTTGGTGACTCCTCTCTAAGCTCAGGCTAAGTCTGAGCACAACTACAAGAACCCACTGAGCTATCTCAGGGATTAAGCGGTATTTGGAGGAGTGAAAATATGGCTTGTGTGTATGTGTGTTTTTACAATTCACAAGCTTAATCTTTCACTCCATCTCTTATGCTATTTATACAGGTATGAGTTTTAACTCTTTCCTAAGTGACAAACTGACATCTTACAGAAGACCAAATACTGATGTATTTTGTCTCTGTTTACAAAGACGAGTTTAGGTAAGAGACAAGACTGCTTTCCTAAGGTCAGTGATGACACTGAGCCTGATCTTTTGCCATTCAGGGAAAGTTGATTTTGGTTGATAAGGACTTCGTCTTATCTGATTGAAACTTATCCCACCTTGTCCCGCTCATTCTTCAGTCTTCATGTCCTTTAGTCTTCTATTTTAGTTTGTCTTCAGTGTAAGTAGTTGGAGAGGAGTCTTAGGGATTCAGTGAGTTATTTTCATCACTCACTGAATCCACCATCTTCTTCTTGACTCAGTCTTCACCCATTAAGTTTCGCCTTACTGAGTGGAGAGACTTCTTCTTTGCCTCATACTGAGTATCCTGAAGATGGCTCACTGAGAGACTATGCCCTCAGTGACCTGTTAGTGTTTAACGGTCTAAGCACTTTGGCTATTTTCTATTCAAATCCTATATTAAGGGGTTTGGGTATTTACTGAACCCAACAGTAATTTCACATATAGGTGCAATTTCATGATCTTGGAGGATGTTAGAGGCATCATTGATGGATTCTTAGGAGATGTAATACTTGGAAAACCATTTATTGAGGAATCCATGATGATTTATGATCATGAGGAATGAATAGTCAAGTTCTCAAATGGGACCGAATGTGTTAAGTATGCAATGCCTTGCAAAAATAAAAAGTTTAAGGGCATTGATTAGTTAGATGTGGATAATATTCCGGGTTTTGAGGTTGAATGTAAGTATAAGGTTTACTACACCGCTTATCTAAATCTAGGCCTCGAATATATTCGTGATGAAGGAAGAGTCAAATCATTCGAATGGGCATTTAAGATATGCAGGACGAAAGGGCACGACTTCTAGTCTAGCTACAAGACTCATAAATAAAGAAAAAAAGCACTTCTTGAGAGGTAACTCATGCTTAACTATTTGCTTCTTTTGTTGTTTAATTTTGTTTGTGTGTTTATATATCTTTTTCAGTGTTGTTTACTCTCATGTTAGACTTTGTGAAAACGCTTTATTTTATTTTTAACTTCGTGTTAATTGCATATAAAGATATTTTACAAAAATATTAGTGTAGGGAAGATCACATATGTTTTTAAGAACATGAACATGAGATTAACGATAATTGAAATTGTATATATTTGTGTGTTTGTTAGAGTCAAATGCTTGTATCAAGTCATAATAGTTGTTTTGCAAAACAATTTCCAGGTTTTAATGAGGTAATTTTTCCAGAATTTTTCCAAAAAAACGCATCAGACCACTTTTCATCAGGACAACCTGACGGCGTCAGGATTAACACCTGACGACGTCAGGCAATGTGAAAACAGAATGTCAGTTTTGTTTTCTATGTAACTTGTAATTTTTGGAAATTCCTAATTTTAAAATTTCCAGAAAAACTGCAAACATCCATTCCACAAGCATTATATCTTATTCGCTTTCTAGTTTAGTTTTGTTTTGTATATAGTTTTACCGCCGATTTTACGCGAGGTTTCATTTTGTTTTCTTATAAGTGTGCAGGTTATATTAGACAAGAAGAAGAAACATATACTGCAAGAAGCACTTAGTACTTATTCATTCTTCTTGGAGGAGGATTTAACCGCAACTTCATACATATCCTACCGAGCTAATCAGGGGAGTACTAGTTTCTTTCTCTTGTACTTACCTTCATTTATCATAACTTTGATACTTTCGGGGAACATTAGGGACAATGTTCAGTTTAAGTGTAGGGAGGGAGAATAAAACGGGAGCTTAGAAACTATTCACTCATTTGATTTTTGTCTTGTCCTTGGTAAATTGTGTAATAAACTATGAGAAATATTTTTTATGAAAATTTTAGCACCAAATTTAAAAATTTTTATGGCATTTACGAGTTAAACTTTAGTCTTAATAAAGCGTCTCATGGATAAGAATAATATGACTAGCACAAAAACCGTATACCACTCAAATTCCACCCCAAAAATGTGAGGTTCGCCCCTAGATCTTTAGGAATAAAAGCATTCATCTTTAATGCTTAGTGTTAGAATCGATGCTCTAGGTTGTTTAGACCTTATCTAGGATTATCAATAAAGCACAAATAACAATGAACAATATGTATGCACAGCCGAATAAATAAACTATCATTGTTATTATTAAGGTTTCTTCGTCATCATCATGTGTTCTACAAAACACATCTACAACCCCAATCCTAGACGATCAACTCTAAGACGGTTACACAACAGGGATCAATGATCCTTGAGGCTAAACACTATAAGTCGACTTCATCAAAACCCTAGGCACCCCACGCCTGGGTTTTCCCAAACACACACACCTTTGGTGTTTTACATCTTGACATACTTCAAACCTAATTCCCTATATCTCTTTATATAATAAAGATACTGGGGTTACAAATGACTACAAGGGACTAGATAATAAATACTTCTTTGACAAGTAGGTCCCTTGTCTTTCTTCATCTTCAACAGTCCTTCATCTTTCATGTATTTTGTCTTATCAACTTAAATATAATCCCCAACAATCTTCCCCTAGTTGATAATGACAAAACCAAATAAGCACGAACAAATATGTCATGAAAGATAAACAAACTTCCCCTTAAACATGCAATCACCAAGAATCTTCAAGTTGCAGCTTCCAAGTACTTCTTCCCCTTTTTGTCATAATCCACTAGGAGAACCGCGAATATAAGCAACTTTGATCTTGACCATCACAAATCATCACCACACTTCCAATTCAGCCATCTAATGTCTCAAATTACCCACCATGAAGTTTTCCGCAACTAAAAATGAACTTAAGACACTAGATACTTAAACCAAAAGTAATAATAATGAATTACAAGAGTAAAAATCTTCCCCTCGAATGATGCATGTAGATGGTTAAACATTTAATCAATAAGCTTCCCCTAAAAATATGTTTACCATCTCTTGAATCTTCAATTTTTTAAGCTCCTTGTAATGATCATTTGTGAAGAAAAACAAATATAACAAACTTGTTGAAGAAATAGAATAACCCAAACGTATGTCTTATGTCTTGTACAAACCACATGACTCCGAACGTATAACCATGTATAGGGAGACCACAATCTCTTGACAATAATCACTGAGCACAATAACGTAACTCCTTCAAGTGTTTTGTCAATTCTTTGTCACAATAAGAATGCACAAAAATAAGAACACGCATCTAAGAAATCTACTTCACCTTCAAGTAAGTAATAAATAACCTCCTTCGTAATCAATTCTTCAATAGAAACCAAATACGAGCTTTTTAAAAAAATTAAGAACAAATACCCAAACTCCTTGTGTGTGAACAATAACATGTGTGTGTGTGTCGTCCAAAAACCAAAACACTTATCACGCTCAACTTCCCCTCAAGTCCAAAACCAAATCGAAAACCAAATTCACCATCCGATATCGAACCAAGAACCAAAAACCATGTACTCATGAAACATACTGATCATAGTAATACTTTAAATGTGACACATTAATAACCAATCAGCATGACAATCCTCAAAACATGATAATAATCAAGAATAATGCACATGCACTAATAGACAAGAAAATCAAGTTTATGATATGGTCACCAAACCACCTTTTCACTGATCCAAATATAGTTATGAGAACAGCCATATCACGTGAATTTCATTCATTGTATTAATATAGCACGGGACCCATTCTTGATCTTGAACCAAAAGCAAACAATTTATCACTGAACAAAAATCAAACAATTCGGGTTTTTATTCGTTTTCTTGACATGAAACTCAACCACCAATACTGAGTTTCCTCCGAACAGTAAATCATGTAGGCAACAGTACTTAGAATGCAGTAGTATCAGGTGAACAGTATAACCATAATAATCCATGACCAAAGAACAATAGTAACTGCTTGTGCATCCCTATCTTAGATGTGGAGAAGGCAGGTGTATGCCTTTCCCATCTTTGATCATGACTTGTGTTTTGAAAGGCCATTGTTTGATACGAATGTAAATACAAGATGTGCAGAAATAGATAAAATAGTAAGACAGAAATATGGAGGGAAATTTGAATAACTAAATTTATTATTGATTGAATGATTAATTACAAATTTGGCACATGTATTTATACTTCACCAAACGGCACCAAAGTGTTGGTACATTGTTCCCAACAGTCATGATGGTTGGAAAAGATAACTGCCAAAAATAACTGTCATAACAGTTAACTAACATAACTGTTTTTGATTATGGGTCGATTTAAGGCTTGAGCCCAACCCATGTTTACATACAATCTTAATACAATAATAATACAAATTGTCTTTTAATAAAATCTAGACTATATAAGCCTAATATACTACTGAGAGCAAAGATGATCTTGGATGAATGGTTGTTTGATCTTAAAGTAAGTCCAACAATCACCTCTCTAAGATCAAAAGCCATTCAGTCTTGTGTCTTCAGGATCAAACAATGACAAAGTCATCATTTGGTAAGGCATCTTCTTTCTTGATTTGCTTCTGACTTGTGAGACTGCCTTGACCAAGAGAATAGGTATTGTCTTCCTTTGCCTCTGGTTCAAGTCTTATGCCAAAGTGAGGTTTGATGTAGTCCTTGGGTCCTGTAGATGCATGCAGCCTTTCCTTTTGATCTCGACTGCCAAGGCTATATGTTGCCTTGCCTTTATCCACATAGTTTGTGGTCTTGACTGGTACTGAAATTTGTCCAATCCTTTGCATTCTTACAGTGTTGTGGTACCCTTTGAGGACATCAATATACCTGTTGTAGCACTGCTTGAGAGCTTCACCATCATTGTGTGAGAAGCCAAGTATTTATGCAGCCTGTCCAAATCTTTGAGAGAAGTGCACTTGAATATAGCCACCCAAACATTCAATAACCTTATAAAGGTCCATCAAATGTACTTCTTTGCCTTGAATCAGTGGAGGTATTGGGCCTGGTAAAGGGCCATTGAGATAAGTCTCATAGAACCACTTGAGGGTGCATATGAATCTTTTCCTAAAGTACTCCCATTTAGATCCAACCAACTTGTCAATGCTTATCAGATTCATGAAGTTTGTAAATTCACTGAAGTTGGTAACTTTGGTGGAATAAGTTACACCATTGATCTCAACCTTTGTGCAGTCATGTGGTTGAATTTCTTGAGATGCATCCAAAACATTGAGGGGATTGTTAAGGTAATCATTGTGCTTGGTTCTGAGTTTGTCTTCGTTGAAGATATGGGTGATAGGATCTTTAAACATGTACTAGAGTGTGCATGTATTATCTTCATAGATGACTTGTATTCCTTGTTTCTCAAGGAGATCTGCAGACAGAATGTTAAGGGATACCTCAGGGGTATAGAGGACCCCTGGATCAAATACTTGCAATTTCCATTCTTAACAATCACCTCTCCAATCCCATATGTGAAAAGCAATTTTTTCTCTTTGTCAAGTTTATCAACAGAGAATTTTTCTTTAATTTTGCAGAAGAGATTTTTTCTAGAACAAACATGCATACTTAAGTTTGTACTTATATACCAGATATTGTCCCAGTTGTCATGATCCATTCCTTTAAGCATGCATTTTGTTTCGAAATGAATCAATTCTGGAAAGTTAATGCTTACAGTGGGCGATTGGAGTTTATGCTGTGTAGACAGATTATCTTCATAGTTTTTTGGTACATCTTGCAGACCAACTTCTTCCTCCATTTTTCTAATGGGAAAATCCTTGATCATGTGTCCCTCTTTCTTGCATTTGAAACATTTTATGGTTCTGACTTTGTATGACTTAGTGTTGTAATTGGGGTGTAGGAGAGATTGGTTGTAGTTCTGAATTTCTTATCTTTGCAATTATGGGTAATCTGCTTGATGCAGATTCCCATTTTGTCTTCTCTATCCTTCTTGTGTCTCACAAAGGGTGAGTCATTAAACCTTCTTATTGGCCTCCTTGAAACCAGGCTCTGATGCCACTTCTTAGATGTGGAGAAGGCAGGTGTATGCCTTTCCCATCTTTGATCATGACTTGTGTTTTGAAAGGCCATTGTTTGATACGAATGTAAATACAAGATGTGCAGAAATAGATAAAATAGTAAGACAGAAATATGGAGGGAAATTTGAATAACTAAATTTATTATTGATTGAATGATTAATTACAAATTTGGCACATGTATTTATACTTCACCAAACGGCACCAAAGTGTTGGTACATTGTTCCCAACAGTCATGATGGTTGGAAAAGATAACTGCCAAAAATAACTGTCATAACAGTTAACTAACATAACTGTTTTTGATTATGGGTCGATTTAAGGCTTGAGCCCAACCCATGTTTACATACAATCTTAATACAATAATAATACAAATTGTCTTTTAATAAAATCTAGACTATATAAGCCTAATATACTACTGAGAGCAAAGATGATCTTGGATGAATGGTTGTTTGATCTTAAAGTAAGTCCAACAATCACCTCTCTAAGATCAAAAGCCATTCAGTCTTGTGTCTTCAGGATCAAACAATGACAAAGTCATCATTTGGTAAGGCATCTTCTTTCTTGATTTGCTTCTGACTTGTGAGACTGCCTTGACCAAGAGAATAGGTATTGTCTTCCTTTGCCTCTGGTTCAAGTCTTATGCCAAAGTGAGGTTTGATGTAGTCCTTGGGTCCTGTAGATGCATGCAGCCTTTCCTTTTGATCTCGACTGCCAAGGCTATATGTTGCCTTGCCTTTATCCACATAGTTTGTGGTCTTGACTGGTACTGAAATTTGTCCAATCCTTTGCATTCTTACAGTGTTGTGGTACCCTTTGAGGACATCAATATACCTGTTGTAGCACTGCTTGAGAGCTTCACCATCATTGTGTGAGAAGCCAAGTATTTATGCAGCCTGTCCAAATCTTTGAGAGAAGTGCACTTGAATATAGCCACCCAAACATTCAATAACCTTATAAAGGTCCATCAAATGTACTTCTTTGCCTTGAATCAGTGGAGGTATTGGGCCTGGTAAAGGGCCATTGAGATAAGTCTCATAGAACCACTTGAGGGTGCATATGAATCTTTTCCTAAAGTACTCCCATTTAGATCCAACCAACTTGTCAATGCTTATCAGATTCATGAAGTTTGTAAATTCACTGAAGTTGGTAACTTTGGTGGAATAAGTTACACCATTGATCTCAACCTTTGTGCAGTCATGTGGTTGAATTTCTTGAGATGCATCCAAAACATTGAGGGGATTGTTAAGGTAATCATTGTGCTTGGTTCTGAGTTTGTCTTCGTTGAAGATATGGGTGATAGGATCTTTAAACATGTACTAGAGTGTGCATGTATTATCTTCATAGATGACTTGTATTCCTTGTTTCTCAAGGAGATCTGCAGACAGAATGTTAAGGGATACCTCAGGGGTATAGAGGACCCCTGGATCAAATACTTGCAATTTCCATTCTTAACAATCACCTCTCCAATCCCATATGTGAAAAGCAATTTTTTCTCTTTGTCAAGTTTATCAACAGAGAATTTTTCTTTAATTTTGCAGAAGAGATTTTTTCTAGAACAAACATGCATACTTAAGTTTGTACTTATATACCAGATATTGTCCCAGTTGTCATGATCCATTCCTTTAAGCATGCATTTTGTTTCGAAATGAATCAATTCTGGAAAGTTAATGCTTACAGTGGGCGATTGGAGTTTATGCTGTGTAGACAGATTATCTTCATAGTTTTTTGGTACATCTTGCAGACCAACTTCTTCCTCCATTTTTCTAATGGGAAAATCCTTGATCATGTGTCCCTCTTTCTTGCATTTGAAACATTTTATGGTTCTGACTTTGTATGACTTAGTGTTGTAATTGGGGTGTAGGAGAGATTGGTTGTAGTTCTGAATTTCTTATCTTTGCAATTATGGGTAATCTGCTTGATGCAGATTCCCATTTTGTCTTCTCTATCCTTCTTGTGTCTCACAAAGGGTGAGTCATTAAACCTTCTTATTGGCCTCCTTGAAACCAGGCTCTGATGCCACTTCTTAGATGTGGAAAAGGCAGGTGTATGCCTTTCCAATCTTTGATCATGACTTGTGTTTTGAAAGGCCATTGTTTGATACGAATGTAAATACAAGATGTGAAGAAATAGATAAAACAGTAAGACAGAAATATGGAGGGAAATTTGAATAACTAACTTTATTATTGATTGAATGATTAATTACAAATTTGGCACATGTATTTATACTTCACCAAACGGCACCAAAGTGTTGGTATATTGTTCCCAACAGTCATGATGGTTGGAAAAGATAACTGCCAAAAATAACTGTCATAACAGTTAACTAACATAACTGTTTTTGATTATGGGTCGATTTAAGGCTTGAGCCCAACCCATGTTTACATACAATCTTAATACAATAATAATACAAATTGTCTTTTAATAAAATCTAGACTATATAAGCCTAATATACTACTGAGAGCAAAGATGATCTTGGATGAATGGTTGTTTGATCTTAAAGTAAGTCCAACAATCACCTCTCTAAGATCAAAAGCCATTCAGTCTTGTGTCTTCAGGATTAAACAATGACAAAGTCATCATTTGGTGAGGCATCTTCTTTCTTGATTTGCTTCTGACTTGTGAGACTGCCTTGACCATCTACAGCCCCAATCCTGGACGATCAACTCTAAGACGGTTACACAACAGGGATCAATGATCCTTGAGGCTAAACACTATAAGTCGACTTCATCAAAGCACCCCACGCCTGGGTTTTCCCACACACACACCTCTTTGGTGTTTTACATCTTGACACACTTCAAACCTAATTCCCTATATCTCTTTATATAATAGAGATACTAGGGTTACAAATGACTACAAGGGACTAGATAATAAATACTTCTTTGACAAGTAGGTCCCTTGTCTTTCTTTGTCTTCAATAGTCCTTCATCTTTCATGTATTTTGTCTTATCAACTTAAATATAATCCCCAACACTTAGTGAGTGTACCGGTAGTATAATAGATTCTAGAACTTGTTTTGTGATGCATTTCGAGATCGTTAGTGATACTACATTCGTGTAGTTAGGATTAACTAAATGATAAAAGGGCATTAGGATAACCCTTGTTTGAAACATGTAATTTAATTACTTCTTCCACATCGGTTGAGTAATTTTCCCAACACCCTTGTGATGTACTCATCTTTAGTACACGATACCCCTAGTTAACCCCTCAGAGCCTATCCTTTTCGTGGTTCTTGAGATGTTTCGGTTTTCCGGAATATCAATAAAGAGCATTGTTTACAATCCACCCCCAAATGTTACACCTAAATCGCCTTAGCCTACTTTGTATGCACTCATCTTTAGTGCATTATTATTATCATCATTAAACCCTTAGTTCTATTATCTAGTTACTTTCATGCTTGCTAAGTTGAGTTGTATCTTTTGTATACAGTTTTGGTACGATTGGGACTCATGGGTTAAAGTAATATTTTATGGAGTAACGGGAAAGAGCGATAAATTCAAATTCCCTTTGTCTACGTAATTAAGTACTCCAAGTGCTTTGATCTTTTCAAATCGGGTCAATTAGTGTTAGTTAAATAAAAACACAAGTGTAGGGATGCTCTTTTAAATCCCTTTATTTTGTTGTTATCGTAGAGGATGGAAGAGTAAATAAAATATGATAAAAATAATTAAATAAATAAATAAGTTGTTGAAAAATGAAAAAAATGAGAAAAACATACGGGCTACCATCTTACATCTATCTTTATGTTTATGTTTTTAAGTTTATATTCATGTTTTGTTTCAAGTTGTTTAGTGTTAGTGAGTCGAGTCTTGGCTTAGCAATGCCACGCTTTACATGCTTATAACATAAGATTTTTGACTTGCCACCACTAAATATCCCCTATCCAACAAAATCCTTTACTTCCCTACCCTAAGCCTAACATTATAACCATTTGTAAAGACCTCTTAGATAGTTATTCCTAGGTGCTTATACCAAAGCGGTGGATGTTTGATCTATTCTCAAGCGTATGGTAATTTGTGTACTATGCCAGGTAATGAGTGTTTATCTTCCATTTTCATTCATGTTATATTTCATATAAACCCAAGAGATGAGAGAATCCAAACACCAATTATGAGGTGCTAGTGTATAATTTCCGTGCTTGTTATGACTATTGTGCCGCTTGTATTTTTTGTAAACTATCTTAAACCAATGCTTCATGCCCCATAACTTATAAACTGATTGGCCAAAAGCACATTTGCTTGAGGACAATCCAATTCTAAGTGTATGGATATTTGATAAGGATTTAAAACATACATTTTTAGGGGGTCATTTAAGCCCTAAATTGACTCATTTTATATCCATTACTAATTAAAATCGTTCCTTTTCACATTTTAGGTCTTTTGGAAGCAAAATGCTGGAATGAAGCATATTTGGACGAAAAGGAGCGAAAACATGAAGAAAATGGCAAAGTCAAGATCAAAGGCCATTCAGCAAGCCTGGCGGCGTCCCAACCAAAGGGCGAAGTCGTCCCTCATAAAGAAATCTGATCAGAATACAAGTGAAGGCTTAGAACAAATTCTGGTTCTACAACCTAACGGCGTTACGCCTAAACTCTGGAAGGCGTCTCCCTTATTTTCCAAACCAGACCCCTAAGAACCAATCTTAGACGACGTCCTTCTTTAAGATTGACGACGTCACACTTCTCAACTGATGTCGTCCTAACGATTTGGCCCAAACGAAACTCTAATGATGGCGACCTGACGACGTCACTAGCAAAAGGTGACGCCGTCACATTTGTAAATCTATATATAGAATTCGATTTTCTGTATTTTTAGAGGTAGAACTTTGGAGAGCAAACCCTAATTCAGTTGTAGTCCGACTTGGACAATATTTAAGGGTTTCATACCCTTCTTTAGATCATAAGATAAGTTTGTTAATCCATATTATCATTATGTCTACCTCATTTTTAATGTATGTATGTACTCTTGCTTGTCTACTATGAGTAGCTGAATTATCCTTGTGTTTGCTTAGATCTATGAAACCTAGTTGTTAATTATTGTTAGGTTGTCTATTGTCTTAATTGGTAGACTCTAGAGTAAGGAAAACTGGCTTCTTCTTTAATTGTTGCGAGCTTGAACATCCTAAATAGCAAAAAATCTTAGGAGTGCACCTAGGCCATTCATTGTGTTTATTGTGTGAGTTGTAGCTTGTTGATAGTAGAGTATTCGAGGGAGATACTTAGGTACTTGGCGATCCCTGGTAGCCTAAAGGAGAGTTACGATTCATTGAACTAGGGAATTAGGCACCCCCTTTGACCAAACGGAATACAACACACCAATTAAGATGAGGATGTGACAATTCAACCTACCAATAAGAGATAACCAAGGAGTAAGAACATCTAAGTAAACACATTTTTAATCATCATAAGAGCACACCTACATTAGCATAATCTATCCTTAGTTCAAGTAGTTAATTAGTAAGTAGTAATTAAAAGTAGTTAAAAATGGTAGAAGTACCACCCCCCCCCCACTCTTATACCCCGAGATATTTATCTTGCTTTCTAAAAACATAAATAGACCAAAAAGAATAACCCTCAACCTTACCTTCTCGTCATTCATCTCTTTCTAGCATCTCTATTCCCCTAGAGAACAAATCAACCCCCTAGGCTTACCCTATACTACACTACAACTATTAGGTACACTGCCTAGAGGGTTGAAAAACTTGCTCGTAGAAAAGGAAGTATTTTCAACCTCGAAACCCTCGCATCACAACCCAACCCTCCCCCGTTCATGTCCCATATTTAAGGCACCTACAACATATCCAATGCAAGCATCTCAAGTTACTAGTCTTCCTCATGAATTTTACACTATGACTCCTCATGATCCCGGGTGGATTATGGACATGGGTGCCTCATCACATTAATCACAAATTGCAACCTCTAACAACCATGCGTTTTTGTAGGGTACCCCTCTAATAACTGTGGTTATCAATGTTTAGACCTTTCCAAAAACAAAATAATAATCTATGATGATCTATTTGATGAAGAGGTTTACCCATTTTGTTCCATGACACCTTCAAACCCACCTAGCTACGATTATTTACTCCGAACTCTCCTTCCCATACCCAAATTTATCACCTTGACGGCTTTAGGATCCGAAATCATGATTAAATAATACCCTCATGATTAAACCTTGTCCCTAAGATTTGATAGGTCAACCATCCTCACAAAATCCACCACCCTCCCCGCTACCCCACTAGGCCCACCAGTCGGCCTAACAGCAACATAACCCAACTCCGCACATACAACAAACCTAACCCTACTAACCCTTCTATCCACTTGTCCAAGAGACCCGACAGTACCCCCTCCTCACCATTGGCCCACCATGCCAAAGCACAACCACTACCTTTTTTGCTGCCCAACAATACCCACCACCATCTCAGCCGACTCAACCGATAGTCCCAATCCCTAACACAAATTAAACTCTACAGCCCAATAGCATACACCCCATGGTCACGCGTGCTAAGGATGGTATCAACAAACCCAATGATCATCTAAATCATACTGTATGATCCCATCATATCAACTAAAACACAATAAGGTGGTGACTTGATGGTGGTGACGGTGGTGTACGTAATTTAGAAAGGAGATGAATAGGAAGAGAGAGTTTTCTATTACACACTAAACACCTACAAGCACACACACAAGTGGGACTTGTGCGCATATATATGCCATCCCAATGCTATATGGGCTTGGGTTTGGGCTTAGTTCTCGTGGGCTTTGGCCTAGAATACATAAACCATTGATCTAATACTAGTAACCTATTAGCTTAGTTCGTACAACCCGATACTAGACTCTTACATATTATCTCTTAACGTTACATAGTTCCTAAATGTAGAATGACCATCACTTTTATTACTTATATTACTAAAAGTAATGCTAACAATCTCCCCCTAAGGGATGTCATTCCTTTTTCATTCCTTAGTTATCTTGGATGAGTTGTTATGAATTGGTTTTCTTTAATCTTGATCTTTAAACCTTGAACGTTGTAGTAGATGAGTCTTGATTCTTTGTTCTTTTCATGGTATGTGATCTTGTGATATGAAATTGATTCATTTCTTGCCTTTGATTGATACGTCTTGTATAGCTTTGATCTTCATACTTAAGCTTTCCTTACTTGTTGTTCGAACTTGTTCTTGACTTTCTTTTATTAGATCTTGACTTTGAGAAAATAATGTCTTTATCTTGATTTCTTTGTCTTGAACGTTCTTGATTTAAGCTTTGATGATGATGATGATAATGGATGTGTATGTATGAGTTTATAAAGATGAAGATATCGATGTTCGTGGTAGTGCATTTAGAGTAATTAACATCGTTTTGTAACTGCATTCTTAGGTTAGATAATAATCATGATAATCCAATTGAATGTTGTGAATTTCTTCTTATAGAAATGATTCACTTCAATTGTTTTACTGATGAATGTCCTGATTCCATTCACCTTGGTCAGGTGAATCAGCCATCCTAATCCTGTTAGGGATAGTTATCAATACATTGGATAAGTCCAAGTAAATACCTAAGTCTTTAGGAATCGATTCGTAATATGAATCTCATTAGCAGGATTTCTAGTGCTTACGATATATTGAGAGTATTTGCAACTTAGTGTGTAAATACTATTTGAATCCTTACAAGGGCTATTACAGAATTAGATACCACAGGAGTGCTTACAATAATTCTGGTGAGTTGTTGAAGTATATCAAGATATTACCTCACAATTTCAGACCTTTTGATGCATAAGTTACCATAGAAACACTAAGCTTAATTCACAAAGAATTAACGAAGTGACCTACTTTCAGTTTTGTTTGATGTTGACATTGTCAGGAATTTCCATTCGAGCACTATGTGTCACAAATGTGAATACTCTCATGAGTGTTCTGGCAAGATTACTAAGATCTATGAAGGACTCTAAGATTACAGTTTGTGTTCTTATTGATGAGCAACAGATGTATGATTGTCATGTATCCTAAGAGATTTTATATGTGAATATCATTTGACTCTGCACTAAATTTGTGTGTTTTGGTTTAGTGAGTGGAGGCTGGAGCAGAGTGCCACCTATTCAATATCAACACATCTCGGAATGAGAGGCTCATAGATTACGTGTTTAATCCCCGTGAGAAATGAAACAAGAATCTTTTAAGAGAGACTTGAGTGGCTCGGAATGGGTTGTGCATCGCATCACTGGGTCCATGATGTCTTTCTTCAATATCTTAATCATCTTTTTTATTAGAGATAGCATATGAATTCACCAGGTTTATGTCCTAAGTTTATGTGGGGCTCATTGTTTTCACCCATACATTAACTTTTCTTTTTCATTCTTCAACCTCTTCTTTCTCTTTTTCTGAATTACTACTTTTTTTATACCTAAGGACTTCTACACTAAAGTGGATTGTCCTTAGGTAGATCCTTCCAGCTCTGGCTGGATCATGGGATAAAACATAAACTTAACCGCTTTATATCTTCATAAACATAAGAATTGGTTTTGTTGGTTTTGTTGGGATAAAACATAAACTTGTTTTGATGACACATTGAAAGTTTTTTTTATTGAAGAACTACTCCCCTACACATGTGCTTTTGAAGATTTTTGAAAATAAATTCTTCATGATTCACGTTTAGCTCTTGTATCACTCGTTAATGTTTTTGCACATGGAAATTTAAGTAAAACACCTTTGGAATTAGTGAATTTTTCTAATAAGACTAGACTTTGCGAGACACATTTACGTCGCTAGTTAAAGAGATCCATCATCGGCTTTTAAGTGATGACTAGCTCTAATAGCTAACTTGAAATAATTTCACGTCACGATACAAGTCTATTTGAAATAATCACTTTTGAGTCGAGCAAGTTTTATTGTTTCCTCATAATCAATTACAGTAACATGACATGTTCTTTTAAAATAGTATTACTATTATACAAAATATTATGTTCTTTCTAAGCTTTCTTGAGATAACACCTAGAGCCATTTTTTATGTTGTATGATAAAACAAATATGGTTTGTTTGTAAGCATATGAATTGTTTAAATCGAATGACCCGTTTTTACCAGAGTGTTTTCCAAATATTTTATCTTATGTTCTGACTCTACGATTTCGTTCAAAAGTTTATCTTCATTCTTTGCAAAGTCCTTTTTAAACTTATCTTGTTCTTTTTCAAGTTTGGGATAAGCTGATTTTTATTTTTCAATTACATATCTTTAACAAGTAACTTCTTATAACCAATTTCAAATTGTAATATATCAGTTTCTTTTAGGGTTCAAACCTATCACTTGTTCTCTTTTATTGATTCTTTGTTTGATTGATAACATGTTGTTGTTTGAACATAATGATCCTGGAGACATCAAACCTGTGTCAAATTCTTAACAGTGGCATCAGAGCCCATGGGATCAAGCAACACCCAAGTCATGTTTTCAATCACCATTCAAGAAGGAAAATATGCGCTTCATATCACAAAAAAATCCAGCCGTGGAAATAATGGATGCCGCTTTTGAAAAGAAAAAGAAGAACCAAAAGCCAAAACGGTGTAGGAAGAAGGCCAAGGGATTTACTTGCCTTGAAGTCACAAATTGAAACAGAAGGACATGTTTCAAAAGGCTAAATGACCTACCTTGGAGAGAAAATGAATCCAGTGACGCACCAAATGTTTGAAGACATCAAGATTAAAAGAAAGATTGAAGAAGGCATCAAGAAACTGAGAAACAAGAAGAAAGAAACTGAGAAGATTTTGGCATCTCGACATTAGGGGGAATTGTTAGACCGTTTAATGTCTTGGATGGCAAAAGGAAGAAGCCTGCAAGTTCTGGTTTGGGCCAACAGGCCACCAAACCCATTAGCCTGAAGTTAGGATAGAAACGGTTATTTAAGATTCTAGGGTTACAACATTTGAGAATACAACGTTTACTTTTCATTTAATCGACATGTCTTTCTATCAGACATGTATACAACGGTTCATCATGTAAATATAGATTACCAATCCTGTAAATCACTCAACCCTTCCTATATTTTATATATCAGTTTCTTTTAGGGTTCAAACCCATCACTTGTTCTCTTTTATTGATTCTTTGTTTGATTGATAACATGTTGTTGTTTGATCATAACGATCCTGGAGACATCAAACCTGTGTCAAATTCTTAACATATTCTGCATATTGTGATTACCCATCTGAAATCCCGTAGCTTATCATTTCTAATTCCCAATAACTCCAACCAGATGTCCTCCTTAACCCATATTCAAACTCGGTTGTGCAATTTGTCTATTTCGAGTGTTTGATGAAATCCTTTGGTTATTGTTAGTTGGTCTAGAATAGCATCCTTGGAATGCCTTTGTCAGATAAGCAAATGCTTGTGTTAAGGCTGCAGTAGATTCATCATTGTCAGTGAAGTCTGGCTCTTGGAATTATGGATATTTTTGTTGTTGTGGGATGATTTGTTGTTGTGGAATGACATATTGTTGTAGAATGATATGTTGTTGTGTAATAAATTGTTGTTTCATGTAGTTGTAAGTGGAAGATGATGATGGTTGTTGTTGTGTGTACAATGAGTATGAAGTTGGTGTATTAGCATAAAGTGCTAGTGGATCATGGTTTACAAGTAATTCTTCCCTGACTTCATTTGCCTCAGCTTGGTTCTGCTTCAAGAACTCTTACAACTAATCATAGTTAACTGCATGCAAGTTCTTTATCTGATAAACAATGGTGACATATCTTCCCTATTCATGTTGTAACTCGTTCAGTGTAACACCCCCAAAAATAGCACAACGGAAGCTATTCGAGTCACTGGGGTGCTACTTATTGGATTAAAACACAAAGTAGTAGAGAACGTACTACCAGTTCCGTTTTAGAAAGTTTACATTAATTAGAAATAATTAAAGTTTACAATATTGTCTTGTGCGGAAATATATGGCCCATAAGTTAAACCGTCCCCAAATACAAAAGTTGTCATAGTTATGTAAAAATACATTTCAGATATGCATATTACCCATGCCATGCTCTGCCTCAAATCATCATGCAGCAATACAATTAAGTACCTGATAAAACATGCTTAAAAAGTCAGCATAAAGCTGGTGAGTTCATAGGTTTAAATCAAAGTAGTAAAATGGACCATAAGCAAAGCATATGAACATTACATCGAACATAATGTCATCAAAAAGTCTATTACTCTAGCTCTAAGTTCATGATACCGAAGCTAAGGCAGTAGGGCATGCTATAATTCACGTTATATAAAGGCCTGTGCAAGTTCCTAACCCGTGACACTCGTAATCTGACATGTTATACATTCGTATTTGACATGTCTAATCAAACCAGAATGGGGGAGTCACCCCCGATAGATCGATATGTAATACTCGCGCTTCCCAAGAATTGACGGTACATGAAGATGGGCATAATTTAGGTTACAAAGCTTAGGCTAACTCGTAATAGTTTTAAAAAGCATAAGTTTCAGTTTGGTCCAGATATAAGTTTGCATGTTTCTCACCCCAAGTTTTTGCAAAGCAATGTAAAGATAAAAGTGAGGCTATAAACTCACATCAGCAAAAAAGCAATCTGAAATGAATAAAGTAAAGTAGTATGTGACGGCTCCGACACGCGACCTATATTAGTATGGCAAGTTTAGTTTACATGCTTATGTTTAAGACACGATGTGCAAGGTTTAAATAAGTTTAAAAGTTTTCAAGTGATTATGTTATTTTTGCTTGTGTGGCAATGTTTAAGTTTTAAGCAGTTTCTAAGTGTTTGTAAGTATTGGCTCTTGGAAAAGTTCCATTAGGATCTCCAGGGTCTGGGACTTGTCGTGGTTGAAAGGGTTCTTCCAAAACGAATTTGACGAGAAGTTTTCCAGTTTTGTTTGCTCTTAAGGTAGCGCATCATACGACTAGCCCACTAGAGGTATCCACCCTTTGACAACATGGGAGAACGTTTTTCAACACCTGCTGCATGAATGTCTTGATGAGTTGCCATTGATGAAGGTATTTATGATAAAGTTGATCTAGGATCGGTTCAATGATAAAGGATTTGTGTTTGTTGTAAGGTAAAGTAAGTCGTTGTTTTTGAAAATTTGGTCTGAAATCTTAAAATTGTCAATAACTTCTTTTCGAAGCATTTTTAGGCTTCCAAAATTTTGTTACCCGACATAATGAGGTGACCTCACAATATTCACGTTGTTACGAACTTTTTGACAGGCATCTCACTGAAAAGGATTTACGTTTCAAAAAGGTTTGAAGTTTTGTTGTAAAATAGTCAAATTCTGATGTAGAAACTCGAAGAATCAATGAAATCCGAAGAAATTCAATGAAATCCAAAAAAATCTAATGAAATGCGAAGAGATCTGAAATCCGTAAAAACAAATCCAAAGAATCTGAAATCCGTAGAAACAAATCCAAATAATTTAAAATTCGAAGAAAACAAATCCAAAGAATCTGAAATTCGAAGAATCTGAAATCCAAAGAAAACAAATTTGAAGAATCTGAAATCCGAAACTTTCTTCCAACTTATCCAAGCTAGAAGAATTCCCAAAGTCGAAGTATTCCTCAAGCGTATCCAAGCTAGAAGAACACTGAGTAATATCAAGTGCGTGAAGAATCTGCGCCTTGATGAAATTCGAATAAAATCCGAAGACCAAATCCGAAACATCTCTGAAGATAAATCCAAAGACAAATCCATAGAAAAAGGGTTTTTGTAACAAATTCGAAAGACGAGGGTTTTAGGACAAATCCGAAGATTGAGGGTTTTATGACAAATCCGAAGAAATGTTAAAATTTTCCAAATCCATAAAAAAAAACCCACTGTTTGACATTTTTGATCCGTTCTTTTTGCCAAAACTCACTGTTTGACGAGGGTTTTAGGACAAATCCGAAGATTGAGGGTTTTATGACAAATCCGAAGAAATGTTAAAATTTTCCAAATCCATAAAAAAAAACCCACTGTTTGACATTTTTGATCCGTTCTTTTTGCCAAAACTCACTTATAATCACTAGAACTATAAGAAAAACAAAAAAATTTTAATAAAAACACGTAAAGAACAAAGTTTTGATGTTAGGGAATGATACCAATTGTAGGACCTTAGATATATCAACTTAACACACAAAATATGAAGCTCGGTATGGTGACAAGAGAGAGACGTGAGTTAAGAGAGAAAGAGAGAAGAAAAAGAGAACTTCTATTAAAACACACACTTACACTCTTAAGCACACCTCACAAATGAGGTGTCTTGTGCCTTATATACTTCCTTAGGCTCCATTGGATGGGCCTTGTGTGGGCTTGTAGGTAGTGGACTTAGTTTACATATCCTTTAAAAGGCTTACACATTATAACTACTACGAGCCCAATCACTACACTATTACACATTATATAGCGATATTACAAAGTTATAAATGCGAGAAAGACCATCACTTTTTCTTAATACTAACACTCCTTATTAGTGACACATACATATATTTGTTACTAAAAGCAGTTTTTCTTGTAGTGTTTCTGTCATTTCAGAATAGTTTGATATATATTAGGTTACTATACATGAATACAATGAGTAACCACGCAGATGACACGAGACCCCAACTTCATGGTCCGTGTATCCTTGAAAGAAGGATCATGTCTTTATTGGCCGAGTTATATATCAAGTCCACGTTCATGTATTATGTTGTTAGCATTGTAAGGGCTTAGCCCAAACCATCTATTATAAATATTATTGCATAATGCTAATGAAGATTACGAAGATTAGCCTAAACTAACATTGTTATTAGAACTCTTTCCAACCTTCCATTAAATACACGCCTACAACAAAAACACTAATTTTTCATCATTTCTTTTTTTTTTATTCATTTTACGTTTGTTGCTGCCGCCTATTCTATCACTTTTACGCCATGACTGATGACAAAACAACAAACAAAGAGACTATCAACAAAGGATACTCCATCGCTAGCATTAAAATATGCATCTCCCGCCCCTCTCGAGCTTGATAAACCTAAATGATAACTCTTGGAGTGAACTTTTTCTCTGTTTCTGCAAGACTCATGATGTCGAGAAATACCTTATCGTCGCCTCTTCAAGCACAGTCACACCTGAATTCGCCTCCCTCATTGTTATGTGGTTGTATTATATTCTATTGGATCCCATATGGGATCATTTAAAGAAAATCTTCCATAATATCAAGGATAATCGTGTCATCCAGTTGGACAAGAAGATACGTAACATGTGTCTTAGTAATTAAAAGTTCGCGGACTACGTCCAGGGAAGTCAGGAACAAGGCAGATCGGCTTGCTAATCTAGGGTCACCCGTTAATGATTCCAAACTCGTCATCTATGCACTCAGTGGTATTGGTAAGATATTTTTCCACATCGCTCGTATTGTTCGGCATCGTGACAAACCGCCCGATTTTGATACCACTCGGTTCATGGTTTTTTTGGAAGAAACTCTTTTTAATAATGAGGAGGAGGAGAAGTCCTTGTTGTCTAACATTGTGTCTTTGCTAACCGTCCTTATTGCCTCCACCACACCGCAACAACACTCGAATACCATGGCTTCTTCAGGTCTTGAATAACGCCGGAACTCTACCCGTGGTGCATGTACGTATGGGACTCATGCCAATTTGTGCATGAGGACCATGACTTAAGATCTAGAAGATCTCAGTCTTCCACAAATTCTACAAGAAATCGTGTCAATGATTTCTCTAGTTCAAGGAGCAATGGATCCAAAAATACCAATCATGCTCGGTCCAGCTCGCATACACAGGCCCGTCATACGCTCCATTGGCCCATCAGGTATTTACCTATAATCCACAAACATTCCCTTGGCTTGCACATCACACTGCCGTAGCTGAGTTACTAGAGGCCCTGTGCAAAAATTTATATAATATCTAAATATGACGTTAAAGATATATTTTTAACTACTAGCTTTAATATTTTATGAGTTTTTCGTCACTTTTGACCACTTGAAGATCAAATTAACAAATATTTAGAACATAATTTCATATATCGTTAACATTTTGATATTAGAAGTAAATTTTGAGGCTCCAAAATATATAAAGAAATACATATTTTGAGTCCCCTAAAACTGTGAGGCCCTGTGCAGTTGCACACCTCGACACCCTCAAATACGGCACATCACCCAACTTTGTTTCGTTGAATATTTACTAGTGTTACATAATGGGGACTGTGATTCTGTTAACATCATAATGAAAATCTTGATCGAATGAGTTTAGTAATATGTCTGCCTTTAAACGTAGAAGCGAAAGAGTACAGTGTTGATGGTGGGATTTCTAACCAAGATCAAAGCAATATACTTCCAAGTTTTTTCATTTGCAGTAGCAAACGCCTTGAAAAATATCTTAGGGTGCCTTTGATTACAAAAAAAATGGGGATCAGTGATTAAAAAGCTTCAGTGGACAAAGCCAGATCGGTGCCTTTTAATCGGATGTGGGTATTCATCAAAGGTGTGGCAGTTACGGAAGTTGACTAATAAGCAATCAGCTGATGATTGGCTTTATGTGATGGATGAAATGATAAATATGTATTTTATTTGGAACGTCTTAAGAAGACTGGCTGTTGGTGCTACTATGTATTTTATTTGGCAGGAAAAACAACATAAGATTGTTCAATAATCTCAGAGAAGTGAGAAGACCTTGATTCTGTTGATTGTGGATTTAGTGTTCAAAATGGAGCATTAGCCTAATTAGAGCTCCAACAAATTAAAGCAAAATTAAACAGCTCCCAGAGGCTTGTAAATTGGCTGAAAATTGTACTTCACCTCAAACCCATGTACATCCCGATTTCCGTCTACAGTATATGTCGCCAAAAAAAAAATTATCATATTCGAAAATTATCAGATTAGTTTGCTCATAACACTAAGAATAAAACAAATAATAAGACTATTAAGAGTATCGTTGGTGAACATAAATTCACTTTGGATAAAGTTGCAGAAATCATATTCGAAAATTCTACCCGCAAATTCCATCAAATCTTACAATTAGGACTACATTTGTATCCACACTTGCAAGAAAATACGTAACAAATAACACTTCACAAGCTAACAGAGCGGTGCAATTAAACAAATCCTGTGAGGATATTTCAATATAAATCTGAAAAAAAAAAGTCATAAATTCTAAAAGAATATGTGACTGATATAGAAATCGAATAATTAGAATAGCTGAAACGAGTAGAGAGGTGGATACAAATATTTTTGAGACGCTTTAAAAATGTGCCTGGAAAGGCCAAAGGAAGATGAATAAAAAGCATATCAGTGTCAACCAAGTGTGTAAAAATTAGAGCTAAGCATATCAATCTTTACAGCAATATCTATCCAGCAATGTTTTGTGCTTCATATAGACATGCATAAACTATCCAGCATAAGATTATTTCTCTAGAAATTGAAATTTTGGATGTTGAGTGTATGAATATACATTTGTAAGTTTTTAATTAACCATTAACCAAGTTGGTTCTGTTTCTTTTCTAGCAGAATCTGTTAGCTTAACCTGTTTCGTATGTTATCCATAAAACATAACCCAAATACATCCACTCATGAGTAAACAGGTCAAAATTACAATCTCAAAACTATCCAGCTACATCATGCAATATTACAGTCAACGAACTCAGCATAAAACCTATATCAGTTACAAAGAAAAATAATCTCTGCTTACTTGTTTCGTTGTGATTTCCTTCTCCAGTAACCAAGTGATGCAATCTACTGCCAAAGAGCACGAAATGATAAATAGGCTTCCTGCTTGGTGGTGAATTCTTTGCACAAATGTTGAGCTATTTCTTTCAACAATACCAACTGAGCCTTATCTGTCCTCATAGAAATAAGTGTCTGCCTCATGGATTCCCTATCTGCCTCGAGTGCTTGAATCCTAGCATATAGTTTCTTAACTTCAGGATCTTGAATATCATCACGAGACGACGACTCTTTAGGACTACTCATGAAATCATCATAAGTTCACAAACTCGACTCATAGAAATGCTGTGGCTTTCTATAGGATCGCAACTCTAGGCTAACATACATCTTCTTCATACTCGGATCTCTTTCATCGAACTGATCTAAGTACAATAAGACCCATTACTTAACCTATGTTTATAATCAGACGAAACCAACATTAAAAATCAATCACACACACAACGTTTTTGCCATATGATCCGACTTTTCCCTGATCTCAATTACCCATAGTTTCACAAACATGGAACCAGATTACTTCAGCTATGATCTACAGACATGTAAACACATTGCTTGACAAATCTATCAAACATAAATGGCACATATAATGATTACAGATAGAATCACTTAACAATATAATTCAAAATTTTATTGTAACTAAATCTTCGTTGCTTAATCAGCATAAAGCCATAAATTACAATCCCAGCTGGAATCATTTAACCATATCGTTTCGCAAGATCAAGCAGTAACCAATATATTTATTTCTTAATCGGCAGAAGTTAGAATTATAGTTAGAAGCATTTGAACATATTATATATTTCACAAGATCAATCAATTCATTTCAAATGTCAAAACCAAACTTGAACTTAAAACAAGATCTTGTTGAGTTCATACATAAAGTTAAGGCAAAGGTCTGGAACACCCATGTGTTACATATTCCAGTCAGACTCATCCATGGGGGGATCCATCAAGTCGTCAATAGAAATACGTTCTGAAGGATCAAAGCTTAGAAAATTTTCAAGTTCCATTACATTATCGGGATTAGAGCTACTATACTCAGCTTCAGGCACCATCGTTGGTTCTTCATATAATCTTGGAGTATCATGGTAGGAGTTCTGAAAATCATGTTGGAAAACTTCGTCCGTTAAAGTCTGTGAAAAAGTCATCGGATTTAGGTTGGTGTCCATCTGAACTGCTGGTGCA
The DNA here is from genome assembly GCA_019973895.1 of Chrysanthemum seticuspe. Classification (NCBI taxonomy): domain Eukaryota; kingdom Viridiplantae; phylum Streptophyta; class Magnoliopsida; order Asterales; family Asteraceae; genus Chrysanthemum; species Chrysanthemum seticuspe. The sequence continues at coordinate 251,976,158 of BPTQ01000001.1, read as the reverse complement.
AGACAAATCATGATGTCATCTAGTTGAACAACATGACCAGTAGCATCCTCCTCCTGAGGCAACACCATTGAAGAAGAACCAGAAGTGCCACTAGAAAATCTAATACTTTTTGTTGAACTTAGCAAGACTGATTTTGGTAATACCCGAAAGTTGAGCTCCCGCATTCAAACGGTGGTTGTATCAAATTTGAACCACAAAGCATAGGAATGTGTTGCATGGTAATTGAATTCAGGCTCGTATTCATGCTTATTGTTGGAAAAGTCTGAGAAGATCCCACGTGAACATTGTTAAGGTCTGATTGTTGATTCGATGTGAGCATAAACTGCACAGGTGCCACAATCTGAACATCGGTCCCTGAGTGATGACTACTTTCTTGAATTTGAACATGTTCAGGTCCATTTGATTGATAGCTTGCTTGGTCGGTCATTGATAGTCTTCTACGTCTGGGCGAAGGTTCCTCTTCAAGTCGGTGGTTTTGTTCTACGATTACCGCTTCTTGATCAGCCAAGTTATTGTCAGCATTTTGATTCGGTACCTTCTTGTAAATCTTACAAAGCACCCAATCAGTCATCTGCATAAACAAATTACTAAACATTGGTTGCAAATCATATGAATATATAAGGGATAAAAGATATTTTGTACAAGCAGAAGATACTACATACCTTGTTCTGTTCGTGTTATGTTTTCGGCTTTCTTTTGGGATATCAGGATTTTCCGTGGTATATTCTTGCATTAGCCAAGGTGTCTTGCGTTTCTTTTCGTCAATATAAACGAAAGATAATCTGCTTCCAACAACTCGATTGGTCACATCCTTCACCGCTGCACAAGTCTGGGATGTGTTAAAATTGTTAACCCAATATTCCTAACTCTAACCTTCAATTTAGTTGTTGTTTTGTCTTTCATTATATGTGCAGGGGGCTCTCGGTACTTCTCCTCAATCTCACTTATTATAAGTATATATTAAACCTCAATTAAAACGACGTCGTTTTTGGCACCTTGCTACAGTACAGCTACAGTGCTACAGTAACTGGGCCGGTGGGCCGGGCTGCTACAGTAAAAAAATATAACCGGCCTGCTACAGTAAAAAAAAAAAGATTATATTACTATTTATTAGTGCACAATCACCTCGGCTAAAAAATTCGCCCGCCCGAAAAAAAAAAAAAAAAAAAAAAAAAAAAGGATTATATATTATATTACTCCCTCCGTCTCAATTTAATTGTCCATATTTCTATTTTTGGATGTCTCAAAAAAATTGTCCACTTTCCCTTTTTAGTAAAAACTAGGGAATATAAAGGGGGAATATTCTATTTGTGTGGTTGAAAATTAAAGTTGCCCCACTTTTTTTAAACTTTGTGCTTTCTCTCTCATGACAATTAAATTGAGACGGAGGGAGTACTATTTATTAATTTATTAGTGCACAATCACCTCGGCTAAAAAATTCGCCCAAAAAAAAAAGATTATATTACTATTTATTAGTGCACAATCACCTCGGCTAAAAAATTCACCCGCCCGAAAAAAAAAAGAAAAAAAAAAAAAAAAAAAACAAAATTATATATTATATTACTATTTATTAATGCACAATCACCTCGGCTAAAAAATTCGCACGCCCGCAACGCGGCGGACCAATGCCAGTCTCGTAATTCTTTAAGATGGAATGGGCATAGCTGTCAAGGAGACAGAATATTCTGTCCATCATTCTCAATGTCCCCCATCCCTCTTTGTCTAATACTTTTCCCATGCTTATGAAGTGCCGTTGGAAGATAAAATAATTTGAGCACATGGGTCTAATATAAAAGAGTTGCTATCTTCTCTTTGTTGAAGATGGTACAGGCGTGACTGAAGACAGGAGAATATGCTGTCTTCTTTATTCTCTTGATTGTTTATTGTGCTATCCATACCTTTGTTCGACCGTTAGTTTTGATGATATTATTTTAGCTCCTGCTTCATGTATAAAACGGGGAGCTTACTTCACTTCGAGAGGAAAGAGGGGGTCTATGAGAGTCGTCTATGTTGTGAGCTGCTCCTCTTCTATCTCACGCAGATCCTGAGTTCTGATCTCAAGATCACTTTCATCATTTATTAGCTTAGATTTATATGTAAGACTATTATCAATTAGATAATAGGATCACACCAGTTTATCTGTGGTGATCTTCTGTTGTTGATTTCATTCCGCTGTGAACTCTGTATCATTTATATAAAGGCTTTTGTTCCTGCTTATCATGTTTTTCTACAGGATGCCCTCCAAGTACGCCATTCTTGGTTTGTCTATTCCGACGGATTCCATTAGGGTGTTTGTGCTCCGTCCAGGTCAAAAAGTACCATTTGTTTTCGCAAGACCGATATTCTGGTTTGGCTGTTATATCAAGAAACGTAAAATAGTTAACTTAGAAACAGATTAACGCGCAACAATTAAATGTCCAGACTTTAACAAACCAGTATATATATTGCATACATCATATCAATTACACAACATATATGATAACTCGATAACAATTTACTAACCTGTAAGTTCATCAGGACTACAGTCGTAAATATTGACCTCATAATAGCGGCAGTTGGGATGTCGTTTTCCTGTTTCAATCTTTGGTTTCAAGTAGTAAACAATGAGCTCCGGGTCGGTTGGACAAAAGCAATAGCCAGGTTCAAGCGTATCAGCATAATCATGGTCTTCTTGGTTATTGTATCGAATGATTTCTTGATTTATGACAGCCATTCGTCGTCAATAAAATGGGTCGTGACAACCATATAGTTTGTTTTTTTCATAACTACTTGTCCATGTATCGGTAGTCAAGTGAACGGTAGTGGTTGGCTTTGTTATATAAGCTAACAACTTGCGTGTTTCATCTAGGTAATATTTTGAAACATCCATATTCCATAGATAACTGTCTAGATGGCAACAAAAATATTTCATCAGAGGTATTTGTATATTCAACTAAAACCTCATGTTCAACAAACTTGCAAGGTATCTCACCAACAATAAACGTGTTAATCAATGTTTTTTTTATCCTACTTTCATCATGTTTATAGTTTTGTAAACTATTAGCACCTTCACCACTAGGATTTCTGTTAAAACTCTAAATAAGTTTGTTGTTGAATTTTGTTTTAGGGACATATATAGGATTAGAAGGACAAGGATGATGTTTTTGAAGACCCGAAGTACCGTTGGGACCTATGGGCTGCTAGAGTCTTATTGCATAACTTGCACAACGCCCTTCTTAACCCATCCTTCTTCACCTTAACAGGATCAAAATGTTGCCAAATCGAAACCCTCTACTTATTTGTTTTTGCATAAACTTCAAACTCTTCTTCTTTTTTGTCATCGTTTCTTTTTATTTTGCTACTTTGAGCTTTTGGATCTTTTGTTACAACAATCGAGTATTCAATATCATCACTCATCAATATTCAATATTGGGGTTTCTAACAACTTTGTCGCCTCTTTACATAAAACCAATGTATGCGAATTAGATACAAAATAAACTGACGTACACATGCTAACATATGCGAATTAGATATAATAACGATTCATGACTATGTATGCTTTACATACTGACAAGCGGTTATAAAAAACAAACTACGTGAATTAGACGTAATATGCGAATAACATACTGACATGCTAACAGAATTACATATTGATATGCTAACATATGTGAATTACATACATACATGCTAATATATGTGAGTTAAATAAACTAATGTGCGTTCATGCATTCATGATATACGTTAAATTTTTGTTTTTACATTCATTTTTAAGCTTTAAATACTAACAATCATATGCAAACTGTAAACAAAACAAATTTAACATGCCTCCATTTTTATCAATGATGATGACTGAGATGATTTACAGATTTAAACTTGATGATTTGAGTGATTAATAACACGTTAGGGTTTAATTTTTAGGATGGTTTATGAAGGATTTATAGTTGTCACAGTAGGTTTTTGGGGATTTAGTGTCTTTCTTTATGTTTGGCATATCAAGTTAACTATGTTATGTTATTATGAAAGCAGATCAAAACGATAGCAGAGCAAAAGTGTTAGAAATAAAATAGAAAAGAAAGAAAAAATATACAGACTGTCATCCTGTTTATGTTTAACTCAAGAAATTGTCAAAAAAAAAAGAATGAATAGTGAGTAGTGTTTGTTTATTGAGTATTGGCTAACGCCACTTTGTACATGTAATTAACTTAGATAATTAGCTTGCCACAAGTAAAAATTTCTCATATCCCTTACCCGTGTTTTTCCATACCCTACACCTAACGTTACAATCCTTTATAAAGACATCTTTGATAGTTTATCCTAGGCACTTACGCCAAAGCGGTGGAGGTTTGATCATCTATCAAGCTTAATCTATGTGCTATGATAGATAGTGAGTGTTCATTTTCTCGTTTTCATATTGTTATATCACTTATACACCCGAGAGATAGTGAGTGTTCATTTTCTCGTTTTCAAATATGTACGAGTTTAGAGGCAAATAACCCCTTAAAAACCTAAGAAATTACACCTCATCAAATATCCTCAAACCTAAGAAAAACCTAAGAAATTACACCTCATCAACGCGTTCGACAATAGTTCTAACAAGCACGAAAATTTATACTAGCACCTGACATAAGTGTCAGGATTCTCTCATCTCTCGAGTGTATAAGTGATATAACAATATGGAAACGAGAAATGAACACTCACTATGTGTCATACCACATATATTATCATAGGCTTAATAAAGGATCAAACCTCCACCGCTTTGATGTAAGCACTTTGGGTAGACTATCAAAGAGGCCTTTATAAAGGGTTGTAACATTATTTGTAGGGTAAGGAAAAACACATTTAAGGGATATGGGAAATTTTTACTCGTGGCAAGCTAATTATCTAAGTTAATTACATGTACAAAGTGGCGTTGCTAAGCAAATACTCGATAAACAAACACTACTCTCTGATGTTGCTTTTCTTGAGACTTTCTTGACTTAAAGATAAGCAAAATGGCAGTCCATATGTTTTTTCTTTCTTTTCTTTTTTCTTTTTTTATTTTCATTTCATCTTTTTTTTTTTTACATACACTTATGCCTTGCCATCGTTTTGATCGGCTTTTATAATAACAAAAGTTGTGTGTACCCACGTGCAACATTGTAGTCCTTGCAAAACTCCCGTCGATATATAGTCTAAATTGGGTCATGATGGTGATCTTGTTCATTACGCGCGTTGAGAGAATGCTGAGGGCACTCAGGTTATTTCCATGAGAGCACCACACATTTTTTCTACTAATTTTACTTTTTTTCTTACATTGTTTGTGTGTCCGCAAGACTTTCATTGGAGGTGACACCCCCCGCTACTATACACGTGGCTCCGCCCCTGCATAAGACCCGTTACTTGGATCACAATAACATTAGACCTTACATACTGTACTTAACCTATGTTTACAATCAGACGAAACCAACATCAAAAATCAATCACACACACAACGTTGAAATCTAAAAGGAGCTCCATATGCATTCTCCCTTGAAATCTCATCTGGAATGTGCCCTCAATGTCCTGAGGTATCTAAAAGGAGCTCCAGGAAAAGGTCTAAGGTACAATTACAGCAACTCTGAAAATCATCTTGAAGGATATAGTGATGCTGATTGGGCCAAATGTAAGAAAACCAGGAAATCTGTTACAGGTTATTGTGTTTTCTTTAATGATTGTTTAATCTCATGGAAAAGTAAAAAGCAAAACACTCTTTCAAAATCTTCCACAGAAGCAGAGTATAGATCTATGTCTACTGCTGCTTGTGAAATCATTTGGATTCAGAAAATCCTAAAAGATCTAAAAGTTGATATCAACCTTCCTGTTAATCTTTTTTGTGATAACAAATCTGCTTTACAGCTTGCTGTCAACCCTGTTTTTCATGAAAGATCAAAACATTTTGAAATTGATGTTCACTTCATCAGGGAAAAAATTGCTAGAGGTGTTATAAATGCTAAAAAGATTGGATCTTCAAACCAAACTGCTGACATTCTTACAAAGAACCTCCCTGTCTATCAACATAAATTTTTGTGTGAAAAATTGATATTGTTTGATATGTTTGCCCATCAGATTAAGGGGGAATGTTAAAATTTGGGGTAATAATCTGTGGCAAACATGTCACTCTATCAATTGCTAATGGCTTTCAAGCTATGTTCTTTGCAGGCATATTACAGGGGTTTAACATGGACAAAGCATAAGTGGTTTATAGTTCCAAGATTATCATTTCTGCTGAAGCCTCTCTTGTTCCTGCTGAAGCTCATTATTATAGCCGTTAGAGGGGTCTTAGTGTAACTTAATCCCCTATTTAATTAGTCCTGTATTCTAGGGTTACACACACTTGAGTGTGCAGTCTTTTGTATCACTCTCTTCTCTTCTCTTAGATCATTTCACTGATCTCGTCTTGTCTTTACATTCATATGATTATTGTCTCATTGACATTAATCTAATCTTGTAACATTTGATACTATTAATCTAAGCTGACTATTGCAGCTTAGATCTGAATAAAGGTTCTGTTGTTTATCTACTGTTGCCTATACTTTCGTACAGCCATATGATCCGACTTTTCCCGGATCTCAATTACCCATAATTTCACAAACATGGAACCAGACATGTAAACATATAACTTTACAAATCTATCAAAAATAAATGGCGCATATAATGATTACAGTTAGAAGCGCGTAACAATAAAATTCAAAAGATCAATCATAAATTTATGATAACTAAATCTTTGTTGCTTAATCAACATAAATTACAATCCCAGCTGGAATCAGTTAACCATATCGTTTAGCAAGATCAATCAGTAACCAATATATTTATTTCTTAATCGGCAGAAGTTAGAATTATAGTTAGAAGCATTTGAACATATTATATATTTCACAAGATCAATCAATTCATTTCAAATGTCAAAACCAAACTTGAGCTTAAAACAAGATCTTGTTGAGTTCATACATAAAGTTAATTGAAAAGTATGGAACACCCATGTGTTACATATTCCAGTCAAACTCATCCATGGGGGGATCCATCAAGTCGTCAATAGAAATACGTTCTGAAGGATCAAAGCTTAGAAAATTTTCAAGTTCCATTACGCTATCGGGATTAGAGCTACTATACTCAGCTTCAGGCACCATCGTTGGTTCTTCATATAATCTTGGAGTATCATGGTAGGAGTTCTGAAAATCTTGTTGGAAAACATCGTCCGTTAAAGTCTGTGAAAAAGTCATCGGATTTAGGTTGGTGTCCATCTGAACTGCTGGTGCAGGACAGGTCATCATGTCATCTAGTTGGACGACATGACCAGTAGCATCCTCCTCCTGAGGCAACACCATTGAAGAAGAACTAGAAGCGCCACTAGAAAATCTAATCCTTTCTGTTGAACTTGGGCAAGACTGATTTTGGTAATACCCGAAAGTTGAGCTCCCGCATTCAAACGGTGGTTGCATCAAATTTGAATCACAAAGCATAGGAATGTGTTGCATGGTGATTGAATTCGGGCTCGTTTTCATGCTTATTGTTGGAAAAGTCTGAGAAGATCCAACATGAACATTGTTAAGGTCTGATTGTTGATTCGATGTGAGCACAAACTGCATAGGTTCCACAATTTGAACATCGGTCCCTGAGTGATGACTACTTTCTTGAATTTGAACATGTTCAGGTCCATTTGATTGATAGCTTGCTTGGTCAGCCATTGATAGTCTTCTACGTCTGGGAGAAGGTTCCTCTTCAAGTCGGTGGTTTTGTTCTACGATTGCCTCTTCTTGATCCGCCAAGTTATTCTTGGCATTTTGCTTCGGTACCTTCTTGTAAATCTTACAAAGCACCCACTCAGTCATCTGCATAAACAAATTACAAAACATTGGTTGCAAATCATATGAATATATAAGGGACAAAAGATATTTTGTACAAGCAGAAGATACTACATACCTTGTTCTGGTTCGTGTTATGTTTTCGGCTTTCTTTTGGGATATCAGGATTTTTCGTGGTATATTCTTGCATTAGCCAAGGTGTCTTGCGTTTCTTTTCGTCAATATAAACTAAAGATAATCTGCTTCCAACAACTCGATTGGTAACATCATCCTTCACCGCTGCACAAGTCTGGGATGCCCTCCAAGTACCACCATTCTTGGTTTGTCTATTCTGACGGTTTCCGTTAGGGTGTTTTTGCTCCGTCCATGTCAAAAAGTACCATTTGTTTTCGCAAGACCGATATTCTGGTTTGGCTGTTATATCAAGAAACGTAAAATACTTAATTTAGAAACAGATTAAGGCTCAACAATTAAACGTCCAGAGTTTAACAAGAAACCAGTATTGCATACATCATATCAACTAGACAACATATATGATAACTCGATAACAATTTACTAACCTGTAAGTTCATCAGGACTATAGTCGTAAATATTGACCTCATAATAGCGGCAGTTGGGATGTCGTTTTCCTGTTTCAATCTTTGGTTTCAAGTAGTAAACAATGAGCTCAGGATCGGTTGGACAAAAGCGATAGCCAGGTTGAAGCGTATCAACATAATCATGCTCTTTTTGGTTATTGTATCGAATGATTTCTTGATTTATGACAGCCATTTGAGTCGAATCAAGCAAAGGTTACGAAGTAATATCCCAAAAGGTTTAAGAATTAGAAGAAAGTTGATCGGATGATGATTGATAATAAGTTATACATGCATGCATGGATATTTATATAGTCATGGGTACGTGATAAGCAAGCCAATACGCATTAACGTATTTTTCTTAACTGCTCACTTTTACCGATATTAATAAAATATGTGTGTTTTAAAGGTTGTTATATAGGATAGACATGTTGGGACGTATACATTATTTTGCACGAATATCAGTTAGATATGACCGGAAACCTATTTCATATAGTTATATTCATATTTGCAATTGATGCTTCTTTATTCAGATTACGCTTGGTGTTGTTGCCATGTGACATATTATGTTTATGTATGTTTGCTATTAACTGCAAGAAAACTTCTTATTAGTGACACACGTGTATCTATCACTAAGATTTCCATCATATCAGAATAGTTCGATATATAGTAGGTTACTGTGTGACAACTCGTAATTTCAGGTCATTTTACAAACATTGAAAATTTCACTATTCATCTCGGGAATTTACTATTCACGGGTTACTATTCAAAATTTTACTATTCACCGTTTTTGGAGTCGAAGTAATATTTGGAGAACGTATTTCAAATATTTACTATTCACGTAACACTATTCATTTCCGGAGAAAATCACGATTCATGAGTCACTATTTATCATTTTTCGTAAATTAAGTTTACGAGTATCAAATACGCGTAACCTGGAGGGTTAAGCTGCGTATTCATGAACATATCATCAAGGACATTTCACATAGACTAGATTTAGTCTACATATCATCAATAACATCATTTCATATCTATATTATGCATGGGTTTGCATTTTTCATTAAACGTTTATTTTCCTATTAAATAAACGCCATCGTGTAAACATTTATTTTGAATATTTATCCGACACTTCCAAAAATAATCCTAATATATTTTTATACTCATTTTAAAACTATAAAAATTATATTATTATTTTACCCGATGTTTTCAATTTATTTTGAATATAAATTGTTATATTTATAAAATTTACGACGGTTTTCGTAAATTCAACTCGATAATTATTATTCACTCAATTCCTATAAGAAATGTATTTTTATAATTTTTACGGGTTCAATATATCTTATTTTGTTCTGTTAAAATTTATTTTTAGTTAACGCTACACTAAATACATATTTATACCTACAAATTACACATTTTATTTACACTTAAATACTTAACTCATTGAAAATACAAGGCCGGCCACTCTTAGTCATATATGTAACCAAATTGAGTTTCTCTACTTCATGTACACCTATACACATATTAAGGAGATATTTGTATGATATTTTCTTTTCATTAGATATTACTTCACAAAACACATAGACAACACATTCTATAGGTGAAATAAACCCAAAAACTCTCTCCATTTCTCTAAAAAAATTCGGCCAAGCAAGAACACATGAAGAATTCATAAGATTTTCAAGCTACAAGTATTTATCAAGTTCTATTAGTGATCTATGTTAAGGTTTTGAAATAAAAACCTATAGATTAATAAGGTTTTCATCACTTTCTTTCACATAATCATTCAAGTAAGCTTTTCATGATTTTTATTATTCTTACATATTCATCTTCATGTTATTTCATCATTTTTGCAAGAATCATGCATGTTACATATGGGTTTATACCACTTTTGTTGATTTTATTACTTATTATGTAATATAATTATCCTATAATGAATCCCTTTAAACATATCACTTTTGGTGATGTTTAGGAACCCATGACACCCTAAGAAGGTGTATGGTAGGATTTGAATAGCTTCGGAGTTGTTTTGAATTGGTTAGAATAGGTTTTGCGCGATAAAAACTCATTTCGACAACTATAATTAAGGGTCTGTTGGTATTTTGAAAATCTGGAAAATCCGACAGTTGGTAAAATATTTTGGGCTAGATATTTGGAAAATATACTTTAAAACGAAAACGTGGCCACTTGAACGGATTAAAACGGAGTTATAACGAAGAAGTTATGCTATTTTCAAGTTAACGACGAAAACTATATTTCTGAAAAACTGACCTGCTGTTACTAATCGTTTAACTGATAAAATTTTGTAACAAACTGACCTTTGAAAGTATTTTTACATGAAACTAGACTCAATTATCTTCGAAATGACGGGTGGCTCGACCCGTGATGATTTACGGTTAAAAAGATATGATTTTTACAAGTTTGTTCTCCAAATTTGTTCTCCAAATTATTTTAACCCATTTTGGAACAAACGGGTCAAGAAATGACCATGTTGAGGGTCGTTTTTAACATAGATGGGATACTTTTTATAAAGAGATGTCTTCTAGTAAAAGTAAGTTCACCGAGCCTATTTTCCAAAATGTCCAACCGTTCGTCAAACGGAGTTGTAACGAGTAAGATACGGTCATTTAAACTTTGCCGAAAACCAACCTTAAACGATATTTTGGACTAAAGTACCATACTTAACCTATATTTATCTTTGTGATCGATACCTCTAGGATGGAAACTTATGTACTAAAACTTTGAGATAATGATACAAGCTTCCCAAAACCGTTGAGTTCGTTTCCTAACACTCGACGTGCACCATTTTACGACTAGCTTTTCGAGGCCATTTTAGTCACTTTCATGAAATTTCAACGACATTATTTTACGACGAAAAGTTATAATTTCACAATAAATCATTAAATGATTATCGTAGGATATCATTTCAACGTAAATACTTGTAAAGTATTTTATAACATGACGAGATGTCATAAACATATATTTCGACGATAAACATTATTGTCAAACGTACAAGTGGTATAGATTGCATGTGGATTTGCATGCACGACATTGTTTCATGATTTACATTAGAACATATCATTCATAATAGGTCATGGTCAGAGGTTGCTCCTCATTTCAGTATTGCCATTATATCATCATTATCATTGCAACAGGTGAGTTTTCATAGCCCCGATTTATTCAAGTTTTTACTTATTTCAAACCTACGGGGGAGAATAAATTGTACATCATTTTATTACGATGCCAAGTATATCAAATTAATTACATTGCTTAAGTTACCTCATTGCCAGTTAAATGTCTCCATTTCATGAACATGAACCGTTAATTTCATAGAAGCGTGAGTGAGTGGATAGATCTATCGAGGGTGACACCTCCATCCGGGTTGGCGGATTCCAACCGGACGGATGCATTTCATGTCATTATCATTATTTGAGTTTTTTGGCAAACACTCTGTTGGGGCGAACATCAGTCAAGCTTCGGTGTCATGGACTTATAGCAATTGTATCATTTTTGTGGCGACATTGTCATACATAATTTATACTTGTGGTAGTCGTATTAAACATTTTCTTGAACTCTATGAACTCACTCAACCTTTGTGTTGACACTTTTAGCAATGTATTTTCAGGTAACTAAGGCATTCACTTCACGGCATGCATGTGGACATATCATAGAGTTGCGGTGACGACGCGTCTCACATGGGATTTATACACATTAAAAACATCGTTTGACTTGTACCAAACTTATTTTCCGCACTTAGTAACTTTCATTTGGGACCTATCTTTGTAACTCTGATGTTTTTATTAAATCAAGCGATGTATTTTCCAAACGACACTTTAGGTCGTTCAATATAACTGTGATTGTGATGCTATGACAGTCTATCCCCAGGAATTCCATTCCGCTGCAAAACAGGTAATTTAGAGGTGTGACAGATTGGCATCAGAGCTTCGGTTATAGAGAACTAGGTTGCATCATTGACCCTAGACTATAACTACATCATCATAGCATCTCATCATTTCATCATAAGTGCATAGTCACTATACATGCGGTTTCATACGCACATTTTGCGAGTTATTTACTTTCATTTCAAAATCGATTGTCACATAGATGCCTTCAAATACTCATCCCATCATACTCACATCATTTTGACATGGAGAATGCCCTGTCATTCCCTATCACAATTTTAACATCAGTTGACTTTACACCAGCCTTACCACACATATTATCCGATGTGGACACTGAACCCTTTGAGAAGGGAGAAGTTGCACCTACACCATCACGATCACCATTGATTCACTGTAGGATCAGGACAATTTTTATCATTCAGTTGGGATAGATCATACCATTTGGTAGAACTTATAGGCTTAGTCCTAATGAACCTATTTTCTTAACTCACCACAAGGATTTTCATTATCATCATTCTTATCATTTTCATCATTATCATTTTGAGCACCATCCGTACCATCACATCTTATACACGATACTCATACATCTGACTTGCAGCTTGGGAAGCGTGCATGATTTGACACATCATTACCATCTATCACTAAGATTATAGACATTGCACTATCTCATTGGTTTGAGGACTGTGAGAGTTCTAGGGCTATTGCTGCTAGACCGCCTACTACTCCTACACTTGAAACACGATTTGACCATCAACAGGAACATATAATAGGTACCTTTCAATCTTATGTAATCTTTATCCCTTATTAACTCCACGATAATCACAACCTTTGTTCATTTCATTCCTTATTCCAATTGCCTAAATTTTCAATCATTTCGCGATAATACATCACTATCTTACTAAGGGTTAGGCCAACTTTATTTTTGACCAATTAAGAGACTATTATCACTCTATGAGGTTCTCCCATGTATCCTACAAACCATTCAACAAATTTTATTTCAAGTTATTTTGCTACCATTTCACTAAATTATTTCACTTAATTTTATTTCAATCTATTCTACACTATCTTAGAAACATTATTTCATAAAGTTTTAAAACAAATTTGTTTCGTTACCACCCTATCAATTGGCTTTCAGTCATTTTATCAACTATTTAATACCATCATGCGAAACGATTTTCATGTTACTCTGAAAAATCATTGAGCCATTATCTTACAAAACAAAACGTTGAATACCATTTAAAACTTTGGAGAAACATAATACCATTTCAACAAAACCAAGCATCACATCATTTGTCCTCAATTATACATGGCCTGATCACCTATGTATAATTCAGGAAGAATTATGTCATGAAAGTAACAAGCATCATTTCAAATCTCTTAAAACAATCTTCACTCAAAAGCAAAGCTTTGTAATCAGATAAATTGTTCATAAACATTTCTTTTTGTTAACACTCTATAGATTCTTATATCATTCATCACTCACTCAACCAATAAGTTAGAATTTGACGAGTTACCTTTTTAGGAAAGGTTTTCTATACCATCTATAAGCAGGATTCCTCGATACAAGAAAACAATGAAAGGATTTCAGATTTCCTCACAAGGACTAGAAGTAGGTAGCGAGATCTTTCAAAACCTAACAAAAATCTTAAAGACATCACGAGACATTCCGAACCACTATTTTGGACTAGAAGTCAAATTATATCATTTCAAAAGTACTAGCTAGACCGAGTTACAAGATTTAGTATGAAGCGAATACACACTAAGCAACACTATAGGGATCAACCAAGTCTTCTATCTGAGACTACAGAACATTCCATTAAACATGGCCCCAACAATATGTGAACTTTCCTACAATGAGTTTCCCTTAAAGGAAAATTTTGGTTAAATTTAGGTTATCAATATAAACTTCCCCTAAGGCATTGTGTTCTCTAGAAATTACAGATAGCCTCACTTTCATATCAAGAGATACAACAGGTTTGAACATGTCGGACAATCTATGACTCTCCATCTACAAGTGAAATTAGAACAAACATTCTTCGACATGGTATGAGCTGATAGCTATTTTCTGGCTAGCATGATAACAATCTAAGTGATGAAATATTTTGGAAGCACTCAATATCGAAACAAATCCTGGAAATCAATCACCACACCACATCACTTAAATATTTAAGGTTTTGTGACTTTACAACATAGAGCATGGAAACACTTCGATAATTAAACAATAAACATTTTAGTCATGGGGACCAAACGCCTTAGGCAAGTAAGATTCAAATCATGACATTCACTGGAACGAGAAACGAGAGGAATCACAATTGTTACCCATAATCTATTCTTTTCAATAAGGTCATTTTTCGACAGACTTAACATTTTTAAATTTGGCAAGAGACACGTGGTATCAATTCCTGTTGTACCTATTATAAGCTATTCGATTCACCTTAGGCTCCTGATAATCATTTCAATCTTCCCATGGAACCTATTAGGACATGAGTACTGCCTATTATCCTCAGCTCAATGGATAGAGCGAGAGAACAATTCAAACATTTGAAGATATGCTTAAAGCATGTGTGATTTTCTAGAAATGATTAGGCAAATAATTCTTCATCGAACAAATTGCTTTACAACAATAGTTAGCACCTGAACATGTTGACTACACCAATTGATGCACTCTATGGTTGAGGCGTCAATCACTTATTTACGGGCAAAAATCAGGAAAGTCCAACTCACTAGTCAATGACTCATTCATGAAACAACACAGAAATCATACAAATCAAAAATCAGTTACAAATAACAACATATGGCTAGATAAGCTACGTCGATGTACGACGCAAAATATTGGAAGTATGTTCCATAAGTCGCAAACCATTAGAATCTCAAGTGGGCAACAGATTATGTTCAAAGTCCCGTCTTGGAAAGGCGCGGTACGATTCAGAAAACATTGGACGACCCAATGCGACTCAAATACCCTCATCTTTTCACAAGTAACAATGTAGAACCTAACATGGACTGAATTCAGGGACTGAATTCCTTTTTGGTTGGGCGAATGTGACAACTCGTAATTTCAGGTCATTTTACAAACATTGAAAATTTCACTATTCATCTCGGGAATTTACTATTCATGGGTTACTATTCAAAATTTTACTATTCACCATTTTTGGAGTCGAAGTAATATTTGGAGAACGTATTTCAAAAATTTACTATTCACGTAACACTATTCATTTCCGGAGAAAATCACGATTCATGAGTCACTATTTATCATTTTTCGTAAATTACGTTTACGAGTATCAAATACGCGTAACCTGGAGGGTTAAGCTGCGTATTCATGAACATATCATCAAGGACATTTCACATAGACTAGATTTAGTCTACATATCATCAATAACATCATTTCATATCTATATTATGCATGGGTTTGCATTTTTCATTAAACATTTATTTTCCTATTAAATAAACGCTATCGTGTAAACATTAATTTTGAATATTTATCCGACACTTCCAAAAATAATCCTAATATATTTTTATACTCATTTTAAGACTATAAAAATTATATTATTATTTTACCCGATGTTTTCAATTTATTTTGAATATAAATTGTTATATTTATAAAATTTACGACGGTTTTCGTAAATTCAACTCGATAATTATTATTCACTCAATTCCTACAAGAAATGTATTTTTATAATTTTTACGGCTTCAATATATCTTATTTTGTTCCGTTAAAATTTATTTTTAGTTAACGCTACACTAAATACATATTTATACCTACAAATTACACATTTTATTTACACTTAAACAATTAACTCATTGAAAATACAAGGCCGGCCTCTCTTAATCATATATGTAACCAAATTGAGTTTCTCTACTTCATGTACACCTATACACATATTAAGGAGATATTTGTATGATATTTTCTTTTCATTAGATATTACTTCACAAAACACATAGACAACACATTCTATAGGTGAAATAAACCCAAAAACTCTCTCCATTTCTCTAAAAAAATTCGGCCAAGCAAGAACACATGAAGAATTCATAAGATTTTCAAGCTACAAGTATTTATCAAGTTCTATTAGTGATCTATGTTAAGGTTTTGAAATAAAAACCTATAGATTAATAACGTTTTCATCACTTTCTTTCACATAATCATTCAAGTAAGCTTTTCATGATTTTTATTATTCTTACATATTCATCTTCATGTTATTTCATCATTTTTGCAAGAATCATGCATGTTACATATGGGTTTATACCACTTTTGTTGATTTTATTACTTATTATGTAATATAATTATCCTATAATAAATCCCTTGAAACATATCACTTTTGGTGATGTTTAGGAACCCATGACACCCTAAGAAGGTGTATGGTAGGATTTGAATAGCTTCGGAGTTGTTTTGAATTGGTTAGAATAGGTTTTGCGCGATAAAAACTCATTTCGACAACTATAATTAAGGGTCTGTTGGTATTTTGAAAATCTGGAAAATCCGACAGTTGGTAAAATATTTTGGGCTAGATATTTGGAAAACATACTTTAAAACGAAAACGTGGCCGCTTGAACGGAATAAAACGGAGTTATAACGAAGAAGTTATGCTATTTTCAAGCTAACGACGAAAACTATATTTCTGAAAAACTGACCTGCTGTTACTAATCGTTTAACTGATAAAATTTTGTAACAAACTGACCTTTGAAAGTATTTTTACATGAAACTAGACTCAATTATCTTCGAAATGACGGGTGGCTCGACCCGTGATGATTTACGGTTAAAAAGATATGATTTTTCCAAGTTTGTTTCTCCAAATTTGTTCTCTAAAATTTGTTCTCCAAATTATTTTAACCCATTTTGGAACAAACGGGTTAAGAAATGACCATGTTGAGGGTCGTTTTTAACATAGATGGGATACTTTTTATAAAGAGATGTCTTCTAGTAAAAGTAAGTTCACCGAGCCTATTTTCCAAAATGTCCAACCGTTCGTCAAACGGAGTTGTAACGAGTAAGATACGGTCATTTAAACTTTGCCGAAAACCAACCTTAAACGATATTTTGGACTAAAGTACCATACTTAACCTATATTTATCTTTGTGATCGAGACCTCTAGGATGGAAACTTATGTACTAAAACTTTGAGATAATGATACAAGCTTCCCAAAACCGTTGAGTTCGTTTCCTAACACTCGACGTGCACCATTTTACGACTAGCTTTTCGAGGCCGTTTTAGTCACTTTCATGAAATTTCAACGACATTATTTTACGACGAAAAGTTATAATTTCACAATAAATCATTAAATGATTATCGTAGGATATCATTTCAACGTAAATACTTGTAAAGTATTTTATAACATGACGAGATGTCATAAACATATATTTCGACGATAAACATTATTGTCAAACTTACAAGTGGTATAGATTGCATGTGGATTTGCATGCACGACATTGTTTCATGATTTACATTAGAACATATCATTCATAATAGGTCATGGTTAGAGGTTGCTCCTCATTTCAGTATTGCCATTATATCATTATTATCATTGCAACAGGTGAGTTTTCATAGCCCCGATTTATTCAAGTTTTTACTTATTTCAAACCTACGGGGGAGAATACATTGTACATCATTTTATTACGATGCCAAGTATATCAAATTCATTACATTGCTTAAGTTACCTCATTACCAGTTAAATGTCCCCATTTCATGAACATGAACCGTTAATTTCATAGAAGCGTGAGTGAGTGGATAGATCTATCGAGGGTGACACCTCCATCCGGGTTGGCGGATTCCAACCGGACGGATGCATTTCATGTCATTATCATTATTTGAGTTGTTTGGCAAACACTCTGTTGGGGAGAACATCAGTCAAGCTTCGGTGTCATGGACTTATAGCAATTGTATCATTTTTGTGGCGACATTGTCATACATAATTTATACTTGTGGTAGTCGTATTAAACATTTTCCTGAACTCTATGAACTCACTCAACCTTTGTGTTGACACTTTTAGCAATGTATTTTCAGGTAACTAAGGCATTCACTTCACGGCATGCATGTGGACATATCATAGAGTCGCGGTGACGACGCGTCTCACATGGGATTTATACACATTAAAAACATCGTTTGACTTGTACCAAACTTATTTTCCGCACTTAGTAACTTTCATTTGGGACCTATCTTTGTAACTTTGAATGTTTTTATTAAATCAAGCGATGTATTTTCCAAACGACACTTTAGGTCGTTCAATATAACTGTGATTGTGATGCTATGACAGTCTATCCCCAGGAATTCCATTCCTCGCAAAACAGGTAATTTGGGGGTGTGACACTATGGTCCATAGATAAATATAATAAGTAACCACACAAATGACACAAGACCCCAAATTCATGGTCGTTGTATCTTTTGAAGAAGTATCGTGTCTTTATTAGTCGAGTTATGTATCGTGCCCACGTTCATGTTTTATGTTTTAGCATTGTTTAAGGGCTTAGCCCAAACCTTTCCAACCCTTCATTAAAAACACGTCTCCACCAAAAATCCGAATTTGATGTCATTTCCTTTTATACTTCTTTATTCTGATTACGCTTGGTGTTGTTGCCTACCTATCATGTTGACGCGATGATCGGTGCCAAAACAACAAACTAAGAAACTATCGACAAAGCATAAACCATCGCTAGCATTGAAGTATGCATCCCCCCCCCCCCCCCGCCTCTCCACCTAGATAAAGTAAATTATAACTCCAGGGGTGAAGTTTCTCCCCGTTTTGCAAGACTCATGACGTCCAAAAACCTTTTGTTGCCTCTTCGAGCACAGTCACACCTAATTTCATGAAAAGCAACTCCCTCATTGTTAGTTGTATGCCACGATATCACCAAAACTATTTGATATGGTATTGGATCCCGACGTCTCTGCCTTCACTATATGGGATCGTTTAAAGAAATTTTTCCATGATAACAAGGATAAGTGTCATTATAGTTGGACAACAAGATACATATAATGTGTCTCGGTAATCAAATGGTCTCGGACTACTTCTAGGAAGTCATGAACAAGGCGGACCAGCATGCTGATTTATGGTCACGCATTAATAATTCTAACATCTTCATCTATGCACGCAATGGTCTCGGTAATAAATTTTTCCACATCGCTCTTATTGTTTGACATCGTGATAAACCACCCGATTTTGAGACCACTCGGTCCATGGTTTTGTTGAAAGAAATCTTCTAAATAAAGAGGAGGAGGTGGAGGAGAAGTCCTCGTTGTCTAACACTAGGTCTTCTCCCACCATCATTATTGCCTCTACCTCACCGCAACAACACTCAAATACCATGGGTTCTTTGGGTCTTGAACAATGTCGGAACTTTACCCGTGATGCACGTACATATGGGACTCATGCCAATTTGTGCATGTAGACCATGAATTAAGACCTATAAGATCTCAATCTTCCATGAATACTACAATAAATCGTGGAAATGGTTTCTCTAGTCTAAGGAGCAATAGATCCCAAAATACTAACCATGTTCTGTCCAGCTCACGTAAAAAGGCCGATTCACAGACTCCACCGGCCTAGCAGACCCAACCTGTCGTACCTTATTACCACTCCAACCCATCCGCAAGCAGACCCACCCAAACTCCACCTACCATGCCCAATTTGCAGAAGTCCAAGCCATATTTACAGCAGCCTCATAAGGAATTCAAACATACGTTCTTAGGGGGTTATTTAAGCCATAAATCGGCTCATTTGGTATCCGTTAATAATTTAAATCGTTCCTTTTCACATTTTAGGTCTTTTAGAAGCAAAATGCTGGAATGAAGCATATTTGGACGAAAATGAGCGAAAACATGAAGAAAATGGCAAAGTCAAGATCAAAGGCCATTCAGCAAGCCAGACAGCGTCCCAACCAAAGGGTGACGCCGTCCCTCATAAAGAAATCTTATCAGAATACAAGCGACGGCTTAGAACAAATTCTGGTTCTACAACCTGATGGCATCACGCCTAAACTCTGGAAGGCGTCTCCCACATTTTCCACACCAGATGCCCAAGAACCAATCTCAGACGACGTCCTTCATGAAGACTGATGGCGTCACACTTCTCAACTGACGCCGTCCCAACGATGAATTGGCCCAAACGAAACCCTAATGACGGCGACCTGACGGCGTCATTAGCAAAAGGTGACGCCGTCGCATTTGTAAATCTATGTATAGAATTCGATTTTTCTATATTTTAAGAGGTAGAACTTTGGAGAGCAAACCATAATTTAGTTGTAGTCCGACTTGGACAATATTTTAGGGTTCCATACCCTTATTTACATCATAAGATAAGTTTGTTAATCCATAATATCATTATGTCTACCTCATGTTTAATTGTATGTATGTATGTTTGCTTGTTTACTATCAGTAGCTAAATTATCTTTGTGTTTGCTTAGATCTATGAAACCTAGTTGTTAAATATTGTTAGGTTCCCTATGACAAAACGAAATACAATGCACCAACTAAGATGAGGATGTGACAATTCAACCGACCAATAAAAGATAACTAGGGAGTAAGATCATCTAAGTAAAGACATTTTTAATTATCATAAGAGCACACCTACATTAGCATAATATATCCTTAGTTCAAGTAGTTAATTAGTAAGTAGTAATTAAAAGTAGTTAAAATTGATTGAAGTACCACCCCCCACTCCTATACCCTGAGATATTTACCTTGCTTTCTAAAAACATAAAAATACCAAATAGGATTCCCCTCAACCTTACCTTCTCATCAAACATCTCTTTCTAGCATCTCTATTCCCTTAGAGAACGAATCAACCCCCTGGGCTTACCCTATACTACACTACAATGATTAGGTACACTGCCTAGAGGGTTGAAAAACTTGCTCGTAGAAAAGGAAGTCTTTTCGACCCCGAAACCCTCGCATCAAGTTTTTGGCGCCGCTGTCGGGGAATAGAATAGCTAGTTAGATTTCTATCTCGTTTAGGTCTAGTCGCTTGATTCCTGTCAAGTGAGCTTTTTTCTATTTTTATTAGCTTTCTTGTAGTCTATTTTTTTCTTTGTGTTCTTGTTCGTAATCTCATCACTTTTCATCATGGAAGGTGATAACCCACCCAACAACGATCCACCATATATTCCACCTCCAAACCAACTCCGCGCTCGTATCTATAGTGAAATTAGGGAGCTTAGGAAATTGAATAGGATAATTGAAAATGCACTCGAGAAAGCACTTAAAGAGACAACTAGTACATTAGATAGCAATTCCACCATGAGTGATGATTCGGATGATGAGCTTTAGGAAGGAGATTATAGGGTGCTAGAAATTAAGGAGGGTAATGAGGAAGAGGAACTTAATGAGTATTTTGAGTCATACCTCAAAGGAAAAGAAATCTCCTATCATTATAATGTAGTTAATAGCCCACGACCAGCTTTTTCACCCATGCATAAAAAAGGATGACTCTAGGAACATTAAGATACCGTGCATGATTGGTTACTTATATAGGGATCACACTTGCATTGACTATAAGGCTCCTATGAACATAATGTCTAGGCTCTATTACAATTGGATCATGAGTGAAAAGCTAGGACCTATGAAGGATCCCTTTTTCCCTAAATAATTAAGTAACTTTGTTGGGAGAGCTAGAGGATTGCATGTCTTTATAGGTAATTTCACATATAGGTGTAATGTCATGATCTTGGAGGATGTTAGAGGCATCATTGATGGATTCTGATGGATCTAAACACACACCTTGTGTTAGTGATATTTTGAGTATATTAGTAAGCACGCGGAATATACTTAATAATACTTAGAAGACAGATTATATGATGTAATGTAAGTAAGAACAATAAACACAAAGCTCCAATATTATTAAGAAATAATACGAGTGATCTTGCTTATCACTAGGGTTACACCTTGAAGCTAATATGAATAATATGTATGTTAAACAATGACCTAGGATCTCCTTTTATAGCACAAGGAGTCCTTCACAAGATAAGTATAAACCTAACAATATAGAATATACACAAGATCTTTTCTATACTTATCAATATACAGATACATAACAATTATCCTAATAGCAGTGATAATAATGATACTGGCAGTGGTAACGAGTTTCCACTGCTAGTGTAATCGTTAGCAGTGTTAACCGCAAGCATATCAGTGGTAACTTTATCTTTAGTCCCAACAATCCTCCCCTAAACTTATGATTTCTCTGCAAATCAATAAGTTTCTTCAATCTGCATCTTCTATAAGGATTTGGGGAATTCTTTGAAACACTTCATCTTCTTCTCAATGCTTGAATAGCTCTTGAACACTGATCTTGAAGCATGAGTAACAATGCTTTGACCTTATCACTATCTTCATGAACTCTTATAGTAGTACACAGTATCACAGTGAGAGTTCCAGCTCTGAGTGGATATTCTTTCTCAGCAAGCATGAATGCATCTACTCCATTTGTTGTAGAAACATGATGAACTTTACATGAATCATAGTAGAACCATTTAGTACCAGGACATG
Organism: Chrysanthemum seticuspe; assembly: GCA_019973895.1. NCBI lineage: Eukaryota > Viridiplantae > Streptophyta > Magnoliopsida > Asterales > Asteraceae > Chrysanthemum > Chrysanthemum seticuspe. The sequence continues at coordinate 251,953,414 of BPTQ01000001.1, read as the reverse complement.
AACATGAAAATTTCCAGAAATCATCATTAGTATCTGGTTCATAGAGCCTTCTAAGATTAACCCATAACTGCATCTCCTTCATATCTTTGAGATCTTCAGCATCAAACCTTTCTTGAACTAATTTCCATAATGTGTCAAGATCATCTCTGTCACAAGCTTTGATGAGATCTTCAAATTGAATTAATGATGAAGTTTCACCACCTAGCCTTGTAATCTTCCATTTTGGAGCAAAATTAATAGCAGCAAACACTTCCCAGTCAATGATAGGATGTCTGACTTGCAGTGGTTCAGGATAAAAGTCTTCTTCTTCTATCACAATCATTTCAGTCAGTTGTTCTTCAGTGAATTTCTCAGTTGGAACTTCTTGTTCTTCAGCAAACTTTGTCTTCTTAAATGTCTGAGATTCACTATCTTTGGCCTTTCTCTTCAAATTAGGATACCTTCTTGCTTCTTCTTCAGAGTCCATTGGAATAAAATCTTTATCTTGTCTTTGAACTCTGTAGTAGATACTTTTAAATTTATCATCAGGCATTCCTATGAATTGATGTCTTTTCCAGCCACCAACCTTCCAACAATAATTTTTCATCATTGAAATCACCTGTGCCTTTGTTGGTTGTCTTGGTTTCTTTTGGCCCTTCTTGACTGAAACAATAGCATCTTGAAGTGCTTGATTATTCTTCATTTGAATAAAGTCCTTTAACTGTCCTGTTCTTTGATCTTCAGTTAAAGACTTATCAGCCACTAGGTCAATTGCTTTCTTCTTGATCACTGGATCATTTGCAATCAAGAAATCAATTTCTTCTTCAGTAGGTACATAGCTGAACTCTGGAGTCTTCTCTCTGAATCTTGTAGGTGGAACGGTGGAAAGTGGATCTTCCATTCTACCCGGCCTTTTAGCCTCCATAAAGCTTGCAATCTCCAATTCTTCAAGCTTTTTCTTTTCAGCAACTTCAACTTCATAAATCTTTCTTGCAACTTCAGCATCATGAGCAATCTGAACTTGTTCTTTCTTTGAAACCTTTCTTCTTGTTTGCTCCTTGCTTTGCATAACAGCTTTACCTTTGTCTTTCTTCTGGTTATCAATTTCTTCACTTGCAGTGGCAACATCATGTCCAGCAGTGGGAACATTTGGCTCTGCAGTGGAAATTAGATCAGTGGTAAAATCAGCAGTTGCAGTACTAAAAATATCTTGCTCTATTTGCTCTTCTTAAGTATCAGCTTCCTCTGCACCTTTACTAGAAACACCTTCATCTTCAAAATCAATTCTCCTCCCCTGAGTTTCAGCATCTGTTTTTCTCCCGTGTTTGGGAAAATTTCCCAAATCTTTATTAAAATCTGCTGAATCACCATCATCAGGTGAGGATGGAGATGATATCACTAGCTTTGCAGTTTTCCTCTTCTTTTTCAACCTCTGCAACTCTTCCTTTAAGGTTTGAATCTCCTCTTTGAAGTGTGTAATGTCCTTGGCATGCTGCTTCTTTACTTGTGCCATGTCTTGTTCTAGAGATTCAACCTGCTTGACTAATTTGGTACACATATCCATCAATTCCATTTGTTGCCCACTGCCCTCAACACTTCCAACTATGTGACCTGTTGGGAGAGGTGAATCATGGGGCAATGGATCAGATTCCTCCATAGTTGGACTAGGTTGAAGTCTAGAACCACCACTGCTTGTTCCTAAACCAAAAGGATCAGGGACATGCTGTGTTGTAATGAGAGGAGTTGGTTGTTTGTGCCTCCTCTCATAGGTGTGAGAAACAAGTGGAGTATAATCAATGTTTGGAACAGTGATTATGGGTGAGTTTTGTACCTGTGAAATCTTTGCATGCATTTGAGGAAAAAGAGGTGTAACAATCCTATTGCTATCTTTGTTCATGTTTTGAAAAACTTTAGGCTTAAGGCAACGGATTTTATAAACTCTTGGGTGGGGTTGCAGTTGAAATTCATTTAATACAGCTTGCACAAACCTTGGATGCATCAAAAATTTTGTTGAACTCTTTACATTGCCTTGCATACTTTGAAAAATATAATTTGACCAATTAAAAGTCCTATCAGTGGCTAGACAAACCAAAGGGTAAGCCATGGTTGAACTAAACTGTTCATAAGAAGTTTTCTTAGGACTTAGGCAATGTAAAAGAGTATGTATCAAAAATCTCCAATGGGAACAAAAACTACTCTTTTTGAAAGTAGCCTTTTTGTCAGGGGGTATCATACCCCATGGATGAAAGATGTGTATGAATTTCGGGCATAGGTAATGTGATGATACCATTGAGATCATCCAATTGGAGAATTCTCCTCAAGGATGCCTCAGTAAAATCAATAGTTACCCCATCCACAGTGGCTCTAAGAGCATCCACTGTTTCATGTGTATCTCTAGTTTCAATGGTTATGGACTGAGCAGAAGTCCAAAACTGTTTGATTTGAGAGATATAAATTGTGGGATTAAGAAGTAAAGTATACCTTGTACATATCTATACTCTAGATATTTCTTAGCTACAATATTCTACACAATTATATGGATATTTGAAGGATCATTCTACATATTTCTTATAGATAGAGCTCTAGATTTTTCTTCCTTATGGACTTGGGCCTTTGTGGATGTTCTATACTTGATTGGATCAAATCAAGTTTAATGATCCAACAAACTCTAGGCTAACATACATCTTCTTCATACTTGGATCTCTTTCATCTAACTGATCTAAGTACAATAAGACCCATTACTTAACCTATGTTTATAATCAGACGAAACCAACATTAAAAATCAATCACACACACAACGTTTTTGCCATATGATTCGACTTTTCCCGGATCTCAATTACTCATAGTTTCACAAACATGATCTCAAGCAGTAACCAATATATTTATTTCTTAATCGGCAGAAGTTAGAATTATAATTAGAAGCATTTGAACATATTATATATTTCACAAGATCAATCAATCCATTTCAACTGTCAAAACCAAACTTGAACTTAAAACAAGATCATGTTGAGTTCATACATAAAGTCAAGGCAAAGGTATGGAACACCCATGTGTTACATATTCCAGTCAGACTCATCTATGGGGGGATCCATCAAGTCGTCAATAGAAATACGTTCTGAAGGATCAAAGCTTAGAAAATTTTCAAGTTCCATTATGCTATCGGGACTAGAACTACTATACTCAGCTTCAGGCACCATCGTTGGTTCTTCATATAATCTTGGAGTATCATGGTAGGAGTTCTGAAAATCATGTTGGAAAACTTCGTCCGTTAAAGTCTGTGAAAAAGTCATCGGATTTATGTTGGTGTCCATCTGAACTGCTGGTGCAGGACAGATCATGATGTCATCTAGTTGAACGACATGACCAGTAGCATCCTCCTCCTGAGGCAACACCATTGAAGAAGAACCAGAAGCGCCACTAGAAAATCTAATACTTTTTGTTGAACTTGGGCAAGACTGATTTTGGTAATACTCGAAAGTTTAGCTCCCGCATTCAAATGGTGGTTGTATCAAATTTGAACCACAAAGCATAGGCATGTGTTGCATGGTAATTGAATTCAGGCTCGTGTTCATGCTTATTGTGGGAAAAGTCTGAGAAGATCCCACGTGAACATTGTTAAGGTCTGATTGTTGATTCGATGTGAGCATAAACTGCACAGGAGCCGCAATCTGAACATCGGTCCCTGAGTGATGACTACTTTCTTGAATTTGAACATGTTCAGGTCCATTTGATTGATAGCTTGCTTGGTCGTTCATTGATAGTCTTCTACGTCTGGGCGAAGGTTCCTTTTCAAGTCGGTGGTTTTGTTCTATGATTACCGCTTCTTGATCCGCCAAGTTATTGTCAACATTTTGATTCGGTACCTTCTTGTAAATCTTACAAAGCACCCAATCACTATCTGCATAAACAAATTACTAAACATTGGTTGCAAATCATGTGAATATATAAGGGATAAAAGATATTTTGTACAAGCAGAAGATACTACATACCTTGTTCTGGTTCGTGTTATGTTTTCGGCTTTCTTTTGGGATATCAGGATTTTCCGTGGTATATTCTTGCATTAGCCAAGGTGTCTTGCGTTTCTTTTCGTCAATATAAACTAAAGATAATCTGCTTTCAACAACTCGATTGGTCACATCCTTAATCGCTGCACAAGTCTGGGATGCCCTCCAAGTACCACCATTCTTGGTTTGTCTATTCCGACGGATTCCATTAGGGTGTTTGTGCTCCGTCCATGTCAAAAAGTACCATTTGTTTTCGCAAGACCGATATTCTGGTTTGGCTGTTATATCAAGAAACATAAAATAGTTAACTTAGAAACAGATTAACCCGCAACAATTAAATGTCCAGACTTTAACAAACCAGTATATATATTGCATACATCATATCAATTACACAACATATATGATAACTCGATAACAATTTACTAACGTGTAAGTTCATCAGGACTACAGTCGTAAATATTGACCTCATAATAGCGGCAGTTGGGATGTCGTTTTCCCATTTCAATCTTTGGTTTCAAGTAGTAAACAATGAGCTCCGGGTCGGTTGGACAAAAGCGATAGCCAGGTTCAAGCGTATCAGCATAATCATGGTCTTCTTGGTTATTGTATCGAATGATTTCTTGATTTATGACAGCCATTTGCCGTCAATAAAATGGGTCGTGACAACCATATAGTTTGTTTTTTTCGTAACTACTTGTTCATGTATCGGTAGTCAAGTGAACGGTAGTGGTTGGCTTTGTTATATAAGCTAACAACTTGCGTCTTTCATCTAGGTAATATTTTGAAACATCCATATTCCATAGATAACTGTCTAGATGGCAACACAAATATTTCATCAGAGGTATTTGTATATGTGGAAAACTAGAAGAGGGGGTTGAATAGTTTTACCAATTAAAACTTCCTTTTAATTTATTTAGATCGACTTATGTCAATCTATTTGGTTGTGTGTGTTGGATGTTGATAAACAAGCATATAAAGATATGTAATGAAAGAAACGAGTAAGAAGCACAAAACCACAACGCAAGTATTTATAGTGGTTCGGCTACAAGGTCACCTTCCTTGCCCTACTCCACTCCCCGTGTCACCTACTCGAGAGTTTGTAATCACTACACCAAGCTCCTTATGGCGGAGAAGCCTTCATAACGTCGCCTACTCTTTTTCCGGTACTAGGCTAACCACCGGGTTCTTTCACTCCAAGGTGAACCACTCCTACACAACGTCGCCTACCCTTTATAAGGTACTAGGCTAAGTACCTAGTTCTTTCACACCTTAGGTGAACTACACATTCACAACGTCGCCTACCCTTTATTAGGTACTAGGCTAAGCACCTAGTTCCATTGCAATGGAGGAACTACTACCACACTACACCAACGACTAATCCCAAAGGAGATCTACTCCTTTACAACATCATCAAGGATATCAATATCCTTGGATCTTATACTAGTCTATCTTGTACATCGAAACACACCATATCGATTGTACATCTAAGGCACCTTTCACTAATACCTTTGACTAGATCTACAAGACACCTTTCACTAATGTCTTGTGTCTTCACTTCTAAGCACCTTTCACTAGTGCTTCCTTGTCTTGACTTCTAAGCACCTTTCACTAATGCTTCTTTGTCTTGACTTCTAAGCACCTACCACAAGTTCTTATCCTATAGACGATAGATACCCTTCACTAATATCTTCGTCTTGACACTTGAGACATCTTTCACTAATGTCTTCAACACTACACTTCTTTGAACAAAGAAAGGAATCATCAACAAGAAGACTTCAGTAGCCTTGATGATGAGGAAGCATGGCAACACATGGACTTGAGCTTGCTTGACTTCAAAAGTGGTGATCTTGCCTTTAAGAGGAACCTAAAAGATCACACAAAAAAAAAACTACAAACATAGATCCCTTGGATCTAAGGTTAGTGAGATCTAACTCAGGGGAGAAAGTGTGTTAGAAGGAGGAATGAAAGGGGTGAGAAATAATGAAGAAATAGCTCACTATTTATAGGCAAATTTCTCTACTGTTCCCCGGATCCCACGGATCCCTTCCACTTGGGATCCGGCTAGCACAAAGCTAGGGATCCGTGGAACGCTCCTCTTTACCCATGGGTATTTTTGGTTATGGGTCATGGGTCATGGGTTATGGGTTGATCCATGGTTTTCTTTCTAGATACAATGTACCTTAAGGATACATTGAACTTTTGTAAGTGGTATATATAAAACCATGGGTTATGGGTCAAAAACCATTTGCTAGTTTTTATCTATTTAGTATATACTTGTTTTTACCCATTTTAGTATATACTTGTTTTTTACCCATTTTAGTATACTTAGCTTAAGTATGTGTTAACTCAATATGTAAACACTAGTTGTTGTACATATATATCTAAATCATAAAATCACTTATACTTGTTAAGCCAATATGTAAACACTAGTTATTGTACATATATATCTAGATCATAAAATCACTTATACTTGTTTTAGTGTTTTATGTGAAAATATGAATATGTTAGAAAACTATTAGTTCAAACCATTTACGTATTTTATTTGTTTCGTTAATATTATTTTACTTTTGTTATCGACAAAACATTAGAAGATCGTAAAATATAAATAAACGTTTTTACGGCTTATTTGTATTAACAATCTCCCCCTTTTTGTTGATGACAAAACATAAAATTATTTTAAGGAAAAGCTAAAATTCGTAAACGTTTGAATTTGTAGTTTTTACTTTCTTCTCCCCCTTTTTGTCAAAACAAAAAGTGTTTGAAGAAAAGCAACACATTGTTTTAAAGAAAAACATGTGAAAGAAAAAAAATAAAGAGCAAGTAACGGGAATAGATCTCTTCTTACTCCCCCTTGACGAGTCCATCCCTATGTAAGGGCGTCAAGAAAGTAATTCTAATCTAGATCATTTGCAACTAAGTTTGCAAAGGATTTTGTCTAATAGACGAGTGTGCTCCCCCTATATGATTGCAACTTTGCAATGGGAAGTCATGAAAAATAAATCTAGTATTGCAAGTAATTTGCAATGTATTGCTTTGACATAAAGCTCCCCCTAGCTTTAGGATGTCAAAGTCATCATGTGTGAATTGAAATACTACAAAACAAAGGTTAGAAAGCAAGTATAATTCACAATTTCCTGCAAATGTGATGCAAGTTAGTAGTAAAATATCTTCCTGTCCTCACGGATCCCGCGGTTCCCTCCTAGTAGGGATCCGTCTAGGCTATTCTGAGGGATCCGTATCAGCTGATCAAATTCAGCAAGGGTGAAATAACAAATAATGTTATCACATAAATGAGATATGAAAACAAAGTAATCATATGCTCAACAAAATAACAAGTAGCATGTAATACCATTTAATAAAACAAGAGTTATGATATACATGACTCAAAAATAAGAAAATAGACAATACATAACTAGGAATTTCTTAGACCAACTAACGCTTGAAGCTTAGACACCACTATAATCTTCTAGCTCAAGTTATGTTTAGGTTTAATCTCGTCGAAACGTTCGAGGAGATGATAGAACATGAAACGTTGGTCTTCTCGTACTTCATGTATCAAACTTTCAACATGTTGACAATGATAGCAATCTTTGTCATGGCTAGGTAGTGGTGGTGGATGAAATGAAGTGGCTTGATTCAAAGGATCAATTGAAGCGGTTTGAGGAGCCTCTAATGATGGAGGGATTTGTGGAGATCCATTTAAGAATGGTTCAATCAAGAATGATGATGGTGGTAAAGAGGTGTCAACTTCCATATGGTCGGGTGGTTGACTTTGATGATTTCTTATAATCCAAATGGGATTATATGATGGAAACGGCGAAAAGGAAGCCGGAACAAGTGTTGACTCAACACCTTGATTTTGAATCATTGTTCCTCCTAATGAGGAGAATGTTGTCGGCGGAAGCGGATGAGACGGCCTAGGTGGCAAGTCCTCTAAATTGTAGAGGTGAGGTGATGATTGTGGGGATGTAAAAGAGATAGCTCTAGGAACCAAAGGTGATGGTTTAGTGGAAATGATGTTGTTTGGCCTAGGAGGTATTGTTGTGTTTGGTATAGGTAATTTTGTGGGTACTATCCTTCTAGGAATTGGTTTGATTGGATGATGAAGGTTTGTTGGTTTGACCGGAGATGATTCGGTTGAAGAGATTTCGTGTACAACACGAGCCCTTTTGATGGGTGGTTCTTTGGTGGATAAGTTGTTACTTGGGGTTTTTCTCATGATGAGATGATTTCAAGAGGTTGCAAAAGCTGAAAGTTAGGATGAGAGTGATGACTATAGAGGTCCTAACAAGGTGGTTTATAAACCAAGAGATTTGGAAAGTGCATTTAAGCCTTAAGCCACTAAGATTCATTAGAATGTGATGATTAGCATGCACAAGAGTCAACTACAGAGGTTGTGCTGTTCTAGGAACTCATTTAAGATGAGATGGAGTGTTTGGGTTAGGAAGATGAGTTGAAATGATTGTTTTAGCAAGATTTGTCATAGACTGTCATCCGGATCCCACGGTTCCCTTCTCAGAGGGATCCGTCTAGGCTAGTTCTAGGGATCCGGCGTTCAGCAGTTTATGAAAGAGCGGAAATGATGTTTCTAAGATCCTAGACCTACATCACCTTGAGTGTTTCAGTTCTCCCACCCCCAAATTACCTGTTTTGCAGCGGAATGGAATTCCTGGGGATTGACTGTCATAGCATCACAATCACAGTTATATTGAACGACCTAAAGTGTCGTTTGGAAAATACATCGTTTGATTTAATAAAACAATCAGAGTTTACAAAGTAGGTCCCAAATGTAAATTAACTTGTGCGGAAATAAGTTTGTACAATTCAAACGATGTTTTAAAGTATGTAAAACCCAAGTGTGACGCGTCGTCATTGCGACTCCATGATGTGTCCAAATGCATGCCATGACGTGAAAGCCTTAGATACCTGAGATAAAACATGCTAAAAAGTGTCAACACAAAGGTTGAGTGAGTTCATAGAGTTTGTTTTGAAATGTAAAGCCTTTAGAAATCATTTATGCAGCAAAGGCATTGTGAATCCACTCAGTTCCAAGTCCCGCCCATACAAAACTTGCAACCTGTGTGTTCACAACCCATTGCCAAGATATGTATAGTCAATGATAATCCCAAGACATTCAGCACAATGATAATCCCAAGACATTCAGCACAATGATAATCCCAAGACATTCAGCACAATGATAATCCCAAGACATTCAGCACAATGATAATCCCAAGACATTCAGCACAATGATAATCCCAAGACATTCAGTCCAATGAAAATGATACAGGATATGACTAAACATTAAGTTCAGTTAAGCATGTAGTTTCAAATAAGCATGATAGTCCTAAAAATAGTTGAGCATGTATCTCCCCCAAAACATTTATGAAAACAAGTAAAAGCAGGGGCTATGAAAACTCACGGTAATCCATAAAAGTTAATGTACTTGTGAAAGTAAATGAAAACAATTTGAGCATGTATCTCCCCCAAAACAGTTATGTAAACAAGTAAAAGCAGGGGCTATGAAACTCACTTGGTGGAATGATGCGAAGACAAAAGTGAGTACACCGAGATGTAATGTGATACGTCATGTGTTGCAATGTAATGCTATGCATGCACTTCGTATGTTATTTATACCATTTACGGGTTTTTGAAAATATTACTCGTCGACGAAAAATACTCTTTTGACGTTTTGACCCTTCAAAAATAAATTTACATGTTTTTACGTCAAAATGTCATCCTACAATGGTTTTATAATGATTTTTGGTGAAATAAACACTTTTCGTCGCAAAACAGTGTCGTCGGAAAAACCATGAAATCAACAAAAATGACTTTGGAAAACTAGCCGTAAAACGGTGCACGTCGATCGTTAGAGAACGAACTCGACGGTTTTGGAAAGTTTGTATCGATATCTAAAAGTTTCAGTTCAGGAGTTTTCGTTCAAAAGGTCTCGATCATAAAGATATCAAAGGCTAAAGATGGTGGTTTTTGTTAATGTTGTGCAGAAAATAAGTTTCGGCCAATGTTTGAACATCCGTAAATAATTTATTATGACTCCGCTTGACAAACGGCTTTTTGTTTTGAAAAATATGGCCGATGAACTTGATTTTACTAGAAGACACTTCGTTATAAAAAGTTTTGCATCATAGTTAAAAACTGCCGCAAACATGGACGATATAGCTAATGAAATACTTGTAACGTAGAATTAATATAATTTTTCAGAAAATAATATTTACGGCAACTTTATGAAAACGGCCATATATTTGTCGTTTTAAATCCGTTTTCTACGTAAAATATGTCCTTAGCTTCGTATCGAAGTAAACTAATATATTTTTGACTAGTCGAAATAATTTGTGAAGCTTAAGGCTCGTTTTTGACCCGAAATATATAGAAACAGCAAGCTGTTTTTCAGAAAAAAAATACGTTTCGTCATCAAACTTTAAAAATTCACCACGGCTTCGTTATAACTCCGTTTTTATCCGTTCAAGCGGCCACGGATTCGTTTTAAAGTATATTTTCTAAATATCAAGGCCAAAATGTCGTACCATCAGTGGGTTTTTCCAGAAATTCGTTTTAAGGACAGATCACAAAATATAGTTTACGAAAATAGTTTTTCTCGGACAAAACCTATTCTAATCCCTTCAAATCAACTCCAAAACTAATCTAATCCTACCATACACCTTCTTAGGGTGTCATGGGTTCCTAATCACCATCGAGACCAAAGGATAACTTGGGAATAATTATAGGATGACCATATTGTATTTATAACTCTAAAATCAAGAAATAAATGGTATAAACTACATAACATGCATATAAGCTCCAAGAATGATAAGAAACATATGAAAATGTTAAGGAAACATAAAAATGATGAGAATATGCTTACTAGTGCAAGTGAAGAGGTGGAGGTAACAAAGGATTAAACTTAGATATCCTTGGTTTTTATTTCAAAACCATGAAAAGGATATGATCTAGGTTGAAATAACACTTGAACTTGAAGAAAATCTTGATCCCCTTGGTTGTTGTTGTTGAGGCCGGTTTTGGAGACCCAAAAGGAAGAGAGGAAAAATTTGTTTTACACTTTGATAATATGTAAATGTGTGAGAAATATCTTGAGTGCAAGACTTTTGTGCTTGAATGAAATTATTGAAAAAAAAACATAAGCCATGCCATAATTAAGACACTCCCCTCCCTTGGGCGTTTTTCATGGATCATGTTCCCCTAAATATATTTTTTTTTTTATAAATTGTATTGTATAAACATTTACTTGTACAAGTTGTAAGAAAGTGTAAGTAGAATAAAGTTAAGTTAAGGTAAATGGAAGTTTTTGGTACAAGTAAGTTTTTAATAGGTCAAAATAGATTGTAATGTGATAATAAAAATTGTAAAAATACTTTCCTTGTGAAATTCGGGTGATAAAATAATTATCGTAAGATTTTTAAGAGAACGACGTAATAATTAAACTTTAACGATTAAAATACCAAATAAATGTGAAACACTAGGAAAACTAAAAATATAGTTTTTATGAACTAAATATAAGTTTAAAAATACCTCGGGATCATTTTTGAAAGTAACGGTTAAATATACCAAATAAAAACTCACGCGATAAAAATTATTAAACATAATAATTACGCGTTGAAGGTGAAATGAAATGTCGTGAATGTACTAATGAGATGCACATGATGTCCATGAAATGTAGACTAATAATAGTCCATATGAAATGTACGTGATGACATGATCATGAATTCGCCGCTAAACCTCCAAGGTTACGCGAATTTGAAACAAGTAAACCAAGTTTACTAAAAATGTTGAAATAATGAGACATGAAATGTGTCGAGACATGACCTGAAAGTACGGGTTGTCACATTCGCCCATCCAAAAAGGAATTCAGTCCCTGAATTCAGTCGTTGTTAGGTCTAACGGGTTTAGGGTTTGATGTAGCAAACTTTCCCATTCCCGAGCAAAACCCTCAAAAGACTTTTTGGTAACCGATTTTTACTTAATCTCACAACTCATCAAACAAGAACTGTCATGAGATTAGGCTAAATCGGTTTAGGTAACAACTTGTTTCTAGCTCGATCTTTGCAACTCATCAAACAAGAACTGTCACGCGGATCAAACTGGAAACAAGTGGTTTGAAGAAAATTCTTTTGAAAATTTGGCTCGATTACGGAATTGCTTACACATATAAGCCTACTACTCCCTTCATTGCATGATTCTTCCTGAATTAGACATAGGTGATCAGGCTATGTATAATTTAGGAGTAACTATGCAATGCTTGGACTAATCGACTCATATGTTTGTTTGGTGTTGGGTCAACTGTTGTTAAAATTGTGATGAACATCGAGGAGAGAAGACATGGAGAAGTGTCGTTAAAATGATAGTTAAAGTAAAAAGAATTAAAATCCTCGTAAATGATAACAAATCGGAAAGAAAATAAAGTACGATAGATGAGAATATTTTACAATGAGAGGTTTAGCAAAAGTAGTACATCTTAGGTTATAAAGATTCGGATACGATGGAAAACATAAACTTAGTACAACATGGTACATAAAGAAAAACAAGACTGTTAGTTTCCGAACTTCTTCAGTCTTTCGCGTCATTGAAATCCTTTTGAGCTTCTCCTCCTTCTAACATGTATGCTTTCCCATGAGCACTTTCAACTTGTTGACCTTGGTTGTGAGGACATTGATTCCTATAGTGTCCTTGCTCCCCACATCCGAAACATGTGACTACGGCTTTACCTTTACAATCCCTTGCTAGATGTCCCGGTGTTTGGCATTTGTGGCACTTGGCAGGGCAAAGACCTGAGTGATGAAAGTTACATCTAGTACATAGTGGGTGTGTTCCAGCATATCCTTTTCCCTTGCAGTCCTTAGCAAGGTGTCCCACTTTTTGACAGATAAAGCATATACCACATGGACCATCATGATGTAGCGTGCATTGATGACATCGTGGTAAGTTTCCAGTGTAAGTTCTTTCCTTTGTTGGTGCAGCAACATAAACCCTGGCGGCTTCTTGTCTTCTATTCTGTTGTTGGTGATGGTTAGTGTTACGGTTTTGGTTGTTGTTGTTATAACCTCCCTGGTCATTTTCCCATTTCCTTTTGTTGTGGTTGATTTGGTTATCGTCGTTGTAGTTGTTGTTTTGGTTATTGTGGTAGTTGGTGCGGTTGTGATTGTTGTTGATGGTGTGATTGTTGTTATTGTTGTGGTGGTTATTGTTGATAATGTTTTCCCTTTTCACAACTTGTGGATCGAAAGAAGTTTCATCTCCTTGGATATTTTGTGAAAGTCCTCCAATGAAATTTTTCAATAGTTTCTCCTTGTCCGAAACCATAGCTGGACAAAGAACAGTCAACTCTTGAAACCTTTTGATGTAAGCCAGTCTCGCAGTTTCAGCAGCAGTTGCGGCCTCGATAATAGCAGCTATTGTCGTTCGTTCTTTTTCAATCCTTAATGCCTCTGCTACACTATCCCTTACCAACTTTTGAATAGTCGCTTGAGTCATTTCAGGTGTAGCTTTCTTCGGTGCCATATCTTCTTCAAAACAATAGGAAATGTGAGACGTAGCAAAGTCCGATGTTAATAATAAACGCTCCAAAGAAATGTGATAAGAATGATAAGTTTGAGGTTATTTTTCAAAATGATCGACGGGTTCCAAAAAGATGGGTTATGATGTGTCGTAAGTGCTTCAAATGTATGATGGTTTAGTGACTTAATGTGTGAATAAAGTGTAACTCGACACGTTAGTGGTGAAACAAAGGAGTGAGAGTGACTGTGCCGTGCTTAAAGGTTCATCTCGACATTCGACGTTATCGGTGATGAGTCGATTGATGTGAAAATTGTGATAGGGAATGACAAGGAATTCTCCACGTTAGAGTATGAGGAAAAGATAATGGGATGGGTATTTAAGGGCATCCATGTGACAATCATTGTGAAATGAAAGTAAATAACTCGAAAATGTACGTAAAAACCGCATGTAAAGTGAACATTCACTTGTGATGAAATGATGAGATGCTATGATAATGTAGTTATAGTCTAGGGTCAATGATGCAACCTAGTTCTCTATAACTGAAGCTCTGATGCCAATCTGTCACACCCCCAAATTACCTGTTTTGCAGCGGAATGGAATTCCTGGGGATTGACTGTCATAGCATCACAATCACAGTTATATTGAACGACCTAAAGTGTCGTTTGGAAAATACATCGTTTGATTTAATAAAACAATCAGAGTTTACAAAGTAGGTCCCAAATGTAAATTAACTTGTGCGGAAATAAGTTTGTACAATTCAAACGATGTTTTAAAGTATGTAAAACCCAAGTGTGACGCGTCGTCATTGCGACTCCATGATGTGTCCAAATGCATGCCATGACGTGAAAGCCTTAGATACCTGAGATAAAACATGCTAAAAAGTGTCAACACAAAGGTTGAGTGAGTTCATAGAGTTTGTTTTGAAATGTAAAGCCTTTAGAAATCATTTATGCAGCAAAGGCATTGTGAATCCACTCAGTTCCAAGTCCCGCCCATACAAAACTTGCAACCTGTGTGTTCACAACCCATTGCCAAGATATGTATAGTCAATGATAATCCCAAGACATTCAGCACAATGATAATCCCAAGACATTCAGCACAATGATAATCCCAAGACATTCAGCACAATGATAATCCCAAGACATTCAGCACAATGATAATCCCAAGACATTCAGCACAATGATAATCCCAAGACATTCAGTCCAATGAAAATGATACAGGATATGACTAAACATTAAGTTCAGTTAAGCATGTAGTTTCAAATAAGCATGATAGTCCTAAAAATAGTTGAGCATGTATCTCCCCCAAAACATTTATGAAAACAAGTAAAAGCAGGGGCTATGAAAACTCACGGTAATCCATAAAAGTTAATGTACTTGTGAAAGTAAATGAAAACAATTTGAGCATGTATCTCCCCCAAAACAGTTATGTAAACAAGTAAAAGCAGGGGCTATGAAACTCACTTGGTGGAATGATGCGAAGACAAAAGTGAGTACACCGAGATGTAATGTGATACGTCATGTGTTGCAATGTAATGCTATGCATGCACTTCGTATGTTATTTATACCATTTACGGGTTTTTGAAAATATTACTCGTCGACGAAAAATACTCTTTTGACGTTTTGACCCTTCAAAAATAACTTTACATGTTTTTACGTCAAAATGTCATCCTACAATGGTTTTATAATGATTTTTGGTGAAATAAACACTTTTCGTCGCAAAACAGTGTCGTCGGAAAAACCATGAAATCAACAAAAATGACTTTGGAAAACTAGCCGTAAAACGGTGCACGTCGATCGTTAGAGAACGAACTCGACGGTTTTAGAAAGTTTGTATCGATATCTAAAAGTTTCAGTTCAGGAGTTTTCGTTCAAAAGGTCTCGATCATAAAGATATCAAAGGCTAAAGATGGTGGTTTTTGTTAATGTTGTGCAGAAAATAAGTTTCGGCCAATGTTTGAACATCCGTAAATAATTTATTATGACTCCGCTTGACAAACGGCTTTTTGTTTTGAAAAATATGGCCGATGAACTTGATTTTACTAGAAGACACTTCGTTATAAAAAGTTTTGCATCATAGTTAAAAACTGCCGCAAACATGGACGATATAGCTAATGAAATACTTGTAACGTAGAATTAATATAATTTTTTAGAAAATAATATTTACGGCAACTTTATGAAAACGGCCATATATTTGTCGTTTTAAATCCGTTTTCTACGTAAAATATGTCCTTAGCTTCGTATCGAAGTAAACTAATATATTTTTGACTAGTCGAAATAATTTGTGAAGCTTAAGGCTCGTTTTTGACCCGAAATATATAGAAACAGCAAGCTGTTTTTCAGAAAAAAAATACGTTTCGTCATCAAACTTTAAAAATTCACCACGGCTTCGTTATAACTCCGTTTTTATCCGTTCAAGCGGCCACGGATTCGTTTTAAAGTATATTTTCTAAATATCAAGGCCAAAATGTCGTACCATCAGTGGGTTTTTCCATAAATTCGTTTTAAGGACAGATCACAAAATATAGTTTACGAAAATAGTTTTTCTCGGACAAAACCTATTCTAATCCCTTCAAATCAACTCCAAAACTAATCTAATCCTACCATACACCTTCTTAGGGTGTCATGGGTTCCTAATCACCATCGAGACCAAAGGATAACTTGGGAATAATTATAGGATGACCATATTGTATTTATAACTCTAAAATCAAGAAATAAATGGTATAAACTACATAACATGCATATAAGCTCCAAGAATGATAAGAAACATATGAAAATGTTAAGGAAACATAAAAATGATGAGAATATGCTTACTAGTGCAAGTGAAGAGGTGGAGGTAACAAAGGATTAAACTTAGATATCCTTGGTTTTTATTTCAAAACCATGAAAAGGATATGATCTAGGTTGAAATAACACTTGAACTTGAAGAAAATCTTGATCCCCTTGGTTGTTGTTGTTGAGGCCGGTTTTGGAGACCCAAAAGGAAGAGAGGAAAAATTTGTTTTACACTTTGATAATATGTAAATGTGTGAGAAATATCTTGAGTGCAAGACTTTTGTGCTTGAATGAAATTATTGAAAAAAAAACATAAGCCATGCCATAATTAAGACACTCCCCTCCCTTGGGCGTTTTTCATGGATCATGTTCCCCTAAATATATTTTTTTTTTTTATAAATTGTATTGTATAAACATTTACTTGTACAAGTTGTAAGAAAGTGTAAGTAGAATAAAGTTAAGTTAAGGTAAATGGAAGTTTTTGGTACAAGTAAGTTTTTAATAGGTCAAAATAGATTGTAATGTGATAATAAAAATTGTAAAAATACTTTCCTTGTGAAATTCGGGTGATAAAATAATTATCGTAAGATTTTTAAGAGAACGACGTAATAATTAAACTTTAACGATTAAAATACCAAATAAATGTGAAACACTAGGAAAACTAAAAATATAGTTTTTATGAACTAAATATAAGTTTAAAAATACCTCGGGATCATTTTTGAAAGTAACGGTTAAATATACCAAATAAAAACTCACGCGATAAAAATTATTAAACATAATAATTACGCGTTGAAGGTGAAATGAAATGTCGTGAATGTACTAATGAGATGCACATGATGTCCATGAAATGTAGACTAATAATAGTCCATATGAAATGTACGTGATGACATGATCATGAATTCGCCGCTAAACCTCCAAGGTTACGCGAATTTGAAACAAGTAAACCAAGTTTACTAAAAATGTTGAAATAATGAGACATGAAATGTGTCGAGACATGACCTGAAAGTACGGGTTGTCACATAAGTGTTTTAAATGAAGGGGTGCTTAAGTGTTTGAAGGCAATGAGTGGTGTAGCTAATGATTGTTATTTATGGAAGGATTTGGAACTTTCAAAAAAGTACCAATGGATGAGCAAGGATGACACCAAAGATGTCAATTGAAGTTAAATGAAACTAAATGATCCTAGAGATTAGGTTGTGTCTTAGGATAGTGTTTTGGAAGATATCCTAGAAGCTTTGAGATAGGAAAACTAGATTTTGATCAACTTTGATCAATTTTGAGGTGAGGATGATTAATGAGCAATTATGCCATAATCGAAAGATTTCTAAGGTTTAGATATGAGGAATCATACGAGATATGATGTGTGAGTTTTGAGAGCGGAAGAGTGATGGATTAAGAAACGAAACGATAGATCAATAAACGTCCTTGAGTATGATCTATGTGAAAAGTGAGTAGAGAAGATCTTCCTATCTTGATAAGGACTTAATTTGCCTTAAAATACTATGTTTAGCTTAGTGTGAGGTGTTCTAAGGATATGTTTGAAATATAATGCTTGCAATTGCATTTTTGTCTTACGGATCCCACGGTTCCCTAAGAGTAGGGATCCGTCTAGTACAACATTTGGGATCCGTCTATCTGCTAGGCAGAACCTTTACTAAAGGTATGCAATGATCTAGGCAATGCATTGTATCTTAAGGGTAGTCTAAAGGGAGTTCTAAGATATCAAATGTAAGATGTTTTATTTCATAAAAGAAATTGGATTACATTTAATAAAGCACGAGTACAAGAGAATTGATCCTATTTTGGAGTACTAAGTTGCTTAAGTGTTTTCGCTAGATGGATCATCAAAAGGTTGATGAGTGTTGTCGGGTATAGGAATGAAGAACGTCTTCATGAGGGAAATGTTCAGCGGTTCCATCATCTTGTTCACAAGTACGTATAACGGACTTTGAAATTGAGGATGAAAGTGCATGACATTGTGATAGAGGCGCGTCAAGAACATTCCATATGGAATGAGTTTATTCTTGGAACCTTGAAGGTTTACAATTCGCCTTGCGAAGAAGTAGGCGAGATTGTATGGTTGTTGTGTTAGCAAACAGTACAACATGTGAGCACAACAAGCGGGAAGAATTTCTCGATTTCCCCTAAGACTCCAAACATTCTCACGCAAGATGAGTGCAATAGGCTTGTACTCTTCTCGGATATCCCGTGTGAGGATAATGTTTGGATTGGAGTAATATGGTCGAGGTTTGCATATGATGCGACGTAAATCTTCCGGGGAGGGTATGTGTGAGGAATATGGACTATTTTCTTCACGGAAGTTGAAGAGAGAATCAAGAGACCAATCTTCGGTGAAGGCACATTGTCCATGGTTTGGAATTAGGAGGATGTGAGCAAAATGCCCAAGGCTTAAAGTGAATTTTTGGTTTTTGATATAAAACCAAAGAGATAGAGAGCGATCCTCGTTACGAACGAGTTCCACTTGATGGAAGAATTCCATTGTGAACCTTGGACATATCTTCTCGTTGATTTCAAGAAGACATTCTAGTCCTATTGCTCGGAAGGAGGTATTGATACCTTCTTCGAATTGTAGAGAGGTGTCTACAATACGTCCTTCATGGAAGTGACGGTTTTCGAGATTATTGAACCCACGGACATGATTGCCAGGTGTGTTGGGTTCGAGAGAGATGTTCGGAGTGTAGACGCTAGTGAGTGAAAAATCAAACTCATATTCATGCGTCATAGTTGAATCTAGAGAAACGACGAGTTAATAGAAAGCGATGATTTAACCAATGATTATCTAACGTTTTTATTAGATTTTTATTAACAATGGGTTTTTATCAAAAGAAACACTTAACTTACTTATTATAGATACATTAGAGAAGTATTACTTTTTAGAGGAAAAGTAGTTTTTAATTTGTGTGACAAACTGTTTTCCAGTAGGACGGATCCCACGGTTCCTTTTCAAAAGGGATCCGGCTAGTGTAACTTCCGGGATCCGTGGATCTGTAGTAACAGAACCAGTTTTGATAAAAACATAGGTTTTACGGTTTTTGTACCACGAAGTATGTTTTATCCTACATTTTCTTTTAGCATGCATACATGACATCTAATGTATCACGAAAGAATATAAAACATATAGATCAAAATAAATGAAACACACATTATAACACAAACATCCTAGATAAAATAGATTATCAATAATATTGCATTTCAATGCTAAGGATGATACAAAGGATTGGGTATATGACCCCAATAGAGATTAACAACACAAAGTAAATGTCTTCGTATGTGAACTTCATCATAGGGAACACAAGTGCGATGAGTGTTAGGGCGATGAGCATGAGTGCGATGTAAACCATGTTGATGACGGATCTTATTGGTTTAGGAAGAGATGGAATGAGGAGGAAGATGAAGTTTTTAAATGAGAGGGAATTTTTGAAATTGGAAAATTTGAAAAAGTGATGGATTGATGAGATGGTCGACGATGGGAGTATAAATAGGAAAAGGGGAATTTTTGAAATTCGTGTTTTGTTTTATTATTGGATTTAAGAAGAAATAAAACATAAGTTATATATACGAGAAATATAACACGTATGTGAGAAAAAGGCTTCCTAATGAAGTTACATGTAAATCATGTGTAAACACAAAAATCTACTCAAATAAATGCCTAACAAATAACACTTATATACTAAGCTAATATCATTTAGATATAAGTAGAAAGTCATACCTTGAATGCACTTAGGAATGTATTTACAAATGACAAATGTCACTTAGACGATTCCTGCTCCTTTGCGTTTAAGATACCTTCTTAAGGAAGGTATTCTTGTTACCAAGCGACTCCTAAAGCTTGGCGGGTATGAGCTTTGGCTAATCAATATCACAAAGAAGATTAGTGCAATTAAGTGAAAAGATAAAAAACATGTTGTTATCAAATCAACATCCAAACATATCGTTTTTGTAAAACATGGTGTTTGTTTTTTATGAAAAACCTTCTTTGTACTTTTCAATTAACTATGGATCATATCAAGTTTTTAAAGTACAATATACTTCAAGAAACTTGGTAACGAAGCTCTGACGCCAATTGTGGAAAACTAGAAGGGGGGGTTGAATAGTTTTACCAATTAAAACTTCCTTTTAATTTATTTAGATCGACTTATGTCAATCTATTTGGTTGTGTGTGTTGGATGTTGATAAACAAGCATATAAAGATATGTAATGAAAGAAAAGAGTACGAAGCACAAAACCACAACGCAAGTATTTATAGTGGTTCGGCTACAAGGTCACCTTCCTTGCCCTAATCCAATCCCCGAGTCACCTACTCGAGAGTTCGTAATCACTACACCAAGCTCCTTATGGCGGAGAAGCCTTCACAACGTCGCCTACTCTTTTTCCGGTACTAGGCTAACCACCGAGTTCTTTCACTCCAAGGTGAACCACTCCTACACAACGTCGCCTACCCTTTATAAGGTACTAGGCTAAGTACCTAGTTCTTTCACACCTTAGGTGAACTACACCTTCACAACGTCGCCTACCCTTTATTAGGTACTAGGTTAAGCACCTAGTTCCATTGCAATGGAGGAACTACTACCACACTACACCAATGACTAATCCCAAAGGAGATCTACTCCTTTACAACATCATCAAGGATATCAATATCCTTGGATCCTATACTAGTCTATCTTGTACATCAAAACACACCATATCAATTGTACATCTAAGGCACCTTTCACTAATACCTTTGACTAGATCTACAAGACACCTTTCACTAATGTCTTGTGTCTTCACTTCTAAGCACCTTTCACTAGTGCTTCCTTGTCTTGACTTCTAAGCACCTTTCACTAATGCTTCTTTGTCTTGACTTCTAAGCACCTACCACAAGTGCTTATCCTATAGACGATAGATACCCTTCACTAATATCTTCGTCTTGACACTTGAGACATCTTTCACTAATGTCTTCAACACTACACTTCTTTGAACAAAGAAAGGAATCATCAACAAGAAGACCTCAGTAGCCTTGATGATGAGGAAGCATGGCAACTCATGGACTTGAGCTTGCTTGACTTCAAAGGTGGTGATCTTGCCTTTAAGAGGAACCTAAAAGATCACACAAAAACAAAACTACAAACATAGATCCCTTGGATCTAAGGTTAGTGAGATCTAACTCAGGGGAGAAAGTGTGTTAGAAGGAGGATTGAAAGGGGTGAGAAATAATGAAGAAATGGCTCACTATTTATAGGCAAATTTCTCTACTGTTCCTCGGATCCCACGGATCCCTTCCACTAGGGATCCGGCTAGCACAAAGCTAGGGATCCGTGGAACGCTCCTCTTTACCCATGGGTATTTTTGGTTATGGGTCATGGGTCATGGGTTATGGGTTGATCCATGGTTTTCTTTCTAGATACAATGTACCTTAAGGATACATTGAACTTGTGTAAGTGGTATATATAAAACCATGGGTTATGGGTCAAAAACCATTTGATAGTTTTTATCTATTTAGTATATACTTGTTTTTACCCATTTTAGTATATACTTGTTTTTACCCATTTTAGTATACTTAGCTTAAGTATGTGTTAACTCAATATGTAAACACTAGTTGTACATATATATCTAAATCATAAAATCACTTATACTTGTTAAGCCAATATGTAAACACTAGTTGTTGTACATATATATCTAGATCATAAAATCACTTATACTTGTTTTAGTGTTTTATGTGAAAATATGAATATGTTAGAAAACTATTAATTCAAACCATTTACGTATTTTATTCGTTTCGTTAATATGATTTTACTTTTGTTATCGACAAAACATTAGAAGATCGTAAAATATAAATAAACGTTTTTACGGCTTATTTGTATTAACAGTATATTCAACTAAAACCTCATGTTCAACAAACTTGCAAGGTATCTCACCAACAATAAACGTGTTAATCAATATTTTTTTTATCCTACTTTCATCATGTTTATAGTTTTGTAAACTATTAGCACCTTCACCACTAGGATTTCTTTTAAAACTCTAAATAAGTTTGTTGTTGAATTTTATTTTAGGGACATATATAGGATTAGAAGGACAAGGATGATGTTTTTGAATACCCGAAGTACCGTTGGGACCTATGGGCCGCTAGAGTCTTATTGCATAACTTGCACAACGCCCTTCTTAACCCATCCTTCTTCACCTTAACAAGATCAAAATGTTGCCAAATCGAAACCCTCTACTTATTTGTTTTTGCATAAACTTCATACTCTTCTTCTTCTTCTTCTTTGTCATCGTTTCTTTTTATTTTGCTACTTTGAGCTTTTGGATCTTTTGTTACAACAATCAAGTATTCAATATCATCACTCATCAATATTCAATATTGGGGTTTCTAACAACTTTGTCGTCTCTTTACATAAAACCAATGTATGCGAATTAGATACAAAATAAACTAATGTGACGTACACATGCTAACATATGCGAATTAGATATAATAACGATTCATGACTATGTATGCTTTACATACTAACAAGCGGTTAT
The DNA here is from genome assembly GCA_019973895.1 of Chrysanthemum seticuspe. NCBI lineage: Eukaryota > Viridiplantae > Streptophyta > Magnoliopsida > Asterales > Asteraceae > Chrysanthemum > Chrysanthemum seticuspe. The sequence continues at coordinate 251,930,613 of BPTQ01000001.1, read as the reverse complement.
AAAAAACAAACTACGTGAATTAGACGTAATATGCGAATTACATACTGACATGCTAACAGAATTACATACTGATATGCTAACATATGTGAATTACATACATACATGCTAATATATGTGAGTTAAATAAACTAATGTGAGTTCATGCATTCATGATATACGTTAAATTTTTGTTTTTACATTCTTTTTTAAGCTTTAAATACTAACAATCATATGCAAACTGTAAAGAAAACAAATTTAACATGCCTCTATTTTTTCAGTGATGATGACTGAGATGATTTAAAGATAGTGAGTGTTCATTTTCTCGTTTTCATATTGTTATATCACTTATACACCCGAGAGATAGTGAGTGTTCATTTTCTCATTTTCAAATATGTACGAGTTTAAAGGCAAATAACCCCTTAAAAACCTAAGAAATTACACCTCATCAAATATCCTCAAACCTAAGAAAAACCTAAGAAATTACACCTCATCAACGCGTTCGACAATAGTTCTAACAAGCACGAAAATTTATACTAGCACCTGACATAAGTGTCTTGATTCTCTCATCTCTCGGGTGTATAAGTGATATAACAATATGGAAACGAGAAAATGAACACTCACTACGTGTCATAGCACATATATTATCATAGGCTTAATAAAGGATCAAACCTCCACCGCTTTGATGTAAGCACCTTGGATAGACTATCAAAGAGGTCTTTATAAAGGGTTGTAACATTATGTGTAGGGTAAGGAAAAACACATTTAAGGGATATGGGAAATTTTTACTGGCGGAAAGCTAATTATCTAAGTTAATTACATGTACAAAGTGGCGTTGCTAAGCCAATACTCGATAAACAAACACTACTCTCTGATGTTGCTTTTCTTGAGACTTTCTTGACTTAAAGATAAGCAAAATGGCAGTCCATATGTTTTTTCTTTCTTTTTTTTTTTTTTTTTTTTTTTCATTTCATATTTTTTTTTTACATACACTTATGCCTTGCCATCGTTTTGATCTGCTTTTATAATAACAAAAGTTGTGTGTACCCACCTGCAACATTGTAGTCCTTGCAAAACTCCCGTAGATATATATAGTCTAAATTGGGTCATGATGGTGATCATGTTCATTACGCGCGTTGAGAGAATGCTGAGGGCACTCAGGTTATTTCCATGAGGGCACCACACATTTTTTCTAGGGTTAATAACCTTTTAAAGCACTATACTTGTCAAGAATGGTAGTTTTGCGTAGCGAACTAAAAAAATAACTCTTTTATACATTAATGTTGACATTTTTGTCTTTCTTTAAGTATTATGACCATATTATGACCATTTTACCCTTTCTAAATTTTGTTCGAAATACCTTTTTTTCGAATTGTTTTTCCAATTTTGTTTTTTTTTTTTTAATTTTTTATTTCGAAATACTTTTTTTTCGAAATTTCTGAATTTTTTTCGAATTTCTTTTTTTTTGAAATATTTTTCGAAGGGTAAAATGGTCATAATTTGGTCATAATACTTAAAGAAAGACAAAAATGTCAACATTAATGTCTAAAAGAATTATTTATTTAGTTCATTACGCAGAACTGTCATATTTGACAAGTATAGTACTTTAATAGGTTACTAGCTCTTTTTTCTACTAATTTTATTTTTTTTCTTACATAGTTTGTGTGTCCGCAAGACTTTCATTGGAGGCGACACCCCCCGCTACTATACACGTGGCTCCGCCCCTGCATAAGACCCGTTACTTGGATCACAAAAACATTAGACCTTACATACTGTACTTAACGTATGTTTACAATCAGACGACGAAACCAACATCAAAAATCAATCACACACACAACGTTTTTGCCATATGATCCGACTTTTCCCGGATCTCAATTACCCATAATTTCACAAACATGGAATCAGACATGTAAACATATAGCTTTACAAATCTATCAAAAATAAATGGCGCATATAATGATTACAGTAAGAAGCACTTAACAATAAAATTCAAAAGATCGATCATAAATTTATGATAACTAAATCTTTGTTGCTTAATCAACATAAATTACAATCCCAGCTGGAATCAGTTAACCATATCGTTTCGCAAGATCAATCAGTAACCAATATATTTATTTCTTAATCGGCAGAAGTTAGAATTATAGTTAGAAGCATTTGAACATATTATATATTTCACAAGATCAATCAATTCATTTCAAATGTCAAAACCAAACTTGAGCTTAAAACAAGATCTTGTTGAGTTCATACATAAAGTTAATGCAAACGTATGGAACACCCATGTGTTACATATTCCAGTCAAAGTCATCCATGGGGGGATCCATCAAGTCGTCAATAGAAATACGTTCTGAAGGATCAAAGCTTAGAAAATTTTCAAGTTCCATTACGCTACCGGGATTAGAGCTACTATACTCAGCTTCAGGCACAATCGTTGGTTCTTCATATAATCTTGGAGTATCATGGTAGGAGTTCTGAAAATCTTGTTGGAAAACATCGTCCGTTAAAGTCTGTGAAAAAGTCATCGGATTTAGGTTGGTGTCCATCTGAACTGCTGGTGCAGGACAGGTCATCATGTCATCTAGTTGGACGACATGACCAGTAGCATCCTCATCCTGAGGCAACACCATTGAAGAAGAACTAGAAGCGCCACTAGAAAATCTAATCCTTTCTGTTGAACTTGGGCAAGACTGATTTTGGTAATACCCGAAAGTTGAGCTCCCGCATTCAAACGGTGGTTGCATCAAATTTGAATCACAAAGCATAGGAATGTGTTGCATGGTGATTGAATTCGGGCTCGTTTTCATGCTTATTGTTGGAAAAGTCTGAGAAGATCCAACATGAACATTGTTAAGGTCTGATTGTTGATTCGATGTGAGCACAAACTGCATAGGTTCCACAATTTGAACATCGGTCCCTGAGTGATGACTACTTTCTTGAATTTGAACATGTTCAGGTCCATTTGATTGATAGCTTGCTTGGTCGGCCATTGATAGTCTTCTACGTCTGGGAGAAGGTTCCTCTTCAAGTCGGTGGTTTTGTTCTACGATTGCCTCTTCTTGATCCGCCAAGTTATTGTTGGCATTTTGCTTCGGTACCTTCTTGTAAATCTTACAAAGCACCCACTCAGTCATCTGCATAAACAAATTACAAAACATTGGTTGCAAATCATATGAATATATAAGGGACAAAAGATATTTTGTACAAGCAGAAGATACTACATACCTTGTTCTGGTTCGTGTTATGTTTTTGGCTTTCTTTTGGGATATCAGGATTTTTCGTGGTATATTCTTGCATTAGCCAAGGTGTCTTGCGTTTCTTTTCGTCAATATAAACTAAAGATAATCTGCTTCCAACAACTCGATTGGTCACATCCTTCACCGCTGCACAAGTCTGGGATGCCCTCCAAGTACCACCATTCTTGGTTTGTCTATTCTGACGGTTTCCGTTAGGGTGTTTTTGCTCCGTCCATGTCAAAAAGTACCATTTGTTTTCGCAAGACCGATATTCTGGTTTGGCTGTTATATCAAGAAACGTAAAATACTTAATTTAGAAACAGATTAAGGCTCAACAATTAAACGTCCAGACTTTAACAAGAAACCAGTATTGCATACATCATATCAACTAGACAACATATATGATAACTCGATAACAATTTACTAACCTGAAAGTTCATCAGGACTATAGTCGTAAATATTGACCTCATAATAGCGGCAGTTGGGATATCGTTTTCCTGTTTCAATCTTTGGTTTCAAGTAGTAAACAATGAGCTCAGGATCGGTTGGACAAAAGCGATAGCCAGGTTGAAGCGTATCAACATAATCATGCTCTTTTTGGTTATTGTATCGAATGATTTCTTGATTTATGACAGCCATTTGAGTCTAATCAAGCAAAGGTTACGAAGTAGTATCCCAAAAGGTTTAAGAATTAGAAGAAAGTTGATCGGATGATGATTGATAATAAGTTATGCATGCATGCATGGATATTTATATAGTCATGGGTACGTGATAAGCAAGCCAATACGCATTAGCGTATTTTTCTTAACTGCTCACTTTTACCGATATTAATATAATATGTGTGTTTTAAAGGTTGTTATATAGGATAGACATGTTGGGACGTATACATTGTTTTGCACGAATATCAGTTAGATATGACCGGAAACCTATTTCATATAGTTACATTCATATTTGCAATTGATGCTTCTTTATTCAGATTACGCTTGGTGTTGTTCCCATGTGACATATTATGTTTATGTATGTTTGCTAAGATTTCCATCATATCAGAATAGTTCGATATATAGTAGGTTACTATGGTCCATAGATAAATATAATAAGTAACCACACAAATGACGCGAGACCCCAAATTCATGGTCGTTGTATCTTTTGAAGAAGTATCGTGTCTTAATTAGTCGAGTTATGTATCGTGCCCACGTTCAGGTATTATGTTTTAGCATGTCACACCCTCGCCGGAGGCGGAAACACGAGGTGTAACGGAAGGGAACATAAGCACAAGATAATAGAACATACCAACGTTAATATTTAAAAGAACGAGTACACCATTACAATATCAGTTTAGCCGTCATCGGCAAATATATTACAAAGTTTAGATTCCAAAATATTTCGTTCTATTACATAACGATTTGTAGTGACAAGTGAAAACTTCATTATGCAAGACCTGGTAGAAAAAGCTTACTAACGATCACCTGAAATGCATGAGAGAAAAACGGGTCAACTATGAAAATAGTTGGTGAGTAAACATGTTTCGTAAAATAAGAAAACTCGTATGAAAGAGTCCAAGGTTTGGGTTATCGGAAATAGTCCACAAAGCAAAGGCATTATAAATCCACTCAGTTCCAAGTTCCGCCCATACAAAACTTGCAACCTGTGTGTTCACAACCCATTGCACAAAATATAGCGCGTCAAGTAGTCAAGTATAAGTGGTCATAATAGTTCACAATATAGTACCACGTATATAATAATTCAGGGATGCTCCAAACATGGGATACTTTGCACTGCTCCAACAAGGGAGACTTTGTACTGATGCTTCTGATGAAACCAAATTATGATGGGTGCCACTACCCAAAGTTATACTGGGTGCCTCTTCCCAAAGATATACTGGGTGCCTCTTCCCAAAGATATACTCCGAACATAGGAGACTTTATAGTGATGCTCCGAACATGGGAGACTTTATAGTGATGCTCCGAACATGGGAGACTTTGGGACAAGGTCATAACACGTACGGTTCAATAAGTTCAAATAAGTCATAATTTCGTAATTAAGTTCAAGGATTTGATTCGAGTTCACAAGTTCTAGTCAAAAGAGTTCACAAAAGTAAGAATCAATTTAATTCAAGTATGGTTCATGCATTCAGCCCCAAAATATAGTAAAACGGTAAAAAGGGGATGTGATTACTCACTTGATGAATAGATGCGATGACAAAAGTGGTTACACCGAAATGTAGCGTGAATCTCGAAACTGACCTATTATGAATGATATGATATGCAATAAGTCATGATGTAATGTTATGCACGCAATTCGGATGATATTTATACCACCTATGTATTTTTGAAAATAATACTTCTCGTCGAAAATATAATCTTTTAACGTCTTGACCATTTTTAAATTACTTCACATGTATTTACATTGAAATGATATCCTACGATAGTCATTTAGTGATTAATTGTGAAATTATAACTTTTCGTCGTAAAATAATGTCATTGAAATTTCCATGAAAGTGACTAAAACGGCCTCTAAAAGCTAGTCGTAAAATGGTGCACGTCGAGCGTTAGGAAACAAACTCAACGGTTTTGGGAAGCTTGTATCATTATCTCAAAGTTTTAGCATTTAATTTTTCATCCTAGAGGTCTCGATCTTAGAGAAAAATATAGGTTAAGTATGGTACTTGTGTGTTTAAGAGTGGTTTTCGGTAAACTTTGAGCGACTATATTTTATTCATTACAACTCCGCTTGACGAACGGTTGGATATTTTGGAAAATATGGTTGGCGAACTTGATTTTACTAGAAGACATCTTTTTATAAAGAGTATCCTATCAATGTTAAAAACGACCCTCAACATGGCCCCTAGTTGCCATAGTATATGTTTAATAGAAAATATATTAATGTTGCTAATAGAATAAAGTTACGGCAACTTTGTTTATCGCGTGTAATTTACTCGTTACAAGTCCGTTTTCTACGTTTTCTATACCCTTAGCTTCGTGTCAAAGTATACTAATATATTTTCGATAAGTCGACACAATTTATAAAGCTTAAGACTCATTTTTGACTCGTAAAGAGTGACATTTTTATACTGAATTTCCAGAAATTATTAGTTTTCGACGTCTAACTTGAAAAATTCATATCTTCTTCGTTATAGCTCCGTTTTAATCCGTTCAAGCGGCCACGTTTTCGTTTTAAAGTGTATTTTCTAAATATCTAGCTCAAAAATATTTACCTACTGTCGGATTTTCCCAGAATTAAAAATACGGACAGACCCTATTTAAAACGTGTCGAAATGAGCTTTTCTCGCGCTAAACCTATTCTAACCCATTCAAAACAACTCCGAAGTTATTCTAATCCTACCATACACCTTCTTAGGGTGTCATGGGTTCCTAGACATCACCAAAACTAATATATAACAAGGAGTAATTATAGGATGGATTATATATATAACACTTCAAAAACCTTAAAAAGTAGTATAAACATCTATATAAATTGCATGTTTTTCTTGAATATGATGAAAATGAACATAGAAATGAATATGAAATAAAAACATGAATATGAATGCTTACAAGAAATATGATGAGGTTAAAGGACAATGGGTTTTTCCTAATCACCCTAGGTTTTTATTTCAAAACCTATACAAAGAGTGATACTAGTGTGTTAAAACCTTGTCTTGAAAAATTATTGATGCATCATTCTTGGTCTCCTTGGCTGCCGGTTTGGAGAGGAAGAGAAACAAGAGATGGTTTTATCTTTTATTTGAGAAATGAAGTGAATGTGATAAGTTTAAGAGTATAATGTATTATAATGTATATGTAGTAGATATTTAGCTACTTGATGAATGACTACCCCTTGTATGTCGACAAGGGGGTGCATTTGTTTAAGATTATATGTTTTTTTTTTTGTTTTTTTTTTTTTTTTTTTTTTTTTTTTTTAAATATGTTTAAGTGTAGTTTAGTGTAAATTACTTGAAGATATATGGTAAGTTGTATACACATTTGAATATTTAGGGTAGCGTTAGATAAAAATAAATTTTAACGGGTCAAGATAAAATATATTGAAGTCATAAAAATTTTAAAAATACATTTCTTACAAGAACTGAGTGAAATAATAATTATCGGATTGAATTTACGAAAACCGTCGTAATTATATAAATATAACAATTTTTTTACGAAATAAATTTAAAACACCGGGTAAACTCATAATATTATTTTTATGGTATTAATATGAGTATAAAAATATATTGAAATAATTTTTGGAAGTAATGGATCAATTGTTCAAAATAAATAAATTACGCGATAACGTTTATTTAATAAAAGTTATACGTTTAACGTGAAATGCATAACCATGCATGAACTAATATGATGAATATTGAGTTTGAGAAATGACCGGAAATTGAGAATTGTGACATTCTTCCCATGTCAGCGGAATCACGTCCTCGTGATTCGATTAATGATACTATGGTCCGAACCTCGACAAGGATTCTAAAAGTTTATGCTCGTACGAACAGTCTAAATGATCATATCAATGCCCATGCGTACAGGTTCCCCATTCAACTAAGTACGTGCCCGTGATTAGATTTGATAGGGTAAACTTACCCAATATCGAACGTAGCCCTCAAAAGACTTTTAGATAGTGACTTGAGTAAACTTGTTTCTTAGCTTGACTTTCGCAACTCATCAAACAAGAACTGTCACTAGATCAAGCTAGGAAACAAGTCTTTTGAATGAAGTCTTGTGAAAGATTCGCTCGATATTGGATTTGCTTACACAAATCAAATCAAATCAACAAAATATAATACAACTAAGGTCGATATCGATGGGTCACAAATTAATCAATGCCGTGAACGTGGTAAAAAAATTTGGAAGGAAGTTATGCACTCAAAATCATGTCGTACAGAAATAAGGTAGTTGTTCGAAAGAATGTACCCGTTACGCGTTGCGGGCTTCCTCGGTACCCAGATAGAATGCTCGACCACGTGCGGGGGGAACTTCAATGTTCTGATCTTGTGGGCCTTCTATTGCCAACGCCAGGTTTGGACGATTACCTCCTAATTTCCGGTATCAATCCCCATATATATCGGTCGATCAACTTCTCCACAGTGGAAACCATGTGAGGAACCATCCTAGTTAACTCGTGGAAACGGATCGTGTACTTGTCGACCTCTACTCCAACCATCAAGTGATTCCAAAATTCCGCTTCCAACTTCTGCACTTCATCTTTTCTGCAGTACTCATCAGTTAGTAGTTTCTTAAATGCTTCCCAAGATAACGCATTTGCAGCCCCTCTTCCTCTAGTCTGTAGCTGATTGTTCCACCAGGTCAATGCTCGACCTTGTAGTAGACCAGCAGAGAACTCAACTTTGTTTCCTTCAGCACCCTTCGTGATACTAAGCTTCGACTCAACATTCTCGAACCAGGTTAACAGTCCAATGGCACCCTCAGTACCATAAAATTCCATCGGCTTGCATGTCATGAAAGTCTTGTAGCTGCACCCATGACCAGTGTTTGAAGTACCTTCTCCGTTGTTGGTTCGTCTAGCATCAAGGTGCGTCATAATTTGGGTGAGTAGATCCGCTATTCCAGTCGCGTTGTCGTTTGGATTGTCATTGTTGTTTGGGTTACCGTTGTTGTTGACTCCTGAGCGTGTGTTTCTGGCAGCCATGATCTTGCAATGGACCAAAATATCGGGTTGAGTAAATGACACTCGGACGAAGGCAGATGAGGTTCAGAACGGTGGTAATGTGTGTTATAGTGATCGAAATATGACAGGATTAGGGACATGCTATGTCTAACAAGTCGAAAGATGGAAAAGAGAGGGTATAAATAAGATACGGTAATGTAGACGTGAACGTAAAAATATGCTATGCATACCCACCCGACCAATGCAACTTCAGGTGACCAGACTCAAAAGACTCGACTAAACATGATTTAAAATTACCCTTCTTATCATTGCATGGTTCTTCATAAATTAGACATAGTTGATCAGGCTATGTATAATTTATGATTAACGATGCAACGATAGGACTAGTTGACTCGGATGATGTTCAATGTTTAATAAAATAAAAAAAAATTATTCCGGTTATAGCTGTGATTTTTATTTTTGAAAAATCGGCATTCTCTATAACCTTTGGCTCTGGTACCAATCTGTCACACCCTCGCCGGAGGCGGAAACACGAGGTGTAACGGAAGGGAACATAAGCACAAGATAATAGAACATACCAACGTTAATATTTAAAAGAACGAGTACACCATTACAATACCAGTTTAGCCGTCATCGGCAAATATATTACAAAGTTTAGATTCCAAAATATTTCGTTCTATTACATAACGATTTGTAGTGACAAGTGAAAACTTCATTATGCAAGACCTGGTAGAAAAAGCTTACTAACGATCACCTGAAATGCATGAGAGAAAAACGGGTCAACTATGAAAATAGTTGGTGAGTAAACATGTTTCGTAAAATAAGAAAACTCGTATGAAAGAGTCCAAGGTTTCGGTTATCGGAAATAGTCCACAAAGCAAAGGCATTGTAAATCCACTCAGTTCCAAGTTCCGCCCATACAAAACTTGCAACCTGTGTGTTCACAACCCATTGCACAAAATATAGCGCGTCAAGTAGTCAAGTATAAGTGGTCATAATAGTTCACAATATAGTACCACGTATATAATAATTCAGGGATGCTCCAAACATGGGAGACTTTGCACTGCTCCAACAAGGGAGACTTTGTACTGATGTTTCTGATGAAACCAAATTATGATGGGTGCCACTACCCAAAGTTATACTGGGTGCCTCTTCCCAAAGATATACTGGGTGCCTCTTCCCAAAGATATACTGGGTGCCTCTTCCCAAAGATATACTCTGAACATAGGAGACTTTATAGTGATGCTCCGAACATGGGAGACTTTATAGTGATGCTCCGAACATGGGAGACTTTGGGACAAGGTCATAACACGTACGGTTCAATAAGTTCAAATAAGTCATAATTTCGTAATTAAGTTCAAGGATTTGATTCGAGTTCACAAGTTCTAGTCAAAAGAGTTCACAAAAGTAAGAATCAATTTAATTCAAGTATGGTTCATGCATTCAGCCCCAAAATATAGTAAAACGGTAAAAAGGGGATGTGATTACTCACTTGATGAATAGATGCGATGACAAAAGTGGTTACACCGAAATGTAGCGTGAATCTCGAAACTGACCTATTATGAATGATATGATATGCAATAAGTCATGATGTAATGTTATGCACGCAATTCAGATGATATTTATACCACCTATGTATTTTTGAAAACAATACTTCTCGTCGAAAATATAATCTTTTAACGTCTTGACCATTTTTAAATTACTTCACATGTATTTACATTGAAATGATATCCTACGATAGTCATTTAGTGATTAATTGTGAAATTATAACTTTTCGTCGTAAAATAATGTCATTGAAATTTCCATGAAAGTGACTAAAACGGCCTCTAAAAGCTAGTCGTAAAATGGTGCACGTCGAGCGTTAGGAAACAAACTCAACGGTTTTGGGAAGCTTGTATCATTATCTCAAAGTTTTAGCATTTAATTTTTCATCCTAGAGGTCTCGATCTTAGAGAAAAATATAGGTTAAGTATGGTACTTGTGTGTTTAAGAGTGGTTTTCGGTAAACTTTGAGCGACTATATTTTATTCATTACAACTCCGCTTGACGAACGGTTGGATATTTTGGAAAATATGGTTGGCGAACTTGATTTTACTAGAAGACATCTTTTTATAAAGAGTATCCTATCAATGTTAAAAACGACCCTCAACATGGCCCCTAGTTGCCATAGTATATGTTTAATAGAAAATATATTAATGTTGCTAATAGAATAAAGTTACGGCAACTTTGTTTATCGCGTGTAATTTACTCGTTACAAGTCCGTTTTCTACGTTTTCTATACCCTTAGCTTCGTGTCAAAGTATACTAATATATTTTCGATAAGTCGACACAATTTATAAAGCTTAAGACTCATTTTTGACTCGTAAAGAGTGACATTTTTATGCTGAATTTCCAGAAATTATTAGTTTTCGACGTCTAACTTGAAAAATTCATATCTTCTTCGTTATAGCTCCGTTTTAATCCGTTCAAGCGGCCACGTTTTCGTTTTAAAGTGTATTTTCTAAATATCTAGCTCAAAAATATTTACCTACTGTCGGATTTTCCCAGAATTAAAAATACGGACAGACCCTATTTAAAACGTGTCGAAATGAGCTTTTCTCGCGCCAAACCTATTCTAACCCATTCAAAACAACTCCGAAGTTATTCTAATCCTACCATACACCTTCTTAGGGTGTCATGGGTTCCTAGACATCACCAAAACTAATATATAACAAGGAGTAATTATAGGATGGATTATATATATAACACTTCAAAAACCTTAAAAAGTGGTATAAACATCTATATAAATTGCATGTTTTTCTTGAATATGATGAAAATGAACATAGAAATGAATATGAAATAAAAACATGAATATGAATGCTTACAAGAAATATGATGAGGTTAAAGGACAATGGGTTTTTCCTAATCACCCTAGGTTTTTATTTCAAAACCTATACAAAGAGTGATACTAGTGTGTTAAAACCTTGTCTTGAAAAATTATTGATGCATCCTTCTTGGTCTCCTTGGCTGCCGGTTTGGAGAGGAAGAGAAACAAGAGATGGTTTCATCTTTTATTTGAGAAATGAAGTGAATGTGATAAGTTTAAGAGTATAATGTATTATAATGTATATGTAGTAGATATTTAGCTACTTGATGAATGACTACCCCTTGTATGTCGACAAGGGGGTGCATTTGTTTAAGATTATATGTTTTTTTTTTTTTTTTTTTTTTTTTTTTAAATATGTTTAAGTGTAGTTTAGTGTAAATTACTTGAAGATATATGGTAAGTTGTATACACATTTGAATATTTAGGGTAGCGTTAGATAAAAATAAATTTTAACGGGTCAAGATAAAATATATTGAAGTCATAAAAATTTTAAAAATACATTTCTTACAAGAACTGAGTGAAATAATAATTATCGGATTGAATTTACGAAAACCGTCGTAATTATATAAATATAACAATTTTTTTACGAAATAAATTTAAAACACCGGGTAAACTCATAATATTATTTTTATGGTCTTAATATGAGTATAAAAATATATTGAAATAATTTTTGGAAGTAATGAATCAATTGTTCAAAATAAATAAATTACGCGATAACGTTTATTTAATAAAAGTTATACGTTTAACGTGAAATGCATAACCATGCATGAACTAATATGATGAATATTGAGTTTGAGAAATGACCGGAAATTGAGAATTGTGACATAGCATTGTTTAAGGGCTTAGCCCAAACCTTTCCAACCCTCCATTAAAAACACGTCTCCACCAAAAATCCTGATTTGATGTCATTTCTTTTTATGCTTCTTTATTCAGATTAGGTTTGGTGTTGTTGCCTACCTATCACGTTGACGCGATGACCGGTGCCAAAACAACAAACTAAGAAACTATCGACAAAGCATAAACCATCGCTAGCATTGAAGTATGCATCCCCCCCCCCCCGCCTCTCCACCTAGATAAAGTAAATTATAACTCCAGGGGTGAAGTTTCTCCCCGTTTTGCAAGACTCATGACGTCCAAAAACCTTTTGTTTCCTCTTCGAGCACAGTCACACCTAATTTCATGAAAAGCAACTCCCTCATTGTTAGTTGTATGCCACGATATCACCAAAACTATTTGATATGGTATTGGATCCCGGCGTCTCTGCCTTCACTATATGGGATCGTTTAAAGAAAATTTTCCATGATAACAAGGATAAGTGTCATTATAGTTGGACAACAAGATACGTATAATGTGTCTCGGTAATCAAATGGTCTCGGACTACTTCTAGGAAGTCATGAACAAGGCGGATCAGCATGCTGATTTATGGTCACGCATTAATAATTCTAACATCTTCATCTATGCACGCAACGGTCTCGGTAATAAATTTTTCCACATCGCTCTTATTCTTTGACATCGTGATAAACCACCCGATTTTGAGACCACTCGGTCCATGGTTTTGTTGAAAGAACTCTTCTAAATAAGGAGGAGGAGGTGGAGGAGAAGTCCTCATTGTCTAACACTAGGTCTTCTATCAACATCATTATTGCCTCTACCTCACCACAACAACACTCAAATACCATGGGTTCTGTGGGTCTTGAACAATGTCGGAACTTTACCTGTGATGCACGTACATATGGGAATCATGCCAATTTGTGCATGTAGACCATGAATTAAGACCTATAAGATCTCAATCTTCCATGAATACTACAATAAATCGTGGAAATGGCTTCTCTAGTCTAAGGAGCAATGGATCCCAAAATACTAACCTTGTTCTGTCCAGCTCACGTAAACAGGCCGAGTCACAGCCTCCACCGGCCTAGCAGACCCAACCTGTCGTACCTTATTACCACTCCAACCCATCCGCAAGCAGACCCACCCAGACTCCACCTACCATGCCCAATTTGCAAAAGTCCAAGCCATATTTACAGCAGCCTCATAAGGAATTCAAACATACTTTTTTAGGGGGTTATTTAAGCCATAAATCTGCTCATTTAGTATCCGTTACTAATTTAAATCGTTCCTTTTTCACATTTTAGGTCTTTTGGAAGCAAAATGCTGGAATGAAGCATATTTGGATGAAAATGAGCGAAAACATGAAGAAAATGGCAAAGTCAAGATCAAAGGCCATTCAGCAAGCCTGACGGCGTCCCAACCAAAGGGCGACGCCGTCCCTCATCACTTTTCATCATGGAAGGTGATAACCCACCCAACAATGATCCACCATATATTCCACCACCAAACCATTCACCACAAAACCCACCACTTGATCGAACCTGTGCCAACCAACTCCGCGCTCGTATCTATAGTGAAATTGGGGAGCTTAGGAAATTGAATAGGATAATTGAAAACGCACTTGATAAAGCACTTAAAGAGACAACTAGTACATTAGATAGCAATTCCACCATGAGCGATGATTCGGATGATGAGCTTTAGGAAGGAGATTATAGGGTGCTAGAAATTATGGAGGGTAATGAGGAAGAGGAACTTAATGAGTATTTTGAGTCATACCTTAAATGAAAAGAAATCTCCTATCATTATAATGTAGTTAATAGCCCACGACCACATTTCGACCCATGCATAAAAAAGGGTGGCTCTAGGAACATTAAGATACTGTGCATGATTGGTTACTTATGTAGGGATCACACTTACATTGACTATAAGGCTCCTATGAACATAATGTCTAGGATCTATTACAATTGGATCATGAGTGAAAAGCTAGGACCTAGGAAGGATCCCTTTTTCCCTAAAAAATTGAATAACTTTGTTGGGAGAGCTAGAGGATTGCGTGTCTTTATAGGTAATTTCACATATAGGTCTAATTTCATGATCCTGGAGGATGTTAGAGGCATCATTGATGGATTCTGATGGATCTAAACACACACCTTGGGTTAGTGATATTTTGAGTTATATTAATAAACACGTGGAATATACTTAATAATACTTAGAAGACAAATTATATGATGTAATGTAAGTAAGAACAATAAACACAAAGCTCCAATATTATTAAGAAATAATATGAGTGATCTTGCTTATCACTAGGGTTACACCTTGAAGCTAATATGAATAATACGTATGTTAAACAATGACCTAGGATCTCCTTTTATAGCACAAGGAGTCCTTTACAAGATAAGTATAAACCTAACAATATAGAATATACACAAGATCTTTTCTATACTTATCAATATACAGATACATAACAATTATCCTAATAGCAGTGGTAATAATGATACTGGCAGTGGTAACGAGTTTTCACTGCTAGTGTAATCTTTAGCAGTGTTAGCCACAAGCATATCAGTGGTAACTGTTATCTTTATTCCCAACAATCCTCCCCTAAACTCAGGATTTCTCTGAAACTCAATAAGTTTCTTCAATCTGCATCTTCTATAAGGATTTGGGGAATTCTTTCAAACACTTCATCTTCTTCTCAATGCTTGAATAGCTCTTGAACATTGATCTTGAAGCCTGAGTAACAATGCTCTGACCTTCTCACTATCTTCATGAACTCTTATAGTAGTACACAGCATCACAGTGAGAGTTCCAGCTCTGAGGGGATATTCTTTCTCAGCAAGCATGAATGCATCTACTCCATTTGCTGTAGAAAAATGATGAACTTCACATGAATCATAGTAGAACCATTTAGTACCAGGACATGAACATGAAAATTTCCAGAAATCATCATTAGTATCTAGTTCATAGAGCCTTCTAAGATTAACCCATAACTGCATCTCCTTCATATCTTTGAGGTCTTCAGCATCAAACCTTTCTTGAACTAATTTCCATAATGTGTCAAGATCATCTCTGTCACAAGCTTTGATGAGATCTTCAAATTGAATGAATGATGAAGTTTCACCACCTAGCCTTGTAATCTTCCATGTTAGAGCAAAATTGCTAGCAGTAAACACTTCACAGTCAATGATAGGATGTCTGACTTGGAGTGGTTCAGGATAAAAGTCTTCTTCTTTTATCACAATCATTTCAGTCAGTTGTTCTTCAGTGAATTTCTCAGTTGGAGCTTCTTGTTCTTCAGCAAACTTTGTCTTCTTAAATTTCTGAGATTCACTATCTTTGGCCTTTCTCTTCAAATTAGGATACCTTCTTGCTTCTTCTTCAGATTCCATTGGAACAAAATCTTTATCTTGTCTTTGAACTCTGTAGTAGATACTTTCAACTTTATCATCATGCATTCATTTGAATTGATGTCTTTTCCAGCCACCAACCTTGCAACAATAATCTTTCATCATTGAAATCACATGTGCCTTTGTTGGTTTTCTTGGTTTCTTTTGGCCCTTCTTGACTGAAACAATAGCATCTTGAAGTGCTTGATTATTCTTTATTTGAATAAAGTCCTTTAACTGTGTTTTTCTTTGATCTTCAGTTAAAGACTTATCAGCCACTAGGTCAATTGCTTTCTTCTTGATCACTGGATCATTTGCAATCAAGAAATCAATTTCTTCTTCAGTAGGTACATAGCTGAAATCTGGAGTCTTCTCCCTGAATCTTGTAGGTGGAACAATGGAAAGTGGATCTTCCATTCTATCCAGCCTTTCAGCCTCCATAAAGCTTGCAATCTCCAATTCTTCAAGCTTTTTCTTTTCAGCAACTTCAACTTCATAAATCTTTCTTGCAACTTCAACATCATGAGCAATCTGAACTTGTTCTTTCTTTGAAACCCTTCTTCTTGTTTGCTCCTTGCTTTGCATAACAGCTTTACCTTTGTCTTTCTTCAATTTATCAATTTCTTCACTTGCAGTGGCAACATCATGTCCAGCAGTGGGAATATTTGGCTCTGCAGTGGAAATTGGATCAGTGGTAAAATCAGCAGTTGCAGTACTAAAAATATCTTACTCTAGTTGCTCTTCTTGAGTATCAACTTCCTCTGCACCTTTACTAGAAACACCTTCGTCTTCAAAATCAATTCTCCTCCCCTGAGTTTCAGCATCAGTTTTCCTCCCCTGTTTGGGAGAATTTCCCAAATCTTTATTAAAATCTGCTGAATCACAATCATCAGGTGAGGATGGAGATGATATCACTAGCTTTGCCATTTTCCTCTTCTTTTTCAACCTCTGCAACTCTTCCTTTAAGGTTTGAATCTCCTCTTTCAAGTGTGTAATGTCCTTGGCATGCTGCTTCTTTACTTGTGCCATGTCTTGTTCTAGAGATTCAATCTGCTTGACTAATTTGGTACACATATCCATCAATTCCATTTGTTGCCCACTGCCCTCAACACTTCCAACCATGTGACCTGTTGGGAGAGGTGAATCATGGGGCAATGGCTCAGATTCCTCCCTAGTTGGACTAGGTCGAAGTCTAGAACCACCACTGCTTGTTCCTAAACCAAAAGGATCAGGGACATGCTATGTTGTAATGAGAGGAGTTGGCTATTTGTGCCTCCTCTCATAGGTGTGAGAAACAAGTGGAGTATAATCAATGTTTGGAACAGTGATTATGGGTGAATTTTGTACCTGTGAAATCCCTTTGCAAGCGTTTGAGGAAAAAGAGGTGTAATAATCCTATTGCCATCTTTGTTCATGTTTTGAAAAACTTTAGGCTTAAGGAAACGGATTTTATAAACTCTTGTGTGGGGTTGCAGTTGAAATTCATTTAATACAGCTTGCACAAACCTTGGATACATCAAAAATTTTGTTGAACTCTTTACATTGCCTTGCATACTTTGAAAAATATAATTTGACCAATTAAAAGTCCTATCAGTGGCTAGACAAACTAAAGGGTAAGCCATGGTTGAACTAAACTGTTCATAAGAAGTTTTCTTAGGACTTAGGCAATGTAAAAGAGTATGTATCAAAAATCTCCAATGGGGACAAAAACCACTCTTTTTAAAAGTAGCCTTTTTGTCAGTGGTATCATACCCCATGGATGAAAGATGTGTATGAATTTAGGGCATAGGTAATGTGATGCTACCATTGAGATCATCCAATTGGAGAATTCTCCTCAAGGATGCCTCAGTAACATCAATAGTTACCCCATCCACAGTGGCTCTAAGAGCATCCACTGTTTCATGTGTATCTCTTGTTTCAATGGTTATGGACTGAGCAGAAGTCCAAAACTATTTGATTTGAGAGATATAGATTGTGGGATTAAGAAGTAAAGCATACCTTATATGGGTAGTATTAAGAAAGTCCACAATCTCATGAAAAACAGGGCTACTCTTCTCATTAGACTTGTTCAAGTAGGCCACTTGGTTGTGCTCATCTGCAAAAGTGATAGATGCCATTGAATCTTTTGATGGAAATTATATTGTGTCAGTATGAATTGAATAAATAACTCGCCAATTTAGAGATAAAGATATATAGTGGTAGGGTTTAAGATTTTTGCGCAAGAAAGACTATCTTTGGAAAATATTTATCTTTAGAGGATAAATAACCATTAGGAAAGTAGATAATCTTCCAAAAGTTTTACCCTATATATATGGAAATCAATGTTTTCTTTCAACGGCTAGTAAAAAATTAGTTACTGACACAATCAGTTGTAACGGCTAGATCAACAGTGGTAAAAATAACACTGTCAGTGGAAACTGTGAACTAGCAGTGGTAATTTTTCACAAAGATTTTCAAAGAGCAGTGGTAAAGAAAAACATATGAAAATTGGACTGCTCTTTATCATAGTTTTTAGCAAACTACCAGCTATCAACAGATTTGTTATGTCTTTACCATGAGGCGTTTGCTATGGACTAGCCAACTCTTAAGCATAAAGAATATGGTGAGTTGATAACCATATAGTTTTTGGTAAACTATCAACCATAAACGGATTTGTTAAGTCTTTACCAGTAGCCGTTTTCTCTGGACTAGTTGATTCTTATGCGAGTTAGACATGGTGAATCAATAACCATTTGTTGTGTGTCTCAGTTACACACCTTTTATAACCAACTCCCATCTTTGATGCATAAAAGTTATTGAACAAGCAAAAACACAAGCACAAAAACATATACAAACTTATACAACAATGTTAGTACCCAGAGACTTCCACTCAACACCAAAGACCATTAGACACAAAAAGTTTATGAATTTAGCATTCCAATACTTGTTACCAAGTACTGAAATCTACCCACATCAAGTTCTTTTGTTAATAAATCCGCATAGTTGTCATCAGTATGGATTTTGGCAACTTGAATTAGTCCTTTTTCATAACAATATCTTATGAAATGGTGTCTAATTTCAATATGCTTAGTCATTGTGTGTTGAACTGGATTCTTAATAATGCAAATGGTACTGCTATTGTCAATATGGATGATGGTATTCATGAAATTGTACCCATAGTCCAAAAGTTGATTCTGAAGCCATAGAACTTGAGCGCAGCAACTTGCAGCAGCCACATACTCTGCCTCAGTTGATGAATTAGCTACCATTGTTTGTTTCTTGCACTGCCATGACACTAATCTGTTGCCAGGAAATTGGCATCCACCTGTTGTAGATTTTCTATCCAAACTAGCTCCAGCAGGGTCACTATCTGAGTAAGTAACCAAATCTAGAGGAATCTCTAGGGTACCATAATCCCAGAGTCGGAAATGCTTTAAGATATCTGAAAATATTCTTCACAACAGTCAAGTGAGAGAATCTGGGAGTGACTTGACACCTTGCACAGGCATACACTGCAAACATAATATCTGGTCTAGATGATGTAAGATACATCAAAGAACCAATCATAGACCTGTACATGTGCACATCAACTGCTCCACCACTATTTTCCTTCAAAAGTTGATGTGTAGTTTTGTCTGCAGGGGTGCTGGATGACTTTGCATCAGAGAACTTGAATTTCCTCAGTATCTCAGCAACATACTTATCTTGATTAATGAAAATACCATCCGGCCTTTGTTGTACTTGAAGTCCCAAGAAGAATGTGAGTTCACCCATAGAACTCATCTTGAATTCCTCCTTCACTAGTTTCTCAAATGCTTTGCACATCTCTGTCTTTGTAGATCCAAAAATGATATCATCAACATACACTTGAACCAGCAAGATATCATTCTTGTCTTTCTTGATGAAAAAATCTGGTCTACTCTGCCTCTATGAAACCCATTATCAAAAAGATAAGTAGTTAAGGTCTCATACCATTTTCTAGGTGCCTGATGCAAGCCATACAAAGCTTTAACCACCATGTACACTTGGTTTGGATATTCAGGGTCCTCAAAGCTTGGAGGTTGTGAAACATATACCTCCTCATCAATCTGCCCATATAGAAAAGCACTCTTTACATCCTTTTGATAGACTTTAAAGCCCATAAAGGATGCATAGGCTAAGAATAACCTGATTGCTTCAATTCTTGCAGCTGAGGCAAACACTTCTTCATAGTCAATACCCTCCTCCTGAGTGTATCCTTGAGCCACAAGCCTAGCGTTGTTTCTGATGACAATTCCTCTTTCATCCTTCTTGTTTCTGAACACCCATTTTGTACCTATTACCTTCTTTTCATAAGGTAAATCACAAAGCACCCAAACCTTTTGAAGCTTGAATTGGAGCAACTCTTCTTGCATTGCTTCCACCCAACTTTCATCTTCTAGTGCCTTGTATACATTCTTAGGCTCCATTTATGACAGAAAACACATAAAGAGACATTCATTCTTGCCTTCATGAGTCTTAGATTCATATAGTTCACTAATGAATCCATGAATATCAGGCAGCTTTGTTTGTCTTCTAGTCTTCACAGGTGAATGGACATCCCCAATCACATTTTCAAGAGGATGTGATTTATGAATAGAATTATGGGGAGTCTGAGGAACTACAATCTCATTTGGCATATTTGAGATTTCAACATCATTGGCTTGAGCTTCCTTGGTAACTGGAGTTACAACTTCCACTTCTGGTGTTGAAGTGGAAACATCTGGCCTAATAGTGGAATCTGAATTTCCACTGCTTTCAGAATTTTCAGCATTCAAGTTGCTACTTCCTTCCTTTCCAAAATCATTAGAAGGTTGAGCATCTCCAGTCTTTGGTATATCATCATTATCTGCATAGTCCCAAAGTGTCAGACTGAATTCATCTTGATCATCTGCTTGATCCTTTCTTGGTTCATCATCATCAAGAAACTCTTCTGAACCTGCAAAATCAAAAGAAGATGTACCTGTAGAGATAGGCACATAATTCATAGTATTGGTTAGAGTATCAAGATCAAACAGCCTTCTGGACCAGTTCCTTTGAGATTTACTTTGTTTTCCGGGAACTCAACATGCATATTCTCTTCAATCTTTTGGGTTCTTAAGTTGAATACTCTAAAAGCTTTACTGACCATGGAATACCCAACAAAATACCCTTTATCAGATTTCTCTTCAAACTTGCCCAGATAATCTATGTTGGGTTTTAGGTTCCTTGAGTCATGAATTATTCTGGAACCACGGACAGGCTTGGTATAACTGCTGATAGAAGAATGTAACCACGGATGAAGACAACCGCGGCTAGTAGTATTGTGTAACTACGGATAGTATATTGTAACCACTGCTAGTATTCAATAGTCGGTTAGTTTATTGTATTAGATAAATATGGAAAAGATATTTATCTTGTAGGTTACGTATTGTATAATGTATAGGACTCCTTAGTCTATAAAAGGAGGTTCTAGGTTAGTTTAGATATACGTAAGTTTTATATCTAAGGTCGATACACTTCAAGGTTGCAAAACCCTAATACTGTAAGAGTATTCGTATTATCAATAATATTGAGGTGTTGAATGTTAAGTTGTTCTTCTTCTTAAGATTAAGTGTTAAATTCCGCGTAATACTTAATAAGCTTTTGTTACAAGTCAGTTTCTATATTAGATCGTTTGCTCAACTGGGATCAACAAGTGGTATCAGAGCTTGTGATCTAGAAACTGTAATCAAGAGGAAGTTATGTTTTGTTTGAGAAAGAAAAGATGTCTGACGAAACTCACATGGTGACTGCTTCAAATGTTCCCATGCTCAAGCATGGTGAATACCAAATCTGGAGAATGAGAATGAGGCAATACATTCGTATGATTGATTATTCTCTCTGGGATGTTGTTGAAAAGGGAGATACTCTTCCTAAGAAGGGTGAAGATGGTCTAGATATAGCTATTATCAGTGAAATTGACAAAGCTAAAAGGAAACAAGAAATCAAAGCTCACAGTATTTTCTGCATGGGAATACCTAATGAGTATGCTTTGGACTTTGAACAATATGAATCTGCTAAAGAGTTATTGGATGCCCTTGAATTAAGATTTGCTGGTAATGAAGCTACAAAGAAGTCAAGGATGAATATGCTCAAACATCAATTTGAAACCTTCACTGCTCTTAGTGGAGAAAAACTTGATGGCACATATAACAGACTTCAAAAACTTATCAGTCAATTGAAGTCAGTAGGTCATAAGTTCAAACAAGAAGATATCAATTTGAAGTTCATCAGAAGTTTATCTCATGAATGGGCTGTGCATACTATTGTGTGGAGAAATAAGGAGGACTTTGATACGATGACTCTGGACAATCTTTATAACAACTTGAAGGTTTATGAGTCTGAGAATAACTTTGCCAATACATCTTCTGCTAATCAAAACATTGCTTTTGTTTCTACAAATCACAAGAATTCACAAGATGTATCCACTGCCGCTTATGGGATAACCACGGCTATTGCAAACAATACCACTGTTAGTGATAATGTCAGTGATGGTGCAATTTGTGCTTTTCTGTCAGATTTAACTACCAGTGTTGATGTCTTGAATCAAGACCTAGATCAAATTGATCCTGATGATCTTGATGAGATTAACCTTCAATGGCAAATGGCAATGCTGACTCTCCAAGCAAGAAAGTTTCTGAGGAGGACTGGAAGACATGTTAGGTATGATGGTCAAAGGAGAGCTGGTTTTGATAAGAGCAAGATGGAGTGCTACAACTGCAAGAAGAAGGGTCACTTTGCTAGGGAATGTCGAGCTCCTAAGAGAATTGAAGGCACTAAGAAGATCATAGAAGAGCCTGCTGCTTCTTCAGCCTTGGTTGCTCAAGATGGGATTGGTGATTATGACTGGAGTGATCAGATTGATGAAGGTCCCAATGCAGCTTTTCTAGCTAGTGAAGCTTCTAAAGAGCATAACTTTGCTCTAATGGCCTATGCTTCATCCTCTGGTTCATATTCTGAGGTATCTAATGGTTCTACAACATCTACTTGTTCATTTAAATCATGTTATGATAACTTAGAATCTCAAAAGGCCATCACTGAAAGTATGAGGAAAGAAGTAGATAGACTGTCTAAGGACAACTTAGTTTATAGATTTGCTCTAGAAAGTGTGGAAGAGAAGTTAAAATACTGTATTAAGTGTTTGTTTGAGTATGTTGATAAGATTAATATACTAGGTGGTGAAATTGATCTTAAAAATAGAGAGATTAAAATGCTTAAAGAAAAACTAGAACAAGCAGAGAGTGTAAAGGTTGAGGCCCTAAAAGAAAAAGAAAAACATGTAGTTAGGGTTGCTAAAACACAATATGCCTCTGATCTAGTTAATAAACCAATAGGTCAAAAATTGTTTCAGGATGGTACTAGTTTATGATACAACAATGTACCACCACCCTCTTTAATGAAACATGCACCACCTGCTAAAGAACTGTCATTTAGTAGTGAATTCAGTTTTAACAAACCTGTAGAAGGGTCAAGTAATGCTGAAACACCTAAGATAGGTTCTGATAAGTCATCTAATGCTCCCACAATTGAAGACTGGGAATCAGATTCTGAGGAAGTTAGATCTGAATCAACTCAATCTGAAAAGATAGATCATGCTAAGAAAGTTGATTCTAAACAAGCCAACCTTGTACCTAGATTTGGAGCTAAAGTTACCAAGAAAGTAGTTGAGTACAGGGAAATACCTAGGGAACAGATGAGGCAATATAAACCTAGAGGTAATCAGAGAAGCTTAAATGGCCTAATTTCTAGTAGATTAGGTGATGAGTTTCAATGTGTTAAAAAGGCTTGTTATGCATGTGGTAGTTTTGAGCATTTACAGAGAAACTGTCATAAAAACAGACCACAAGTTTGGAATCAATGGAGGAGGGTAAATCATCAAAACTTTTCAAAGAAAACAAACACTCATCCTAATAGTAACATGATTCCTAGGGCAGTGTTGATGAGGAATGGGAATACTAAATCTATAGTCACTGCTGCACCTAAATGGGTTCCAACCACTGCTAAGCAAAATGTAAACACGGCTAAGCAGAGTCAAACCACTGACAAGCAAAATATCACCACTGAAACAAAAGAAGTTTTAAAAATTCCAAAGGTGATAACTGACACAGTGGTTGGAAATCATTTTTATGCTGTTAAGGCCTCAGCAAGTTGGCAATGGAAGCCTAAGACCAAGGTTTTACATCATGTCAACTGTGCATCAACGGACCTAAAGAAATTTGAATATTTTGATGCACAGGGCAGACCCAAGTCAGTATTGGCTTGGGTCCACAAAAGGAACTAACTTGTTTAATTTCATGTGCAGGGCAATCTACAAGATGAGCTAAAAGACAAAGGAGTTTTTGATAGTGGTTGCTCTGGGCACATGACTTGGGATGGGAGCAACCTGGAAGAGTTTGAAGCTTTTGATGGAGGATATGTGGCATTTGGCAATGATACAAAGGGAGGAAAGATTCTTGGCAGAGGAACAATAAGAACAGGGAATTTAAACTTTGAAAAGGTCTATTTGGTACAGGGACTGAAGTACAATTTATTCAGTGTTTCTCAAATGTGTGATAAGAAAAACTGGGTACTTTTTGGTAAAGATGAGTGTGTGGTGTTATCTCCAGAGTTCAAGATGCCTGATGATAAGTTCATACAACTTAGGGTACCTAGGAAGGAAAATATCTATTGTTTTGATCTTAAAGATGTTCTTCCAAATAGGTCCTTAACATGTTTGTTTGCTAAAGCATCTGTAGATGAGTCTATTTTGTGGCATAGAAGGATAGGTCATCTCAATTACAAAACAATCAATAAACTGGTAAAAGGGAACTTAGTGAGAGGGTTACCTTCAAAGGTTTTTGAGTGTAAGGAACTGTGTGTGGCCTGTCAAAAAGGAAAACAACATAGAGCCTCTTGTAAGACCAAAACTATAAACACCATAACACAACCACTATTTATGCTTCATATGGACTTATTTGGACCTACTTTTGTTAAGAGTTTGAACCATAAACAGTATTGCCTAGTTATCACTGATGATTATAGTAGATTTTCTTGGGTATATTTTTTGGCTGCTAAGAGTGAAACTAGTGAGATTCTCAAGAGTTTCATTACAAAGATAGAAAATCTAGTAAACCATAAGGTCAAGGTAATCAGATGTGATAATGGAACTGAGTTTAAGAATGATATGATGAATCAGTTTTGTGTAGCTAAGGGTATAGAGAGGCAGTTTAGTGTTGCTAGAACACCACAACAAAATGGTGTAGCTGAAAGAAAGAATAGAAAACTGATTGAGGCTGCTAGGACTATGTTGTCAGAGTCTAAGTTACCAACTACCTTTTGGGCTGAAGCTGTAGGAACTGCATGTTATGTGCAAAATAGAAGTAAGGTAGTGAAGCCTCATAACAAGACCCTTTATGAGCTATTACATGATAGGAAGCCAATGATTGCATTCCTAAAACCTTTTGGGTGTCCTGTTACTATCTTGAATACCATAGACTACCTAGGCAAGTTTCAAGAAAAAGCTGATGATGGATACTTTTTAGGCTATTCTACTAATAGTAAAGCCTGTAGAGTATACAATAGGAGGACCAGAATTGTTGAAGAGAACTTACATGTTTAATTCAGTGAAAAGACTCCTAGTGTTGAGACCAAAGGACCACTGTTTAACATTGATATGCTAACAAAATCTATGAACTATGAGCCTATCATTGCAGGAACTTCCACTAATGTTAATGCAGGTACACAAAAGGATTCTGAAGCTGAAACAACCTCTAAGGAAGCTGATTCTCCTAAAGAGTTCTATTTGATTGAAAAGTGGAAAGCTGGTTCTGTTCCTTCCATCATTCATAAGCAAAGTCCCACTGTTGATGATATACTGAAAGATGGAGAAAATGTCGATCATCATCAAGATAAGGATGAGTTGTTGAAGGATAACTCAGTGTCGGTAGAAGAAATTGAAAAGAAGAAAAATCAGTCTACAAGCACTGCTAAGCCTACTCAAAGCACGGCTAAGCCTACTGTAACCGTTGACAAGCCATCTTCTACCACTGCTAGTTCAAGTGAAACCCCTGCTGCAAGTACTGATGATAGTACTTTCTTTGGACCACATGCAAAGCCATTGATTAATGATGAGGAGTATCCAAATGATCCAGACATGCCTGCTTTGATTGAGATTGATACTCCTACTGATGATGAGGACATGGATGATTTCTTTAATGCTGATTTGACTAACTTGGAGACTGTCATCAATGAAAGTCCAATCACCACTACAAGGATTCATAAGATTCATCCCAAGGAACAAATACTTGGAAATTTGAATACTCCAGTTCAAACAAGAAGCAAGGTTAAGAACACAGAACCTTTTCCTGAACATGGGTTCTTTGCAAGATCTTTTCACAAAAGAAACAGTCATAAAGATCTGCAAAATTGCTTGTTTGCTTGTTTTCTGTCTCAAAAGGAGCCCAAACGTGTGGAAGAAACTCTAACAGAAGAAGGATGGGTAGAATCAATGCAAGAAGAGCTACTACAGTTTAAGCTTCAAGAGGTTTGGACATTGGTTGATCTTCCAAATGGAAAAAGAGCAATTGGGACTAAATGGGTGTTCAGAAACAAGAGGGATGAAAGAGGAATTGTGGTAAGAAACAAATCAAGGTTGGTTGCTCAAGGATACACACAAACTGAAGGCTTGGACTATGATGAAGTGTTTTCACCAGTTGCAAGGATAGAGGCTATTAGACTGTTTTTGGCTTATGCTTCATTCAAGAATTTTGTTGTGTATCAGATGGATGTTAAGAGTGCATTTTTGTATGGCACAATTGATGAGGAGGTTTATGTTTGTCAACCTCCTGGTTTTGAGGATCCTGATCACCCTGACAAGGTTTATAGGGTAAGGAAGGCTATGTATGGTTTGCATCAAGCTCCTCGGGCATGGTATGATTGCCTGTCTACTTATTTAATGGACAATGACTTTAAAAGAGGACTGATTGATAAAACTTTGTTCATAAGAAAGCACAAGCATGATATTCTATTTGTTCAGGTATATGTAGATGACATCATCTTTGGCTCAACTAACAAGGAGCTATGCAAGGATTTTGAGAAACTTATGCATGATAAGTTTCAGATGAGTTCTATGGGAGAACTCACTTTCTTTTTGGGGCTGCAAGTTCAACAGAGGACTGATGGTATCTTCATTAGTCAAGACAAGTATGTAGCAGATGTTTTGAAGAAATTTGGGTTTCAAGATGTAAAGAGTGCAAGTACACATATGGAGACTCAGAAACCTCTGCTACCAGATGATGGAAGTCCCAATGTTGATTTGAAGTTGTACAGGTCCATGATTGGATCTTTGATGTATCTTACTGCATCTAGGCCAGATATAATGTTTTCAGTATGTGTGTGTGCAAGATTCCAAGTCACACCAAATATCACACACATGAATGCTGTTAAGAGGATCTTTAGATATCTTAAGGGTCATCCTAAATTGGGCCTTTGGTACTCTAAGGATTCCCCGTTTGATTTGGTGGCCTACACAGATAGTGACTATGCTGGAGCTAGCTTGGATAGGAAGTCTACCACTGGAGGATGTCAGTTTTTGGGAAGCAGGTTAATATCTTGGCAGTGTAAAAAGCAAACTATTGTGGCAAATTCTACAACTGAAGCTGAATATGTGGCTGCTGCTAGTTGTTGTGGTCAAGTTCTTTGGATTCAGAATCAATTGCTGGATTTTGGGTACAATTTTATGCATACTAAGATTTACATTGATAATAACAGTACAATTTGC
The DNA here is from genome assembly GCA_019973895.1 of Chrysanthemum seticuspe. Classification (NCBI taxonomy): domain Eukaryota; kingdom Viridiplantae; phylum Streptophyta; class Magnoliopsida; order Asterales; family Asteraceae; genus Chrysanthemum; species Chrysanthemum seticuspe. The sequence goes on along the minus strand of BPTQ01000001.1, from coordinate 251,902,926 downwards.
ATCACTAAAAATCCTGTTTTACATTCTAGAACTAAACATATTGAGATAAGGCATCATTTTATTAGAGATTGTAATGAGAAAAGGCTGATTCAAATGGTAAAAATCCATACTGATTTCAATGTAGCTGATCTTCTCACTAAAGCTTTTGATGTGGGAAGGTTTCAGTACCTTGTTGTTAGTATTGGAATGATTAATCTCTAAACTCTCAAATTGTTTTGTATTAGTTTGTATTAATATTGGACTGTTATTATGTAAACTTAGTTTTGCTATTCTTGTTTCTAACCACTGATAGCTTTGTTCAAACCACTGTTAGTTGTCCTGTGTTTCCACTAACCATTATGCAGATAAAAGACAAGTCATTATAGAGATTAAAGAAGTACTGAAGTTCATTCATCAAAACAGTTTACAGCTTACAGCTTACAGCTTACAGCTTACAATGATACTTCAAGTGCTACATCAAAGTCTACTTCTATACATGATTTACTCCTAATATTTCTACTACTGCTATCCTTGCTACTATTCTTCAAATGCTGGATATGCTTTTGTGACATGCATAACCAACCCTAACAAGCAGCTAAGGATCAAAATGGGAAGGATGGATTGATGAAGACGAAGAAGCTGAAGCTGATTGTGGCAGATAGATGAGTGATAAGATATTCCTTTTGTGCTTCATCTATTCTTTCCACCATACAGCAACTTACTCCATCTTCCTTTTTCCTTTCCCCGTTACGATGTGTGAAGAAGCACCACGACTTGGTGCACAAAGACCAAGAACCACCTCTCTGTCTTTTGGGAGTGGTGGGTTTCTTGCTCTTGGTTTTGGTTGGGGGTTAGATGATGAAGGTTTAGGGTTTGAATTTCTCTTCTCAGAGGTGTAATCAGAGTCTTCAGAGTCCTCACTAGGATCCACCACACTATCATCTTCAGATGATGGGAGAAATGGGGATTTTCTTGGTCTTGGTTCTTGCGGAAGAAAGTAGGACAGCCATGGGTTTCCATCTTCACTTGATGATGAAGATGATGAAGAGGATGAGGAGGAGGTTAGATCAACCACCTCTGGTTTGTTCCAACTAGGGTTCCACATTTTGATTGTAGTTGATTGGGGATTTTGGAGCAATTAGGGTTTTTGACTTTTCATTGGTTTGGGCGTTATGTGATATTTGGGTTCTTTTTATAAGAAAAGATATGGGTTATACAAATAAATGAGGGGCAGGTTAAATGTGGTTGAGGAGTTAATGAGATTCTTGGGCGTTGGCTTAATCACAGTTCTAGAAGTTGACTATCTTGACTTTACTGTGGTAACCGCGGATGGGTCTTTTGGAACCACTTCTGGCTTTCTCTAACCACTGCTAACTATAATTTTCAACTCTGTGTTTGTTTTGTGTTTGTCTTGCAGGTACGAAGGATTTGTGTGTATGAGGAGCTAGTGTGTTGGCTGCTTATGTTAGTTAAAAAAAAAATTTGTGTAATCCTTCATATCTTTGTGAGATCATTTTTCAATTGGCACAGATTTGCTTGCTCTAATTTGGACAAGTTGGAAGGAGTGTTACTGAGTATCCACTGATGGGTTGTTTCTAAACACGGATGGTACTCTTGGATCCGCGGATAACTTGTTGTTTTGTTTTGGATACTACAGGGGTTGTTTGGTAACATTAGCAAATGTATATATCTCTCCCCAAATCACGGATGGATCAATTAAATTGATCTTCAAATCACTTCCAATTGGCGCACATATTACCCTTATCACTTTCTTTGCACAATTCACCAAACCCATTTCATACCAATCATTCATCACAATGGCGGAAAAGTATTCTACTTCACATAACCTTGTTGCTATTCTTACCAAAGATGCTCGATCTGAAGGATTTCATCAAATGATTGATTTCCTGGTTAATAGTCCCATTCACTATGCTTTAACTGTTAAACCCACCATTCTTAAAGCCTACATTCATCAATTCTGGAGGAATGCTACAATTGAGGAGGTTGATGGCCTGGAGGTGTTTCGTACTGTTGTGGATGAGCATGCTATTTCTGTTTCTGAGGAGATCATTAGGGAGGTTTTGAAGTTTGATGATGCTAATGGGATTGATAATCTTTCAGATGCTGAGATTGTTGCTGGTTTAGAGAGATTAGGTTATACACATAGGGGTGAAAAGGTACAATTCTTTAAAAGTTTGTTTTCCAAACAATGGAAGTTTTTGATTCACACCCTGTTGATGTGCATTAGTAATAAGACCACAGGCTTTAATGACTTTCCTTCTAAAATTGCAACTGCTATTATTTGTTTATCTGATGGAAGGAAGTTCAATTGGTCTAGAATGATTTATGAGGGGCTAGTTCAAAACATTAGGAAGAAGGGTAAATATTATTTGTATCCTAGGTTTGTTCAACTTATTGTGGAAAGCCAAATCAAAGAACCTGTTGCGCATGCTAGAGAATATGAAGTACATCATATGCTTCCTAAAGTTTTTGCACATATGAGGAATCAGCCACAAAATGTAGATATTGTAGATGTTCCTTTATTTCCTCACATGATTGCTTTGCCTGGTAGTTCTGAGTTTGAAGAAGGTTCTGAGTCACAACCACTTGTCACTACAACTGCTGATGATACTTTTGAACCCACTGCTTTTATACCTCAAACAACTGACAGTATCATCGTAACCACTTCTAGTCAAACCCAAACCCCTGTTACACCTATTGTATGGACTAGGAGAAGAAAGGACACTAAGCTTCCTCAGGCTAGTGTTAGTGGTGTTGTACATGAGGCTGTCACACGAAGTGCAGGTGACATGATTGGAAGGGCTTCCACTACTGAGTCATGCTTAGATGCTGCTCAAGATAGTGGAAACATCAATAAGACCCAACCTTTGGCAACTCCTAATGTGGAGGGTTCTTTGGAACTCAATACAGGTGGAGGAATCCCTACCCAACTGGCTGCTACAGGGTACATAGATGTTCAGGCCAGGTCTGATGCTATGTTTTCTTTATCCAAGGATTCACCTCTCGGAGCAGGTTACACAACTCGAAGTGATGAGGATAGTTTGGAACATGCAAATGAATTGACGGATCCTACACAGGTACATGATGACTTTTCCAATGAACCACCTCTCGGACCAGTTCACACAGGTCGAAGTGGGGAGGATATTCTTGAACGCTTAAATGAATTGACGGCTAAATGTACCAAAATGGAGGTTACAATTTCAGGTCTGCAGGAGTTAGCTGTGTTTCAAGGTAAGGATATTCGAAGGCTGAAGCATAGGGTATTGGTTTTGGAAAAAGTGAAAAGACCTGGGGTTGCTGTGTTGAGATCTATGAGGAGAAAGAAAAAGGTGGTTTCCTCTCCAGCTCTGAATGTGGAAGATGTAACCAAACAGGGGAGGAATGATGGCATGAATTCAGGGGAGGCTGTGGATGTATCTGCTGATGTATCTATGAATGAAGATGGTGATAGTGGAGATCAAGGGTTTTTGGTGTCTGATAAAGATGGGAATGAGGTTGTACTTGAAAATTTGAAGAATGTTGAAGGAGTACAGACAACAACAACTGATAGTATAGCTGAAACCACGGTTAGTTATCCTGTAACCACTGATGCAGTTTCAGATTTAGCTATTGTACCCACTCCTGTCATACCTGTACCCACTGCTATTCAAACCACTTCCACCATTGTCACAACTCTCTCTATATTACCACCTAAGCCTAAAGAAGTGGAGAAGGAAGCTGCAAGTACATTAATCAATCTGAGCAAAACATCATCTATTTCTACACCCATAATTACACCTGCTTTATCTGTTCAATCTACTGCAACCAAACCCAAAGGAAAAATTTTAGTTATTGGTGAACCATTGAAGAAGAAAGTAGTTCAACCAGATATTGGAAAAGGAAAATGGGTTGCTGTACCTGAGCTGAAGTTTAAAAATAAAGCAGAGCAAGAAGCTTATGATGCAGAGTTTGTAAGAAATATGATAGCTGAAGAAGAAGCAGCTTTGGAGAAAAGAAAGCAAGAAGAAGAGGAAGCTAGTGAAAGATTGTTAGCTATATGGTATGGATCACAAAACTATCTTGAAGCTTCTCGACAAATACACAATGAATATACTGCACAAGAATGGGCACTACTGGATGATGAGGAGAAAGCTAGATTGATTACTGAATGGGCAAGGAATGTTAGTAAAACCAAGAAGCAAGTTATAAGGAAGAAGCCTCCTACTATTGCTCAAATTAGGAATGTTTTGATGAAGATTATCAAGAATTCAGGCATTCATGTTACTGATAATCTTAGTAAATGTTCATTTGAAAGAATCTTGGAGATTTATGAGAGATGTATGAGAATTAATAATGAAGATTTCTGTCCAATGAATTCTCAGAAAGAAGAAGAATGGATTCAAAGTAGAACCGAGAGAAAATCTGAACTTAAGGAGTCATCTGATGTTAAAAGGTTAAAAGTTGTTGAAGATGTTCCTCTTGAAGATACCAATAAAATTATTTCTTATGAGTTTCATGTTCAAGATGGAAGTGAAGGTGTTTGGAAAATTCTAAGACTCAACAATGAAGTTTATGAGTATAATAAATTTTCACAGATGCTTCAATATTTTGACAGAGATGATTTGATGAATCTTTGGGTGCTTTACAAGAACAAATTTGGTGAAGAACATCTAAACAATTATCATGAGAGACTGGTTTATCACCATTTGAAGATTTTGTTTGAACCTACTCATGATGAACCTGAATGGCAAGGACTCTACAATGGACATGTTACAAGATGGTTTTTATATCAAACTTGTGGAGTTCATGTTTTAAGGCTAGCCCCAATGAGGGGATTCAATCCCCCTCTTTTTCCCTGCCACGTCAGCTTTCTCTCTCCGGCGACCTTCAGGCGATTAGGTGCCCCAGTAAGGGCGACCAAGTTCAATTTTTTTTTTTTTTTTTTTTTTAAAAACATTTTTAACACAAAATAAAATTTCATTAATAATTAAAACGTTACATAATAATTAAAATAAAATTAAAACATTACGACAATACGACGACTAAACTAGTTTTGATTCTGACGATGCCAAATGTCTTCCACCAAATCGGCTTTGAGGCTAAGGTGAGTTGTTTTGTTGCATATCTCCTTGGTAATTTCCAACGATTCCACATGCGTTCTTATGGGATCATAAGAACGGTGCTGCTCTGCTGGAAAGAATACGGGAGATATCGCCGTCTGTTTGTCCTGAATTATCATATTATGTAATATGATACATGTGTACATTATATGCGATATACGCTCTTTGTCTAACCCTCTAGCCGGATATTTAATCATTAGCCACTTCTTCTTTAGTACACCAAAAGCACGTTCCACATCTTTTCTTGCTGCTTCGTGCATCGTCTTATACAATATTCGTTTGTGATCATTCGTCCCTGGATTTTTAATGGACTTCATAATAACCGACCATTCCGGATATATCCCATCAGCAAGATAATATCCGCGTTTATAAGGCACGCCGTTAGCAACGAATTCTACATCCGGTGCTCTCCCCGTTTTGAGATCATTGAAAACAAGCGATGCACGTAAAACATTTACGTCGTTATTCATCCCGGCGACACCAAAGAACGCATGCCAAATCCATAAATCTTGGGACGCGATCGCTTCCAATAAAATGAAAGGACTTTCCCGTGATCACCCCTACAAAATTGAGCTTTTAAAGCATGTGGGCAATTCTCCCACGGCCAATCTGTGCAATCGATGCTTCCTATCATCCCAGGAAACCCATGACTTTGGTAGTGATGAGCATAGAGTTTATCACTGTCACTAACCGTCGGCATTCGCAAATACTCAGGACCATATAACTCCATTATCACCTCACAAAAATTTTCGAGACACTCACGAATTGTTGACGCACCCATTTGCACGTATTCGTCTAGAGCATCAGCATTGACCCCGTATGCCAATTGACGGATTGAAGAAGTACACTTTATCAATGGAGAAATACCAAGTACGCCTGCACAATCAGGAGTTTGTTGGAAATAAGGTGAATGATCGGTTATATCTCAGACAATTCGTGTGAATAGTCGTCGGCTCATACGGAAACGATCATGGAATGCTGTATCGCCGTATCTTGGGGTCTCACTGAAGTAAGCATCAACTAAACGGTTATGAGAACCCACACGATCCCTACTAACTTGGGTTCGTGAAACTTTTTCTGAGGCTTGAATAGCCTCCCAGCACTCTTCCGCAAATATCATAAACTCGGTACTAACTTCGTTTTCATCATCTGATGACGAATCGGCAATGAATAGCTCGTAAGAATTAAAACTCATATTGTGTAAAGAATATAGAGAATGTGTGAAATGAGATTTGTGAGTTTAGTGTGTAAGTATGTTGTGTATTTATAGGGTGGTTTTAATTGTATTTTTTTTTTAATTTCAAACGGTTAGTTTTTTTTTTTTTTTTTTGGATTGCAACGTTAGGAAGTAAAAGTGGTATGTTTTTGTTTTGTGAGATTTCGATCGGATACACGACCAACTCATGCATTTTTTGTGGCGATCGAATCAAGCCACATCAAGGCGATCGATTTGGAAATCGATCGTCTACCCCTCGATCGACTCCAAATCGCTATCACTGGGGTTAGCCTAACTGTCTCTGGGAAGATTATTCACATGCTTGTAGAAGGTGATTATCCTTAGTTGAATAAGCATCCTGGAATCATTGCTCAGATGTTAAAGCCTGGTTGTATGAAGTATGAGAACATTCTCAAGGCTAGTAAGTGTTTGGCTACATCCTGCAATTCAGATGTTTTGAGCTTAAAAGAAACTTGAGAATTCTGTAAGAATGTATCAAGTTTAGGGGAGGATTGTTGGGTTTTAGGTTCCTTGAGTCATGAATTATTCTGGAACCACGGACAGGCTTGGTATAACTGCTGATAGAAGAATGTAACCACGGATGAAGACAACCGCGGCTAGTAGTATTGTGCAACTACGGATAGTATATTGTAACCACTGCTAGTATTCAATAGTCAGTTAGTTTATTGTATTAGATAAATATGGAAAAGATATTTATCTTGTAGGTTACGTATTGTATAATGTATAGGACTCCTTAGTCTATAAAAGGAGGTTCTAGGTTAGTTTAGATATACGTAAGTTTTATATCTAAGGTCGATACACTTCAAGGTTGCAAAACCCTAATAATGTAAGAGTATTCGTATTATCAATAATATTGAGGATTTGAATGTTAAGTTGTTCTTCTTCTTAAGATTAAGTGTTAAATTCCGCGTAATACTTAATAAGCTTTTGTTACAAGTCAGTTTCTATATTAGATCGTTTGCTCAACTGGGATCAACAATCTATGGTATTGAGAATAGATACATGACATCCAGATGGTCTCATGAAGTCAAGGATAGGTGGTCTACCCCTAAATAACTCATAAGGTGTCTTGTTCTTTGTTTATACCACTAAAACCCTATTTTCCACATAACATGCAGTGTTAACTGCTTCAGCCCAAAAAGTGATTGGAAATTTTGAATCTGCCAACATGGTTCTAGTAGCCTCTATAAGTGTCATGTTCCACCTATCAGCAACACCATTTTGTTGAGGAGTTCTAGCAACACTAAATTCTCTTTGAATACCTTTATCTCTACAAAAATCATCCATAACTCTATTCTTAAATTATGTCACATTGTCACACCTAATGATTTTAACTTTCATATCATATTGGTTTTCAACTTCTGTGATGAAGATCTTAAAGACGCCAGTTGTTTAATCCTTAGTCCTGATAACACTACACGCGTCGTTCGGGGTCAAAGGAACTTCCTTTTCTTCGAGCAAGTTTTATAACACCCTAGGCAGTGAACCTAATCGTTGTAGTGTAGTATTAGGGTAAGCCACGGGTATTGATATTGTTCTCTAGAGGAATAGGAATGCTACTGAGAAGTTACTACGCTAAGGTTGGGGTTGAGGAAGATTATTTTTTTATCTTTTTATGTTTTTTTAGAAATTAGAAAGGTACGAATCTCGGGGTATGGATTTGGGGGTTGGTATTTCTATCGATTACTCTACTTGTCTACTTATCTAATCTAAGGTGTATGTAGTCTATGTCTAATTATTGTGTGCTCGTATGATGGTTTAAAGATGTGTTTACTTAGGTTTTATTACTCCTTAATTATCTCCTATTGATGGTTGAATTGTCACGTCCTTATTCTTAATCGCGTTGTGTGTCTAAAGTCGTAGGGTATGCGTTTATCTCTAACTCTTTGAAACTACCAAAGGATGGTTTAGCCTACAACTACTCTAGGTGTTATAGTCTAAGGTTCACAAAGATTAATCAAGCATTAACTACACAACGAATGACCTATCGCATTACTAGATCATTAACAACTAAGATAAGAGACAACCAATCAATATTCAATAGTTAAGTTTCATATTCCCTAAGCAAACACACAAGTAAATTAGCCGGACATGGAGAACATGCAAGCATACACACAAATAATTGAAGATATGATTGAATTAATGAAGTAAAACACTTATCTTGATGTAAGATAGGGTTTGGAACCCTAAAATACTGTACAAGATAGCCTTGGTTCGGTTTAGGTTTTTACTCCAAAAGACCACACACTGAAAACTAAAAAATTTGGATTCTATATATAAGATTACAATTGCGACGGCGTCACCCTTTGATTTGTGACGCCGTCGGGTCGCCGCCATTAGGGTTTCGTCTTGGCCACGTTAGTCTTGCGATGGCGTCACCTTATGCTTGTGAAGCCGTCCCCTTCAGTCTCTGAAACCGTCTGGATCAAATCTAGGCCGTCTGAGTTGCGACGACCTACTCTTTTGAAGCCTGACACCGTCACTTGAAAATAAGCAATTTGGCTACTGAGCCGTCATAAAAGTGATGCGACGGCGTCACAGATAACACCTGACGCCGTCCCCTTGTGTTTCAGCAGCTTGAGTGTCTCGATTCTTGACTTTGGCCATTTTCTTCGTATATCCGCGCCTTTTCGTCCGAATAAGTGCCATTCCAGCAATTTGCCTTCAAGAGACCTAAAAAGTGAAAAGGGACGATATTAAGTAATAACGGATACAAAAGTGATCAAATAAGGGCTTAAACGACCCCTCAAAAAGGTACATTTTAAAACCTTATCAAATATCCCTACACTTGGTATTTGCTTGTCCTCAAGCAAATGTGCTTTTAGCCAATTAATTTATAAGTTCGGGGTCTTGAATTATTGGTTTAGAACAATCCACAACACATATAAGCCCCGCAAAAGTCATAACAAGCACGGAAATTACATACTAACACCTCACATGGGGTGTTTGGATACTCACATCTCTCGGGTGTATATGAAATATAACAAGTTCGAAATGGAAAATAAACACTCATTAACCGGTCCTAGTACATAGATTACCATAGGCTTGAGAATAGATCAAACCTCCATCGCTTTGGCTTAAGCACCTAGGAAAGACTATAAAAGAGGTCTTTAAAAGGTTATAATGTTAGGCTTACGGTGTCACAATTCTCAATTTTTGGTCATTTCTCAAACTCTACATTCATCATACTAGTCATGCATGGGTTTTGCATTTCACATTAAACGCGTAATTTCATATTAAATAAACCTTATCGCGTAATAAATTATTTTGAACATTTGATCCGTTACTTCCAAAAATTTATCACAACATATTTTTATACTCATATTAAGTTTATAAAAATATTATTATTAGTTTACCCGGTGTTTTAAATTTATTTCGTATATAAATTGTTATGTTTATATAAATTATGACGGTTTTCTTAAATTCAACCCGATAAATATTTATTCACTCAAATCTTTCAAGAAATGTATTTTTATAATTTTTATGACCTCAATATATTTTATCTTGACCCGTGAAAATTTATTTTTATCTAACGCTACCCTAAATATTCAAATGTGTACACAAGTTACCAATTATCCTTAAAATAACTACACTTTCACCTTACACTAATACATTTAATATGTACAAAATGCACAACACTATTTCTTTACATATGGGTGTCGACATTTAAGGTGAGTCACAATGATATTTGCAAAATATCTCAAGTCAATTATTATACCAAGACTTTTTCACTTCATTCTTTCACTTACAAAACTAGATCAAAAATTCCTTCTTCTTTCTCTCTAAAAATTCGGCAGCCAAAGGATCATAAGGAAGAATCATTCCAAGTTTTCAAGACAAATTTAATTACACACTAGTATCATTTGTTGCAAAGGTTTTGTAATACAAACCTCAAGTGATTAGGAAAACCCTTTGTTCTCATAAACCTCATCATATCACTAGTAAGCATCTCATGTTTATTTTTTATCTTACATATTCATTTCATATTCATTTCATCATATTTGAGCAAAAACATGCAAGTCATATGATGTTGTACCACTTTTTCAATGATTTTCAAGAGTTATGAATATATATATTCCATCCTATAATTACTCCTTGTTATATACCAGTTTTGGTGATGCCTAGGAACCCATGACACCTTAAGAAGGTGTATGGTAGGATTAGAATAGCCTCGGAGTTGTTTTGAATGGGTTAGAATAAGTTTGGCGCGAGAAAAACTCATTTCGACAAGTTTGCAAAAGAGTCTGTCCTTATTTTCAAAATCTGTAAAATCCGACAGTAGGTAAAAATATTTGGCCTAGATATTTAGAAAATATACTTTAAAACGAAACCGTGGCCGTTTGAACGGATTAAAACGGAGCTATAACGAAGAAGTTATGAATTTTTCAAGTTGGCGACGAAATCTATTTGTTTCAGAAAATTCAGCACGTATTCTCAACTTTTTACGAGTCCAAAAATGGGTCTTAAGCGTTATGAAATGTGGCGATTTACCAAAAATATATAAGTTGTGAAGCTAAGACAATCTTTTGGAGAACAAATATTTTGGAGAACAATATTTTGGAGAACAATCTTTTGGAGAACAAATATTTTGGAGAACAATATTTTGGAGAACAATCTTTTGGAGAACAAATATTTTGGAGAACAATCTTTTGGAGAACAAATAATTTGGAGAACAATAATTTGGAGAACAAAAATTTGAGAACTAAGGTGGAGTACTTTCTCTTTTAAAAGTGATGTCTTCTAATAAAATTTAATACTTGTAAAATAATTTATAAATTGTCAAGACTTTATAAGATTATTTTTCTTTCCTCGACGATAAACTTTATATTTCAAAAGTGTACAAGTGGTATGGATATCATATGAGTTTGCATGCACGACATTGTATCACGCATTCACAACAACATATCATAACTCAAGTCATGACATTCATTTAGGTCGCGGATAGTTTCCGAGCCTCATTTTAGTGCACTTCATTTTGTTAGCATATCAATCATACCAGGTGAGTTCATACCCCGCTTTTACTCATTTAAATTCCTATAAACTATTTGGGGCGAGATATATGCTTATTTATCCAAACATATAAACTCTTTTGCCAAACAACATTACCTATACTTTAGACTTGATTGCGTTGTATACTTGATTGGGTTATACTTGATTTCATACGCATACTTGGAACAAACATACAAGAATTAGTGGCTCCAAATTAAGTTGTTGGAAGACTATTAATTTACAAACATACAAGAATTAGTGGCTCCAAATTAAGTTGTTGGAAGGCTATTAATTTACAAACATACAAGAATTAGTGGCTCCAAATTAAGTTGTTGGAAGGCTATTAATTTACAAACATCCCAATATTTATATGTTGGAAGACTCTTGTGGTGACATTTATACTTTTAACTACCTTAATGCGCATATTCATGATTGTCATTCTATTTTAGGCAATGGGTTGTGAACACACAGGTTGCAAGTTTTGTATGGGCGGAACTTGGAACTGAGTGGATTTACAATGCCTTTGCTGTGTGAACATTTCTCAAAGTATTTCAGATCATTTTATCACAAACTTATGTACTCACCAACCTTTGTGTTGACACTTTTTAGCATATTTATCTCAGGTCATAAGGCGATAGCATTTCATGGAGCTTTTGGGTCTCATGGCATACATTGGAGTCTAGTGTTTTTATCTATTACCATTCGACATGTTTTGTAAACCTTTATGTATTATCAAACTTTGGGATCTCATGTGTTGTAAACTTTAACTTATTTAATCGAATGGTAAACTCTTTAAAACGTCTCATTATAGAGGTCGTTTTCTTTATCCATACTTTGTGCTATGACGTCATACCCCAATGACACTATCGTTCCGCTGCGATATTTTGGGGGTGTGACATACGGTAGGGAACAAAGGGTTTGGTGGGATAGGCTATTTAGTGGTGGCAAATCAAAAATCTTTATGTTACAAGCATACGAAGAATGGCTTTGCTAAGCCAAGACTCGACACTCTAAACTCTAGATAACTGAAACAAACAAACATAAATTTAAAGGATAGATGTAGGATGGTAGCCCGTATGTTTTTTTTTTTCATACACTTTTACTCTACCATCCTCTACGATAACATCAAAATGATTGGGATTTATAGGCACATCCCTACACTTGAGTTTTTTATTACTCTAACACTAATTTGACCTGAATTGAAAAGATCAAAACACTTGGAGTACATTATTACGCAAATAAAGGGAATTCAAATTTAACGTTCCCTTCCCGTCATTTCATAAACTTTAACTTTTCCCATGAGTCCCAATCGTCCCAAAATTGTGTACAAAGGATATGACTTGACTTAGCAACTTATGTAAGTAACTAGATAATTGAACTAAAGGTTTAGTGTGATAACAATAATGCACTAAAAGTGAGTGCATACAAGGTAGGCTAAGGTGATTTTGGTGTACATTTGGGGATGGGGTGTAAACAATGCTTTTCATTGATATTCCGAAAAAACCAAAACATCACGAGAACAGCGAAAGGATAGGCTCTGAGGGGTTAACTAGGGGTATCGTGTACTAAAGATGAGTATAACGCAAAGGGTGTGGGGGAAATTACTCAACCGATGTGGAAGAAGTAATTATATTACGAGTATCAAACAAGGGTTATCCTAATGCCTCTCATCATTTAGTTATTCCTAACTACACAAGTGTAGTCTTACTAGCGATCTCGGGATGCATCACAAAACAAGTTCTAGAATCTAATATACTACCGGTTCACACTCTAAGCATTAAAGATGAATGCTTTAATTCCTACTAATCTAAGGGAGATCCTCACATTTTTGGTGGAATTTAAGTGGTAAAGGGTTTTTTGTGCTAGTCATATAACTTCCTATCCGTGAGATGCTTTTGTTAAGACTAATGGCCCACTCCTATATGTCATGAAAATTTTTAAATTTGGTGCCAAAATTACCCTAACCGACATTTTCTCATGGTTTATTACACAAATACAATTAGACAAGGCAAATAATCAAGGATAAGCATAGTTTCAAAGTTCCCGTTTTATTTTCCCTCCCTACACTTAAACTGAACATTGTCCCCAATTTTCATCGAAAGTATCAAAGTTATGATAATAGAAGGTGATTAAAAATGAAAGAAACTAATACTCCCCTGATTAGCTCGGTAGGATCCGTGTAAAGTGGTGGTTAAATCCTTTTCAACAAGAATGTATGCGTGAAAAGCTCCTTCCAATCTTATGTATCTTCTTCTTAATAAATTAAACCTGCACACTTAAAGAAAACAAACAAAGCCTTCGCGTAAAATCGGCGGTAATAATATATATAAGACTCTATTAAACTAGGATATAATGCTTGTGGAATGGATGTTTACAAAATTTCTAGAAAATTAAGACCTGGAAAATTCCAAAAATTTATAAGTAGCTCAGAAAACGAGAAAAAAGTTATCTGTTGTTTTTACTCCTTCCTGACGCAGTCAGGTTGCGATCCTGACGCCGTCAGGTTATCCTGACAAAAATTGGTCTGCGATTTTCTGGAAAATTTACATCTTTAGAATCTGAAAAAAAATTCTGCAAGACATCCATTATGACTCGATACAAGAATTTGACTCGAACAAACACACATATATATCATTTAATTAAATGCAATTCTCATGTTCACGTTTCTTTTGAAAATGTGTGTAATCCTCCCTACACTTATCCTTTATGTAAAATACTTTTATATGCAATTAAGACGAGGTTAAAAATAAAATAAAGCATTTTTACAAATTTAAACATGAGAATAAGCAATCAATAAAAGATATATGACACTAACAAGCAAACAATTAAGCATGGGTTGCCTCCCACGAAGCGCTTTTCTTTATTTATGAGTCTTGTAGCTAGACTCGTAGTCGTGCCCTTACGTACCGATATAAGTAAGCCTATCCTTAACAATGTCATAAGGATCAAACTTATCATTTAAGTTCCTAGTAGTACATTTGGTTTGATATGCCTTTTCAAACTTCTCTCCATCGGGATCATAGATTGTTATCCTAATGTGCCACTCTCCATTACCATCACTAGGCGGTCTATCCCAATCCCATTTATGTTTAGGCTTCTCAACTTTCCACTTATTCATGACAAGGTTGACAAGCAAGCTTCCTAGGAACTCGGTCATCTTCCTAAATGCTAAGGAGTCCTCGAACGGGTTCACTTCCATGTCCCTAGCCATTTCTTTTTCATGGAAATTTGCTTTACTAGCAAAAGCTTCATCAAGGTAAAAAGGTCGTTGGGGACCTATGAGGTTGTTAGGAATTAGAAAATTCAGTCGTTAAAGAGTCGGTCACCTCAAGTATATGTATTCGTTAAAAAGCTCGTAGTCGTAGTCAAGTTATATTATTAAGTAGTTTGTTATGTAACACCGTGGAGGACGAACGGGTCTTTACCCACTGTATGCCTGATCCACAGCCCGTAGGTGGCGTTTGTTCGTAAGAAACTATAAATACCCTCTACCTCCCAAGGTAGAGGGTTGGAGCTTCAATACCATTTTTCTTTGTTTCACATAGTTCCCAACTTTCTTCCCTTTCTCTCTCTAGAACTTTCTCTCTCTAAACATACTTTTACGCCCCTTATTGTTATGGGTTAATGTGTTTGTGAAATCCTATATCTTACAATTGGTATCAAGAGCCATGGTTTGATCACTCATCTTTCATGCTCTTTTTTTGGTGGATTTCATAAGGTTTTTGGGGTATTAAGGGTTTAGGGTTTAGGAGAGTTTGAATCATTTGGGGTATTAAGGGTTTAGGAGAGTTTGAATCATTTGGACAAATTATAGTGTTAAAGTTTGAATTTTTCTTGTACTTTTGTGTTTAGGATCATCATATGTGTTTATGTTTTGAATTGGAAGGCTTAAATCATTGTGGTTTGGTTGTTTTGATTGATAAAGTGGTTATTTTTTAACTTTGTACTAAGCGAGTTGAGTCTCGGACTTGAGTTTCTTCGAAGCGAGTTGCTTTGTTACTGGATGCGAGTTGTTATATGCGACTTGGCTATTTAGCGAGTTAAGCTTTAAAGCGACTTGGTGGTTAAGCGAGTTGTGTCTGTTTACGACTTGCTATTAAGCGAGTTGATTCTTCAAGCGACTTGTTTCATTAAGCGAGTTGATTGTGTTGCGAGTTGATACTAAAGCGAGTTGGCTATTTAGCGACTTGTTTCATTAAGCGAGTTGATTGTGTTGCGAGCTGATGCTAATGCGACTTGGCTATTTAGCTAGTTGATTCCTTAAGCGACTTGTTTCTTTGAGCAAGTTTGTTGTTTAGCGAGTTGATAATTAAGCAAGTTGTGTGTTTAGCTACTTGTCTATTTAGACTTGTTACTTCTTCGTGATACATTCTTGCGGTTGTTCTTTTGGTTTAGTAAAATCCCGTGAAAGAATCAATTTCCCGGTTTAATCAAAGAATAGTAAAATCCCATAGAACGTATAATCATGGCAAACATCGTTCCTACTATTGTTTCTTCCGTAGCTGAGGACGTTCAAGCAGCAGGGTCAGATACTCGTCCACCTATGCTTGACAGAACTGATTATGACTCATGGGCACGACGAATCCGATTGTACTGTTTGGTAAAAGAAAATGGAGTCAACATTCACAAGTCAATCTGTGGAAACGTAGAGGGGGTGAATACGTTACCGTTTAAAATCGTTAGATCTTGCGTATCAAATCGTTTATGAAACTTGTTATAATATGAAAGTACCATTTATTGTTTGTGACTAATGTAAATCATAGTAAACCAAGTTGTCACACAAGTATCAACATCAAACCACATCACAAGCAATAGTATAGTGTAACTATAAAAGTAAAGAGATGAAGAAAGGAAAGTGCAAACCGAACACGATGATTTATAGTGGTTCGGTCACGGATCTCCTTTCCGCCCTACTCCACTCCCCGAGTACCCAACTCGAGAGTTACTTCACTAGATCAACAAGCTCCCTTCTCGGCGGAGAAAAACTTATAATCGTCGCTTACACTTTTTCCGGTACAAAGCTAAATACCGGGTTCTAGTTCGAGGTAGAACCAACCTAACGTCGCCTATACAATATTTCCGACACTAAGCTAGATGTCGAGTTCTTTTACAAGGGTACAACCACTCCCAATATGTTTTATGGCCCAACATAACAAACCTTGTGTTTTATGGCACAAACACATAAACTATCTAATCTGGTTTGGTGAAAGTGTTGTGATGATGCAATGATGTTCTACAATAATGATCCATGACACAAATGTCTAATGGATATGAATAACTACTTCTAAATGATCTTCCATTGATAGGAAGCCTTCATGATGAAGATCACAAGTTCCCTAAACTTGTTGTGATAGATCTTCAGCTTGTGGTGAGTGGGGATGGTTAGATCTCCAAGCTTTCCTTGGTTGATCAATGTAGAGTATGCTTACAACAAAGATGAATGTTAGAAGCATTATGATCATGATCATTAGGGTGTTTAATGTATGTTACTACATTGTTAATGATAGATCTAAATGTATGCAAGAAGGTGGATAAAGTGTGTTTTCAAGTGGTGAAGAAATAGGAAAAAAAAATGGGCTTCTATTTATAGCCAAAAGTGGACAGGAGCGTCCACAGACCAAGGAGCCCTTTAAAGGGTTCCGCCCTTTATAAAAAAGGGTTCCGTGGGTGCCTGACAGAAAATCTAAAAAATCTTTCTTCAAATCTTTCCTAGATATTACCAAATCTTACTAAGATCACATTTGATATATTGAGTATCAATCTAACCAAAATATTCAAGTGATATTCCAAGGATTTCAAAGATGATGCATGACATGATGTAACATGTATTTCCATTTTTAGATTAAAGGTTTGTCAAGGTAAACTTGTAAAATGTATTATGTAACTAGTTAATAAAATGTCTAGTTACCTTTTGAAATACTTGTGAATGCAACATGGAAAATGAGGTTCGAAATAGAATGGTTAACCTATTCAAATACTTAGTGACTCTAAATATATTTTAAACCTTCTAAATGATTTGTTAATGGGTTTGATCATAATGCCACATAACAAACATGTACGAACCTGTGTTGTAACATACGAGGACTTGAGACATCGAGAGGTGTTGAATGTATGTTGAGACAAAGTGTGATTACAAGTAACTTGTACATTTTACGTTATGTATTACAAGTTACATGTTTGTCATCAATCAAAACAAACGAGACTGTATAGATTAAATATCGTATCATTTGCACTAACAATCTCCCCCTTTTTAATGATGACAAAGATATGTAAACGTAATAGAAAGTAAAATGTAAAAAGTTACTTGTATCCTTACTACCTTTACATTACCTTCTCCGTTGAAACTCTTCTCCTCCTTTTGTCGAAACAAAAAAGGCGTGTCCTTGGAGTTTAATTTCATTTCTCCCCAAAAAGGCAAGCTTGCATCATCCCTAGTGAAGTTAAATCGCCTACTTCAATCCATTCCTTGTTAGGTAGCAGAACCATGGATCAAATAAAGAGGCTTAACCTACATCAAGGTTAGTTTTATGCAACAAAAATTATGAGAAATATATGAAAAAGAAAAAGGCATACCAATGTTAGCCTATTTTCTCCACTTTTTATTGAAGCAAAAATGCTTGTTGAAAAGTCAGAATGATGCTAAATGCGTGCATGCTCCCCCTTGACGGTTGCTCCCCCTTGTTTAAGGTGTCAGGGTATGATTAAAAACCTAAAAAAACAAATATTAGTGCAAAACTATATTCGTCATTGGACGAGTAAGTGATATACAACAAAGTGTGTATAAGATGCATTCAGTAAATTCTTGACGGAAGCTCTCCTTGCTCTAGTTCGTCAAGATAAACCTTCAAAATAAATATTAGTATAATAGAAGCTTTGTCTTTAGACAAATATGTCATATACAAGCAAGTGTATAGACGATGCAATATGAGTCCTTAAAGGATATTCCTCCTTGTTCGAGGGTGTCAAGAAGCACCTAAAATAAGAAAAATAATTGATGAAAACTTCATCCTTAGATGAGTAAGTTATATACAATCTAGTGTATATGATGATGAACCTACAATGAAAAACATTAGTGCAATATATTTCATCTTTTTCACAAAGAAAAATAAGATGTATATATGTGATAAATGATATAATCAAAGATCTCATGAAGTGTAGTCTCCTAATTACAATCATAAGAAAAGTGAGAATATAATATGATAAAAGCCTACAAAATAGTTCCTAGAAAGAAGATATGAAGTCTTCCACCGGGTGTGCCACTAGTGGGGCTAGTGTTGGTGTCGGTTTACAAAAGTAAGTTTTTGCTAATCCATGGTGGTGATGATTAGTGAAAGTGGTGATGGAAGGTGGTGGTGATTAGGTAGGAAGCTATTAAGGTGTTAGAAACTCGTATGTATAGCAAATATAAAAATATGGACTCATGCAATCCTTTCGTCATGTCAAGTGACCAAAGCTAAGAAGAAAAAAAAATATGAATGGACATTGCATTTCAATGATGCATAAGGGTTATGATTTGAATGATTTATTGATGCTAACAACCTATTGTTTTGAGCAAGTTCTCATATGCTTCAACCCAAGAGTAATCAATAATGCGTTCTATCTAAGAATATATAAAAGTGATAACATAAAGATAAATTCGTTCATTGATTGACACGAATTATAAAAATGACCTATTCTAGGTGACAATGGGAAAGGTAGTATTAGCATGGTTTTGACCGACATGGATGATTATCACTTTGAAAAGAAGTGAAGACAATATGGAAAATACTAATAATAATAATAATGAGTACCTATATAAGGATGAGAATGACATCATATAAGTGAGAGTTGGATGGACCAACGTGTTGGAAATGGCTGTTTTGATTAATATATCGTTTGCACTAACAATGACATGCATGATATATGTCAAGCGAGAAAAGGATAAGATCCTATGATGGTGTTCTAGATAGTGATGTTGTAAGGTGCTAGTTTTAAGGAAACTCCTAGATTCGTTGATTGTGGAGATGAAGAATTTTGTAAAACACATGATGTGTTTTTCACTTGATGAGGTATTGGTGCAAACTTGTGAGATAAGGTTAAAAAGGTTGAACTAGTTGTGGTTTCGTGAACCGGTTTTAGCTAAGTAGTGTTTGCCTATGTGTTGGTATTTTAGAGTCTAAGAGACATAAAATTTGACAAAAGACAATTATGTGAATGGATTTCTCTCTCCCTTAATTGGTGGACATCCAACATAATGTGTAATGTATCAAATAAGGAATGACAACAAAGTGTTTAGGAGGTTATTTGGGTTAACGAAAGAGATGAGCTTAATGATGTTTTTCTGGATGATGGTTAGCATACAATGAACTTCATCATTAAAGTCACGTACCTCTTCTTGATTAATACAAGTTGATCGTATGATGAGGCATGTGGTTTCCTAATAGGAAGTGAAGAGGATTAGTGTATTGTTATAACTAAATAATGATGAAGTGATTTTTGGAAAGCGAAAGCAAAAATGAGATTTAGAAAGAGGTCGGTTGAAAGACAAAAATGCAAAGCTAACCCTCTAGAACTTAATTCTACATGCTTTTAAACTATATGCAAGTGTAGGGGTCCCATGAAGCATAGTACTAATCTACATAGCAATAAAGAGGATTATGCAAAATGAGCATATAACAGTTAGAACCAATTGAGATAACAAATAATTTGTTATCAACCTACAAAACAAATTTGTTAGTGACAAAAGATGTTAACATGATAGAAATCAAATGATAACATATTATATAAGCAAAAACAACACATTGCACTTAGTAGAAAAGAAATCACCATACAAGATAGCATCTAAACAATCATATTATGCAAGAATACGACTTTATTCAAGACATTTCATTATGAGATTGTTTTGTCGTTAGACTTAGACACTTAAGCATACTTGGATATACAATAATCTATGTGATTAATTTGTAAGATAAAAAGGCTTCTAAAAGTTTGTCATACCAAAGGCACTTTGACATATTATATGTGCACACGTAGCAAACAAATAGTGTGACAAGAAGCAAAAGAAACAAGATGAAAGATTCATGCAAGCTATGTTTAAGACATAACAGTTTGGAGCATGTATCATTTGGAGCCAAAATTTGATTCGCTCCAAACGGTCTATCTTTTATTAGTCAACCACTTGTGAATGGTCAACCATAAAAGTCAAACAGCTCAGAACAAAATGCAATTAAAATCCATGGGAGTATAGAATTATATCCCCGGGTCGTTAAGTCCCAACGAGGTGTGTAAACTGTAATTCAACGACTGTGTGTGCTGAAATAATATTGAATATACAAAAACAGGAATCTGATTTACTAACACTAGGAATGTGAATAGTGATAGCTCTGTCACAGCTATGTCATTAAAAACGTGCAATCAAAAACCTAAAAACGTAAAAGATATACAAACGTACGTTTAACTTAAATTAAACGTAAACGTATAAAAACAAAACGATTATAACTATAGTAGGGATTTGCATGCCTTAGCGACTTAAATGCAAATTAAATAGAATTAAAATATTTATCTATAATTTACAAACTTATATAAAAGTTAAGAAAACCTGAAAAACTAAATCGCATACGTGTACGTAACAATTACGTAAACGTAACTAAATAAAAAGTGAATTCGGTCCAATACAACTCCCACAAATGTGAAAATCATATTTTTGAAATCCTAAAAAGATAAGAAAATTATTGGAAAATTAAAATAAATTTTTACACTATTAAATTAATTAATATAAATTAAAAATGAATTAAATGTTTTTAATAATGAATTAAATAATAAGAAAATCTAAAATTAACTTAAATAAATGAAATAAAGAATCTGAAAAATCTAAAATATTATAAAATGAATTTTAAAACTGAAAATGTATTTTTTACACAATTATTCTATTTATTATTAATTAATTACTATTTATTAATTATTTAAAATACACTTAAATACAAGAAAATATAAAATTAACCTAGAAAAATGAAATTTTAACTTAGAAAAATCTAAAATATTATAAAACTAATTTTAAAACTGAAAAGATATTTTTTATGCTTTTTATTTATTTATTATTAATTATTTAATACATTTTAACTATTTTAAATTCTAATAAATACTAAACAAACTAAGAAAATTCTGAAATTTTTTCTATAAATATCTTATGGTGACAGAAACTTAAGAAAAATATAAAAACATATAAGTGCTTAATAATAAGCTGAAAAGAAAATTAAAAAGCTAAATTATATTAAATAAACGCTATTACTATTTTTAAAGTTGATGTTTTCTGGTTTTTTTCTTTTACAAAACTAAATATGTACTGATTATGAACAAGTTAAATGAAGACAAAACTATACAAACCTAGAAATAAGCACTTCATGAGCTTATGAGTCCAACAGTCAAGCTTTTGGCTTCATAGTGGATTTTAAGCTTGAAATAAGCTTGGAAAAAGCTTTATACAGGAAACAAAAGGTAAAATAAGATGTACACAAGTCCAATAAACAACTATGAACATGAATATGCACTGAAATGGTGCACAAGTGTGAGCTTATGGTTTAGACAGTTAAGCTTTTTGGGTTTAACTTGGATGGAGTGAAGGCTTGAATAAGCCTGGTATAAGCTCCACACTGGAAAGCAAAAGAAAAATAATATGCTTATAAGTGATATTGAACAGGTATGAACAAGCATGTGTACTGGATTCACCAAATAAGCTTGTAATAAGCTAATAAGCTCTTCCAGTACACTGCAGTACCAAACACCCTTGCAACTTTTTGTAATGGCAATTTAAGCTAAGAGTATAAGCTGAAAATGGCAAAATAATAATTGAAGTAGCAAGCTGGGTTGGTTAGCTTTCTAAAAAGCCCAAGCTCAACCTGTGAGGTCCACAGATTAGCTTTTGAGGAGCTTATGAAGTTGGCACAATTACACTGATTTCTCAATGTATACTGAGAAATGGGACAAACAAAAAGCTTGTTGCAGCCCTACTTAATAAGCTGCAACATGGAGTTTAAGAATTGGACCTTATTAACTGGTTGGTTAGCTTTTAAAAGAAATTAATTTCACAAGCTGGGTCCCAGGAATAAGCTTTTTGTTAGCTTATGAAGGAGCTATGTATATACTGAACACTTAGTATACTCTGAAAAAACTGGACAAGTTATAAGCCACTTACATCCCTAGCAAATAAGCTGCTAGGGGAAAATTAAGCATAGGATCCTAAATTTGGGTGGATGAGCTTCACAAAAAGCTAAAATACACAAGCTCTAGATCACTAATGAGCTTATTAGGAGCTGTGGGTAATGGTGTAAGTTTAAAGAATTGAACTGTTGGGAATGGGCAAACCACAAGCTCTTAATGACTTATCTAATTAGCTCATAAATGCTCGACCTACACTGGACTTATGAGTATGATAGATTAGCTTCATAAGAAGCCAAAAATCACAAGCTCAAGCTCAATGAGGAGCAATTTGAGAGCTTAGGAAAACAACTCCAACTACACAGTTTGCTTCTGTGTAGTGAGTAAGATGGGACAAAAAAGGTGGTTGATTAAGCTATCTAGATAAGCTACAAATGTAAAAGCAAGCATACACATAACAACTAGGCCACAAGGGCTACACAAAGAAGTCAAGTGCACAAGCTAGGGCTAAGTCATAAAGCTTCTGCAAGCTTATGAACTTGACAGCTAAACTTGTGCACAGGGCAAAAACAGGCTAAAATAAGAAAATAAATAAGCTATTAAACAAGACATATAAAAATTAACAAAAATAGAATAAGCAAGATTAGCAACAAAGCTACAATACCCTAAAAGCAATTAGACAGAAACTAAATAGCAAAGGCACAATAAAATTATTAAGTTTATTCAAAAATGACAAAAGTGAAAATTTGACTTTTTACAAGAACACTAAAGTTTGACTAAACTGAATTTAGAACTTAATCTATTGATTAAATAAGTTATATTAAGCTATAATAAAACTAAATTAAGCAAACTTAACAACTTTTAAGCTAATGTTATGAAAATGGACTTGAAAAACTTGGACAGACAAGAAATTAGAAAAGATTAAAAGCAATTTTGACTTTAGACTAAATCAAGACTGGATTTGGATGTTGAACTGAGTTATATGACCATTATGCATCCTACATCAAACAATAAAAATGATACAAACAACCTTAAACACAGATTAGACAGCTAATCCAATTAATAAAATCTAAAATTACCACAGTGGACACTGAGATGGATTTGAAGATGAATTTGACCATTTATACATTACCACTGAGCTTAAAGGATTGTCACTTCCTCAAATAGCCTAATGGGTCATGTATACATAGAAATAAACAACACAAACAACCTCAGGATCCTAAATCATATCAAATCCAAACAACCCTTTAAACTTCACTTGTCACATGAATTTCAAAGTATTCAATGAATCTGAATACAAACCTGATTCCAAACATAATATTATCACAAAAGAAAATCAATTGAGCATAAAACTTCATGCACACAAGCAGAAAACACAAACTTGTCACATATGCATTTAATCACTGTGTGTTTCAATTCTTAGCAACAACCAATCCAATGAACCAACTAGTAAATTTAAACTATAATTACACTAAACAACAACTCAGAAACATAAAAACATGAAGATCAAAGCAGGTAAATAAATGGAACAGTAAAATGCAAAATTGGATAAAAAGGGCTTACAAGTGAATCCTGCTGAAAACATTTGACCAAGGACTTACTCACTACCTAAGGCTTTCCACAAAGCTTCTAAACCAAAGATATTCCAAGATTTTCCTTGCTTCAAGCAGTTTCCATCATCCATCACTGAATTTTGTTTTTTTCATTGATTTTCTTGATTTTTTTTAGTGTTTTCTAAATTTTAAAGACTAAGACTGTAATAAGGCTCTAAAAGCTTTAAAGCTTTTGTCAGGAGCTTATATGAGCTATAGAGGTCCATTAAACAACCAGTTAACATGAAATTAAATAACATGAAAATTAAAGGTAATTAAGCAAAAACTTGAAAATGAAATTTAGACTGAAATTAAACTGAAAATAAAGTTTCATTATACTAATTTAAGGAAAATTACAACATTGAAAGCAATAAAATGACTTGAAATTAAAGAAAGCAATAAACTTAATTAACTACGTGACCTAGGCTAATCCAAAGGTAGTCATCTCTTTGCCTCCTCTTGATCTTTATAGCATTCTGAGTTCCCACTAGCATTTCAATCAAATCCCACTTTAATTCGTGTCCATTAGATAAGCAGAATTGATCCTAGTTGTTTAAACAACTTTTGGTGCCAAAAGTCATATAAGCAGCTTGGGGCAGTTTTAGAGCAATTAATGCTTCTTGGTTTGTTATAGAGGTGGAGGGAACATGTTTGGATAGGTTTAGAGCTAGGGGTGAGTTGGAAAGCAAAAACCAGGGGTTATGAGTACTTCTCAGTGGAAGAGTGGGAGGGATGCATTGATTGAGGTCGTAGGCTGGTTTGTGAGGTGGAAGGGGTGAAAGTGAAAGGTAGGCAGCTGGGGTAGTGAGGTGGAAGGTGGTGGAGAAACCATGGAGGTGGAAGGCGGTTTCTGGTTTTGGTGGGGTTGTGAGAGGAAGGAGATGACTAGGTGGGTTTGACTGGGTCAAACCGGTTTTATTATTTAAGGAGTTGGGATGGGTTTGTTTGTTGGGCTTGGATTTGGATTTGGGTTGGGTAAATAATACAAAGGGTCCGGTTTGGTTTGTAGCTTATAAATTACAAGGACCAAAAGTGTAATTTTTGATTTTTGAGGGACCTGTTTGACAAGCTTCCAAATTTCCTTCAAGGGACTATACCTGCCAAGTTAGATAAACCAAAGGACCTTAGTTGTATTTATTACAATTTAAAACACCCAGGGGACCTTTTATGACATTTTCCAAAATTGAGGGGGTGAATTTGTAATTTTCCCAAAAGTTATCAAAAGGTTCCAAATTATAATTTATGAATAGTACAAGGGTATTATTTGATAAATTATACTTTTAAATACCCGGGGACTAATTTTGCCAATTTTGAAACTTGAGGGGTAAAAGTTGCCATTTGTAGAAAACTTTCATCCAGGGACTATTTTGAACATGTTTGATTATCCAAGGACTAAAGTTGACTTTTCTTCCATTTTAAACCTTCAGGGACTAGTTTTGCCATTTTGTGAAACTTCAGGGACTGAAAATGACAATTTTGTGAACTTTGATCATTTTTCACTTGTTTTCAATCTTTTTGTACCTGAATCACATAAAAACACATTTCAATGATATTTGTAACATTTATATGGTCATTTGTGTGTTTTTGGTCGTTTTTGTGGGTTTAAATAATATAAAATATATGTGTATTTAGACACATATCAATCATACTACACATAGATATAATGAATGCCAATTAATAGCGTTCAAACACAAATATATCATATCAAAATTATCACGTATCAAAATGGCATATTATGAATTCATAAGTAACATGTTAATCATACTAAAAATAATTCAAAAGTAAGTATCATGCAAATAAAGTTTAGGTTTAAACGTTTAGTAGCATGAAACAGGAATACAAGCATTATGAAGATAAAACCGTACTAAGGTTTACACATTTGACTAGTTATCAAACACTAAGATAATGTCAAATTAACTTATCGTATCAAACAAGAACATGTAATCAACACATGTAAGTGCAATGCAAGTTGTTAAAAGAAAAGTCATATATACTACTTGTTTGATTAGTATTCCTAAGGCGAGCCAAACTATCAATGTTTTAACACTTGGGCAAGTATAGGAAAACCGATTTTTCAAGTTGGAGAACGAATATGAGACTATTACTAGCGGTGCTCAATTAAGGCTAAACACGACCATTTTTACGGGTGATTCCACATACCCAACTTCTCTCCAGGAAGCAATTCAACCGTTAGGTCAAATTGAGTTTCTAGTGCAATAGGTTCTCCAGTAGTCATTCTCATGTTAGAAAGATGGGAACTCCTACTTTTGCCTATTAAAGTGCATAAAAGATGATAGTTTACCAATACTTGGCTTAATGTGACACAACTAATATGCAATATAACTAAGGTGATGAAGATGTCATGTTATACACATGAATTTTAACAATGGTGTGTTGATAAACGATATGTTTTAATCTTGTGTTTAGAATCTAAGGTTGTTCAAATTACATAGCTAATTATATGATCTAATGGATGACATCTTTTATGTTGAAGTGTATACTTCAAAAGTGATTTGATTATCTAAGACTAGGGAACGGAATATGTTAAACTAAGAATGCTCTCAAGAAAGCTCTTTGGATCTTTATTTGAGAAGAATCTAAATAAGGTTACTAACTTCAATAGATCATGTGTATGTTCTAGAGATGTGTAGTTTTAACCTTGGATGTGCACAAGGTTTGAGCACAGTTAGGTTATGATGTACGCTTGAAAGGAAATGGATACAAATAGTATCTTTCAACAAATGAGATTATCGCATGGGATAAAGTTATCATGCTTGTAAAAATAAGTATGACAAGATGAATTGGATACGCTAGTTCATAGAACTTGTTCGTTTCAAGATCATTTAGCCAATGAGGTGTAATGAAATCTCTTATAACACAACCATTTATGTCGCAAGGAGAGAATGATGCATAGGATATACAATATCCTTTTAACAAGATGAATACTTAACGCATGATTTCTTAGGCATCATGTTTTCCTAAATGAAGATATGAAGCCAAAGTGTTTGAATCGGATAGTCCCATCTAAATAAACTTGGTCTCAAGATTATATTCACTAGATGATGACAAGATGAATTCACTCGGGTTTCATATGTATACTCCTCAAGAGTCATTGTTGCTTGGGGTGTATGATGTTGGCTTTGAGATTGCATTTTAACATATGTTGTTGAAATGTTGATTTGAGGTCTAACGAAATTAATGCAGAAGTTTAACGACAAAGCATTACTAATACTTTGATAATTTGTGAAGGTAGTACTACTTATACCTAGTGGAAATTGACAACAATTACCAAGAGCACCATGCTTATTTGATAGTTGAGGTTCTAGCCATAATGAATTATCTAAGTCCTTATATGTGGGAAAGGATGTTTGAGTTTGTTCAAACTTGCATTTGATTCAGTACAAGTGTTGGTGATAAGGTTTTAAAAGGTACCTTTTTAAGGGGTCATTTAAGCCCTTATTCGATCACTTCTGTATCCGTTATTGCTTAATATCGTTCCTTTTCACTTTTTAGGTCTCTTGAAGGCAAAATGCTGGAATGATGCTTATTTGGACGAAAAGGCGCGAATATACGAAGAAAATGGCCAAAGTCAGAATCGAGACACTCAAAGCTGCTGAAACATAAGGCGACGGCGTCACTGCATATCTGCGACGCCGTCGGGAAGGAATTTTGCGACGGGTCAGAAGCGAAATTGCATGTTTTCAAGGGACGACGTCAGGTTCTAAAGGAGTAGGCCGTCGTCACTCAGACGGCCTAGATGCAGCCAAGACGGCGTCAGAGCTGAAGGGGACGGCGTCACAGTCATAAGGTGACGCCGTCGCAAGGTTTACGTGGCCAAGACGAAACCCTAATGACGGCGACACGACGGCGTCACGAAACATAAGGTGACGCCGTCGCAGATGTAATCTTATATATAGAATCCGAATTTTTCAGTTTTGTGTGTAGTCTTTTGGAGTAAAAACCTAAAACCGAACCAAGGCTTTCTTGTGCAGTATTTTTAGGGTTCTAAACCCTATTATACATCAAGATAAGTATTTACTTCATTAATTTAATTATGTCTTTGATTATTTGTGTGTATGCTTGCATGTTCTCCATGTCCGGCTAATTTATTTGTGTGTTTGCTTAGGGAATATGAAACTTAATTATTGAATATTGATTGGTTGATACTTATCTTAGTTGACTAATGATCTAGAGTGCGCTAGATTATTCGTTGTGTACTTAATGCTTGACTTTTCTTTGTGAACTTTAGAATATAATTATCTAGGTAATTGTAGGATAAAGTATTCAAGGACAACCGTAGAGTAGGCGTCTATAAATCACTAGAGGATTTGTAAACAAGACCCTTTGGTAATTTCAAAGAGTTAGGGAAACAAGCACGCCCTATAGCCTTAGAATCACAACGCAACTAGGAATAAGGACGTGACAAATCAACCATCAATAGGAGATAATTAAGGAGTAGTAAAACCTAAGTAAACACATCTTTAAACTATCATACGAGTACAAATCAATTAGACATAGACTATCACAACCTTAGCTTAGATAATTAGATAATAGTAGAGTAATCGGTAGCAATACCAACCCCCCAAATCCAATACCCGAGATTCGTACCTTTTCAATTTCTAAAAAAATATAAAAAGATAAAAAATAATCTTCCTCAACCTCAACCTTAGCGTAGTAACTTCTCACTAGCATTCCTATTCCCCTAGAGAACGATATCAATACCCGTGGCTTACCCTAATTACTACACTACAACGATTAGGTTCACTGCCTAGGGTGTTATAAAACTTGCTCGAAGAAAAGGAAGTTTCCTTGACCCCGAACGACGCGTGTAGCGTTATCAGTTGGACACAAGGGCTTTTTGAGCAATACACTCAAAGAATTCAAATGATGGTAAGGATGGTGGATTGGTTGATCTAGGTGTTAGGTTTTCTAGTGTGTCTAAGTAAGGATGTGGTGATGTAGGGTTTTTTTGTGCTATGGGAGTACTTAGGTTGATTATTTGTCCATAGATGCTGAACACAAAAATTACGGATACTAATTCTTATGGTTCATTGGTTGCTACAACTAGTGGGTGAAGTGCTTGAAGTTTTGGTTATGTCTACGAAGCTTAGGGGCTGAGGTATAGGTTCACCTTGAAAGGGCACGTTTGATTTAAAGGATGCTCTTGGAAGTTCATGAGCAATACGCTTAATGGTGCCAAAAGATGGAAGAGGGATAAGTGGCACAGTGGGTTGTTTGTTTTGGATAAGTGTTTCAACATGTATTGTTAAAATACTTGGGTGTTGATTTTTCGGATATGACTTTTAATGGCTACAATCGTAAGTCGCATATACTTGAATATTTCGGATGAAATACTTAAGTTGTCAATCCTAATTTGTTGAGATTATAAAGCTTAGACTAGACTTAAGGATAACAAGACTTGATAGTATGTCTTTAACATACGTGTGAGTTATGACTCTATGTAAATACTTATCGTCTTGAAGGATGACACATTATTTTCATGTTAACCAAGTGAGGTAATACATGTAGATACAAAACAATATCTATAGTCATATGATAGACTTGTGTATGATATCTTTTCAAATAATGAGTCCAGATTTGTTAGTCTCTGTAAGTCATCTAAGTCATTTGCAAACGGGTGAGGATATGTTGGTGGTGTTTGCACAAAGTACAAGTTTTGGAGACTTTGGTAGTGAAGGTGTTTTGGATGGTTGTGAAGTAGTCATAATGATGGGTGATTTTGGTGGTGGAGTTGGAGTACTCAAGTTTAAAAAGTTCACATCTTGAATGAGTGATGAGATGTTGAGAGGTAATGAGTCTGAGGATGAAGAGTTCAAGTTAATGAAGCAACAAGATCGAATGCTAATCCTAGTGGTTTTCTTAAGTGGCTTATTTGAGGTTGAGATTTAGCCATTTTGACTTTGCTTTAAGAAATGCTAAGCTGAGGAAAAGTAACAGTGAAGGTGTGAAAATGACCATCTTGAATGTGTCGATTTATGGAACTAAGGATTCACGGATTTGATGTTAATCCATACAAAGATGGTAGTTTTTAATGAGATGGAAGTGTCTAAGATCATGTCAAACATCCTAAGTTAATCCATTGAGGACGTGTTGAGTGAGGTATGAAAGATATGCATTAACAACTATCCTAGAAACAAAATTTGGTAAATTAGATTGTGGGATTTAGTAAAATTCAACAACTTACCTATAGGATTCACGGCACCATTTCTTTACACAGGCGGAACCCTTAAATTGGTGCCGCCTGGTCCGCCTGTACAGGTATGGCGGTACCAAAATACATAACAGACGGTACCAACATTTTGGTGCCGTCTGATCCGTGGACACCAGAAAAGTTCACAGACCCATTTTTTAGGTGTCGGGGAGTTTTCCGAAACCTGAAATTTTGCTTAAAACATGTGACATTAATTATTTCTAGTTAGGAAAAGTCGATAACACATATACAAATATAGTGGAGCATAGACTTTGACCAAGGGCTAACGATTTTCACATAAAAGTGAAAATGGGTAAAATTTGATAACACACTTGTGCTATCCACCAATTCCACCTGCATAAACCGGTTAGCATACAACATTGTTTTAAGTCATATTATCATCCTACAAAGTAAAAACAAATAAACTACATCATACAATATTGTTTTTGTCCTTGTGCCAAACACTCTCTTAAAACCTCCATTTTTCAAAGTACTTGACTAATTTTCTTAGTACTCATTGCTAAGCGAGTCATGACATTTCATAAGTTATGCGAGATGTTTAGTAAAACCTATGCAAAGGAAGTGATCTAAGTCTATAAGTGATGGTAAAACAATTTTCCAACTTAGTGCACAAAATCTAGCAAAGTCCTATTGTGCATAAACAAGAAATCGTCAAACTAGTGAATTAATAACATGGCAAGATTGACACGTATATTATGCAAACAAACAAGTGTAAATAACAATTTGAAAATAAGCAAGCACCATATATGCAAACAACATAAACAAGTAGTCATTTAGCATAGCATAAAATGAAAAACACTTTTCGTCATTTAGTGTTTAAATATGACGATGTATACCAAGCTTGATTAGTTTCCTTTAAACATATTACCAAATTAATTAGTTTCAAAAGAAGTTGTATCAAAGTTCTAATAATACCAACTTAAATTGTTTAATTCAAAATTTTGAGTTTTTATGTTAAAGTGAAAATTAATATTTTAGACATACTGTAGTATTTGGTCTATTTTACTTATTTAAAATTAGACTCAGGCCATGAAAGTATTTTTAAGTGAAAGTAGACTAAATTCCCTTTAAAATGATAGGTGGATCGACTCCAACGGAGTTACGGTTAATTAGTTATGATTTTTTGAAGTTGCCCAAAAAACTGCATACTCTACAGACGGATTCCACGGAACCAAATAAAGGGATCCGCCCTTTATAAGATTTGGTGCCGTGGTCCTCTGAGACATATTCACTAAAACTATTATTTTACATAGAGAAAACGTGTGTGACTTACTAGATTTCATAGTCAACATATAATACACATATTTAACAACATATCTACTTATGTAACTTATCTTAAACATTTACGGAGGTGATTTTTCAACTAGATTTATAGTTATCCCAAACACTCCTTTAAAATCATATTTCTTCGTAAATTTTCTATGAGCACACAATACAATACTTACTAGTTCTTTCAACAAACTTTTATTTTATTTTTCAAGAAAACCTTCAAGCTTGTATACAAAGTTACATTTAACAACAAAATTTCTAAGTATAACAAGCAAAGCATTTTTCATATTATTTTTTGCTTCAATGGTAATTTGATACATGGATTGTACTCTATTTTAAAAACCATTTGTTTTGAAAATAAGAGCCACGTGGCTCTGATACTAATTGTGCAAACGTAGAGGAGGTGAATATGTTACCATTTAAAATCGTTAGATCTTGCGTATCAAATCGTTTATGAAACTTGTTATAATATGAAAGTACCATTTATTGTTTGTGACTAATGTAAATCATAGTAAACCAAGTTGTCACACAAGTATCAACATCAAACCACATCACAAGCAATAGTATAGTGTAACTATAAAAGTAAAGAGATAAAGAAAGGAAAGTGCAAACCGAACACGATGATTTATAGTGGTTCGGTCACGGATCTCCGTTCCGCCCTACTCCACTCCCCGAGTACCCAACTCGAGAGTTACTTCACTAAATCAACAAGCTCCCTTCTCGGCGGAGAAAACCTTACAATCGTCGCTTACACCTTTTCTTGTACAAAGCTAAATACCGGGTTCTAGTTCGAGGTAGAACCAACCTAACGTCGCCTATACAATATTTCTGACACTAAGCTAGATGTCGAGTTCTTTTACAAGGGTACAACCACTCCCAATATGTTTTATGGGCCAACATAACAAACCTTGTGTTTTATGGCACAAACACATAAACCATCTAATCTAGTTTGGTGAAAGTGTTGTGATGATGCAATGATGTTCTACAATAATGATCCATGACACAAATGTCTAATGGATATGAATAACTACTTCTAAATGATCTTCCATTGATAGGAAGCCTTCATGATGAAGATCACAAGTTCCCTAAACTTGTTGTGATATATCTTCAGCTTGTGGTGAGTGGGGATGGCTAGATCTCCAAGCTTTCCTTGGTTGATCAATGTAGAGTATGCTTACAACAAAGATGAATGTTAGAAGCATTATGATCATGATCATTAGGGTGTTTAATGTATGTTACTACATTGTTAATGATAGATCTAAATGTATGCAAGAAGGTGGAGAAAGTGTGTTTTCAAGTGGTGAAGAAATGGGAAAACAATGGGCTTCTATTTATAGCCAAAAGTGGACAGGAGCGTCCACGGACCAAGGAGCCCTTTAAAGGGTTCCGCTCTTTATATAAAATGGTTTCGTAGGTGCCTGACAGAAAATCTAAAAAATCTTTCTTCATATCTTTCCAAGATATTACCAAATCTTACTAAGATCACATTTGATATATTGAGTATCAATCTGACCAAAATATTCAAGTGATCTTCCAAGATTTCAAAGATGATGCATGACACGATGTAACATGTATTTCCTTTTTTAGATTAAAGGTTTATCAAGGTAAACTTGTAAAATGTATTATGTAACTAGTTAATAAAATGTCTAGTTACCTTTTGAAATACTTATGAATGCAACATGTAAAATGAGGTTCGAAATAGAATGGTTACCCTATTAAAATACTTAGTGACTCTAAATGTATTTTAAACATTCTAAATGATTTGTTAATGGGTTTGATCATAATTCCACATAACAAACATGTACGAACCTGTGTTGTAATATACGAGAACTTGAGACATCGAGAGGTGTTGAATGTATGTTGAGACAAAGTGTGATTACAAGTAACTTGTACATTTTACGTTATGTATTACAAGTTACATGTTTGTCATCTATCAAAACAAATGAGACTGTATAGATTATATATCGTAACATTTGCACTAATACAATCGATGAAGGACCTTATCAGATTGAGACTACCAGAGACTTAATTGATACAGCTGCAGATGGAACAATGATCTATGGAATAGACAAACCAAAGACGTATGATGAGCTCAATGATAAGGAGAAAAAGAGATTTGATGCAGATATCAGGGCTTCTAACATTATACTTCAAGGTCTTCCAAAAGACATCTACAAGCTTATCAATCACAACACTGAAGCAAAGGCTGTATGGGATAATGTCAAGATGCTTCTCTCAGGTTCTGTATTAACTGTTGAAGACAAAGAATCACAACTATATGATGAGTTTGAGCACTTCAAAATGAAGCCAGATGAGAGTGTCTATGAGTACTACGTGAGATTCCATAAGCTTGCGAATGACATGAGGAACATCAAAATGAGCATGCCAAACATTCAGATGAACTTAAAGTTTGTGAACAATATAAATCCCGAATGGCACAAGTTTGTCACTTCTGTGAAGCTAACTAAAGGTTTGAAGAATACAAACTATGAGCAATTGTATGCATTTCTTTTTCAGAATGAGAGGCATGCTATGTTTGAGAAAAGGATTCTGGATCAGTTCAAAACCAATCAGGGAGAATCAAGCTCACTAAATGATTCTACAGCTTTCTACACCAATGTTGGTATTACCACCAAGGCATCTCAGGTCATACCCATGGGTAATGGTAAACACAAACTTATTCCCGATCCAATGTTCAAACAAGCTGATGCTGATGCAGCCGTGGGAAAAAGGAGAAGCAACTAAAGAAGGGTGACGAAGCTTCTTTGCATCCCATAGTGCAGTCGCACTAAGCGACTACCATTCCAGAGTCGTACAACGAAGTAATTAGCATACCAGAGTGACACAAGGCTCTAAGCTCGTACCTTATAAGTAAGCTCTTTATGCGAGCGGTTCATTAATCAACTGGCTCTCATGACTAGTCAAAACATGAACTCTCTCCCACACACCAACAACAACCTCAGAACAGCATCCAATCCACACAATCAAGCCACCGTCAGAGATGGGAAGGTTGTGGTGCAGCCAGTTCAAGAAAGGCAGTATGAACAAGGAAGAGGTGGAGCTGGTAAAGGATATGTGGCAAATCTGAATAGGGGAAGGAATGGAAATCAGGGACAAGCTAAGCCGATTAAGTGCTACAACTGTGGAGGTGAGGGACATATTGCAAGGAATTGCACAGCGCCAAAATGCCCTCAGAATGCGGAGTACTTCAGGGATAAGATGTTGCTCGTGCAAGCTCAGGATAATGTGGATGAGCAGCCAATTCAGGAGATGGGTCACAATCATCAGAATGCCTTCCAAGTCGCTGACTGTGATGCATACGACTCTGACGTCGATGATGAACCTACTACACAAACTATTTTCATAGCTAGCATTTCTCCAATGGTCTCTCCTAAGGTCTCATCATCACAGCAAGCTGGTCCATCCAAAGAATCAACCATCTCAGAGGTATTAAAACTATATGATAATATTGATGAGCGAAAGATGCATAATAAAGTACAATCTCTTGAGACTTATGAATCAGATATTGATGATGAGGGTAATAGCAATATTGTCCCATATGATCAATATGTGAAACAAGGTGAAAGTGAGGTTGTACCGAGCGATGCATCTTCCGCAGTCAATAATGACTATGTCTTTGATGAATACACTGCATGTACCCCTGATGATTCTGTTATCTCTGAACTGAATGCCTATAAAGAACAAGTTGCTATTTATGAACAGCGTGCTAAGTTTGAGTTAACCACACGTGAGCAGGAAATGGATGACCAAATGCGTACAATTATTCAAAAAAGTAATTTTAGAGAAGAAGTATTGAAACAAGAGTTAAACTCCTTACAAGAAAAGCTTTCTAAAACTGCTAAGCAAAAACAAGAACTACAAGAAAATGTTAAACTGCTTAAGCAAGAATTCAATGCTAAGGAATCAAAACTTTTGAATGATTTTAACAATCTAAAAAATTTGAAAAACAAGATTGAAAATAAGTTCTACGTACAAGGGAATACCATTCAGACTGCTCACTTGATCACTAAGCATAGAGTCTTAAGCGATAAGCATAGCATTCCCCTTGTTGAGGAACCAAATCCAGAGGTCATCAAAAAGGCTAGAACTGCTCATAAGGTAATTTATGATGGCAATGAAATCCTTAAGCCTAGACAGAAACCTAGTTGCTCTGAGTGTACTGAGGAAGATAGAGAATTAGATGATGCATCTAGGGAGAAAATGAATAAGAAGCTAGAAAATCCAATTTGTAAGGAGAAGAACATAACGTTCAAACCCCATGATTACAAAAAGGAAAATTGGATTTCCTTGAATAAGTTTAATCCTCAAACGTTGTTAACACCCGAACAAGTGTTCTGGAAGAAGGATTTAGACAAGCAAAAAGCAGAGAATCTTGTTGTAACAAACCCCCCTTTTAGGAAAATGCCTTTAGCTACTGTGTATCCTCCAAATACACCAATGCACTTATTTCCTAGAGCTATTGCCACTAAAAGCAAGACCTTAATCAGTCAATATGTTATCTTTCAATTATTTGTTGATTTTGAAAAAACTTGTAAGAAAAGGATCACACCCACTGGGATAACTAAAGGGAAAGGGGTTTTGATCAAACTAAAGAATGCTATTTAACTGAGGTCATGCCTTTCTTTAAACAACTAAAAGATCAATTTGAGAGTCTAAAAAAAGGGATGGATTCAGATATCAAAGAAATGGAAAAGGAATTTGATGAAATGATAGTTGAGGTTAGTGACTATGAGCGAGAATTAAAATATAATGAGATTGAGAGGAAGAACTTGCATACACTGAATGAGAATCTTATTTCTGAATGTATCTCTCAAGATGTGTTTTACACTGCTACAAATTGTTCCATTAATGTTTCTCAATTTCATGAATTATCTGTTGCTTTGAAAGTCTCCCATGATCGTGTCATTGAGCTTGAAAACAAAAACTCATAACTTAGTGAGAAAATTGATCGAGATGATCATGATAATTTGGTAAAATATCTTTCTAAACTAGAAGTTGAACATTTTAATTTGCAACTAAAATATCAACATGTTAAAGAAAATGTTAAAACCTCAAATATCAGAACATCCTCAGATGTTCCAGAGTTTGATGCAGTTTTTTAGATAAATAAACGTGACGAACAGATTCAAGCTCATTGATAGGTCACTAGTTTTACAACACAAGCTTACTAGAAAGAGATAAAAAGGAGAAGAGGGGCGGATGAACACTAAACACACACACACTCACGTTAGCATAATACGGTTAAGGAATGGAGAGTGAATGAGTGAATAAAATGAACAACCAACCTTCAAATGAAGGTTTACATAAGGTATTTATAGGAGGAAAGCTAGGGCAACACTCCTAGTTTCCATCCTTTCCTTAATGGACTAAGGCCTAGGCTCATGGGCCTTCTACATAAGCCTAAGGCTAATTACAAACATAAAGGCCATAATAAAGCTAACTATTACATATTAATTACTAACACTTGATTATGGTTTAGGAGTGATTCCAACAATCTCCCCCTCAAGTGTTGGTGATGAACGGTGAAGGCGTTGATGTAATAGTAGCGCTGACGTCTTCTGACATTCTTCTTTCTTGTGAGAAGAATTGCCTTGATACGAACAATCTCCCCAGTGTAGAGAAATTGTCTTCTTCGAACAGTTATGCTTTGACGTCATCTTTAACTTTTTTCTTTGATTGATGTTCTTTGTGATGAAAGTGATAGTATGTTGTAGTCTGCATCAAGTCTGCCTCAGATCAGCTTCGCTGCTCCAGTGTCTCCACGTCATTCTTCAACATGCTCACACGCTCTTTGACGTTGGATTTCAGTACTAATGAAGTTCTCTAAGTCTTTAACTTTGTAGATTCTTTGGTTGATGAAGAATCATTTGACTGTTGTGTTGCTTTAGGATAGAACTTCCATTAGTGATGATGTTGGTGTGAACATATGAAGAATCTGCACGATCATTCCGCTCCAGTGCTTCCATAAGAAGTAAACATAAAAACGGTTAGTAATAAGCGGATTCCGGCACTTACAAGTTTGAACTTCGAGAGAGTTAACAGCATATTGTGAAAACTCAACTCTAATTCTTACAAAGGCCGTTCCTGAACCGGAGTCCCACAAGTGAGATAACACGATGTACCGAGGTACACCTACGGTTCAGATGAGTCGCTGAGGTACACCGAAGCATCAACTCACGACTGTAGACCGTTTGAGACACACTAAGCGTAATCCACGGGGAGTTACCGAAGTGACCTGCAGTCGGGGCTGTTTGATGTTGACCCTGGCAGGATTTTCCATTCAATCACTGAGGATCACAGATGTGAACCTCTCATAAATGTTCTCGACAGATTGCAAAGATCTGTGAAGGACTCTATATGAACCACTGAATCACTGAAGATCTTATTTGTTGATCAACAAGTGATGGAATGTCAAGTGTTCCTAAGAGATCTTTTGATGAATCTCGTGGCTCTAGACTCAATTGTGCGTTTTGGTTTTCCTGAGCGGAGACTAGGGAGAGGGTCTCCTTCTTCAATATCAGCAATCTCTAAGAGAAAGCCGATAGATTATGTAGGGTTCCCTGTGAGAATTAAACAAGTTTCTATTGAGAGAAACTTGAGTGGCTAAGAAGGTTTGTTGCATGCGTCACTGGGTCCATGACGTCTTTTAATCTTCAATACCGGTGTCATCAAGTGACAACCAGTAGCATATGAATTGAACCCGGTGTCTGCCCTAAGCTGAATAATCTGGAGGGCTATTTCTTTTCACCCTTTACTTTACATTTCTTTTTGATTCTTCAACTCCTTCTTTCTCCGATTCTCATTTTCTCCTTTTTATAATCATTCCTAAGGACATCTAATCACTAACTAATGGTAGTGTCCTTGGGTAGATCCCTCTGGCTCTGGCGGATCATAGGACGGTTATTCCTAACCTTAGTCACCTTATATCTCCATGACTAACCTATGTTGCCATAAAAATCACAGTAGTGAAAAATCTCTCACAGTGTTTGTGGATGAAAGACGTTTTGAACCACTGTGAGGATAAGATTTTGCATAAATACTCCCCCTCCACATGTGCTTAATAGTTTTAACGGTTAAATGCACAGTGAGGAAAGAGCGCGCACATTTTGAATTGATCCACTGGAGATAGACAATCCCCCGCGAGACACGGTTACGTTGCATAGTTAAAGAGTTGCATTGTCAGCTTTTGGGTGACAACTAGCTCTAATAACTATCTTGAAGGTGTAGACAAACCTCGAAAGGTTGTCAAACCCGTCAGAGTTCATGTCTATCAAGAGTTTCTCGAATGGTACATTCTACTAGGACAAGTCCTTTGCGAGACACGTTTACATCACTAGCGAACTAGTTTGAAATTATTACCCGTCCCGGACAAGTCTTTTTGAGTTACTAACAGTTAAGGATCGTCAATTCATTGGTTAAGTCTATGTGCATGAGAAAGCCAAGGGGCTTGCACATGTTGCATAACAAAAACATATTTCTTATCACATATTTTCTCCCCCTCAAAAATGGCATATAAAATGTTATTTTTGAAACGTTTGAAAATAAATATGACCATTTCGAGTGTTGCGGGAAGAGTGACACAAAGAACATTTGGTGAACAAAGTTTCAAATACTCCCCCTCAACTAGTAGTATAAACGGTTGAGGTTTTAAAAAAATCATAGGGGGAAGTACTTGTTCTTTTGAGCAAAACCTTGAAAAGTAAACGGTTTGATAGGTTTTACTCAGAAGTAAGAAGCTTTCGCTCCTTAGATGAGGATTGTGGCACTGAAGCGTACCACAGGGTCCTTTCTTAATAATTACGGGTTGTACACTGTTATGTGTGCACAAGCCATAGACATGATAAATCATACATCCAAATTTATATTGAGAGAACCAATTCAAGGGGTACCAGGAAGTCCAGTGATGTTGCCAGGAATGCACACAGGCCGTTGAAAGCCGGTTATGTTTCTCCTGGGTCGACCACCAACATAGCTCTCCAATCGTCTGAACTGATCCCGTCTGAACAACCTTTCATCAATCATTGTGATGATTCGTCTCACATCCCTCCTTTCCTGAGAATTCTAGCGCTTAGGAGACCCAATTTTCTGGCGTATATCCTTCAACCTGTACGCCAATCCATCCCTAACCAGCTTCAAAGTGTGATCCCCGAATTTCTGAAGTTCACTACACGCCATTAAGCAGTTTCTGTGAAGTTCACTGTGATAAACAACTCCGAAAGGTTTGCTTATGAGCGTATATTGAGATTGCTGGTTTATGTCGGGGAGATCAAGCGTTGGAGGAGTGAGGTTGACACGCGTCTGATAAGAATCAACAGCCAGCTGGATATCTTCTACACGTTCTTTGATCACGATGCGTCTAATGAAGATGAGAAGTGACTTGATAAATTCGCGTTGAACTTCAGTCGAGAATTGTCTCATACGACCCTGTACTTTGGCAAGGTACATGTCTTCGATGTCGTTGAGGGACAAGTTCTCAAAGTCAGCTTCGGAGAATGCATAGTCTTGTTCATCTTGTCGTTTGACTATGATATTCTTCAAGAAGGTGTAGTCCCACTTAGACTTGAGATCAACATGTTTGATGGCCACGATGTCCTTAGAACTGTACACTGCGTGTTGAGACTTCTGAACCAGGCAGCTTCTGTAGTAGATTCTTCGGCGTTCAGGCCAATGATGAATCCCATACAATGCATCTCGGTCGTATGCTTGCACGTTGTCAGAAAACAAGTGATTTGCACGTTCCTCGATGGCTATGCAGTTTGAGTAAGTAGCCGCTGGAAATGGAAGAGTCAACGATGTAGCGTATTTTCGCGAACCATCGCTACCGTGTAAGAGAAAATCCAGGTCTCTGTTAAAGAAGTATCGGAAGGGAATCCGTGGTTCATCTGCTTGGCCAATGGTTGGTAGGGGTTTGGTCCAATCGGTGTAGTATGGAGGGTTGTCCCTTTGTGTGAAGTCAATGTTTGCTTCTGGATTGAGCCAATCCATGTTATTAGACATAGCTCTAGCGATGTTCTCAAGATGATATTCGACCTCGAGGGCGCTTTCAGAGCTGTCCTTTAGAAGTTGAAAAGCTTCGTTCTTGATTCTCTTCAATTCAGATTTCGTCATTTTCTTCACACGGAACTTTTCTTGCAGCAGTTTAGCATGCTCCAATGTGGAACCATCTACCAGCTCTTGACCTTCCTCAGGGTAGGGAGTTTGATCGACAAGTGTGGAGAACCATTCAAATTCTTCGGTTTTATCGTCATCAAGCCATGATACGACGTCAGGCAGAGTCATCTTCTTCTTCTTTTTAGAAGGCTTTGATGATGATTCCGGTTTCTGCACTTGTTTGGGTGAGGTGGGTTGTTGTTGGGGCTCAAGGACCTCTTCATCGTCACCACCCGTATACTCAAAATGATCACTTGTTTTCTGAGTCATGGGTGGTAACTCGGAATCGTCCCGAGGTTTATCAGTAGAAGACCGAGGTGGAGGAGACTTTTGTTGAGAAGAAGTCTGTTGTGGAGGAGGTGGCATTGAAGAAGATTCACCAGACATCTTTTGGCGTTTAGCCTCGTCAGTCTTATCCTGATCCTTATCTTCATCGTCTCTAGGACGTTTAGGCCTTTCAGCTTCTTCTCGGCATGCAGAGTTGAGTTGGTATGCCAGCAATGCTTCTAACAATTTGCTTTCGTGAGAGACAAGTGTTGCAGATCGTTTAGACATTTGAGCTACAATCCGATCAACCAATTCAGCATCTGAGAAGATTTTGGGATCAACTGGATTGATGCTAACATACATTGGTGTTGATCTCATCGTCTGTTTGGCCAGGTGCAATAGGTTCGGATAGAGTTGTTTGGTAAACATCTCCTGTGTAAGTCTAGGAACGTTGTCAAGAAGGTACTTGTTAGTGTAACCTTTGATCATTTCGTTCAGTTGCTCTCGACGATGACTTTTCATGAATTCCTGGACAAACTTCCTTTCCTTTTCCGTCTTGTCTTTCTCATTATACAGATGTTGTATGTGATCAGCAAAGAAATTTAGCTTTTTGTTGAGCACGTCTTTCTTTCTAACTTGTTTGACGGCTTTAGTAATTCTTTCATGAGCTTGAGAAATCCAAGATCGAACTGGTTTCTTCACTGATTTGGATGATGATCTGGTTGATTTCTTGGATGGTGGTTGTGATGAGTAAGAAGAAGAATCTGATGATGATGAGATGTGGGGAGACTCCGGGTCCTTTGGCGGTTCGGAAGTTTCCTTTTGTGAACGTGTAGGACTTTTCAGAAGAAACATGTCATAATCATCATCTTTATCTTTCTTCTTCTTGTCAGTTTCTGGATTCTCAAAGTCATACACTATAGTATCTTCCACAGGCGGTTGTTGTTGCACAAGAGTGGTGGTACCAGCTCCCTTATCGGGTCGATTAACCGCATCAGGAGTTGGCTCGGAGTGGGCAGCACCACTTGATCCTCCGGGACCACCCATTTGTTCTTTTGCAAACACTTCAGCCTTGTGTTGATGTCTAAGTCGCTTGACTTGCTTCTTTTACTCAATTTCCGGTGGTTCTTCATCACTCTCTGAGCTATCAGCATCATAAGGTACAAGTAACGGAGTTTTTCCTTTACCCTTATCATCTTGAGGACTTGGAGGTTTTGGTACTGTTGTAGTGTCAGAGACATCTTTTACGGTTTCAGAATAGTGGACCTCCTCGTCTGATTCTGTAGCTTCA
This sequence comes from Chrysanthemum seticuspe, assembly GCA_019973895.1. Lineage (NCBI taxonomy): Eukaryota > Viridiplantae > Streptophyta > Magnoliopsida > Asterales > Asteraceae > Chrysanthemum > Chrysanthemum seticuspe. The sequence goes on along the minus strand of BPTQ01000001.1, from coordinate 251,860,646 downwards.
GAACTTTCGTCCCTAAGCTGTAGTTTTGGTTCAGGTTTGGGAGTTGGAATAGGAGCAGCTTCCTTTGTGTGAACAAACCTTTTTCTTGGAGGGTTTCGTTTGGGAAACTTCCTTTGACTCTCTGTACTTGTGACACTTCCAGCACTGCCTCTTCTGGTTCTCCGAGTAGGTGTCCCAGAAGATTTTTCGTCGAGATGACCAACTTTGCCTTGTCTAACTGCTTCCAGATACCTTTTGTACGTTTCGAGCTTTCTGACATCTTTAGTTAGAAGGTAATCTGGCAACACAGCACCTTGTTTCTTTGTAGACGATTCCTTGATTCTGAAAGATAGAATAGGTTCAGTCGTCATATCGTGATTGTCGGGGTCATTGAGCCTCTTGGGAATATCTGGATGAAGCCCAAGTGCTCTCTGGATCAACAGTTTAGTATATCTGATGTAGGGAATCTTTGAGCCAAGTTTGTTGAGAAATGACATCATGTCATCCCAAATTAGAGCTTCGATAGCGATGTGTTTCATGTTGACCAATGCCCAAAATATTTGCAGTTCCATGAGCTTGGGATGCTCATAGCCACTGTCACGACCAGAAACAGACTCGGTGATGATCATGTAGAGAGTTCTCCATGGTTGAGGAATACTCTTAAGCTCTACGTGAGAATGCTTGGTGATTACTCCTGTAGCCTCGTCATAACCGATATCGATTAAGAATTGGAGAGTGAACTCTTCAGTAAGTGTGGCATATAGTTTGGTTGGTTCGACTTCAGGAATTAGGAGAACATCCCTTAAGTCTGCAGGTGTAATGGTGACTTGTTTGTGATTCAGAGTTACCGTCACAGCAGTCTGTCCTTTGACCCTTTCCATAGTGTTCCAGAACTGTTGGATATAGATCTCAAGAACAGTTGCATAGTGAGTGAGCATATTCTGATACGGATGAGTCCTCAGAATATCAATAGCAATTAAACACGAAGACTCTGAGCAAGTGAGGGTGTTAAAATCAACACGGAGATTATTCTTTCCAATCTTCATTGGGTAGCCATGAGGATAGATATCAGCAATGGAGAGAACATTTGGTGCATCCATGTTTATTTGAGCAGTGATGTCGTGATCTGAAATAATATTAGCCAAAAGAACCAACATATCGAAAGACATAATGTTAGTCAACAGAAGGTCTTATTGTCTAGTTATTGAATGTACAGTGTCAATGATTGTTACGAGTCCTAAGTCACTTGTAAGTCCAATAGTCCAATGACGTCGTGAAATGTTTCATGAGTTAGTTAACTTTAAGTTTTAAAGTTTATGTTATCACTTATGGTTCACAACATATCAAACGTTTTAGGTTTATTAGAGACATTATTGGATTCGTGACGATATGATTAGTTTATTTACAAGTTTGTACACGTAACAATTCATAACGAAGGTATGATCCAGGCTTATGCGTAGGATTGGTAAAGTTATGCGTAGACAGAAATGATATATGCGTAGGCGTAAACTTGCGCGTAGGATCCTCTCTTACGCGTAAGAAATATTACGAGTAAGAAAAAATGGACCTTATGCGTAGAGGTTACGCGTAGGCATATATTAACCTTACGCGTAAGGCTACTCGTAAGAGTTGACCTTATGCGTAGAGGTCACTGTTTACGCATATCCTTCACAGGATACGCGTAGTCCCATATGTAGAACCTTATGCGTAGAATCTACGCGTAAGACTAATCTTACGCATAACATGCTACGCATAAGATGATCTTTATACGTAGAGTTACAACAACCTTGATTCTGAATTTTAAGCGTAGCAATCCTGAAACAAAGCATCATATCATCAATTTTGACACATAACATTCATTCTATGATAGATCAAAACACAATTGCTCATTTTAAAAAATTACGCGTAGAAAAACTTACGCGTAGTCTAAACCCTAAATCTACGCGTATGAAATCTCACCATGGAATATGCACCAAAGTTATTTCTGGTAAGTCTTAGATGTTGTGAGAGTGTAATAACCAAGTTTTAACACCTAGTTTGCCATGAATCAAAAGTACCCAAACTCAAGAACGTTAAACCCTAATTTACTAATTCGCAATCAATTAGTGTTTCAGGGTTGTTATAGAGCTAAGATATGATTAATTCATCATGAATCTAACACCAGAAAACAATCTTTTTGACCAAATACACTCACATTTGAAAAAAAACCCAATTCGACTTAAGAGCCCTAATTTTTAAAAATCATCAATTCGTGTATCTGGGCATGTTTAGGTGATGAAAATGTGTTTATTGATGTAAAAGAAACATTTTGACACAATCTTTTTAACCACAAACATCCATTCTTGATTGAGTGTTCATACGCTTATGCGTAGGACACTAAATCAAACATAGATCAAAATTTGACCGTTGGATTTGTATAAGAATCAAAACCTATGTTTGTAAACACGTTGAGATCATAAAACCACTTACAAATTGATGATCCAATGCACGGATTTGTTAAACGATTTCTATGCGTAGGATTCTTTAGGTTTTAGTAATAAATGTGAAGTGAAAGTGTTAGGTGGGGTATTTTATTGAAAATACTTTCAGGTTTTGATAGTTATAGTCCCTCCACCTTTTCCATTTCCATACAAAGCCGTTTAACTTCCATTTTGGTTACCAAACGAAGCTTTTTAAGAAAGAAACTTTGACGACACTCCCCCTCGACTTAAGAAAATAATGAACGGTTATAAATTTTAGTCCGAGGAGTGTCATTGAACCAGAAAATTCACCACCATTTAAAAGAAGCAACCGAGATAAGATAACATGCAAGTACACAGATGTTTTGAAACGGTTAAGAGATAATTTTCTCCCCCTCAACACTTGATCTGAAAAATACTGAATATTGAAAGATTAAAGTGTTGACGGAAGAAATGTACTTGCATGTTGAAAGAAAAATAGGTTAGAAGAATATTTTTGTTGTTTTATCAGATTTTATATTTTTGTAGTTTGTTTTTGAAAAATTTATTTATTTACAAAAGAGAGTTTTGGTGTTTGTTAGGTTTTTTAAGACTGTTTTAGGAGGTCATCCAATTCCTTTTGAGTCAAACACCTCATACCAATTCGTTGGACCAACTCATTAAACCTAGCGGGAGGCAAGGCTTTGGTGAGCGGATCTGCCAATTGGTATTCAGTACCCACAAAGTATAATTCAACGGTACCCTGTTCCACGTGGTCCTTGATGAAATGATAGCGAAGATCAATGTGCTTTGATTTCGAGTGCTGAACTGAGTTGCACGAGATCGCAATGGCACTTCGATTGTCGCAGTACATCGGGATTCTGTCAAATACGTAACCATAGTCTTTGAGTTGTGTTCGCATCCAGATGACTTGAGCACATCATGCCGACATGGCTACATATTCTGCTTCAGTTGATGACAGCGATGTACAATCCTATTTCTTTGATTGCCAAGACACCAGTTTATCTCCAAGAAATTGTAGTGCTCCTGAAGTACTTTTACGTGAATCTAAGCATCCTGCGTGATCAACATCTGAAAAAGCGATTAGTTCAAAACCAGAATCCTTCGGATACCAGATCCCCAAGTTAATGGTTCCCTTGATGTATCGGAGGATTCTTTTAGCCTCAGAGAGGTGGGTTATAGTTGGTCGTGACTGATAACGGGAGCATAGATATACAGCAAAGACAATATCAGGTCTGCTCGCTGTGAGGTACATTAGAGACCCGATAATACTACGGTATTTTGTGGGGTCCACTAATTTCCCATTTAAATCAGCGTCTAGTTTCTTGGTATGGGTCATTGGTGTGGCATAAGTATCACAGGATTTCATTCCAAATTTGTTTAGCAATTCAAGGGCATATTTGGACTGACTCAAGAACATACCACGGGGTGATTGATGAACTTGCAGTCCGAGAAAGAACGTAAGTTCACCCATCATGGACATTTCAAAATTTTTCTTCATTAGTTTTGCAAAAGCGATTGAGTACTTTTTATGTGTAGACTCAAAAATGATGTCATCCATGTAAATTTGAACAATTAAGATATGTGCCCCGTGATATTGTATAAAGAGTGTAGGGTCGACCGAACCTTTGGTGAAATTATTGGCAATGAGGAAAGATGATAGCTTATCGTACCATGCCCGAGGAGCTTGTTTGAGACCGTACAGAGCTTTGTTCAGTTTGTAGAGATGGTTCGGGAACTCAGGATCAACGAATCCATCTGGTTGGCTGACATACACCGTTTCTTTAAGTTGTCCATTGAGAAACGCAGTTTTGACATCCATTTGATAGACCGTCATATTCATATGAGCCGCGAACGCGAGAAATATCCGAACAGCCTCCAAACGAGCAACTGGAGCAAAAGATTCTTCAAAGTCTATACCATCTTCCTGACGATAACCCTTAGCAACGAGTTGTGACTTGTTGCGGATCACATTCCCTTCAGCATCCAATTTGTTTTTCCAAATCCATTTTAGACCGATGACGTAAACCCCTGTTGGTCTTTCAACCAGTTCCCATACTTCAAGTCTTTTGAATTGGTTGAGTTCTTCTTGCATGGATTCAATCCAGGTGTCTTTAGTCATTGCGTCTTTTATGTTTTTGGGCTCAGATTGGCAGACAGTGAGGGCATAAATGCAGTGCTCACCATCCGAGTGAAGACGTTGTCTCGTAACAACTAGTTGGTTTGGGTTGCCAATAATGTTTTCCAGAGGGTGATCTTTTGTCCATCTATGTGTAGAGGGTTGATGTTGGTATACATTGTGTAGATTCTGAGGATTCAAATGGTTTGTTGAAGATTCCGCGACATCTGGTGCAGCAGTCTCATTGGCAAACGGATTAAAGAACGCATTTGGATCAAAATCTACTGGTGGGGGTACTTCATTCAGAACATCAGCAGGTGGTTCATCATTGTTGGAAGCGGTTTGTTCTACTGTTGTGTTGGAGTCAATTGGTGGTGCTTCATCAACCGTAGTTGTTGTAGCAGGTGTATCAGGTATAGGAATATTATCAGGTTGTGCAGCGGAAACATCGGATACACCTTGAGCACGATCATCAATATCGTCACAGAACAGCGGAGCAAATAACCTTTCCATTTGTTGACGAGTGAGCTGGGGGCTCTGTTCAGCTGATGAAGGGGTTTGGGGAAAGTTTAAACGGTTGTGACCGGGTTCTAAGTTGTTATACTCAGAAGCCATTTCCGTGAGTTCATCAAAATGAGCATGAATCGTTTCCATGACCTCCTTTGTTCGACGATTCCAGATGCGGAAACCTTTAGAATTATCACAGTATCCAATAAAGACTCCAATGTCAGCTTTGGCTTTGAGCTTTCCAAAGTCATCACGATCATTATTCGGATAGCAAAGAGATCCAAATACATGAAAGTGTTTTAGATTCGGTTTTCTGTTGTGGACAAGCTCAAATGGTGTTTTGTTGTGGCGTTTTGTAATCATAGAACGGTTTTGAGTATAGCATGCAGTGGAGACAGCTTCAGCCCACAAGTAATCTGGGAGTTTGGCATTTATTAACATTGTTCTTGCAGCTTCCACCAACGTTCGGTTTCGTCTTTCAACAACTCCGTTTTGTTCAGGTGTACGAGCAATAGACGTTTGATGATGTATTCCCGCTTTCTCATAGAATTCACGAAGGGTTTGGTTAACAAATTCAGTTCCTCTGTCTGTTCTGATTTGTCGAACGGTGTTGCGGAGCTGAACCTGTATTTTCGTGAGAAAGGTGATAATCATTTGTGGAGCTTGGTCTTTGCTTCGAAGAAAGTAAACCCAAGTCCAGCATGAATAATCATCAACGATTACTAAAATGTAGCGTTTGCCGTTGATCGTTTGCACACGCATCGGGCCACACAAATCCATGTGAAGAAAATGAAGCACATGCTGAGAGCTGTGTTCCACCTTAGAAGGAAAATAAGCACGAGTACTTTTTCCTTGCTCACAGGCTGAGCAAAGGTGATCTTTTGAATACCGAAATCGTGGGAGTCCTTCTACTATTTTGTGTCGAGCAAGGTTGGTGATGGTCTGAAAGTTTAGATGTGAGAGACGACGGTGCCATAGCCAGGATTTTGTTGATGTTGCCTTTGAAAGTAAGCAGATGGGGGAAGAAGCAACCATGTCTTGCATAGAGATGGTGTAAAGACTAGACGAACGCGAGCCGGACATAAGGTTGTTTCCCTGTAGATCACGAATGAAACAAGTTTTCTCCCTGAAAGCAACTTCCAAATCTCCATCACAAAATTGACCTACTGAAAACAGATTGTGACCGAGACCTTCCACATAGTAAACCCTGCTTATTTCGATGTTCCCATTAACATAGTCTCCGTAGCCCATGATGGCTGCGAAGTGATCATTCCCGAACCTGACAGTGCCAATGAACTTTGCAATAAAGTTGGTTAACAGTTTAAGATTGCCTGTCATGTGTCGGGAACAGCCGCTATCAACAATCCAGAGAATGATCTGTATCACCTGCATTACACACAGACGACACAGATGGAATAGAAGTAGATGTGGAACCCAAAATGTTAGAGGGTTCCTGAGCAGTTAGAGTAGACATACACACATTAATAATTTTAGGCATCCATTTAAATCCAAATGTGTTATGTATCCATTTCTGCCATCTATAACTACTATTTGTTTTAGTCTTAGTGAATGCACTAGGTGATACTACATTCTTGGGATGTGAGATGGGAGCTACAGGGATAACAATATGTTTCTTAGAATCTAAAGACGGCGGTCTACCAAGCACAGACTTAGTTTGATTAGTTGGCCGATAGGTATTCCGAATCTTAGGATTCCGTAAACGAGAGATGATAGCTTTAGCAACACATTTGTCATGACAATCAGAATTCATAATTTTAAGACAAATATCACAAGGTGCATCAGACATAATATCAAAAGTACTTAACGGTTTAACATTCGTTACATCACTATTTCTATTACATTTGCTAGACGCAATTTCTATAGTGGAAGCAACGTGAGTCTTATTCATTAAATTTGATTGGTCCTAGACTAGTCATCTTTTTATTAGTCGACCACTTGTGAATGGTCAACCATGTAAGTCAAACTAATCTAGGACCAAAGACAATTAAAATCCATGGGAGTATAGAATTATATCCCCGGGTCGTTAAGTCCCAACGAGGTGTGTAAACTGTAATACAACGACTGTATTTGCTGAAATGATATAGAATATACAAAAACAGGAATCTGATTGACTAACACTATGAATGTGAATAGTAATAGCTCTGTCACAGCTATGTCGTTAAAAACGTGCAATCAGAAACCTAAAAACGTAAAAGATAAAATATATACAAACGCACATTATTATTATATAAAAAATGAATTAAATGTTTTTAATAATGAATTAAGTAATAAGAAAATCTAAAATTAACTTAAATAAATGAAATAAAGAATCTAAAAAAAACTTTATACATGAAATAAAAGATAAAATAAGATGTACACAAGTCCAATGGATAAATATAAATAGGAAAAATGGACTGAAATGGTGCACAAGTGTGAGCTTATGGTTTAGACAGTTAAGCTTTTTGGGCTTAACTTGGATGGAGTGAAAGCTTGTAAAAGCTTGGTATAAGCTCCATACTGGAAAACAAAAGAAAAATAATATGTGTACAAGTGATATGAACAAGTATAAACAAGCATGTGTACTGGATTTTATCAAATAAGCTTGTAATAAGCTAATAATCAATTCAGCAGAATCCAGAATACTGCTGAACCATTGCAAGGTACTGCTGAGGAGCTGTTGGTAATGGTGTAAGTTCACTGATTTCTCAGTTAACTGTTATGAATGGGCAAACAACAAACTCCTATAGGACTTATCAAATAAGCTCATGAGAGCTCAACCAGCACTGAAACTGAGTATGATAGATTAGCCTCACATGAAGCCAAATATCACAAGCTCAAGCTCAATGAGGAACTTTTCATGAGTTTAGGAAAACGACTCCAACTACACAGTTTGCTTCTATGTAGTGAGTAAGATGGGACAAAAAAAGGAGAAAGTGATTAAGCTATCTAATAAGCTACAAATGTAAAAACAAGCACAAACATAACAAATAAACTACGAAGGCAAAAACAACTAAGAATAAACAAAGGCTAAACAAATCAGCAGAATCCACATAAGTGAATCAGCAGAATTAAAATAAGCACATAAATAAGCTATTAAATATGACAAATAAAAATTATCAAAAATATATCTAACAATATTAGTAATAAAACATAAAAATTCTAAAAAACACAGATTATGAAACTAAGTAACAAAGACATAGGAAAATAAACAATTAAATTAAAAACAGGAAAACTAGAAATTTGACTTTTTTTTTTTTAGTTTATGATCAAAGTTGAATAAGGTGAACTTTGATCTGATTCTAATGATAGAATATGGTATATTAAACAACATAAACATGAATTAAACAAAGATAAACAACAATTAAACAGATATGCAAGATTATGAGTTCTAACAATCTCACAGTGCTCATAATGAGATTGTCAAGTGTCAAATTGACTTTCTACCATGCTACACCACTTGATTAAGGTTTCACTGAGGTAAAGGTCATATGAGGAATGCATCAAACAAGAACAACCACAAACATAACCCTAAACACGGATTCACTATTAGATCCAAACAATCTTTTAATGGACTGTTATGCAGTTTTTTCAAAACAAAAGACTATGTAAACCAATTTCATCAAATCCAGAGGAACCAAAGTGTCAAAATGGACCTTTTACAGCATAAACAAGTAGTCACTCAAGTTTAAACCTAGGATTCTCAAAAACAAGCATAGTGACAGTCCAAATGCAATATCAAACCACAATCAAATCCAAAGCATAACAACCTAAAATTAAGCTATAACATCATTAACAAACAGCAAAGAAACACAGAAACATGAAAATTATAGCATCAAAAATACTGAAACAGTAAAATGCAAAAATGGTAAAAATGAGCTTACAAGTGAATCCAAGCTTGAAACTGAGAACCATGGTCACAAAACACATCCTAAGGCTTTCCACAAAGCTTCTAAACCCAAGGCAATCCACAATTAACCTTGCTCCATGCAGTTTCACCAAGATTACTTCATTATTTTTGGTTTTTCATTGTTTTTTTGAATTTTAAAGACTAAACTTGTTTTAAGGTCTCTAAAAGCTTTAAAGCTTTGTCAGGAGCTTATATGAGCTTAAAGAGTCCATGAAACAACTACATAACAAGAATTTAAAGAACATGAAATTTAAAGGTGATTAAGTAAAAACTTGAAACTGAAAGATACTTGAAATTAAACTGAAAATAAAGTTTCATTATACTAATTTAAGAAAGATTACAACATTAAAGCATTAAAATGACTTGAATTTAAAGAAAGCAGTAAACTACATTAACTACGTGACCTAGGCTAATCCAAACGTTTCTAAATTGTTACACTACATGACCGAGGCTAGCCCAAGGTATCTCCTTCTCTTTGCCTCCTATTTTCTTTTATAGTATTCTGAGTTCCCACTAGCATTCCAATCAAATCCCACTTTAATTCATGTCCATTGGATAAGCAGAAATCATCTTAGCCGTTTAAGTGACTTTTGGCGCCAAAAGTAATACTAGTAGATTGAGGCAGTTCTGCAACAATTAATGCTTCTTGTTCACATGTAGAGGTGGAGGGGACATGTTTGGATAGGTTTATGGGCTGGTTGAAGAGTGGGTAACAAAAACAGGGGATTGTGAGGTGAGATAAAGTGAAGATGGTGTGGATGCATTAATTGTAGTTGTGGGCTAGTATAGGTGGAAGGATGGTGGTGAGAGTTGTTAAACAACTGGGGTAGTTAGGTGGAAAGGTGGTAAAGAAAAAGGTGGTAGCAAGTGGCAAAAACCAGGCAAGGTGGAGGAGACATGTTTGACCAGATATTATTTAGGGACTAGATATTATTTAGTGGAAGTATCTGCTGAAACGTATGCCTTCAGCATAAACCATCAACGCATTTTAACTTCAGCAGAAACCATTGATTCAGCAGAATCAAAATAGGCTTCAGCAGAAACCATCATTATCAGCAGAATCGAACTGTTTCAACTCTTTTTGTACCTGATTCACATAAAAACACATTTTCATGATATTTGTAACATTTATAAAGTCATTTGTGTGTTTTTGGCTGTTTTTGTGGGTTTAAACAATGTAAAATATATGTGTTTTTAGACACATATGAATTGTCCTACAGTGTTCTTATACTTCAGCATTCTTATTTGTCCTTTTCTTAGGTCGCAACTTCTTATTCTTCGATTGAGTGCTCCTAGGCTGTGAAGTGCGGACGTTTGGAAAAGAAGCAACTAGTCCTGTTTCAGTTGATGGAAGCACGTTAGCAACTTGTGATTTGGCAGTAGGAATCCTAGGTTCACGATTACTAAGTGTGACTGATGCTATTTTCTTAATGACGGTTGGGGGCAAATGTTCATACTTTCCTAACATTTCTCTTAGCTTAAAGATCGTGTGCACCAACTCTTGATTTTCAGAACGAAGATTTCCCGAAAAATTCATGACTTCCTTAGTGTGTTTGAGAAAATGATCAAGCTCGTTTGATGCTTCATCACGAGTCTTTTTGAGTAAATAAAATATGACACCATATTCCTGTTTGACGTTTACAAGTTCTTGTTCATATTTGAAGATTTAACCTTTCAAAGACACGTTTTGATCATCCAGTTGTTCAATTTGTGGACTAAACGATTGAGTTTGCAACTGGGTGATTTTCTTTTGCAAAGCAAGTTCACGATTTTGACAATCATTTTGACACCATTGAAGACGACGTTTTGCGTTTGAAAGCTCGTTGTTCAATCGTTCATTTTCAGCTTTTAAAAAATTTAGTTGATGCACAAGATCAGAATTATCAACGGTAACAACATTTTCAACAATATCAGCAGAGATAAAATCAGATGAAAATGGCAAAGCATGAAGTAACACAACATTATGGATATCAGCACAGATAACATCTTCCAAGAGTCGATCAACATCTTTTCTCAACATTTTCTTTTTGCGTTTAGTATTAGAAATAGATGTTTCTGTTTTCTCGAAAACGTTTTTCATCACTCCAAGTTCCTTATGAAATTCCTTTTCCCAAGAGATTGCATAATTTTTCAAATTTTTGACATTCGGTAAAAGATTTTTCTGAAAAATGTCTCTTTGTTCTCGCGCCAGAGGTGATTGAAAATGTTGAACTTTTATTTCAGAATGATATTCTATCTCATGTTCCAAAGTTTTGAGGTCAGCCATGAAAATATCAAAATATCGAAGAATTTTGCGATTTTCAGGTTTAGAATTTACTTCACTGATGGAAGGTAAAGGACCATAAATTTTTTCAAACTCTTGTTTGGGATTAACATAAGAAGACTCGGGTGTTTTAATGATAACTCTTGGTGTGTTAGAAGAATCCCTTGACGGGACGAAAGTGACCGCTTGTGAATAAGTAAAAGGTTTGTTATAAACAACTTTTGCTAATTTTGATCGACTCTCGTCTTCAGCATCTAATTCCTCTTGACGATTATATTCAACAACAGTCATAACAGTATCATCAATCTTATATTCTGCACTGGAAACTTCCGGATTTGGTTTGAATGTTTTGGGAGAAAGCTTAGGTTTGTAATCAGCAAGATTTAATCCATATCCTTTTGGATTGGGTTTTAAAGTAAACTTTTCAATAGCTGTTACAGACTCACCATGTTTGTAAACAATGGTTTTAAACTCTTTAAGCTTATTTTGCAAACCAACAATTTCTTCCAGATAGTCATCTATTCGATTCGTTGAATGCTTTTTGTATGCAGAGAACATTTTTTGACAAGTTAACAACTCAGCCTTAGCTTTTTGATTTTCCAAGGTGAGAGCGTTAATTTGCTTTTTATGTTCATATTTCAGTTGTTCTATTTCAGACAACAAAGCATTTTTCGAAGCGGCTAGATCACGCATCTGTCTCTCTAAATATTTTTCGTTTTGAGGAGATTTAGCAAAAGCTGCTTCAAAACCTTTTTCACGTTTTTCTTGAGCTTTGAAAAAGTTGAGTTGCATGTTCAAACATTCAAAATCCTTGGTTAACAGTGCATTTTTGCGTTTTAAGTCCTCGTTAATGGCACGACATTCTTCCACTATGGTTTGTTGGTCTTGTATTAAGCGAGCAAAATCTGGATGGGGCAAAAGTTCGGTTTGTTCAACGTGAGTCTCAACATGATCATTATTTAGATCCTCAAGTATAACCACGGAGTCAATTTGATTATCAATGGAAACCATAAGGTCATCTTGATCGTCAAATGTAACTACGGGGTCTATTTGAAAATCATCGGAATGAGATGTAGAAGACTCATTTTGAACATTCTGAGCCATGCCGGATTCAGATATTGGCGGAGATATGAGATCAGAGATAAACATGGTTTGTTCGGGTACCTGAGACAAGCCATCAGTGTCATACACTGGGCCTGTTTCACTCATGTGTAACTCTTGCATATTAGCCATCAACATAACTGCTGAATTGGTCTGCAAGTCCTCCATATCATCATCTGAGTCTGCATCTGCCATAAAGCTCTGTTCTTTGTCTGTGAGAGTTCCACCAGCTTCATCCTTAAGAGCCAAAAGAAGAGCCTCTTTGTGATAAGCACTGCCCCTAGTTCTCGGCTTTGGGCATGCATTAGCCAGGTGTCCCTTCTCATTGCAGTTGTAGCATCGAAGACCATTTAACCCATTCTGAGCATTTCCCTGTTCCACCACTGGAGCTCTGTTATTCCGTCCCGCAGCATTAAACCCTTGACCGCCGCTCATTTGACGACTATAACCACGATTCTGAACTTCAACACGTCCATTGTTCACAACTGCTTGATTCCTTGTGTTTGATGAGGAACGAATGCGATTGTTGGATCTGTTGGTATAACGGCCAAAAGCATTAGCAATCATAACAAATCCTTTTTGCAGTGCTTCGAACGGATCGATATCCTCATTAGCTTCAGTTACAAGTGCTTGAGCATTGTTGTTGTTGTATGGAACTAGTTGATTTTGTTGCTGTGAAGGATCATGTGGTGGGTTTGAAGCAGTTGGTTGAGTTGCTGATTGAGGAGGATAATTCTGTTGAGCATATAAGGCAAGTTGTTGATTTTCCGGATGTGTTGGTGGAGCAATTTGAGCACGGAGAATCCTTTCATGATCAACTTCCTTTTCATGAGGCTTCAAATAATCGTACAACAACCGATAGGTAGATTGATGCATATTCTTCGCTTGACGGAGAAAAATGACATACTTCTCCCATTCAGGACCAAGACTACTCAGGAACTTAGTATTGACTGCAATTTTTGGCATGATGATGTTGTGTTTATCCAAATCATTGATGATATCTGAAAACCGATGATGATAAGACTCTAGTGTCTCCCCAGGTTCAATCATGAAGTGTTCATAAGCCAAGTAAATTTTGGATTCCAAATCCTCTTGATTGAGTACAGATCCTTCCATAAGTAGACGAATATGTGCCCACATCTTTTGTGCAGTCTTTTGAGCATCAATACTACGAAGAATTGGGTTTGGTAATCCTAAAAGGATATATTCCATTGCAAGTTCATCAGCTTCATAGTGGAGAAGTTCTTGAGGATTCAAGTCTGCAGGAGTAGCAATGTTTGTTTGTTCATCTCTTGGAGGATTAGCATTCTGATCTGCGGGTATAGTGACATTAGGCATTTGAAATGGACCTTCCAAGATAACCTTCTTTAAGAACTTTCCATGTGGCTTCTTCAGATCACAAAACCTAAAGAACCTTATCACCCATTGATCATAATTTCTTGGAGTGAGCATTGGAGGTCTATCAAGTGATCCAGCTTCATGAATTGATTGTTGGCTGCTTAAAGCTTCACACATCTTTGCAAACCAAGAGGGTTCCTTCATAGTGTTCCTTGACGGATGTTGATTGAAATCAGTAGTGTAGGATTGAGCTTGAGGACCAGGTGGAGGTTGAACCATTTGAGGTTGTGGAATTGCACCAAGTTGTGGAGTATGTTGTTGATTAAATTGTTGTTGATAAATGGCTTGTTGTTGATTCCATTGTTGATGTTGAGGAGTTAATTGTTGTTTTTGTTGATGTTGAGGATAAGTGTAAGGGAAATAGTTAGAGTATGGAGGTTGAGACATGTTGAAAAACTTGTGTTGGTAAAAAATGGATCTTTGTAGTCGAATGAACCTTTGTTGATGAAGTGTCCTTAGGCGTAGAAAAGACAAGAACCAAGTAGTACTTATGCGTAAAAACACCAAAGTTACGCGTAACAATAAGGAGTTACACGTAGGATTTAGCTTACGCGTAAGTAGGAAAAAAAATCACTAAAGTTATGCGTAGACACAAGTTAGGCGTAGAAAGTTAGGCGTAGGATTACCTTATGCGTAGAACTGAGTTTACGCGTAAAGTGAATCTTATGCGTAGGATTTCTACGCGTAAGCTTATGCTTATGCGTAAATTTAGGGTTTTTTCCCAAATGATCTTTTACACTTCACAGTGCAAGAGATATCCAAAGTCGACGTATTTTTAGACTTATCCAAGTAAGAAAACACGGAATAAACCACGAAAATGAAGATCAAACCAAGGAAATTCTTACGGGTAATTTTAGGGTTTCACTACGCGTAGAAAAGTACAAAATTTGGATTTTGTCCAAAAGTGTTTCTAAACCAGTTTTTGTGTGATGAAATAGCTTCAATAACACCAAAATACACAAAAGTGTGAAACTTGATGAACCAAAGCTTCTAAAAACGTTACGAGTAGAACTAAACCCTCGTTCAAAAACACCTTGTCACGCATAAAGTTCCAACCTTTTTGCCAAAAAACGTTAGTTTAACACCTTATAATATTGAAAGTACAAGAATCTTGGATTAGAAAGTGTAAAAAATGCGTTTTTAAGCAACCCAAAGGTATGTACCGTATGTTAAGCGTGAGGCCAAAACTCACTTCAAACAATACGTTCACCCAACTATTAGGCGATTGATACCACTGATAGGTCACTAGTTTTACAACACATGCTTACTAGAAAGAGATAAAAAGGAGAAGAGGGGCGGATGAACACTAAACACACACACACTCACGTTAGCATAATACGGTTAAGGAATGGAGAGTGAATGAGTGAATAAAATGAACAACCAACCTTCAAATGAAGGTTTACATAAGGTATTTATAGGAGGAAAGCTAGGGCAACACTCCTAGTTTCCATCCTTTCCTTAATGGACTAAGGCCTAGGCTCATGGGCCTTCTACATAAGCCTAAGGCTAATTACAAACATAAAGGCCATAATAAAGCTAACTATTACATATTAATTACTAACACTTGATTATGGTTTAGGAATGATTCCAACACTCATTGTTGCACGATCAAAAAGTTGAAGGCCCAAATCTCTCAATTAAAGGGGGAAAAGAACAATGTGACTGGCTCCCAAATGCCTCCTCCTTTAGATTCTCAGTATTCTCAAACTTTTCATCTTCAAAACTTTAAAAATGCTTTACAAAAGGAAAACGAAAGCTTTCTAGAAGAAAATGAAAAAGTTAAACGTCACTTTAAAGAGTTATATGATTCACTGAAAGTCACTCGTGACAAAAACAACGAAAAAATAACTTCTTTACAAAAGGAAATTGAGAATCTGAGGGGTCAGGAAAAATGGAAACTGCCACTTGTTTTTAATGAGAATGTCGCTTCAAAGTTATCCTCTGATTGCAAATATACTATGACTGTTAAATACATTCCTCCTCATCTTAGGAATAATGAACTTGTGTTTAATAACTATTGTGCTCACCTTAAGGATAGTCTAGAATGTCTCTGTGAGATTGTGGAAGAGGACTTCATAAATAAGCCTCTTGATAGAGAAATTAGGTTTGCTTGCATTTGTGCCAAACGATCTCAGGCGCTGCTAGAATGCTTAATTGCAACATGTCCCAAATCCTTAGGTGCAAAAGGTAAAGCTGTGATGCCTTGTTCTATGTCTAGTTCCAAGCATACAAACCATTCCATGCCCAGTTTTAAGAAAGTAAACACTAATGTGCCTTCTAGTAGTTCAGATCCTTGCACATCTAGTTCAGGAATGCAAAAAGTAGATCAACAAACTAATGTTCCCATAATTCCCTCTACAGGAGTAATCAGTGACATTACAGCAAGCAGGTCAAAGCCTTTAGGCAATACCAAGCAAGATAGGACCTCGCAAGCTAAGAATGTGCATTAGAAGAGATTAGAAGACCAACCTAGGAACTTTAAGTTTGAGTTGAATAAAACGAATCGTGTTGATTCTAGTATTAGCCATAGGCGTACTGTAATTAATTCGAATTCTGATACTATCTGCAAACCATGTAATGATGTTTGCTTGAATTCTGTTGCTAATCATGAATGTGGTGTGAATGTTTTGTCTAATGCTGTCAATTGCCCAGTTAAAATTGTTAATGCTAAAAATCATGCTAAGAAGGCTAAAAGGCAAAGACGAAAGAAAGTTAGAAAACAGTGGAAACCCACAGGAAGAACATTTAGTAAGATAGGTTATCAATGGATACCTTTTGGTCATAAGGCTAATCAGTTCTGTCCTCAATCTGCTAAGACAATGCCCATTAGAAAATGGATGCCTACTGGTAGAACTATTCCTTTAAGAAGTGAACATACTTTGAATAGGTCAAATACATACACCAGCACTACATCTATTCCTAATGATTCCATTGCTTCTATTTCTGATATGAATGTTTCTATTTCTAATGTGGGTGTTCCAATCACTGTTACTAACCAAATGGAACCCATTATTGCATGGGGTTCCCAATTATCCAGTTATCCATTCTTGTCTGTGTTCAACTGCAGATCGTTCAAATCGTTCTGTGGTACCTGGACTCAGGCTGTTCCAAGCATATGACTGGAGACCGGTCGCGGCTCATGAACTTCGTGAGCAAATTTATCGGGACAGTTAGATTCAGGAACGATCATTTTGGTGCAATTATGGGTTATGGAGATTATGTTGTTGGTGAAAGTGTTATCTCCAGGGTATATTATATGGAAGGTCTTGGTCATAACCTGTTCTTTGTTGGTCAATTATGTGATTTTGATCTAGAAGTAGCCTTCAGAAAACATACTTGTTTCGTTAGAGAACTTGGTGGTAAGGAACTTTTAAGAGGAACACATGGTTCAAATCTATACACCATCTCTATCGAAGATATGATGAAGTCTTCTCCAATTTGTTTGTTGTCAAAGGCTTCGAAAACAAAGTCATGGTTATGGCATCGTCGTCTCAATCACTTGAACTTCGGCACCATCAATGATCTCTCCAGAAAGGACTTAGTTGTAGGTTTACCTAGACTTAAGTATGAAAAGGATCATCTTTGTTCAGCATGCCAATTGGGAAAAAGCAAGAAGTATGCTCATAAACCCAAACCTACAAACTCAAGTACTGAAGTTCTTCATACAATTCACATGGATTTATGTGGACCCATGAGAGTGCAGAATATCTTTGGGAGGAAATATGTGTTAGTAGTGGTTGATGATTACTCTAGATTCACCTGGCTCAAGTTCTTAAGGACAAATGATGAAACTCCAGATATCATCATCAAACTCATCAAACAACTGCAAGTTCGACTTAACAAAACTGTCAGAATCATCCGAACAGACAATGGAACTGAGTTTGTTAACAAACAACTTAGTGAGTTTTATGAAAGTGTTGGAATCAGTCATCAAATAAGTGTTCCACGAACTCCTCAACAGAATGGTGTAGTTGAAAGACGAAATCAAACTCTTGTGGAAGCCGCAAGAACAATGCTGATTTACTCAAAGGTTCCAATGTTTCTCTGGGGTGAAGCCATTGCCACTGCATGCTACACACAAAATCGATCCCTGATTCACACTGTTCATGGAAAAACTCCATATGAACTTGTCCACAACAGAAAACCTAATCTCTCATTCCTTCGTGTGTTTGGTGCATTGTGTTATCCAACTAATGAGGGCCAAGACTTAGGCAAACTTAAAGCTAAAGCGGACATTGGAGTATTTATAGGATATGCACCAAACAAAAAGGGATACCGAATCTACAAAAAAATAACCCGAAATATCATGGAAACAATTCACGTTACGTTTGATGAGCTGACCAGTCCAATGGCTCTAGGACAACCCAGTTCTGGACCCGCATCTTCATGTAGTCCCATCAGTTCTACTCTTGTTTTTGACTCCTCGCCAGCAACTCCGTATGTACCTCCTTCAGAAGATGACTTGAAGAAACTTTTTGATCCATTGTTTGATGAACACTATGAGCCAACCGCAAATGATCTATCAATTCCATCATTAGAGACTGCTTCTATCCCTGTCAATGAAGTTAATCCTTTTGTTTCTATGACGCTAAGTCAAGAAGCGCCTGCTGCTGATCACTCTGTCTCATCAACAAATCATCTTTCATCGAGTGTACATCATGGAAATGTTTCTGGTACCAGTAATGAAGAAAATCCCTTTGCTACTCCTGAAGATGCTCCATTTGAAAACATATTTGCTCCTGAATCGTCATCAGAACCATCCTCATCAGGAGACATCGACTCTGCTACTTCAGTCCCTCAACAACAGCCACATGAACACCTCAGAAAAGGGACTCATGATCATCCATTGGACAACATCATTGGAAATCCTTCTCGTCCAGTATCCACACGGAAATAACTTGCAACCGATGCCTTATGGTGCTTCTACAACTCCGTACTCTCAAAGGTCGAACCAAAAGATGTTAAAACCGCCATGAATGAAGACATCTGGTTCAATGCCATGCAAGAAGAAATTCATGAGTTTGATCGACTTGATGTATGGGAATTAGTACCTGCTCCGGATTGTGCTATGATCATTGCTCTAAAATGGATCTTCAAAGTGAAACTTGATGAGCATGGTGATGTCTTACAGAAAAAGGCTCGATTGGTTGCTAAAGGATACCGTCAAGAGGAGGGTATTGACTTTGAAGAATCATTTGCTCCTGTTGCTCGTATCGAAGCAATCAGAATCTTCTTGGCTAATGCTGCAAGTAAGAACATGGTAGTCTATCAGATGGATGTAAAGACGGCGTTTCTTAACGGAGATCTTAAAGAAGTCGTCTACGTCAGCCAACCTAAAGGCTTTGTGAATCCGGAGCATCCTACTCATGTTTATCGTTTAAAGAAGGCTCTTTACGGTTTAAAGCAAGCTCCAAGGGCATGGTATGATACACTATCAAAGTTTCTTCTATCTACCGAATTCCGCAAAGGAGCAGTTGATCCAACATTGTTCACCAGGAAGTCAGGCAAACATTTAATTCATGTTCAAATTTATATTGATGATATCATCTTTGCCTCGACTGACCCCAATGAATGTGATCGTTTTTCTAATGAAATAGGTTCCAAATTTCAAATGTCATTTTTCTTGGGATTACAAATTTCACAAAGTCCCGGAGGCATTTTTATAAATCAATCTAAATATGCAAATGAGATTTTAAAGAAATTTGGATTTGATTCTAGTGACCCTGTTGACACTCCCATGATTAAGCGTACTAAACTGGATGAGGACCACTCAGGGATCATGGTAGACCAAACAAAATATCGTAGTATGATTGGATCCCTGATGTACCTCACAGCCAGTAGACCTGATATTCTGTTCGTTGTATGCATGTGTGCTAGATACCAGGCTAAGCCTACCAAAAAGTACCTTGAAGCGGTTAAACGGGTCTTTCGGTACCTCCAAAGAACCATCAACATGGGACTTTGGTACCCGAAGGACACCGGTATGTCACTAACAGCATATGCATATGCAGATCATGCAAAGTGTCAAGATACTCGTCGAAGTACATCTTGAGGTGCTCAGTTTTTGGGTGATAAGCTTGTGAGCTGGTCGTCAAAGAAGCAAACGAGTACTTCTATTTCCTCTACAGAGGCTGAATACATAGCCATGTCATCCTGTTGTGCTCAAATCCTATGGATGAGATCTCAATTAACTAACTATGGCTTTGTATTCAACAAAATCCCTCTGTACTGTGATAATAAAAGTGATATTGCTCTCTCATGCAACAACGTTCAGCACTCAAGAGCTAAGCATATCGACATTCGACATCATTTCATCAGGGAACAAGTGGAAAAAGGTGTGGTGGAACTCTACTTTGTGAGGACTGCATACCAATTAGCAGACATCTTCACCAAAGCTCTTCCTAGAGAACGTTTTGAGTTTATCCTTCCACGTCTTGGTCTAAAGAGTTTACAACCGGAAACACTCAAGCGTCTTCAAGATGAAGACGAGGAGTAAAGGTCTTTATTCATCTATCTCTTGTATATATTTATTCAAAAATCAAAATACAAAACTTGAAAAACCCACAAATGAAAATATAAAAATTTAAAATTCTCAAAATCCATAAAAATTAGAAAATCTTGAAAATTTCCAAAAATATTATTATTTTGTCATGTTTTTCCTTATTCGATATCATCTACGAAATTTGTGTTGACATTCAAAGAACGTCACGGGTCTTTAGATGTTCTTCGAATGTACATAGTTTTAAAAAAATAAATTAAAAAAAAATGAGGCGGAGAAAAATGGTGGTTTATTGTCATTTCAGGCAGTAACCCGTTTTTAAAGTAAAGAACAGAGCCATGCTTTATCCCATTTTTTCAAATCTCATGCTCTGATTCTTAAAACAAAGGTTTGTCATCTAAAAGACAAATGCTTATCCTTCCAAATATTTTTCCGTCTAATGATTCTTCTGAAAAATATTTGCTTTCTAATGAAAACTAAATTGCTTTGAAAAATACCTCGTTCTCTATTTACTCGTGTAAATCATTTGTGCTTATCATCTGTCAAAATCTCTATCTCTCAATCAACAACTTATGTCATTGATTGAGGGGGAGAATGATTTTATTCGAATTAAAAAGGTTATTTTTCAAAACAATTGGCACGTAAATGAGCAAGATTTATTGTTGAAAATTCAAAAGGAATAATGTCTTATATTGTTGATTCAAAACCTTTGCTAATGTTATGTTTTCAAAAGACAATCATGCATGTTTAATCAATGGAGTTTAAAGTTTCAAAATCCGATCCTTATCAGTTAAAACGTTTTCATAATAACGTCACAATTCTCCTTAAAAAGCTTTCAAAATCAATTTAAATCTACAAAAATCATAAATCTCAAAAGATTTGAAAATGGTGATCGGGGGAGAATTTGTGATTTAAATTGGATTAAAACTGATAATTCGGTAAATGGTTTTATAAGGATGTACAAGCTCTCCTTCCAACATGTGCCAAACGATTTCAAATTCTCCATGCACATGTTTAGGGGGAGCATCTATCTTAAATCACAAAGATCTGAAACGTGATCATCTTAGTTCAATGTGCAGTCTTTTTCCTCATCTATCTTAAATCACAAAGATCTGAAACGTGATCATCTTGTTATCAATAGTTATTCCAAGTTTATAAACCGTATTAAATCTTATAACATATATGTAATATCCGTTACTAATTATAAATCAAGTAGTTATTTCTTAACGTTTATCATCCCGTTTTATAAATAACTCACTCGCTATTCGATCAAGTCATATATTGTATATCACAATGATTTTATTCCGGTTTCGATACACATTAATGATCCGTTACACAATCGAGTCATTGGATATATATTTTACAAGTTTATCCATTGTTATGTACTAATTACCATTTCTTGTGCAATCATTAATTCATTTTAATGACCATTTATAACTAATAAATTATTACCACGTCTTATCAAGTTTAACCCGTAACTAATCTTTCCCATGCCATATAACTAATTTCACTCTTCGAGACCCGACACAATTTACCAAGCCAATAAGCGCTTCAAGTGACCAATGTCCAACAAATACTAATGTGAGTCCAATATTAACGATCCGCTAAATCAAATATATCCAAGTGACCCAACTATATAATCCGTACATTTTTAGTTTGTCATAAGATAAATAATTAGTTGCTATTAAACTAGTTTAACTCTTTTTAACACATTAAACTCACTTTTATTATAAGAGTGGCTAAGAGTCCATATAACCCAACATACTAATTTAATCCGAGACCAAGTTAGCACTTGCAACCACCCTCCTCGTGGGTTGGCAGCCACGCTAAACCAAAACCAACACCAAAATGGGTTGTCTAACCCGACGACAATAACCAAATGAGCACCCCTTGTTGGTTTAACACAAGACTCGAGACAAGACAACAACAATATAGCCATAATACTTCGCCATCAGACCCGGGTCCAACCCGACCTAAATTAGGTTGACCCAATACTAAATGGTTTAAACAACACCACGACCTAACCATTTTTCTTACCACGCGACACATTCCAAGTTGTATTATCCGTTTAATCAATCATTTTTCGAAACTTGTTTAGTTTATTTCCACGAAAACTATACACAACAATATACATAACCGGTCTTATCCACGAAACCATACCACACGACACTTGGTAAACGTTTTCTTTAGTTTATCAAATATCGTTTATTACTTATTAAACCCGAAAACAACCAAACAATATATACAATCGTTTTTAAAAAAAAACATAGAAATAATAAGGGGGCGTTAGGGTTTACCGAGAAGAAAGAGGTGAAAACGAGGGTCGTGGTGGAGTCTTTATATGAGTACAACTCGTATCACCAAGCACGAACCAAAGACCATCGTTACCTTTAGAAACCCTAACAATCTGAAATCTAAAAATTAGATTTGGAGTGCATAGGGTTGATTCGAGGTGTGTGTGTTGCATAAATGGGGTCACAAGGCCCCGATCTATCCTTTAGAAATGACGGTGTAATTATTGGAGGTCACCGAAAGTTGACCGGAAAATGTGACGGCCCCGGAACCCTAGTTTGGGTGGCCGGATTTTAGAAAGAGAGAGAGGAGAGAAATATTTGTGTGTGTGTGTTTTGTAGTGAGAGAAAGTGTGTGAAGGAAATGAGAGAAAGTGTGAGGTTGGGGGTATTTATACCCCTGGAGGGATCATATTTTTAATTAGAGTAAAGATAGGGGAGGAAATGAAATTTACTGCAGGGACATTATTGTAACTTTGCAAAACTTTTGTTATATTAGGTTCGGGACTCGTTTGGGCTAGCAAACAAGTGATTCGTGACTCGAGAGTTACGCCAATGTTTTTAGAATAAAATTTCCAATCAAAACAATATATAATACGACTCATATCTCAAATTTGCTAAACGATCGCTCTAATCGATGTTTCTCCAATTACGACGCATCGAGGAATTTACGAGTTGTCACACTCAGTAATCAAATGGTCTCGGACTACTTCTAGGAAGTCAGGAACAATGTGGAACTGCTTGTTGATCTATGGTCACACATTAATAATTCCAACATCGTCATCTATGTACTCAACGGTCTAGGTAATGAATTTTTCCACATCGCTCTTATTGTTCGACACCGTGATAAACCACCTGATTTTGAGACCACTCGATCCATGGTTTTGTTTAAAGCTAGAAACTCTTCTTAATAATGAGGAGGAGGTGGAGGAGAAGTCCTCGTTGTCTAACACCAGGTCTTCTCCCATCATCCTTATTGCCTCCACCTCACCGCGATAACACTCAAATAACATGGGTTCTTCGGGTCATGAACAATGTAGGAACTTTACCCGTAATGCACGTACATATGGGACTCATACCAATTTGTGTATGGAGACCATGACTCAATACCTATAATATCTCAATCTTCCATGAATACTACAATAAATCGTGGCAATGGTTTCTCTAGTCCAAGGAACAATAGATCCCAAAATACTAACCATTAACTGGCCAGCTCACATACACAGGCCGAGTCACAGCCTTAACTAACCTAGCAGACCCAACCTATCATGCCTTATTACCACTCCAACCCATCCGCAAGCAGACCTCACCCAAACTCCACCCTACCATGCCTAATTTGCAGGTGTCCATGCCATATTTACAACGCAAGCATCTCAAGCTACTAATCTTTCATATTCATTTTACACTATGATTCCTCATGCTCCCGGGTGAATTATGGACATGGGTGCTTCATCACATTGATCACAAATTCGATCTATACCATGCGTTTTTCTAGGGTACCCCTCTAATGTCCGTTGTTATCGGTGTTTAGACCTTTCCACAAACAAAATAATAATCTCTTGTGTTCTATTTAACCAAGAGGTTTACCCATTCTATTCCAGCAACTTTTCCATTAACTCCACCTCCAAAGCTGACATACTGTCCATCATAATGTTCAAAATCTAAGAGATAGGACTTGTTTCCAGTCATGCGCCTTGAACATCCACTATCTGTGTAGCCTTCATTTGATCTTTTTGTCTTTGGATGTTCTTGCCCATAAAAGTAAAGAGTTAGTTTATTTTGGGGACCCAAGCCATGATTGACTTGGATCTGCCTCGTGTATCAATATAGTTAAATCTATCAAAGGTCATTGATACACCATTGGATTTGGTTGATGAGGTAATTCCTTTAGGTTTCCATTCCCAACGTGCTGAGGCCTTCACAGCATTGCCCATGTCCCCCCTTTTCTTGTTTACAACCCTTGCAGTGGGAACTTTTGAATGAGTAGTGGAAACTGATGGTTTGGTTTTAGGTACCCACTGTTGGTTATGATGAACCTTTTTATTTTGAAAAGTTCTTTTTCTTGTTTGTGCAGATTTTGCAAAAGTTGTTTTGTATTTTGCACTTGTAATAGGTGATTTAGGGTGAGCAATGTTAAAAGTTTTAGCAGTGGCAAAAGTTTTAAGACCACTTCTTAGTTGAACTGCTCTTGGGATCATTTTGCTGTGAGAATTAGGGTGTAAATTGTTTTGAAACCTGTTAGACTCCACCCTTTAATGCCCATGGACTTCCCGTCTCTCATCATGATAGTCACAATAAGCATGTAAATGATCAAAACTACCACAGATATAGCATGCTTTATTGTACATCACAAAGTCACTACCTAGTTTTTGAGATTTAACATGATTCCAACTCCTCTGGATACCCCTAGGAGCTGATGACTTGTTCCTATACATCTCAGCATACCTTACAGTTGATCTAGGTTTATTAGCATGTTTCCTAGGTTCCTCTGTAATAGTATTAACAAGTTTTGGGATAGAAGCCTCTACATTCTTTTTAACATTCTCATCAACAACTGATGAGTCACTAGCACTTTCAAAAACATCATTATCATGCTTAACCTCTTCCTCACATTTAACAGTTTTGGGAGGACCATAATCACGAATAGGTTCCTGAAAGTCTTCTAGACCTGTATGAGCTAAATCTATACCTGGAGGTGCTGTAACACCTCTTAGTGGTGGAGGCACTGTATTATAACCCATACCAGACTTAACTTTACTATTTATTTGAGCATTCCAAATTTTATCAATTGACTTAGATTGATAATAACAGGTGTCAACAGTTAAATTAACATTCTCATTTATCTTTCTAAGTTTTTCAAGCTCTTCTTTGAAAGCCTCATTCACAGCTGTCTGATGATCTACCTCTCTTCTAAGAAGAATCATATCATCATTATATTTTGACTCATTATCTCTATATTGCTCTAGTTGTTTTTCTAATACAGTTATACCTCTCCTAAGGTTTGACACAGCATAATTAGCAACAAACAACTCTGTTCTTTGACTTTCATAAGATTCATTAAGCCTTTCAACTTCTCTAGCAGCCCTACATGTTTTAGAACAACTTTCAAAGTTTTGTACCTCAAATTTAGAGAAAGCCATAAGAGCAAATTCAGTAGACACAAGAGCAGCATCTGAAGGTTCTTCCTCTTGTTCATCAGCCATGAAACTCTAATCATAGCTCACACCATCAAATGCCAACATTGCCTTTGGTTCTTCCACAGTTGATCTTTACAATAACTTTAAACTGGAAAATTCCCAGCCTTCTTCAATCTTTGTTCTATGAGTTTAAAGTTATTGTAAAGATCATTGAGCTTCATAGTTTCAATATCTGGTTTATTTTCCTAGATTGTAACATTAGTATGAAACTCTGAAGGGAAACTTCATAGTTACAATAACTTTAAACTGGAAAATTCCCAGCCTTCTTCAATCTTTGTTCTATGAGTTTAAAGTTATTGTAAAGATCATTGAGCTTCATAGTTTCAATATCTGGTTTATTTTCCCAGATTGTAACATTAGTATGAAACTCTGAAGGGAAACTTCTTAGAAACTTCAAATTGAGGTCTTCCTTTTCTACCTCAATGCCAAACACAGTCAGTTGTGTAACAATCTTCTGGAGTTTGGTGAAGATGCTATTAAGTGAGTCATTTCTTGAAGCAGAGAAGTTTTCATAACTTTGCTTCAACAGTGTCTTTTGTGTCTTCTTTGTAGCATCATTGCCACCAAACACTGAGCAAATCTATTCAAAAAGTTCTTTTTCAGTCTTGAATTTGTTGAAAGCAATGATTTGGTCTCTAGGAAAAAGACATCAACAAAGTCAAGAAACTATCGACAAAGCATACACCATCGCTAGCATTGAAGTACGCATCGCTGCCCCGCCTCTCGACCCAGATAAACTATATTATAACTCCTGGGTGAAGTTTTTCCCCATTTTGCAAGACTCATGACGTCCAAAAACCTTACGTCGCCTCTTCGATCACAATCACACCTAAATTCGCGAAAAGAAACTCCCTCATTGTTAGTTGTATGCCACGATATCACCAAAACTCATTGATATGGTAGTGGATCCCGACGTCTTTGCCTTCGCTATATGGGATCTTTTAAAGAAAATTTTCCATGATAACAAGGATAAGTGCCATTATAGTTTAACAACAAGATACGTATAATGTGTCTCGGTGTAACACCCCTGAAAATACAGTCTAGCGGAATCATACGAGCCTTTGGGTGCCACAATCTTGGTATCACAGCATAAGGTACAAAGAATGGTTTTTATCCCATTTGTTTAGAATAAGATTCATTAATTGAAAACATTAAATTTACATTAATGAAAGTAGTGCGAAAATAGGCCCAAAAGATAATTAAAGCGGTCCCGTTTATTCATCAGAGTCGCCTATGACCATGCCCCTTGCCAAGCATCATCCAATAGTGAGCTATCGCCTTAATCCTGAGAACACATGCTAAAAGGTCAACTTATGCTGGTGAGTTCGTAGGTTTAAGTTCAATTAAAACATAGTGGACATGTAGGAGTTGATTTGCTATACGAGACTTAAGATATATATACATCAATCACAAACCGTATCATATCCGAAATCACAATCTATATCACGCATCCAGTGATCACACGGGCCCAGCGACTCTAGTCCAGCACTGTCGTAGCAAAGTCTAGAACAATTGCTAACCCCGGACTAGGTCGAGGTAGAAGTCTACTCTTAGCTAGGCAACAGTTATAGCAATTAGGATTGCTACCCTAGTCTAAGGCAACGAATACCATACATCTATCTAAACAATCAAGCACATAAGCAAATGTAAATAGTTTTAAAGGTCCAAAAACAGTAGCATGATTCTCACCCCAATTTAGTTAAAAACATAGATAAAAGTGGGGCTATGAAACTCACCTTAGCCACAGCATTGCACTATTCACTATTGACATGACTGGCATCTAAAGATATTCTCCATGGCATCCAGAATGGTGTACAACAAGTATGATAGAATTGAAGTAACGCAACCTAATGCGTATACAATTGTCTTAAATTATGACTTATACGATAAAGAAGTCAAATAAAAGTAATATGTCGTGGTTTTCGTGGATTATTCATGTCGTTACCTTCAAAAGTCCATTATCGTTCCCAAAAGTTTAAAATTAACATCTCCAACGTTTAGTTTTAACGTTTCGTGTGGTGGTAAGGAATCATGACTCGACAATCAACTCACGCCAAAAGAAAAGAAGACGTTGACATGACCGTGACATACCAACTAGAACGCACACCAAAAGGGAAAAAGACATCGACAAAGTCAAGAAATACCGACAATACTCAAGCTAGTCAAAGACTAGGAAATGACAACATCTATTCAAGACACATAATTAGGTTTACTTTCGATAATTTCCCCATACTCCCAATGTGCATGTTGATTATACAAGATAAGTTTCCATTTATCTTTCAAATAAATAAAGGTTTTCCAATCGTTATTCGTAATTACACAAATTTATAAGAAAGTACTTCTTATATTGTATATTAAGTAGTGTACTATACATGACACGTTCGTTTAATCCAACGTTCCCAAATCATTACGACTTTAATAAGTTATCTTATCAAAATAATATTTCCAAACAAGTTTATAAAAGCTACATGTGTTATAAAATATGAGTTATTATCGTAGTAAATAAAGGTTTATAATTTAAATAAAACCGTAGTCGTCAACAATATATATAGAATATATTTCATTATCGGTTATAATATAAAAACATAACATTTAGGCTTATTGCAAAACTGAATATATTAAACTCATTTAAACCAAAATGTTTAATAAAGTACGACATACTAATCAATATAACTTGTTATCAATAGTTATTCCAAGTTTATAAACCGTATTAAATCTTATAACATATATGTAATATCCGTTACTAATTATAAATCAAGTAGTTATTTCTTAACGTTTATCATCCCGTTTTATAAATAACTCACTCGCTATCCGATCAAGTCATATATTGTATATCACAATGATTTTATTCCGGTTTTGATACACATAATTGAACAGTTACACAATCGAGTCGTTGGATATATATTTTACAAGTTTATCCATTGTTATGTACTAATTACCATTTCTTGTGTAGTTAATTCATTTTAACAACCATTTATAACTAATAAATTATTACCACGTCTTATCGAGTTTAACCCATAACTAATCTTTCCCATGCCATATAACTAATTTCACTCTTCGAGACCCGACACAATTTACCAAGTCAATAAGCGCTTCAAGTGACCAATGTCCAACAAATACTAATGTGAGTCTAATATTAACGATCCGCTTAATCAAATATATCCAAGTGACCCAACTACATAATCCGTACATTTTTAGTTTGTTATAAGATAAATAATTAGTTGCTATTAAACTAGTTTAACTCTTTTTAACACATTAAACTCACTTTTATTATAAGAGTGGCTAAGAGCCCATATAACTCAACATACTAATTTAATCCGATACCAAGTTAGCACTTGCAACCACCCTCCTCGTGGGTTGGCAGCCACGCTAAACCAAAACCAACACCAAAATGGGTTGTCTAACCCGACGACAATAACCAAATGAGCACCCCTTGTTGGTTTAACACAAGACTCGAGACAAGACGAGCAGCAATATAGCCATAATACTTCACCATCAGACCCGGGTCCAACCCGACCTAAATTAGGTTGACCCGATACTGACTGGTTTAAACAACACCAAGACCTAACCATTTTTCTTACCACGCGACACATTCCAAGTTGTATTTTCCATTTTATCAATCATTTTTACAAACTTGTTTAGTTTATTTCCACGAAAACTATACACAACAATATACATGACCGGTCTTATCCACGAAACCATACCACACGACACTTTGTAAACGTTTTCTTTAGTTTATCAAATCTCGTTTATCACTTATTAACCACGAAAAACAACCAAACAATATATGCAATCATTTTTAAAATAGAACATAGAAATAATAAGGGGGCGTTAGGGTTTACCGAGAAGAAAGAGGTGAAAATGAGGGTCTTGGTGGAGTCTTTATACGAGTACAACTCGTATCACCAAGCACGAACCAAAAACCATCGTTACCTTTAGAAACCCTAACAATCTAAAATCTAAAAATTAGATTTGGAGCGCGTAGGGTTGATTCGAGGTGCGTGTGTTGCATAAACGGGGTCACAAGGTCCCGATCTATCATTTAGAAATGGCGGTGTAATTATTGGAGGTCGCCAAAAGTTGGCCGGAAAATGTGACGGCGCCTGGAACCATAGTTTGGGTGGCTGGATTTTAGAGAGAGAGAGAGGAGAGAAATATTTGTGTGTGTGTTTTGTAGTGATAGAAAGTGTTTGAAGGAAATGAGAGAAAGTGTGAGGTTGGGGGTATTTATACCCCTGGAGGGATCATTTTGGTAATTAGAGTGAAGATAGGGGAGGAAATGAAATTTACTGCAGGCGCCATTATTGTAACTTTGCAAAACTTTTGTTATATTAGGTTCGGGACTCGTTTGGGCTAGCAAACAAGGGATTCGTGACTCGAGAGGTTACGCCAATGTTTTTAGAATAATATTTCCAATCAAAACGATATATAATACGACTCGTATCTCAAATTTTCTAAACGATCGCTCTAATCGATGTTTCTCCAATTACGACGTATTGAGGAATTTACGAGTTGTCACAGCCTCACCTCCTTAAAAGGAATCGCATCCTCGTGATTCAATTCAAGTTACTCGTTGGGGTTTAAAAGAGGCGAGTGCATACGCACAAGGATTCATCTTCATGTTCCCTACGTGAATCTAGGATCTTACTGCGAGTTTTTACGAGCTTTGAAGATAGAATTGCGACTTTACTAAAGTCGTCTGAATTCATGGTTCATGATTTCGATAGGTTAACTGAAGTTTGAACGTCTAAGATTAGGATTTCCCAAAGGGGCAACGATTGCCTCATCGGCGAGTCATTTCTTCCTATTACATACGAAACATTGGGAACTCTACTGAATCTTGATGGTAGCTCAAGGCTCTGAGCTACTGGTCTCAACCTAGTAAGAATTTTCAGAAGGGTCGATATAGCGGGGATTAAGTTTTCATGTTTACTACTCGCTTCACACAATTTCATGGTGGATCCGTAAACTTAATACTAGGTTATCATCAAAAGGTTCAAGAGATTTACGTTGTCTATGTCTCCTAATGGTTTATGAGCAACCTACATATTCATCTCAACTTAGAACGGTTTCCTTGGTAGTTTCTTAAATAGGTTCAGGGTTAGTAGGTTGGGTATTTCCATTTCTACCCAACAATCGGGGTCGACACTTACGATCATAGAGGATCCCTTACGGTGCCTTTGAGGTACTAAAGCGATAGGTACGGTTATAGGAGAAGTTGGCCAATGGAAGGTGTATATCCCAAGCATTGTCAGACTCGAGAGATGTCGATAAGAGAGTCTGGCCAAAGAGAGGTGTCTATCCTAACCGTTGCCAAACTTGATAGGTACGCTACGTGTTCTACTAGGGTTCGAATGGTTTCTCTAATTCAGCCATTAGTCTGGAGATGATACACTGCAAGCATATCCAGATCGGTTTTCTCGGCTCTAGGAAGTGTTAGATGAAAAATGGGTGTGTGGCGATTGCCATAATCCAGAAAGGATAGAAATCAGCATTTCCTAAAGCACACGGTTTCCTTTACGTGTGGAGAAGTCCATTTGTCTAACTTAGGTTTTCTGCTCGCACTTCCTTAAAGAGTATCGAAGGGAGTTGAAGTTTGAGAAACAAGAATCAGAGGTGCGCTAACCCAATGAATCTCAGATAGAGAAAACGTACCAGGGGGATTCCCTTTTCAATCGGAGTTCCATGGTGGGAATAAGGTAAGGAGCTAGAGTTCGAAAGTGAGGACTAGCTTATTGGAGCAAGTCACTTTACCGGAAGGAGAGGAGTGAGTATTCTCTCAACTCCTTTAAAGAAGATAGAGGGATTCTCTATGAATACAAAAACTATATGAGGAGGGACGAGTAAGGTCATCCATACTTTCTATCTTGTTGAATAGCGGGAGGTGAACAGGTTAGGTAGGACTACCAACAACTATTCGGGTAATGGTGCGGAATTTTATTTCCAAGGTTTCATCTATGGTGTAGCTTATCGTTCGGTTAAGAGGACCGAAAGGATAGCAGGTGGTTCTCAAAGGATGAGAGAAGGATTAGGTGGTTGTCCTAGAGAACGTGGTTCAGGTTTCTCCTTAGGATTTCAATATTGCTGTTGAGCACGGAATTTCTACTAGATGGGAAGTCTAGGAAGTTCAGAGTATGTCTCTATTAGAAAGTGTTGATTGCTACCAGCAATCGGTCGGTTGACTTAGCATGATATCTAGGTTAGAGACAAAAAGTACGACTCCTAAAAGAGAGTATTGGTTACTAACCACAGTTAGTAGATTGACTCATTGATGCACTTAATACTTTACGTAGAAGGGTTCCATATTCAACTTCAAAATCATGATTTCCAAAAGAGGTTCGACTATCGATCAATATCAATTCAACTCCTAAATACGAGTGAAGTTTAACGGCTCTAAGTTGATTTACTAAGGAATTTCGCATCGATGGAGTGTAAGGTACGACATCAATAGGACATGGTTGGTAGTACCACAATCAGTGGTATGACGTAGCAGACTATCATCTATAGAATAATATCTACAGGTTACCCTCGGTGAACAACTTCACTAAAACAGGTCGTCAGAAAGTTATCGATGGGGTTACTTAAATAGAAGATAAGGTACGACATCAACAGTACATAAGGTACTACCTTAACTGAAATCTGTTAGTGAAGCAACATCGACCAAAACATTATCGATTTTAAGAAATGAGCAATGTAGACTAGATGACGTCGTTTACATCAACATCGAGTGAATGGCAAGGTTTCAGAAGTTTCATAACAATCGGTTCAAGACTAGGTTTAAGATATAAGTGTCGGTAACAGGGTTACCAATGAAACAAGGCTGGATGACAAATTCCACGGGATTACTAGCTAAACGATGCAGAATGATGATTCCAAAAAGATTACTAACGAGATGCGGCGAAATGAAAATTCCAATACGGTTATTATCGTAATGCGACCGAATGACGTTTCGAAATCGAATACCGATTCGAGGTCGAATGATGATTTTAACAAATTTGTCAACAAAACAGAGACGAATAATAATTCGAGGCCAAATGATGACTCGAAGTCAAATGATGAGTTAAAACTCGGAACGAGATCAGAATCACAAAGTCGAAAATCCAAAAACCAAAATCAAAACCAAATCCGAAATAGTCAAGACCAGATCCAAAATAGCTCAAAACAATTCCAAATGCTCTAATAAGATCAACGAGGCTTATGTCGATAAGCAACTCGGATATAAACGGTGCCAATCGGGTCTAACCTGACTTATGGCGAATTACGCTCAACTGTTACAAACAAGAATTTCATATAAACGGAGACGTATAGCGATGCCAAAAGCGTTATGATTCGTGAGGTTTTGCGATGCCAGTGTGTCGTGTGTGAGTGTATACTTTCGTGATTTTTGGTGGGTGTGAGTGTGCGAGTCTACCTAAAGCTCATCGTTCTTAAAACCAATCTCTAACCGAACATAATTCTGTTATAACTACTCCCAGTATTTGCAAAATTCATCTCAGACAAGGACATAGGTGATCAGTCCATGTCCTGCTGTCTCTAGCAGAATATAAGTGATCAGTCTATATTCATTCGAGGTTCAATGAATTTTGATAAAGCAAGGCACAACCAATTAATATAACCAATTCTTAATATATATTCCCACTTCAATATTATCTTCCCCAAACGTATTCATTTTCTTTATCTCAAAAATATCTCGTTTCACCATTTAGTTATTAACGTTAGGTATCATCATGTGTGTGTGTGGTATCGACTCGACAAGACAACATGAATGCACTCAATTCACCACAATGCGACTCATAATAGCACTATGAGACTTCCAAACGATAACTTTATAGTTTAATAAGTTTCAGAATAAATAGTTAGATCTTATCGAATTCGTCAACTCGATAAACTCAATCATTTATTCATGTCGCTTATTATCCCAAAACCAGTCACATCCTAATGGGTCATAAGGATAATTCACCCATTAGTAACGTTATTCCACGTACATAGCGGGGGCTTATTAGATTCGTCAATCTAATAAGTTTGTTATCCATGTGGATCGACGCTATTAATTTTAGGTCATCCGTAACCCACGCACAGCACATAAATGATATTAAATACTCATAAATGACACCTTTCAATAAACGTGCCCGCGAAACATTTAATGACTCATTTATTACAAAACATTTCTATTTTTTTAGACGTTGGTTACCTTATTTAAAATGTCGAATAACGAGGCGAGCCTTATTATCGAATGTTTAGCACAAAACCATTTATCATCTATATTTTCTAGTATTATTTACTAGTTCGTATATATATATATATTACGTCAAACTCCAATATAAGTTTTGAGTCATTATTCGTTTCGAGTTCACAAGTCCGAGTCGTGACTCTCGGCTTTTACATATCATATTGCCCAATAAATGTTAAAGACCATGTTACGACGTTGTCGGGGTCAGTCAAGACTAGAAAGTCACGATAACACCTGACGTAGCGCAAAGTTGACATATATATCATTAAGTCCAAAATAAACAATTTCACACTCCAATTAATCCTTTAAACAATCTCATAACAATCTTGCCATATAAATAGACAACCAAACATACTCAACACCACTAAACACTTCCAATTGACTCTTTCAATTCTCAAACACAACCGATTAACGGGTATCAAATCTAATGTCTGTTACTACTTACTAACTACCCAAATTACCGTCTATAATTTGTTATCGAATCAAAGCTATTGATTAAGATATCGTCCGATCCCAAATAATCGTTACGTACCAATGATTTACCGTTTAACCAAATAATCACACGTTAGTCCAATTTATTATCTGAAACACTTACTGATTTTGCACATTATTATAACACTAGCGGACATGAATTCATTATTAATAATCAAAACCGATTATCACTCATTTGACAATACTTAAAAAGTGACACGAGACTATACACCCTTCGACATCATCAAATCCATTATAACCCATCAACTAGTTATGACCAAGAACACATAATCATGATAAAAATGCAAAAACACATGAACATGACACAACCCACGATACCAACACACTAGTTTACATGTTTTATTAGTTTTAAACGCGTTTTAGACTCGTGTTCATCAAAACTTAATTATGGAACTTACGTTCACGAGACAAAAGGTCTATTGTGCAAGTTCTAAATCGAGTGGTGAGGAAATTGCGTAACTTTGATACTTTGAGAGTCTTCGTATTATCGATTAGTAATGTTGAAGCATTGGTTATCACAGTTTGTGTCCATTTGTTTACTTTCATCTTCTAAGTATGTTCCAATAGATTCCACGTATTTGTGTGTATTCTTACAAAGTTTTATCTTTGTTGTTTTGGAACTATCCAAGGCAACTACTTAATACAAGCTAAGTGTTATAGATATAAGGTTTGGAACTCCACACTCTGTGAAAGGTATAGTGCGTGCGAAAGCATGAGGACATGCTTTCTGTGTGTGTATAAGCATGAGGACATGCTTATAGGGCGTGCATAAGCATATGGAAGTGCTTATGGGGTATACGAAGGCATGAGGACATGCTTACTGTGAGTGTATAAGCATGTGAAATGCTTTAAGTGAACTACTAAGATAGGCAGACTTAAATCGTCCACTAACAGGGCATACATTCAACAATTATCCCATCAAACAATACATCAAATAAGCCATAAACATATCATCAATTATCTCATCAATCAATTTGTAAAATGTGTTCTCAATCATCTACATCCTTAAACTAGTCATACGCGAGGCTTCAGCTTGGCAGGCAGGCACATGGCGGTCATAGGGCAAAGTTTTCGAAAAAGTGGTTATAGTCTAGGTTTTGAAAATATACCCAGTTCTCTATAACCTTGGATCTGATACCAATTTGTAACACCTCGAAAATATGGTCTAGCGGAAGCATACGAGCCTTTGGGTGCCACAATCTTGGTATCACAACATAAGGTACAAAGAATGGTTTTTATCCCATTTATTTAGAATAAGATTCATTAATTGAAAACATTAAATTTACATTAATGAAAGTAGTGCAGAAATAGGCCCAAAATATAATTAAAGCGGTCTTGTTTATTCATCAGAGTCGCCTATGACCATGCGCCTTGCCAAGCGTCATCCAATAGTGAGCTATCGCCTTAATCCTGAGAACACATGCTAAAAGGTCAGCTTACGCTGGTGAGTTCATAGATTTAAGTTCAATTAAAACATAGTGGACCTGTAGGAGTTGATTTGCTATGCGAGACTTAAGATAGATATACATCAATCACAAACCGTATCATATCCGAAATCACAGTCCATATCACGCATCCAGTGATCACACTAGCCCAGCGACTCTAGTCCAGCACTGTCGTACCAAAGTCTAGAACAATTACTAACCCCGGACTAGGTCGAGGTAGAAGTCTACTCTTAGCTAGGCAACAGTTATAGCAATTAGGATGCTACCCTAGTCTAAGGCAACGACTACCACACATCTATCTAAACAATCAAGCACATAAGCAAATCCAAATAGTTTTAAAGGTCCAAAAACAATAGCATGATTCTCACCCCAATTTAGTTAAAAACATAGATAAAAGTGGGGCTATGAAACTCACCTTAGCCACAGCATTACACTATTCACTATTGACACGACTGGCATCTAAAGCTATTCTCCATGGCATCCAGAATGGTGTACAACAAGTATTATAGAATTGAAGTAACGCAACCTAATGCGTATACAATTGTCTTAAAATACGACTTATACGATAAAGAAGTCAAATAAAAGTAATTTGTTTTGGTTTTCGTGGATTATTCATGTCGTTACCTTCAAAAGTCCATTATCGTTCCCAAAAGTTTAAAATTAACATCTCCAAAGTTTAGCTTTAACGTTTCGTGTGGTGTTAAGGAATCATGACTCGACAATCAACTCACGCCAAAAGAAAAGAAGATGTTGACATGACCGTGACATACCAACTAGAACACACACCAAAAGGGAAAAAGACATCGACAAAGTCAAGAAATACCGACAATACTCTAGCTAGTCAAAGACTAGGAAATGACGACATCTATTCAAGACAGATAATTAGGTTTACTTAAGATAATTTCCCCATACTCCCAATGTGCATGTTGATTATACAAGATAAGTTTCCATTTATCGTTCAAATAAATAAAGGTTTTCCAATCGTTATTCGTAAATACACAAGTTTATAAGAAAGTACTTCTTATATTGTATATTAAGTAGTGTACTATACATGACACGTTCGTTTAATCCAACGTTCCCAAACCATTACGACCTTAATAAGTTATCTTATCAAAATAATATTTCCAAACAAGTTTATAAAAGCTACATGTGTTATAAAATATGAGTTATTATCGTAGTAAATAAAGGTTTATAATTTAAATAAAACCGTAGTCGTCAACAATATATATAGAAATATATTTCATTATCGGTTATAATATAAAAACATAATATTTAGGCTTATTGCAAAACGAATATATTAAACTCATTTAAACCAAAATTTTTAATAAAGTACGACATACTAATCAATATAACTTGTTATCAATAGTTATTCCAAGTTTATAAACCGTATTAAATCTTATAACATATATGTAATATCCGTTACTAATTATAAATCAAGTAGTTATTTCTTAACGTTTATCATCCCGTTTTATAAATAACTCACTCGCTATTCGATCAAGTCATATATTGTATATCACAATGATTTTATTCCGGTTTCGATACACATTAATGATCCGTTACACAATCGAGTCATTGGATATATATTTTACAAGTTTATCCATTGTTATGTACTAATTACCATTTCTTGTGCAATCATTAATTCATTTTAATGACCATTTATAACTAATAAATTATTACCACGTCTTATCAAGTTTAACCCGTAACTAATCTTTCCCATGCCATATAACTAATTTCACTCTTCGAGACCCGACACAATTTACCAAGCCAATAAGCACTTCAAGTGACCAATGTCCAACAAATACTAATGTGAGTCCAATATTAACGATCCGCTAAATCAAATATATCCAAGTGACCCAACTATATAATCCGTACATTTTTAGTTTGTCATAAGATAAATAATTAGTTGCTATTAAACTAGTTTAACTCTTTTTAACACATTAAACTCACTTTTATTATAAGAGTGGCTAAGAGTCCATATAACCCAACATACTAATTTAATCCGAGACCAAGTTAGCACTTGCAACCACCCTCCTCGTGGGTTGGCAGCCACGCTAAACCAAAACCAACACCAAAATGGGTTGTCTAACCCGACGACAATAACCAAATGAGCACCCCTTGTTGGTTTAACACAAGACTCGAGACAAGACAACAACAATATAGCCATAATACTTCGCCATCAGACCCGGGTCTAACCCGACCTAAATTAGGTTGACCCGATACTAACTGGTTTAAACAACACCACGACCTAACAATTTTTCTTACCACGCGACACATTCCAAGTTGTATTATCCGTTTTATCAATCATTTTTCGAAACTTGTTTAGTTTATTTCCACGAAAACTATACACAACAATATACATAACCGGTCTTATCCACGAAACCATACCACACGACACTTGGTAAACGTTTTCTTTAGTTTATCAAATATCGTTTATTACTTATTAAACCCGAAAAACAACCAAACAATATATGCAATCGTTTTTTTAAAAAAAACATAGAAATAATAAGGGGGCGTTAGGGTTTACCGAGAAGAAAGAGGTGAAAACGAGGGTCGTGGTGGAGTCTTTATATGAGTACAACTCGTATCACCAAGCACGAACCAAAGACCATCGTTACCTTTAGAAACCCTAACAATCCGAAATCTAAAAATTAGATTTGGAGTGCATAGGGTTGATTCGAGGTGTGTGTGTTGCATAAATGGGGTCACAAGGCCCCGATCTATCCTTTAGAAATGACGGTGTAATTATTGGAGGTCACCGAAAGTTGACCGGAAAATGTGACGGCCCCGGAACCCTAGTTTGGGTGGCCGGATTTTAGAAAGAGAGAGAGGAGAGAAATATTTGTGTGTGTGTTTTGTAGTGAGAGAAAGTGTGTGAAGGAAATAAGAGAAAGTGTGAGGTTGGGGGTATTTATACCCCTGGAGGGATCATATTTTTAATTAGAGTAAAGATAGGGGAGGAAATGAAATTTACTGCAGGGACATTATTGTAACTTTGCAAAACTTTTGTTATATTAGGTTCGGGACTCGTTTGGGCTAGCAAACAAGTGATTCGTGACTCGAGAGTTACGCCAATGTTTTTAGAATAAAATTTCCAATCAAAACAATATATAATACGACTCATATCTCAAATTTGCTAAACGATCGCTCTAATCGATGTTTCTCCAATTACGACGCATCGAGGAATTTACGAGTTGTCACACTCGGTAATCAAATGGTCTCGGACTACTTCTAGGAAGTCAGGAACAATGTGGATCTGCTTGTTGATCTATGGTCACACATTAATAATTCCAACATCGTCATCTATGTACTCAATGGTCTAGGTAATGAATTTTTCCACATCGCTCTTATTGTTCGACACCGTGATAAACCACCCGATTTTGAGACCACTCGATCCATGGTTTTGTTTAAAGCTAGAAACTCTTCTTAATAATGAGGAGGAGGTGGAGGAGAAGTCCTCGTTGTCTAACACCAGGTCTTCTCCCATCATCCTTATTGCCTCCACCTCACCGCGATAACACTCAAATAACATGGGTTCTTCGGGTCATGAACAATGTAGGAACTTTACCCGTAATGCACGTACATATGGGACTCATACCAATTTGTGTATAGAGACCATGACTCAATACCTATAATATCTCAATCTTCCATGAATACTACAATAAATCGTGGCAATGGTTTCTCTAGTCCAAGGAACAATAGATCCCAAAATACTAACCATTAACTGGCCAGCTCACATACACAGGCCGAGTCACAGCCTTAACTAACCTAGCAGACCCAACCTATCATGCCTTATTACCACTCCAACCCATCCGCAAGCAGACCTCACCCAAACTCCACCCTACCATGCCTAATTTGCAGGTGTCCATGCCATATTTACAACGCAAGCATCTCAAGCTACTAATCTTTCATATTCATTTTACACTATGATTCCTCATGCTCCCGGGTGAATTATGGACATGGGTGCTTCATCACATTGATCACAAATTCGATCTATACCATGCGTTTTTCTAGGGTACCCCTCTAATGTCCATTGTTATCGGTGTTTAGACCTTTCCACAAACAAAATAATAATCTCTTGTGTTCTATTTGACCAAGAGGTTTACCCATTCTATTCCATGACACCTTCGAACCCACCAATCTATGATTATTTACTCACAACTCTACTTCCCATACCCAAATTTATCACCTCGACGGCTTTAGGATCCGACACCATTATTAAATACTACCCTCATGATTAGACCATGTCTTTGAGACTTGATAGGCCAACTAGCCTCACAAAATCCACCACCATCCCCACTGCCCTACTAGGCCCACCAGTCGGCCTAACACAAACATAACCAAACTCCGCACATACAACAAAACCAACCCCACTAACCGGCCTCTCTACTTGTTCTAGAGACCCTACAGCAACCCTCTCCTCACTATTGGCCCACCATGCCAAAGCACGTCCATCACCTTTTTTGCTGCCCAACAACACCCACCACCATCTCAGGCGACTCAACCGATAGCCCCAATCCCTAACACAATTGAAACTCTGCAGCCCAATAACATATACCCCATGGTCATGCGTGCTAAGGATGGTATCAACAAACCTAAATGATCATCAGAATCATCATTATAGGATCCCATTCTATAAACTAAAACCCAATAAGGTGGTAACTTGATGGTGGTGGTGGTGGTGTACGTGATTTAGATAGGAGATGAAGAAGAAAAGAGAGTTTTGTATTACACACATGAAACACCTACAAGCACACGCACACAAGTAGGACTTGTTTGCATATATATGTCATCCCACAACCTATATGGGCTTA
The DNA here is from genome assembly GCA_019973895.1 of Chrysanthemum seticuspe. Taxonomy (NCBI): domain Eukaryota; kingdom Viridiplantae; phylum Streptophyta; class Magnoliopsida; order Asterales; family Asteraceae; genus Chrysanthemum; species Chrysanthemum seticuspe. The sequence goes on along the minus strand of BPTQ01000001.1, from coordinate 251,819,948 downwards.
GGTTTAGGCTTGGTTCTCGTGGGATTTGGCCTAGAATACATAAACCATTAGTATAATTCTAGTAGCCTATTAGCTGAGTTCCTATAGCCCGGTACCACACTCTTACATATTATCTCTTAACGTTACATAGTTCATAAACGTAAAATGACCATCACTTCTATTACTTATATTACTAAACGTAATGCTAACAATATCGTTGTTCCCGTTTCACAAATAGCTAAAACAGTTATTAATACTAATTGTCAATCTTGACTGAAGTAAAGCATTTTAAAATAAGTTTTAACAAGATAAAACACAATGGATTTTCCCAACGTTATATTCTTTATTAAAACGAATAAAAAAGAATACATTACCCAAGTGCTTGCGGAACAACACTTGGGATTGAAATAACAAGTATGGGTGAGACTCCTCACTAAGCTTAGGCTAAGTCTAAGCACAACTATTCAGGTACCACTAAGCTATCTCAGGGACATAGTCGTATTTGTAGGAGTAAAAGATGCTTGTGTATTATTTTCACAATTAATACACAAGCTTAATCTTTCACTCCTACCTTATGGCTATTTATACAAGTATGATTTTTGACTCTATCCTAGAGGACAAACTGACATGGTTACAGAAGACAAAATACTGATGTATTTTGTCTCTGTTTACAAAGGCTATATTGGGTAAGATACAAAGATGCTTTCTTCTTGTCAGTGATGACACTGATCCTGGTTGTTAGCGTTTCAGGGAAAGTTTAACTTTGGGTTGATAAGGACTTCGTCATATCTGTTCAAAATTATCCCATCTTGTCCCGCCCATTCTTCAGTCTTCTTAGCCTTCATTCTTGATCTTTAGTCTTGTCTTCAGTGATAATAGTTGGTGAGGATTTTTGGGATTTAGTGAGTTATTGTCATCACTCACTGAATCCACCATCTTTTTCTTGACTCATTCTTCGCCCCTTTAGTTCCGCCTCACTGAGTGGAGAGACTTTTCTTCTTTGTCTTGCACTGAGTATCCTGAAGATGAATAACTAAGTGGCTATGCGCTTAGTGACTTATTAGTGTTTAAGGTTATAAACACTTAGGGTATTTTCTATTCAACTCCTAGAATTTAGGGGTTTGGGTATTCACTGAACCCAACAGTCTCCCCCAATTTGGATATACAAATAGCCTAAGTGTTTTGATCAGTGTAAGTGAGCAAGAGGCTTCTTCTTACACTAAATGTACTAGTAAGCATAATAAGGAACACTGATCTTAACAAAATGTATATCATTTATTAATAGATATTACAAGTTCCTAACAACTAGTATAAAAGATAAATTGATAGTGATGTCATACAATATGGATGCCCAGTGCTTCAAGCTTAGGCTTCTTTGATAAGAGAGTTACTTTGTCAGGATGGTCTCTTATTTTTGCATTCATGTCAGTGCAGGTGCTGATGTTTTTAGGGGACTGGATTTGAGAAGCGACTGTCAAATAACTTACCATTGTAGCTACGCCAGCCTGATCGATATCGCTCCATCTTTGGAATTAAGGGTTTCCATAGACATCAATAAAGAGTCCTCTTTCAGGCTCTTCTATAACCATGTTTTTTAAAAACCTTACCCCTTCAGGTAGCTCCCTATTGCAATCATCAGGTCTTTGACAACCAAATTTTTCTTCTTCTCAAGGATAGGACCAAGTTCATCAAACTTTGTGATCCTGAAGTCAGTGAACTTTAGAAGATCATGAACCTCAAAGTCCCTCTTGTCCACGCCCCTGTAGACATTTATTGCAATTGGCTTGGACATCAGTGATAGGATCAGGGGCTCTCCTACTCGACATGGTCTAGTTGTAGTGATCGATCCTTTCTTTTCTTAGCTCAGCAGCCTTCCTATTCTTTTATATCTGTTACTGCTTAATTTCGTTCCTTTTCACTTTTTAGGTCTCTTGGAAGCAAAATGCTGGAATGAAGCATATTTGGACGAAAAGGAGCAAATACATGAAGAAAATGGAAAAGTCAAGATCGAAGCCACTGAAAGCTGATCAACAGTACCTGACGGCGTCCCAATCAAAGGGCGACACCGTCCCTTTATGAAGACTTGATCAAAACATACACTAGACGGCTCAGTGAAAATTCTGGACATAAATACTGACGACATCACGTTATAAAGAAGGAGTGTGTCACTCACAGTTTTCAACTCAGACGGCCGAGATCTAGTATCAAGATGACGTCCCAACTGAAGACGGATGGCGTCACAACTCCAAGGTGACGTTGTCCCATCGATGACTTGGCCAAGAAGAAACCCTAATGACGGCGAGCTGACAGCGTCCCATGTAAAAGGTGACGCTGTCACAAGTGTAAATCTATATATAGAATTCAATTTTTCTGCATTTAGAGAGGTAGACTTTTGGAGAAAAAACCCTAAATCGTTTGTAGTCCGATTTGGACAGTATCTTAGGGTCCCATACCCTATCTTACACATCGAGATAAGTCTTTTAATCCAAATTAACATTATGTCTATCCCTTATTCGAATGATTGTGTGTATGCTTGCTTGTTTACCATGTCTAGCTAAATTTTTTGTGTGTTTGCTTAGATCTATGAAACCTAGTTATTGATTATTATTAGGTTGTTTCTTATCTTAATTGTAAATTGGCTTAGGAATGCAACTAGGCATCATTCGTTGTATTTAATGCTTGAGTATGCTTTATGAATGTGTGGCTTATGAATGAGATAGCCAAGGCTTGACGACTTCGTATGTCAAACCCGAGAGATAACCTCAAAGAACTAGGGACTACGCATACCCTACGACCTTAGGAATACAACGCCTTAAGATAAGGTGTAACAATTCAACCGACCAATAAAACATAACTAGGGAGTAATAGTATCTAGGTAAACACATTTTTAATCATCATATGAGCACACATCAAACAGACATAAGACTACCTGTAGTAATTAGATAAGTTAGATAATTAGATAAGTAGAAGTAATCGGTAGAAGTACCACCCCCCAACCAATTTCCCCGAGATATTTAGCTTAGCTTTCTAAAAAACCAATAACAAGATTTAAAAAAAAAGTACCCCACCTTCTCGTATATATTTCTAACTAGAATTCCTATTCCCCTAGAGAACGATAGCAATCCTCGAGGCGTACCCAATACTACACTACAACGATTAGGTTCACTGCCTAGGAGGTTGAAAAACTTGCTTAAAGAAAAGGAAGTTTCCTTTGACCCCGAACGCGCTTCGTACGCGCATCACCAGCTTGTCCTTTCTCCAGCTTCTTAGGATCGATCCCTAACTTTTCAGCTTCTTCATGAACTACCTTGTCCCGGGCAGCTTTGCTTTTCTGTTCCTCCTCATTCTGTTTCTTGAGTCTGTCTTTCTTCTCAAGATAAGCGCTTAACTGTTCTGGACTGAGCATGTACTTTTTGTTACCAATTACAAAAGGAATCTTGATAGGCTCTGGTGTAATCATGATGCTTTTGCCCTTGTCCTGAGGAGGGACTGAAGAAGATGTTGTTGTTATTGCTGGTGTTGTTGTTATTAATGTTGTTGTTGTTACCATTGGTGTTGTTGTTGTTACAGATGTTGTTATTGGTGGGATTTGGGAGATAGGTACTGCAGACACTGTTTGAGTTGGCTCCCCCTCAGTGTGATAAGGATTCTCTTCAGTTGATCTCGTCCCCTCAACTGTTGTTGGAGCTTCAGTGATAGCAAGAGTTGATGGAGGTGTTGAGGCAGCTGCTTGACCCTTAAAATCCTGATAGATCTCAGAGACCATGGACTTGATCTCTTATGTGTCTTGTTGAAGGCTGGTGACTTTCTCCCTAAGAGTGGCCTGAGATAACTCCAGCGCAGTTATTCTAGGCCCGAGATTCCAGGCCATAAAAGATGATGATTTAGCCAGATCAGTAACTTGTGCATCCAAGGAGCCCAGAGAGGACTGAATAGCCTGAACTGAAGAGGTAAGACCCTAAACATTGGAATTGTTGAGCATAGAGATCAGTTCAGTGAGGCTGGAAGAGTTCTTCATATAAGTTTCCGTAACCTCAAGCACTTCAGTGTTTAGTGCAAGGTCTTCCTTGACTGAGTCTTTGATTTCATCAAGCTTGGTGTGAGCATCCTGAAAGGTTTTGAGGAATTTCTTCAGATGGTCATCCAGCTTGTCAAGATGTTGATAAATGAGTTCCCTGTGTTCATCATTATCTTCAAAATTAGAAACCACTTCAGCTTTGAGATCAGCGTAACTTGCAGCAGCTTCAACATGCTGATCCTATAAACTATCAGTAACACCAGAATACAGCTTTTGAGTAGCTCTACTAAGATGCATCACCAGTTTTCTTTCAGTGAGGGGAAGAACGTTATCATATTTCTTCAATTCCTCAGGGCAAGAAGATGCAGAAGAGTCTGAAAAGTTAGATGAGTCATCTTCAGGATGAAAGGGTGACTTTTCAGGCTCTTTTGGATCAAGCTGATGTTCTTGTTCATGTGGTTGAACATCAGCGTCCATTTCTTCACCAGCAACAAATATTTCCTCCTCACTATCATCATTAATTTCTTCATCAGACATTAGGATGTCATGGACATCAGCAACACTCAGAAGACCAGGAGAGGTTGTGGGTTCCGTTTCAGCGGGTGGTTTTTGTCCCTCTGAGTATTTGTCCCCCAAGGACCCCTTAGACACTGATGGGTATTTCCCAATGCCTTCGCTGGACTCAGGATTGGTAATGAGTTCCTTATCAGCGGGTCCCTCTGAGTCTTTTTCCCTATATGCCTTTTCAAGCACTAGTGGGAGATTCCCAGTACTATCCTTAGGGATCGTGGTAGTGAGATCCCTATCAGTGGGTTGTTTTTTTTCTCCTGAGTCTTTGGGATCAATGGTTGTGCCCTCGGACAAAAGCTGTGATTGGCGAATGTCCTCATCAGGCTTAGTGGAAGGCGCTCCCCTACCAGCGGGTTATATGTTTCCCTCTGGATCTTGGGGAGTAGTAGATGGGACCAAGGGCACTGATTATGATGTATCAATTTCTTTCGTTGTCACCTGGGTGGATGTTGCTTGGTCTCCTTTGGGTGGCTTGTCAGTCTGGGGCTTTTTGTACCTCTTTGGCTGTGTTCCAGAAGCCTCAGGGCCCTGATACTGAGACTTAGGTTTAGTCTTAGTCCCAGTCTGAGACTTCTCCTTTCTCTTTTTAGGAGTAGGGTTTGGAGACACTGAGTCCCTATAGTTGTTTACACCAACCATATGGGCCGTCAATTAAATTTCAGTGACCAAGAATGGGTTCTTCTGAAAGTTTGATGGACTCAGGGTGGCAGGTAAAGCGCCATGTTGAAAATCCTGAGTATGATTACAACCCATTAACTCTTGTAAAGCATAAGAGATAAACCTAGGGTATGAAACGTATTTCACCCTAGTTTTGCTCTGTAGCTTGGTTACGAGATCACTATAAGTGATCTCTCCAATGTTGACATTGGTCCCTGTAATCAGGCAATATGCCATCATTAACTGAATATAATTGATCTATTCAGTGGATGAGTGGTTCCCGCTGAGAACCTGAATCACAAAGGTGAATAGGATCTTCCAAGCCACAGGAAAAGAATTCTTGGTGACAGGGGTTTTGTCCAAAAATTTTGGGTTTAAAGAAATTTTGCCTAACTCAGGCTTAACAATGGTTGGGTCAAGGTGAGTAACATAGTTCTCTGGTTATAATCAAGCCCTGTTGAAGAGCAAAACGTTTTATAGTCCACAGTGACTTGTTGTTCCCGATTTAAAATAGAAAACCTGATGAGAAACTCCCTGGGGGTCTTGGTTCGTTCTCATCAGTAGCGGGTGTCGGGTCATAGGCCACAGTAGTTTCCCAAAACTCCCTGAGGAAGTTGTGGTACAAAATAGATGGTGAGTTAATAAAGGCCTATTTCAATGGGCAGTTTAGCAAAAATTTCATGATTCCCTTATAGGCTAGGACATCATTTGGGTATTCAAAATTGCCTATATAACGTTGTTTGTTATTCAACACTTTCAATACCTCCTACCCACTGTGGTGCAAACTGAATACTTTGAGTTCTTGCCATTTGATATTCAAAAAAAGATTTTAGGGTTTTTGATTTTGACAAGAACAGTCAAAGAAAGTAATTCCTTTTTGAAAGTTTGTGAAGAAAAACTTGGAATTTTGTTTGCAAAGATGAATATTTGCTTAAACTGGTTTTAAAACAAAGAACACAGAATTGTTTCTTGATTTTGAAAGTATTTTGACAGAGTTTGATTGCAGAAAACAATTTATGTGTGCGTTTTTGTGCTTCTGAGAAGGGTATTTATAGAGTGGTGAGAGGGTAACTTTTGCATATGTGGAGATTTGTAAAGTCATTTTTGAAAACGTTTCATTTACCTCATTTAATGCAGCCACTCCATTACCCGCGGTTTTCTCTCATTTTTCAAGGGAACAATTGCAGTGCACAATAAAAGTGCATTTGCATATTTAAAATATCCTAAGGATATTTGTTATAAGAGAGGGCATTAAATGCTATGTAGGATGAGGTAAGGTTGATAGGGACCCATGACATGGATGACAGAAGGGTTTTGAGACATATATTCCTATATTAAAATTGGTATGTTTACCAACCTAGGACATTAAGTAACTGAAATACTTAGAGCATTTAGTTACTCATTCAATGCTCTTTATCCATTGTCAGGGACCCTGAATGAGTCTTACTCATTTAGTGAGAAGATGTGTTTTTGGGGATTTTATTCAAGGACCATGAACCTTTTTCAGAGAGAACTGCTGAGATTAGGATTGGTTATCAGGTTGCTAACCTTCAATATCAATCATTCCCAATTCAGCTTTCAGTCTCCTAAAGGTAGGTTCATCCAAGGGTTTGGTGAAGATATCAGCTAGCTGATATTCAGTAGGGATGAAATGGAGTTCTATGTCTCCTTTCATTATGTAGTCCCTGATAAAATGATATCTAATATCAATGTGTTTGGTTATTTGGTGAAGGACAGAGTTGTTGGAGATAGCAATAGCATTGGTGTTATCACAGAAGATGGGTACCATCTTGTAATGGATGTCATAGTCACTGAGTTAACTTTTCATCCATAGTACATTGGCACAGCATCCTGAAGCTGCCACGTATTCAACTTTAGCTGAAGACATAGCCACTGATTGTTGCTTTTTAGTACTCCAACAGACAAGCTTACCTCCAATGAATTGACAGGATCTTGAAGTACTTTTCCTATCCATGTTGCAACCAACATAGTCAGACTCAGAATAGCCTTTGAGGTCAAACCCTGAACATTTAGGATAGTAAATTCTAAGGCTTAGGGTACCCTTCAGGTATCTGATGACTCTTTTGGCTACAGTGAAATGGGATTCCTTATGATTAGACCGATATCTTGCAATTAGACATGCTAATAATTGTATGTATGGTTTGGAAGTAGTGAGATACATCAGTGATCCTAGAATTCCTCTTAAGTGATTTTGATTGACTGATTTGCCAGTGACATCTAGTCCAAGGTTATTTGGAGGGACCATTGGAGTCTTCACTGAAGCACAATCAGAGATCTCATATTTTTTCAAGAGATTTTTCGTATATTTCTCTTGACTGATAGTGATTCCTTTATCAGTTTGTCTGATTTGTAGTCCAAGGAAGAATGTGAGTTCACCCATCATGCTCATTTCAAAGTTTTTTTGTCATCAGTTTTTCAAACTGTTTACAAAGAGTGTAATTTTTTGAGCCAAGGATGATGTCATCAACATATACTTGGACAAGTATCACATCTTGTTTTGTCCTATAGATAAACAGGGTGTTGTCTATTTTTCCTCTAACAAACTTTTTTTGGATCAGGAAGGCTGAGAGAGTTTCATACCATGCTCTGGGAGCTTGTTTTAGTCCATATAGGGCTTTGTCAATCATACAGACATATTCAAGGTACTCACTACTCTCAAAGCCTGGGGGTTGCTGAACATAGACATCTTCCTTGAGTTTACCATTTAGGAAGGAACTTTTGACATCCATTTGGTAAACTTTGAAGTTCATGTATGTTGCATAGGCAAGGAAGATCCTGATGGCTTCCATTCTAGCAACATGAGCAAATGTCTCATCATATTCAATGCCTTCTTGTTGATTGTAACCTTTAGCTACAATTCTGGCTTTGTTTTTAATGACAATGCTATTTTCATCAATTTTGTTTCTGAAAACCCACTTCATTCCTATGACAATGACATACTGTGGATATTTGATCAAAGTCATAACTTTGTTCCTATCAAACTGTTGAAGTTCTTCTTGCATAGCCTGAACCCAGCTAGGATGTTTCAAAGCTTCAGTGACACTTTTAGGTTCTATTTCTGAGAGAAAGCCAGCATATAGACATTCATTGGCTGAAGTTGCTGATAGTTTAGCAGTCATGCTCCTTGTAAGTATGCCTTTAGTGGGTTCATCAATGATGTTCACAAGCTCAATGTCTTAAGATCTTGTCCACTTACTTGATGGTCTAAGATTTGAGCTTGATGAGGCTACTAGGAACTCAGGAATGGGTTCAGGCGCTGGAGCAACAGAAACATTAAGATCATTTGATGAGGTAGTTTGTTGTTCAGGTTGAGATTCTTGAATTTCATGTTCCTGAACATTCGGTTCAATTTGACCTATCCCAGTAGGGACTGATGAAGCATCAATGAATTCACTGATGGTTGGTTGAGGGAGATTGTGAGGCAAAATGTAGTATAAGATGTCAGCATCTGCTTGATATGAGGAATTATTTTTAGAGTTGAACTCATCAAGAGGGTATCTAGATGAGTCCAATTCCTATTTCCTCCACTGAGGTGTTGGAGAACTTGATGCTTTCAGTGCTGTCATCAAAGGTGACATAGAAGGTTTCCTCAACTTGTTGTCTTCGGGTGTTGAACACCCTGAAAGCTTTAGTTATCAATGAGTAACCTAAGAAATATGCATCATCAGCTTTTGCATCAAATTTGCCTAAGTGATCCATGTGATTGTGAATGAACACAGGACACCCAAACACATGAAAGTAGCTGATATCAGGGAGTCTTCCTTTGAAGATCTCATACGGGGTTTTATTGTGTCTTTTGACAATGATTGATCTGTTTTGAGTATAACAGTCTGTTTTAACAACTTCAGTCCAGAAGTGCTTTGAGAGTGCTGAGCCATTTAGCATGGTTCTAGCAGCATCAATGAGAGTTCTGTTTTTCCTTTCAGCTGCCCCATTTTGTTCAGGGGTGTAAGGAGATGAAAAATTTTGGGAAATTCCCTTTTCATCATAGAAACTCTCAAGCTCCCAATTTCTGAACTCAGGTACATTGTCAGATCTTATTTGTTTAACAGTAATGTCATTTTGGTTTTCAATCTTCCTGATGAATGACATTATTGTTTCAGCTGCCTTACTCTTTTTGGAAAGAAAGTATACCCAAGTGTATCTTAAGAACTCATCAACAATGACAAGAGTATACTTCTCATGCTGGATTGATCTTGGACTTACAGGTCCAAACAGATCCATATGCAAGTGGTGAAGGCTGCTTTTGATGGAAAATTTTTGTTTTGTTTTGAATGATGCTCTGTGATGTTTACCTTTTTCACAGGCTGAGCATGGTTTATCCTTTGCAAACACCAATGATGGTAAACCAAGGAATTTGTTTTGTTTTGCCAAGTTGTTTATATTCTTGAAGTTTAAGTGAGAGAGTCTTTTGTGCTGCAGCCAGTTGATAGTTTGGCAAAGAGACAAGTTCCATTATGGGAGAGAGTTGACATGTAAATTACATATACATCATCTCTCCTAGGAGCTATAAGAACAACTTCTTTGTTGGAATTGAAAATAGTACCTTGTTTATCATTGAACTGCACTATGTATTTTGCATCACAAAACTGACTGACACGTATGAGATTGTACTTCAGACCGTTGACATATGTTATTCTAGAAAACACTATACCATTACAGTTTACTGAACCATAACCTTTAGTGGGGCAAGATGAGTTATCACCAAACACTACCTTAGGTCCTGGTTCCTTCATATATTTGTGAAGATATTCCTTCACACCAGTCATGCTCCTTGAACATCCACTATCTAGATGCCAAATAGGCTCCCTGGCATGTCTCTGCACAAATAGTAAACTGAATTAGTTTCTCTTGCTAACCTACTTACTAGTGGGCTTGGGTATGATGGACTGCTTAAACTTTGAAATAGACGCATGGTCAGTGGTTGAGTGAGTTATGCTACCACAGGTTTTGCACTTGCTTACTAAGGAAGACTCAGTGATACGGGGTTGTTAAAAACTTCTCCTTGCTTGTATGACCCTATCATGCTGAGATGTCTCATGTGCTGGATTTCCACATATTTCAAAGCATGAGTTCATGAGACAATCATCAGGATGATGATCATTAAAGCCACAGTATGGAAAGAAGGAGGAAAAGGTTTAGCTTTAGGCCTTTGAGCCTGCTTGGATGATGAAGCATACTGATGACCAAGGTTGGTATAACTTGCTTCAGTGAGTGACCTTACATATTGTAAGTGATCAAAAGTTCTGTGATCTTCCTTTTTGCAGATCATGCAAAAGAGAATTTTGTAGCAATTATCAGTGGTATGGCTTGTATAATGTCACAGATCACACTTTTGTTTGGGCTTGGAGGAACTTGAGATTGACTTTGGTTCATTGATTTTAGAATCAGGAACTTTCTCAACTGAATTCATCTTTTCACTCAGTTTCCTCACAAGTTCAGTCAACTTCTTGATTTGGTCTTCTTCAGTAAGAACTGAAGATGTAGAAGACTCAGTAGGAACTGAATCTACTTGGGTTGGTTTTACTGGTCTTTTCAATATTGTTCTACCAATTCCTGACCTTTTTTAGGAGAGTGAGGGTTGACTTGTAAAGGAGTAAGCTCAGAGCTAGGTGCAGCTCCCTGAAGAGATTTCAGATGTGGAAGCAGTGCGTGTGATCAGCTTCAGACTCAGTGATGTGTTCAGTACTATTGGGTCCATCAGGAAGTCAAGAATTCTCGTGAGTGTTTGACTTTCAGGCTCAAGTATCCTTCCAGAATCGAAGTTTGGAAGCTTACTTTCAGGGTTTACCCTTTCAACCCAATCACCGAATTTAGGCATCATCTCCTTTTTAGAGAGCAGACCAGCAGACACAAATGGTTTGGGACCTTGACTTTCACTGAGAGTATCAGTGAGTTGATCCTCACCCAGTATTATCTTTTTGTTGCTTGGGGTTTGAACAGCTTCATAAACTCTTGGGTTCTTAGTGGTCCAGCTTTTAATGATTTGTTTTTCCTTCTTAAGTTCTTCCTGAAGAGCTTGATTACATTTTACTAAATCAGGTTTTGAATTTGTAGTGTAACAGCATCAAGTTTGGCTTGTTTTAAAATAAGTAATTCATCTCTACACTTATTTAATTCATAACTTAACTTGTTGTATTTGGAAAACAGATTTAATCGTTGCTCTTCTACGAACTTAAGGTCAACATTAATATAATTCATGAAAGACTGGCAATCTGAATCATCATCCATAGAAAGTAAAATGTTTACCTTCTTCATAGTGATGTTAACCCATTCACCATTCCTAGCGTGATTCTTTCCAACAGCTAGCTTGTCCTCTTCTGATAGAGCCATCAGTGCACTGACTTGCACTATTTCATCATCTGAGGAGACTGGCTCTTCATCCCAGTCAAAGACTTCAGCTACTAGGCCCTTTTTTTTACCCTGCACAAATTTAACATTTTGCGTTATTTCTGAGGGAGTGGCCTGGAGAATAGCTAGCTTAGCCTTGGCTTTCCTATACTTAGCTTCAAAATCAACAGCTTTGTTTTGGTCAGGCTTGTTTTGAAAATTTTGATGAGACTGAAAGAGCTTTGGTTGAAATTTGCTAAAACCTAAGGACTGGTTTGACCCTGAGGTTTGTAAGAGGGTTTAGAAATAGTTTTTGAAAAACAGTCTTTCGCAAAATGACCCTTTTGTGACACTTAAAAAACTCAGTGTCCTCATTAGCTTTAGCATTAGAAAAACTTTTGTTCCTTCTAATAAACCTTTTAGAGTTAACAAGGAGTTCCCTTTCCTGAAACTCAATTTTTAAGTCATTCAAGTACTCCTCGTTGTTCTCTCATCAGCCTCATCTTCAGAATTTTCCGAAAAATCCTGAACCACACTGTTTGAATAAAAAGCAGCAGAAATGGGTGTTGAAGTGGTTGTCAGGGACTTTTTGACTTCCTGAGATTTTTTTCAAATCAGGGTATCGTCTATTGATGAGATTATCTTCATAGACGAATTTCCCGTAGATTTTAGGAAGTTCAAGATTCTGAATATGATTTGCATTTCTAAGTCCCTGAGAAAAATCAACCACTTCTCAGGGAGACTGTTAACAAAACCAACATTAATTTCATGTTTGGACAACTTGACACCATCATTTTACAATTCATTTAACAAAGTTTTATAACGGGTATAAGTTTGAGAGAGGGTTTCTGAGTCTTTGGCTCTGAAGGTATTGTACTCAAGTTTCAGGTCCATGATCCTGTTTTCCTTGGTATCTGAGGGACCTTCAAAGATGTGGACCAATTCATGCCAGGTTTGTTTGGTTGTACTACAGCTAATGACATACTCCATTACATCATCAGGAAGACAAGATATGATGATTCTTTTGAGTCTTTGGTCCTGGTTGCCACCCTCCTCTCATCTTGGGTCCACTGAGCTTCAGGTTTAGGTAAACCTTGAGCAGTCTTTGGGACAAATGGACCTTCATTAATACACTTAATGTAATAAGGTTTCATCCTAGTCAAGTAGCAAAGAATTAGCTTCTTCCACTTGTTAAATTTACCAACTTCAAGTCGATGGGCAACAGCAGCATAGGCTCCACCCTTTTTATCGACAAGTTGGGGAACTTCACTTTCAGCCATGTTAGGATCCTGATTTTAAAAAACATTTTTGAGCGGCTTAAAAAGGGTTTTATAAATCAGCCTGCTCTGATACCACTTGTTGTTCCTGTTTCACAAATAGCTAAAATAGTTATTAATACTAATTGTGAATCATGACTGAAGTAAAGCAGTTTAAAATAAGTTTTAACAAGATAAAACACAAAGGATTTTTCCCACGCTTATATTCTTTATTAAAACGAATCAAAAAGAATACATTACCCAAGTGCTTGCGGAACAACACTTGGGATTGAAATGATAAGTGTGGGTGAGACTCCTCACTAAGCTTAGGCTAAGTCTAAGCAAAACTATTCAGGTACCACTAAGCTATCTCAGGGACATAGTCGTATTTGCAGGAGTGAAAGATGCTTGTGTGTGTTTTTCACAATTAATGTACAAGCTTAATCTTTCACTCCTACCTTATGGCTTTTTATACAAGTATTATTTTTGACTCTATCCTAGAAGACAAGCTGACATGGTTACAGAAGACAAAATACTGGTGTATTTTGTCTCTGTTTACAAAGGCTATATTGGGTAAGATACAAGGATGCTTTATTCTTGTTATTGATGACATTGATCCTGGTTGTTAGCGTTTCAGGGAAAGTTTGACTTTGGGTTGATAAGGACTTTGTCTTATCTGTTCAAACTTATCCCACCTTGTCCTGCCGATACTTCAGTCTTCTTAGCCTTCAGTCTTGATCTTTAGTCTTGTCTTCAGTGATAATAGTTAGTGAGGAGTTTTGGGATTCAGTGAGTTATTGTCATCACTCACTAAATCCACCGTCTTCTTCTTGACTCAGTCTTCACCCCTTGAGTTCCGCCTCACTGAGTGGAGAGACTTTTCTTCTTTGTCTCGCACTGAGTATCCTGAAGATAACTCACTGAGTGGCTATGCGCTCAGTGACTTGTTAGTGTTTAAGGTTATAAATACTTAGGGTATTTTCTATTCAAATCCTAGAATTTAGGGGTTTGGGTATTCAGTGAACCCAACAAATATCCCCCTAAGGGATTCATTCCTTAGTTGTCTTGAATGAGTTGTTGTGAATTGGTCTTCTTTAATCTTGATCTTTGAACCTTGAACGTTGTATTAGATGAGTCTTGATTCTTTGTTCTTTTCATGCTATGTGATCTTGTGATATGAATTGATTCATTTCTTGCCTTTGATCGTATATCTTTATCTTTAATTTGTCAAGTTCTTTCCATCATACACATACGTCTTGTATAGCTTTGATCTTCATACTTAAGCTTCCATCACTTGTTGTTTGAACTTGTTCTAGGAGGGCAGTCCGTATGTTTTTTCTTTATTTTCTATTTTTTTCTTTTCATTTCATCTTTTTTTTATGCATACACTTTTGTCCTGCCATCGTTTTAATCGGCTTTCATAATAACAAAAGATGTTTAACTTGATAGGAGGGTTTAAGAAGGATCCATGCCACATTAGCTTTTGTTTGGCATGGAAGAGGCCCAATGGGTATTTGGATAAGTTGTTTAATTCGAAAATATGATTATTCAAATTTCGGGAATTTCTTTTAGTACTATCCCGCTTTGGTTCCTATACCATATTAGTGATCCCGAATTTTTTTTGGCTCGATTCATAGTACTGGTCTCGTACATGTATCAAAAGTCGTTACCATTTTGGTACGGTACCAGTATGTTCCTGTTCGGTGCTGGGATTCGGGTCCAAATGCTCATCCATACTTAAGATAGACATGTTGGAAGATATACATTGTATTGTACGAATGTTAGTAATTAGATATATATGATCGGGACCTATTGCATATATATTTATATTCATATTTACAATTTATTCATTCTAGTGATTGATTATAAATTTTATTAGTAATTGCATACACTTTTTCTGTACCTTTAGACACATTGTGTTTAATGTATGTTTGCTATTAACTACATGAAAACTCCTTATTAGTGACACATACATATATTTGTCACTAAGATTTCCATCATTTCAGAATAATAATTCGATATATATTAGGTTACTATACTCCTGAGTAACCACGCAGATGATGCGAGACACCAACTTCATAGTCGTTGTATCCTCAAAAGAAGGATCATGTCTTTATTAGCCGATTTATATATCAAGCCACGTTCTTGTATTATGTTGTTAGCATTGTAAGGTCTTAGCCCAAACCTTGTAATAAAAATATTATTCCATAACGTTAATGAAGATTACGAGGATTAACCTAAACTAACATTGTTATCATAGCCCTTTCCCACCCTCCATTAAATACATGCCTACAACAAAAACACTAAAGCCATCATTTCTTTTCTGATTCTTTATTCATTTTACGGTTGTTGTTGCTGCCTATCCTATCACTTTTACGCCATGATTGATGACAACACAACAAACAAATAGACTATCAACAAAGCATACTCCATCGCTAGCATAAAAGTATGCATCACCCGCCCCTCTTGACTCTCGAGCTTGATAAACTTAATTATAACTCTTGGAGTGAACTTTTTCTCCATTTCTACAAGACTCGTGAAGTCCAAAAATACCTTATCGTCGCCTCTTCGAGCACAGTCACACCTATATTCGCCAAAACCGATTCCCTCATTGTTATGTAGTTGTATGATATTCTATTGGATCCCTATATGGGATCATTTAAATAAAATCTTCCATAATACCAATGATAATCGTGTCATCCAGTTAGACAAGAAGATACGTAATATGTGTCTCATTAATTAAAAGTTCACGGACTACGTCCAGGGAAGTCAGGAACAAGGCGAATCGGCTTGCTAATCTAGGGCCACCCGTTAATGATTCCAAACTCGTCATCTACGCACTCAGCGGTATCGGTAAGATATTTTTCCACATCGCTCATATTGTTCGAAATCGTGACAAACCGCCCGATTTTGATACCACTCGGTTCATGGTTTTGTTGGAAGAAACTCTTCTTAATAATAAGGAGGAGGAGAAGTCCTCATTGTCTAACATTGTGTCTTTGCTAACCATCTTTATTGCCTCCACCACACCGTAAAAACACTCGATACCATGGCTTCTTCGGGTCTTGAATAACGTCGAAACTCTACCCGTGGTGCTTGTACGTATGGGACTCATGCCAATTTGTGCATGAGTACCATGACTTAAGACCTAGAAGATCTCAGTCTTCAACAAATTCTACAAGAAATCATGGCAATGATCTCTCTAGTTCAAGGAGCAATGGATCTAAAAATACCAACCATGCTCGGTCCAGCTCACATACACAGGCCAGTCATAGGCTCCATTGGCCCAGCAGGTATTTACCTATAATCCACAAACCTTCCCTTGTCTTGTTGTTCAAATATATCAACATAATTTGTTACTCAAACATATCAATCTATCATTTTCTAATTGTGCTTGTAGATGTGTCTTCCTTGCAGCTTTTAATTCAGGTGCCTTTCTTGGAAAAATCAAAGTATTCTTCTATAAGAGAAAGTGTGATGTTGCCTTTATTGATGTTAGAGAAGTTAAGGGGGTTGTGTGTACTTTATCCTCCTATTTAAGCAACCCTTTCTTCTAGGGTTAAGTACACAATTGTGTGTGCAGTCACTATCACTCACTCACTCTCTCATGTTCATTGTTATGGTCTGTTTATTCTTTGTAACTGTTTGGTTATTGTCTTATTGAATAATAACGTGACCTTGTAAACACTTTGTATTATTGGTTGGCTCAATCTATGCCAACTATTGAGTTTCTGGTTTGAATAAAAGTGTTGTTGTGATTCTGTTGTTGCTGATACTTTCTCACATGGTATCACAGCCTTAGGCTCATAATCACAGTTGATTTAATTTCTAGGGTTTCTTTCTAGAAATTTGGGGATCTTTCTTCTTGCTCCCTCTGGCAACAATTAAAAGTATTTCTGGGTTTCCTAAGGTGTTCAATCGTGATTACCTTGTTGTATTGGGTATTAATTGAAAAATTAGGGCTTACTCCTAAAACCCTAATTTTTCTGATTTTTTGGGCTTTTGCTACTGGTGTAATTGTTGGTTGCTTCCTGCTCACAATCAGCCCTAGACTAAGTGAATCTAGGGTGATTGTGATTTGTCCTTTCCGCTGCATATTGCTCTGTATTTCATTCTTAAATAGCAGTACTCAAGTATTTGTGGGTGCAAACAGTTAGACTAACATCTTGATCTACCACCTCTGAGTGGTACGAATACCTGCTTTGGTTTACCCCAATCCACTGGCTTGGTACTTGTTATTTCTTGGTTACAAGTTATTTATTTTTCTGTCTCTTAATTTCTATTGTACTATTTTTGGTAATTATTTTGGTTGTGTTTTGTGCTTATCTGTGATATTTTGTTTGTGTTATCTGCTTTCCTTGTTTTCTATATTATGGCTGGTGGTGATAATTATGTTGTTGGTTCTTCCACTGAAATAAGTTTGTCTTTTGGTGATGCTTTATATTTACATCCTAATAACACTAATGGTACTCCCATTGTATCCATCAAACTCACTGGAACAGAAAATTATAAAATATGGAGTATGGCCATGACCTTTGCCTTAAGGAATCATTATAAATTAGGATTTATTGATGGTACTTGTTTAAGAGATGACTACAACCCTGTTCTTGCCAATCGATGGGATACTTGTAATTCTGTTGTTGTCACTTGGATTCTAAACTCTCTTAGTTATAAATTATTTTCTGGTGCTATTTATGCTAAAACTACTTGTGAAATGTGGAATGACCTTAAAGATACATATGATAAGGTTGATGGTTCAGCTGTCTTTAATCTGCATAAAAATATAAACTCTCTTAGTCAAAGTGCGTCCTCTCTTTCTGATTATTACAACAATCTTAATTCTTTATGGAAACAGTTTGACTCAATGATCAGGTTACCACCCTGTACTTGTGAGGCTGCAAAACATTTTGAAAAAACACAATCAGCTAATCAAATTAATGCAGTTTCTCATGGGCCTTGATGACAATTATGTGCCTATTAGAAGTAGTATTCTGACCAGAGATCCTTTACCTAATGTCAAAACTACTTTTTCTGTTGTCTCTGAAGAAGAATCTCATAGAACTGTTTCCTCTGGGAATAGCTCTGTTAAACCTAATGCTACAGCCTTTGCTGCAAAAACCTTTAATGGTACAAAAAAATTTGATAACAAAAAAGGGTTTAACAACAATAACAATTTCAACAAAGGATCTGGTTTTAATACTGATAATAGATCAAACAACAGAGGACCAAACCTAAATCTCAAATGTAATAATTGCAAAAAAAAACTGGCCACACTATTGATAGATGTTATGACCTTGTTGGTTACCTTGTTGGGTATGTTAAGAGGAACTTCAATGCTAATAATGCCTCTACTGATGCTAATCATGTCACTGATAATAGAGCTAGCAACTCTCATGTCTCTTTGTCCAATGAACAGCTCTCCAGGCTCATGAGTCTTCTTAATGACAACAATGTGCCTTCTGCCAATGCCAACATGGCAGGTAAAAAAAATTCAGGAACTTTCTTTAATGTAAGTGTTAAGTTTAATATAAACTTCAACAAATTTTTTAATAACAACACAAATTCTTTATCTGGAAACATCAGTCTTGGATGGATTGTTGATTCTGGTGCAAATCAGCACATGACTGTATCTGCAAAAAATTTAATCAATGTTGTGGATATTTCAAATCTTTGTCTAACTGTTGGACATCCCAATGGTACTCAGGCTACAAATATTGGTGATTTAAAAGTCAATAATGACCTAACTCTTTTTGATGTTCTGGTTGTTCCTGAGTACAATGTTAGTCTGTAGTATGTTCATAAGATTGCTAGAGACAATAAGATGTTTTTTGGCTTTAATGAATCTAATTGTCATAGATTGTGGGGATTGGTAAATAATGCAATGGGTTATATATGTTTGATATTGTTTCTAATAACTACATTTCTTTCTGTTATGGCTCTAGAAATCTTTGTCATCAAAGACTTGGTCATCCTTTTTACCAAGTCTTGCATATTCTTAAACCCACTCTTAATCTTGATAGTCCAACTGAATATGATCATCTTTGTGATACTTGCAATAAAGCTAAACAAACTAGGGAACCATTCCCTCTAAGTGAACATAAGTCAACTAAAATTGGTCAACTTGTTCACTAGATGTATGGAGTCCATACAAAGTCACTAGCAGAGATGGTTACAAATATTTTTTAACAATTGTTGATGACTACTCAAGGGCAGTCTGGGTTTATATGCTTAAAGGAAAAGATGATGTTTATGTTTCCATTGTTAACTTTGCTCATATGTTATCAAATCAATTTGAACACAATGTAAAGATTTTTAGAAGTGATAATGGAACATAATTTGTCAACAACAAACTTCAACAGATTTTGCATAACAAAGGAATTTTACATCAAACTTCTTGTGCTTACACACATCAACAAAATGGTATTGCAGAAAGGAAACATAGGCATCTTCTTAATGTGGCTAGATCCCTTATGTTTCAGGGGGAATTACCTCTATATCTTTGTCATTAATGTGTCCTAACTGCTACTTATGTTATAAATAGGTTGCCTTCTCCTGTGTTGTCTGGCAAGTCCCCCTTCTCTTATGTGTATGGGCATGACCCTTCACTCTCTCACCTTATATTTTTTGGTTGCTTATGTTATGAAACCATTCTCAACATCTTTGACAAATTTGGTAGTAGATCTGAAAAAAGTATCTTTATTGGTTACTGATTGTACAAAAGATTGCACTACCAGGCTTCGATGAGGATCAAAGTAATGAGGGGTGTATGTTCCAGCCAAGACTTGCCTGTAACCTGAGAATAAGAAATATGAAACACTACGTTAAGTGATTGCGCAGGGGTTGGACCCTGCGAACCACCTTCGGTGTGAGAGTAAGTATGAGTTATGGTTATGTAAGTGTGTGTAAGTAAAGAGATGAGTGTGAAATGAACATACCATAAACCATTGTCCGTCTAACCTATTTATGGTGGAAGAAATACGGTTAGAGGCACTCTTGCATGAATGTCGGAGATCATGGGGGCGTCCCATGATTGTGGGTAACCGCTAGGAGTTAGTGACCCACGTTCTCAGACTTGACGGGGAAGCCAAGAGAGAGAGGGAGATCGTGGGTTTGACTAAGTCAGGAGGTTCCTTATCCATTGTTCCTTCATCAACCATACCCCTAAGGGCTTAGGACTGCGAATGGCGAATTCCCCTAAGGTAACCTTCGTGCCAACGAATGGTTTGACGCCTGTGGATATTTTGGAATCCTAACCTTGGCCTTCGTTTGGAAGGGCTTCGACACGTCTCGGAGGAGTGTCCTTCAAGCTACTCGGAGGGTACATCATCAAGCCCCCCAGTCGAAAGTGATGTATATGAGCGAGGAGACATTGCTTTCGACTTCATGCTGCAAAAAAACATCATCCTGCTGCTAAACATACTAGCTGGAAGAAAACTGCGCAACTAACTAAGCGCAATAAATGATAATTAATCATTATCACTGCCCGCTACAGGAATCACAACTTCCCATAATACCCGGAGACCAAAAGTCTTCTCTATTTTAAAATTTAAAAATCTACACCGGATAAGAGTAAGTGTGGGGACACGTGTGCGGTAGATAATAGAGGCAAAAGAGAGTATAAAAAGAGGGTAGATAAAACCCTAACTCATTTTACTCTCTTCATCTAATTTTACACGCAGTAACCTTTTCCAGTGCACACCATCTTCGATAACAAAGTAAGTGCTTCTCTTTTCTTGTCATTTTTGTTAAAAATAAGAACATGGATTCCAAGTTTATTATAAAAAAAAACAAAAGTGTACTTTGTCTGCTAAAGATTTACATGATCACTTAGCCGATTATCCCATTCCAATAGAACATAAAGTAATGTTACCCAAACCCACTCAGGGTATCTTTGATACCCCTCCAGGTTTTGTAGGGTTGTATACCCATGCATTTAGTCACTCAAACCTTAGGATTCCGTTGCACCCATTGATTTTAGAATTTATGCAGTACTACAAAGTTCATATCTCTAGGTTCAATCCCTTTGGTTTTGCCAAATTAACCACATTCATAGTGATGTGCAAAGCCTACGGATATGAACCAACATTGACAGTTTTAAGAGGATTCTTGAACTTGTACCCTGGGGGCAATTGGTTGACACTAGCAAAAAGACCTGAGGCAGATGTACCCAATCTGTTTGGGAAAGTGTACACAAACATAACGGGTTGGAAGGGTAGATTTTTCTACTTGCAAGACACTATTGTTACCCCTACATATTCATAGCTGCTGAACAAGGAAAATAGGTATAACGCTAAACGGTATAATGACCCCCTGCCCTACGAGGTTCGAAGTAATCCTTGTTATCAGCGCTTGGTCAAATACCCTGTGGATGTGCAAGTATTCCCTGAAGCCATTTTATACATGGCTGGGATTGCTCAGAGTTGGGAGGGGTCTCCCAAGAAGCCTATGATCATATACCAAGGACAAAGTATGTTTATCCACTTTTATTTAAGTAGGACCAATGTAGCACTGATATTTAATTCTTCTTGTTTCTATTTTGCAGAGATGTCGTTCAGAAACTTCATGTTCCAAGCCTTGGATGAAGATTTAAGTTTCATGCTCGCGGAGAAGGCTAAGGAGTCTTATGGCGTTGGCTCCCCTTCAACATCTGTAAACAACAACGAGGTAGACATTCCGAAGCCAGAGCCTATTTCATCAGCACCCACGCAACTTGCTTTGGAGGGTCCATCCCAACTGGTGGAGAATATTGTTGACTCGGACGATCCTGCAGATGAGGATGTCCCCGTCGTTGGTTCAACAGGAATAGCTGATAGGCTGAAGAGTAGGAAAGGGACAGCGGCCAAGACTGTGAAATCTACCAACAAAAGGAAAAATCCCCTGCCTGCCTCTGGGAGTAGAGTTGTGAAGCAGAAGAGTACCGAGGGCCGCAAGTTTGTGAAGTCAGCCTTCGAATTACCAGATGACTCCGTTGAGGTTCATGGTAAGCAATTTTTTATATATGTACCATATGGAGTGATAAGTATCAATATTAAATTATCGTTTATGCCTTGCTTTGATTACAGGCCTTCCAGAGACAAAGGAACTCCCCAATGCTCTAGCCTGTCATCGGATTGTAGACCATGTGACCCCTCCTGCATGGAAGGGTTTTCTGGACAATATGTCCATCGAAAAGGTCTGCGATATGCACGACAATGGTGTAGCAAGGCAAGCAGTGTTGGATAATCATTTGAATACCAGGACCAGGGAGTTGCTCAGAGCCGTGACCAAGGCCAGGCAGGAAATGGATGTGATGTTGGAGAGAGAAAAGCATAGAGATCGGGAATATGCTGAATTGGAGGTTAAATGTGATGAGATAGAGAAGGACTTGGAGAAGAATCCCCTCGTGCTAGACCTCCGCTAAAAGATTGAGGAGTTGACAACCGAAATTATCAGACTCAAGGTGGAGGAAGGTAAGGTAGCCACTCTCATAGGTCAGAATGTTGTCCTTGATGCTAAGTGTACTAACCTTGAGGGTGAGAAGGCTAGACTCAGAGAGGTAGAGGTAAAGTTAAGGGAGGAATTCGACGGCTTGCAGATGAGGTATAAAATGCTGCAGAAGGATCGTGCGGAAGTTGTTTCAAAGGTGGTGCCTTACATAGCCATGGAGCTCTATCACAGTGATGAATTGGGAGCTCAGATGTGGAAGGTCATCAAATCAGCCATATTCCATGGACGGTGCTTGGCGCTAGAGGAGGCTGCCAAAACAGGCGAGCCCGTGGACCTTTCAAAGGTTGAATGCTACCGTCCTACTTCAAAGGCTGAGTATGATGAGGCAGGAAATGCGTTCGCAACCGCAGAGTACTCCTTCCTTGCTGAGGCCACAAAAGATCCTATGGCACCCCTCGAAGACCTCCTTTCCAAGAAACCTCGGAAGCTGAAGCCAACCACTCCCACCAAGAAGACTATGTCCACCAAGCCTGTCTCAGCGCAACCATCCCCCACTCCATCTCCAAAGAAACAAGAATGAAGGATGCTCTGTTAGTAGTAATTTGGTTCCAAAGGGTGGCATGTACCCTTAAGACAATTTATTTTATGTGACAATGTGTGTCTTATTCTCTAAACAATTTAGATGCTGTTAATGTATGGCCATGGGCCAAAAACAATTTAGCTGGGGCTTAGGCTCCTCGTTTAGGTACAAGGGCACTAGCCCACATTTTGAATGGAATTATGTAGGGGAATACCTCTACATACTTAGTTATTATTTACGTTTGTTTATTTGTCTTCTCGTACGCCATTTTTCCGACGCTTAAGTTTTACAACCTAAGGTTAACCAACCCCATTGTGTGTAAATTACAACACCAAGAATATAATGACCAACTTGATCATTGATAGAGGGTCGCGACCCACTCCATCTCAAATCCTTTAGATAGTATGACTTTGCAAAAAAAAATTCACAAGAGTCAAAAACTACTAGGAGAGTTAATGTGAATGTGAAAGTTGGCGTAACTGATAAGGCATGTATCACACCTCAAGCCATTTATTCAACATTGAAACTCATTAACGACTTGGCTGAACAAATCTTTGCATTTAAGAAACGAAGCAAGAGATTTGTGGGAAATGTCTTATTTATCATTGAATTGGTAGGGAGGATTACATCATTCTTGAAATGAAAACTAAGACAACTACCAATAATGTGTGCTTTCCCTTGAGAAGCCTCTAATTACAAGAAAAAGATAAAAGATACTTTTTAAACATAGAACTTTCGAAGGTTCGTACCATTCCATGTCCTGTCAATAGGTTCTCCGATAAGAGTGGCCAATTTGTAGGCTCTGTTGCCGTAGGCTTCAGCTACCATGTAGGGTCCTTCCCAAGTTGGTCCCAGCTTTCCCTGATACTCTGCTTTGCTTGCGCAATTGAGGCGTAGCACATATTCTCCAGGTTTGAAAGTGGAATGTCTAACCCTTTTGTTATAGTAGCCTTCGATTTTATGTTTGTGCATTGCTTCTCGGATGGAGGCTATTTCTCGCCTTTCTTCTAGTAAATCAAGGTTTTCCCTGATTCTGTCGTCATTTTTGGAGGCATCATACATTGCCACACGCTCCGTGTGTACAATTAGTTCTGAAGGGATGACCGCTTCTGTTCCGTATGTTAGGCTGAAGGGAGTTTCACCATTGCTTGACTTAGGATGCGTCCTGTCAGCCCATAGGACTTGAGGGAGCTCGTCCACCCATCCGTGATGAGTTCGCCCTAGCCTCTTCTCGATCCCTTTGACAATGTCTCTGTTCGTAACCTCTACCATTCCATTTCCTTGTGGATGGTAAACGGATGTCCAAGACTGCTTTATGTTGAGCCCTTGATAGAAGTCGAAAAAGACTCCTTCGGCAAATTGTTTTCCGTTGTCGAATATGATTATGTGGGGCACTCCGAATCGACATACAATGTGTTCCCATATGAATTTCTTGATCTGTCTTCCTGTCACGAAGGACAAAGGTTTGGCTTCTACCCACTTAGTAAAGTAATCAATCGCTACCAACAGGAATTTGACTCCTCCGGGAGCTATGGGCATAGGGCCTACTATATCGATGCCCCACTGAGAGAAGGGCCATGCGGATGTCACACTTGTCATGTCTTGTTTCGGAATCTTTGAAACGTTTGAGTGGATCTGACAAGCTTCACATTTGAGAATAATTTCAGCCGCGTCCCTGTGCATCGAAGGCCAATAATATCCCAGCTTCATTATTTTGGAGACTACTGATCGTGGTCCTGCATGGAGGCCGCAGGATCCTTCGTGGATTTCAGAGATGATGCTCGAAGCTTGCTTGGGGCCTATACATCGTAACCAAGGTGACAAAAATGATCTCCTATATAGGGTTTCCCCTATTAGCCTGTATTGCGGTGACTTGACCCGAATCTTCCTTGCTAGCTTGGGATCTTCGGGGAGAAGACCGCTTATCAAATATTCCCTGATGGGGGTCATCCATGTCTCTCCTTCCTCGTGAACCACGTCGGTAACTTCCTTGCGAATGATGTACCTTTCAGGTAAGACTTCGACAAGTACCTCTTTGGTGAGATGAGCGAAGGCCATGGAAGCTAATTTGCTCAGAGCATCTGCTTTTTTGTTCTGATTCCTACGAACGTGTTGGATGGTGTAAGAGTCGAATCCTTCTAACATCTCCTTTGTCTTTTCCAAGTATTGTTTGATGACAGGCTGCCTTGCCTCATAGGAGCCTGTCACTTGGTTTGCAACCAATTGGGAGTCTACAAAAACAGCAAGAGCTTTGACCTCCATATTTTTAGCCAATCGGAGGCCTGCTAGTAATGCCTCGTATTCAGATTCGTTATTTATGGCTTCGAACTCAAACCGAAGAGCATATGTATGCTCCTTCCCTTCAGGGTTGACCAACATTAAACCTGCTCCGGAACCATCGGAGCTGGATGCTCCGTCTGTATAAAGTTTCCATTCGGCCTGTGCTTGAGTCATATTGGTTTTGGACTCTTCCTTTCCTTGGTCCGGCTCGAAAGGTGTTTCCGCCAAAAAGTCTGCGAGAATTTGCCCTTTAATAGATTTTCGTCCCTTGAAATCTATTTCATGTTCTCCAAGCTCAATAGCCCATTTAGCCACCCTACCAGACTTTTCTGGTTTCGACAAGATCTGTTTGAGTGGCTTGTCGGTCAAGACTGTGATTGGATGGGCCTGGAAATAGCGTCGGAGCCTCCTTGCTGCGTAGATTAGGGCGAGTATTAACTTCTCCAAGGTTGGATAATTGATCTCCGCTCCTTGCAGGACCCTGCTGACGAAGTAAATAGGGATCTGTCGCTTGTCTCGTTCTGCCATGAGTACTGCGCTAATACTCTCTGCGGAGGATGCTAAATACATGAATAACACTTCGCCTTTGATTGGGGCTGTAAGTGTTGGAAGAATTTCAATGAACTCCTTCATTTTCTGAAAAGCAGCTTCAGCATCCTGGCTCCATTGGAAAGTTTTCTTGTCTCCGCATCCCTTGAGCGTTTTGAAGAATGGTAGGGACCTGTCAGCCCCCTTCGATAAAAACCGGCTTAAGGCTGCTAGCTTCCCATTCAGGCTCTGTACATCTTTTAGACACTTCGGGTCTTGGAGGTCGGAAATTGCTTTGACCTTGGAAGGATTAGCTTTTATCCCTTGCTTGGTGATCAAATGCCCTAGGAATTGTCCCTCTTCGACACCGAAGGAGCATTTCTTAGGGTTCAGCTTCATGTTAATTGCTCGAAGTTGATCAAAAGTTTCATGTACATCGAGGAGTAAGTCCTCCTCTGTCTTGCTCTTGATAACCATGTCATCGACATAGGCTTCGAGATTTCTTCCTATCTGTTTGTTGAAAGCTTTATCTACGAGGCGCTGATAAGTGGCTCCTGCGTTCTTCAATCCGAAGGGCATCTTTCTGTAACAGTAGACACCTTTGCTTATGTAGAAGGCTGTCTTTTCCTCGTCCTCCTTTGCCATCTGAATCTGATGATACCCTTTATAGGCATCTAGGAAGCATTTTAACCGAAAACCTGCCAAGGATTCCACCTTCCAGTCAATTTCTGGTAGAAGGTAGCAATCCTTGGGGCATGCTTTGTTGATGTCAGTGAAGTCAACACACATGCGCCATCCTCCATCGCTCTTTTTGACCAGCACTGGGTTGGCTACCCAAGTTTGGTACTTGACCTCCCTCAGAATGCCTGCTTGTGTGAGTTCATCAACTTCTTTGCAGGCTGCAGCGCTTCGTTCGGGGGCTAGGCTTCGTCTTTTCTGTTTTATTGGCTCAATGTGTTTGTACTCATTGAGTTTATGCTCCGTTCTGAAGGACTGTCCGTCTATCAGCAATCTTCTTGGTACCCCTGTCATGTCAGAATATTTCCAAGCGAAAATATCAAGGTTAGTTCGTAACAGCTCCGTGAGCTTTGCCTTGAAATTTGCCGGGAGTTGCTTTCCTACCACCACCGTTTGTTCAGGGTAGCTAGGATTAACTACAACTCGCTCCTCCGCATCTGTACAGCTTAGAATTGCCATCGGAGACTCCTCTGATTCTTCTCTGATCTTTTTGACACCATATACACCTTTATCAGCAACATAACTAGAATGAACAGTTCCTACTCCGAAGGGGGTCTGAAACTTAATAGCAGCATGTATAGTGGAAACAACAATTCCCATTTTTTGCATAGTTGTTCTCCCTATTAACAAATTATAAGGAGAATCTGACCTGACTATGATGAAGGTGAGTGTTTCCGTGCGGGATAAAGGGCCTTCGCCTAGGGTGACTTCCAGTGGTACTTCTCCCAGGGGCCACGAGTGTTCGCCGGAGAACCCTACCAGTGGTGCTTTCGAGTCTACCCTTCGTGAGCGTATGGATGACTTGAGCTTTAGGAAACAATGCTCATAGATGATCTCGCAGGAGCTCCCATAATCCATGTATGCTCTGTTTACCTCCCTGTTGGAGATTCGTACTTTAATGATCACGGGATCAATCGAAGGTGTCTGCCCTAAGATGTAAGGGAAGATTATTTCCCCAACACTTCCCAGCTCCGTGTCTGCTTCCTTTCTTTTCAAAGTTGTATCGTGCTTGTGCACCATAAGTATCGGAGCTTCGGTGGGCGTGTTTTCCTTCTTGTTCCCCTTCCATTCACCCAGTTGGGTGTCAGAGAACTTGTCCTTTCCCTTTTTGATGCCTTTGACCAGATGTGCCAACTGTCCTGACCGCACTGCTTCCTCGATCTGTTTCTTTAGTTCTCTGCAGTTGTTCGTGTCGTGTCCATGATCTTCATGGAAATGGCAATACTTGGACATGTCTCTGGCCTTGCTTCGTTCTGTCATCCGTGGTGGCGGATCGAAGGATTTTGCGGCTTTCTCGGTAGCTAGGATCTCTCGGGGAGACTTGACCAAGTTCTCCAAGAGCCCATGGTTCGAACCTTTGTTGTATGGGGTGAAGCGGTCTCTGTTCTTCTTCTTGTTCTTGGATCCTTCCCAGGAGGACCCTTTAGAGAATTTGTCAGACGTTTCCCTCTGCTCTATCGGAGCCCCATTAGCTGCTACCTCCTTGGACTCAATCCAGGTGTAAGCTTTCTCTATCAAGGCCTTATAGGTGTTGGGAAGATCGGTGGAAAGAAATTCCACCAAGCTTCGATTTCGAAGGCCATGTATGAAACCAGAGATCCTCTGATCTTCGTGCAACCCTAGAATTTGCAAAGTTTCATCAGTATACCTGGTAACGAAGGCCCTTGTACTTTCGTTGTCTCTTTGCTTGATGGTATGCACGGTTAAGTGAGTCTTGGTATACTTCTTTTGCTGACTAAAGTGTAACCGGAATTTAGCCTTGAGATCGTCCAGACTTATAATGCTTCCCAACTTCTGTCCGTTCCACCATATTCTTGCGGAGTCTCTGAGCGTGTAAGTGAACATATGGCATGCTACAGGCATGACCCACTTTTGCATCTTGATAGCGCCTTCGAATAGATGGAGGAAGTTATCAGGATCGCCTTTTCCATCGTAGGTGCCTATATGAGTAGGCATCTTTACACCATCAGGTAAGGGATAATCTTCGATCCCACTTTACGAAGGGTGTGCAAGCTCTAGAGGCCTTAGCGTAGCAAGGGTTGTAAGGAGGTGGATAAACAGGTGTAGGGTTATACGGGTTGGGAAATGGCTGTGTGTAGGTAGGGTAAGAAGTAGCGGGTTGGTACGAAGGGTTTACACCCAACGATTGCGTAGGAAACTGTCCATAGGGTATTTGCTGGTAGTTCTGGTTGGGGAATGAACCATTCGGAGGATAGGTATTGTAGGTTTGAGCAGGTAGGTAGGGGTTCATTTCCAGAGGGGGTAATTGATTCATGCTGGAGTACGGAGGTGGGCCTCCGACACTCGAAACATAGGAGGGGGTACTGGAGCCCCTGTCCCCTCTCTTCCTAAATGGGCAGGTAGAAGAGGGGGTAGGTTTACTCCTCCGATTCCTACCGGGTTGCTTCCTCCGTTGGAGTTCTCACTCCTCCTTTCACCAGGCATTCTTTCTCTTCGTCCCGGATTTCCTCCGGGTCCTTCTTCAAAACCCACCGTCCTTCCATTTAGCCTTCTAATGGAAGGAGAGCCATTTCGCAGGGCCGAGCGCCCCCTGCTAACTGGTTGAGGCCTGTCCTCTATTTCAATCTCCTCGTCATACTCCTCACTGGAGTATTCCAACTCCCTCCGCATTTCAGTGTTGCGAACCTGTCTCTTGTGAGCCCTTAGCAAAGAATCTAAGGCTTCAAAGTTTGCCTCAACGAAGGCGGGACTAATATCTGGAATAGGATTAGCGGATGTTGAGGCGTAATGCACGGAAGTAGTTTCCAAACGAGATCGTGTGGTAAAGGTTGAGGCTGTTATGGGGGCAAGGTTATCGGCGTTAGTTGTGGTGAGTGGGACCAGAGTAGAGAAACCGGGTGGAGGTGAGTCTTCTCTTCCTGGTTCCATGCCGGAAAAGTAGTGTAGTTGGTTAGGGTATTAGGACTGGGTGATTACGGGACTAATATTTGTGGTCCCACGGATGGCGCCACTGATTGTACAAAAGATTGCACTACCAGGCTTCGATGAGGATCAAAGTAATGAGGGGTGTATGTTCCAGCCAAGACTTGCTTGTAACCTAAGAATAAGAAATATGAAACACTACGTTAAGTGATTGCGCAGGGGTTGGACCCTGCGAACCACCTCCGGTGTGAGAGTAAGTATGAGTTATGGTTATGTAAGTGTGTGTAAGTAAAGAGATGAGTGTGAAATGAGCATACCATAAACCATTGTCCGTCTAACCTATTTATGGTGGAATAAATACGGTTAGAGGCACTCTTGCATGAATGTCGGAGATCATGGGGGCGTCCCATGATTGTGGGTAACCGCTAGGAGTTAGTGACCCACGTTCTCAGACTTGACGGGGAAGCCAAGAGAGAGAGGGAGATTGTGGGTTTGACTAAGTCAGGAGGTTCCTTATCCATTGTTCCTTCGTCAACCATACCCCGAAGGGCTTAGGACTGCGAATGGCTAATTCCCCTAAGGTAACCTTCGTGCCAACAAATGGTTTGACGCCTGTGGATATTTTGGAATCCTAACCTGGGCCTTCGTATGGAAGGGCTTCGACACGTCTCGGAGGAGTGTCCTTCGAGCTACTCGGAGGGTACATCATCAGTTACTCTAATGAGAAAAAAGGTTATAAACTTTTAAGTTTGGAAACAAAAAACATTTTTCACTCCAGAGATGTCCAATTTTATGAAACTGTTTTCCCGTTCAAAATGAAAAATGCTTTGTCAAAACCTATTTTTGAAACTTGTGTATCTAAAGATTTAAATCACAAAATTTTTTTTGATTCAAATGTAAGTCCCAATGATGAAGGGAGGGTGACTTCTTATGATGAGGGCACAGTGTTGAGACATCCTAATGAGGATGGTGAACCTGTTGCAACTTCCATAGATGAAAATACACACCCTGAGGGTATTGTATCACATGAAACAAACCCTGTTGATACATCTTCTGACTCTGATAAGAATCCTGGATAAGAAGAAGGCTTGCCAGCCATCACTGCTAGAAGGTCAACCAGAGTTTCAAAAATGCCCAACAATCTTAATGATTTCATTTTTGAAGGTAAAGTTAAATATGGTGTTGAAAGAGTTGTTAATTACTCCAATCTAGAAAAAAAAAAGATAATTATTGTTTTGCCTTTAGTCTAAATAAAAGCATTGAACCTACTTGTTATGAAGAAGCTATTCTTGACAGTAATTAGGTTGATGCTATGAATTCTGAAATTGAGGCCTTAAATGAAAATCATACTTGGGATATAACTAATCTGCCACCAAACAGAACACCTATTGTCTACAAATGGATCTTCAAGATCAAATACAAATCCAATGGTGAAATTGATATATACAAGGCCAGATTAGGTGCTAAAGGCTTTAACCAAAGGGAAGGGATAGACTATGATGAAACCTGCTCACCTGTTGTGAAATACTGTTAGATGTCTTATTGCCTTATCTGTTAAGAAAAAATGACCTCTTTTTCAACT
Source organism: Chrysanthemum seticuspe (assembly GCA_019973895.1). Taxonomy (NCBI): domain Eukaryota; kingdom Viridiplantae; phylum Streptophyta; class Magnoliopsida; order Asterales; family Asteraceae; genus Chrysanthemum; species Chrysanthemum seticuspe. Next base: position 251,789,100 of record BPTQ01000001.1, on the reverse strand, counting down.
TGATGTTAATAATGCCTTTCTGTATGGAGACTTAGATGAAGATGTCTATATGACCATTCCTAAGGGTTTTTGTGATGAGAACAATAAAAATAAGGTCTGTAAACTTGTTAAGTCTTTCTATGGCTTAAAACAAGCTCCTAGAAAGTGGAATGAAAAACTTGTTAGTGTATTAAAGGAGAAAAACTTTGATCAGTCTGCTAATGATCATTCTTTGTTCACTAAAACCTACAATAACAAGTTTATTGCTCTTCTTGTTTATGTGGATGACATTGTTCTTACTCGAAATTGTATTGATGAGATAAATCAATTAAAAGATTTTATAAAGACTAAATTTCATATCAAAGACTTGGGGAACTTAAAATATTTTCTTGGTATTGAGGTTTTAAAAATTGGTAATGATATCTGTCTCACTCAAAGAAAATATTGTCTTGAACTTCTTAAGGAATTTGGGCTTCTTGGGTGCAAACCTGTGTCTACTCCTATGGAACCCAACTCTGTTCTACCTTACATTCCCACTACTGATGATCCTTTACTTGTAAACATAACTGGTTATCAGAAGTTGCTTGGAAAACTTATCTATCTCACCCATACCAGACTTGACATCTCATATTTAGTTCATTGCTTAACACAATATATGCATTCTCCTTTGAAGTCCCATTTGGAATGTGCTCTCAATGTTCTGAGATACCTAAAAGGAGCTCCAGGTAAAGGTTTAAGGCATGACTTTAGTAATTCTGATAATCATCTTGAAGGATATAGTGATGCAGACTGGGCTATGTGCAAAAAAAACCAGGAGATCTGTCACTGGTTATTGTGTGTTCTTTAATAATTGTTTGATCTCATGAAGTAAAAAATAGAACACTCTTTCAAAATCTTCCACAGAAGCAGAATATAGATCAATGTCTACTGCTGCCTGTGAAATTATTTGGATTGAAAAAAAATTAAAAGATCTAAAGGTTGATATCAATCTTCCTGTCAACCTCTTTTGTGATAACAAGTCTGCTCTGCAACTTCTTGTTCATCCTGTTTTCCATGAAAGATCAAAACACTTTGAGATTGATCTTCACTTCATCAGAGAAAAAATTGCAAAAGGTATTATAAGTGCCAAAAAGATTGGCTCTTCAAACCAAACTGCAGACATATTTACCAAAAACCTTCATGTTTATCAGCATAAATTCTTGTGTGAAAAATTGATATTATTTGATATGTTTGCCAAGTAGATTAGGGGGAATGTTCAAATATATCAACATAATTTGTTGCTCAAACACATCAATCTATCAGTTGCTAATTGTGCTTGTAAATGTGTCTTCCTTGCAGCTTTTATTTCATGGGCCTTTAGTATTCTTCTATAAGAGAAAGTGTGTTGGTGACTTTATTGATGTTAGAGAAGTTAATGGGGTTGTGTGTACTTTATCCTCCTATTTAAGCAACCCTTTCTTCTAGGGTTAAGTACACAACTGTGTGAGCAGTCACTATCACTCACCCACTTTCTCATGTTCATTGTTCTGGTCTGTTTCTTCTATGTAACTGTTTGGTTATTGTCTTATTGATAATAACTTGACCTTGTAAACATTGTGTATTATTGGTTGGCTCAATCTCTGCCAACTATTGAGGTTCTTGTTTGAATAAAAGTGTTGTGATTCTGTTATTGCTGATACGTTCTCACACTTGCACATCACAGTGTCGTAGCTGAGTTACTAGAGGTTGTGTGCAAAAGTTTATATAATACCTAAATATGACGCCAAAGATATATTTTTAACTACTAGCTTTAATATTTTATGAGTTTTTTCTCACTTTTGACCACTTGAAGATCAAATTAACAAATATTTAGAACATAATTTCATATATCGTTAACATTTTGATGTTTGAAGTAAATTTTGATGCCCCAAAATATATAAAGAGATACATATTATGAGGCCCCTAAAACTGTGAGGACTTGTGCGGTTGCACACCTCGCACACCCTCAAATACGGCTCTGGCATATCACCCACCTTTGTTTTGTTGATTATTTACTAGTGTTACATAATGGGGACTGTGATTCTGTTAACATCATAATGAAAATCTTGAATGAGTTTAATAATATGTCTGGCTTTAAACGTAACAAGCGAAAGAGTACAGTGTTGATGGTGGGATTTCTAACCAAGATCAAAGCAATATACTTCCAAGTTTTTTTCATTTGCAGTAGCAAACGTCTTGACAAATATCTTAGGGTGCCTTTGATTACAAAAAATTGGGGATCAGTGATTAAAAAGCTTCAGTGGACAAAGCGAGATCGGTACCTTTTAATCACATGTGGGTATTCATCAAAGGTGCGGCAGTTATGGAAGTTGACTAATAAGCAATCGGCTGATGATTGGCTTTATGTGATGGATGCAATGGTAAATGTGGCAGCAAACAAGAATATTTGGAACATCTTAAGAAGACTGGCTGTTGGTGCTACTATGTATTTTATTTGGCAGGAAAAACAACATCAGATTGTTCAACAATCTCAGAGAAGTGAGAAGACCTTGATTCAGTTTATTGCGGATTTAGTATTCAAAATGGAGCATTAGCCTAATTAGAGCTCCTACAAAGCAAAATAAAACAGCTGCTAAAGGTTTGTTAATCGACTGAAAATTGTAGTTCACCTCCAACCCAAAATACATGTTTAATCGACTGAAAATTGTAGTTCACCGATTTCCGTCTCAAGTATGTCAAAAATACATGTTTAATATATGGAGCACCAAAGACGCTTCTTAAAAGGTGACAAAATGATCAGATTTACTTTGTCATAACACAAAGAATAAAACAAATAAATAAGACTAAGAGTATCGTTGGTGAACATAAATTCCACATTGGATAAAGTTGCAGAAATCATATTCGAGAATGAAGTTATGTAATGCATGCAATATACATGAGCAGGTATCCATATTACAATAATGCTACCTGCAAATTCCATCAAATCTTACAAGGACCACATTTGTATCCACACTCGCAAGAAAATAACAAGTAACACTTCACAAGCTAACAGAGCAGTGCAATTAAACAAATCCCGTGAGGAGATTTCAATATAAATCTGAAAAAATCATAAATTCTAAAAGAATATGAGACTGATAGTGAAATCGAAGAATTGGAATAGCTGAAACGAGTAGAGAGACGGATACAAATACTTCTGAGATTGATTTTTCAAACTTGGGTGCTTGAAAGGCACCTCCATTGCCCCATCTGAGGTCCCTTGTCTAGAAGCATTAGCAAGCCTGCATTGCTCGCCAACGCATTAAAAATGTGCCTGGAAAGGCCAAAGGAAGATGAATAAAAAAAAATGTCAGTGTTCGTCAACCAAGTGTGTAAAAATTTGGAGTTAAGCATACCACTCTTTACAGCTATATCTAACTAGCAATGTTTTGTGCTTCATATAGAACAATGACATGCATAAACAGCATAAGCTAATTTCTCTAGAAATTGATACTTTGGATGTTGAGTGTATGAATATACATTTGTATAGGTTTAACCATTAACCAAGTTGGTTCCGACTTCTGAGCCTAAAATTGTAATAATCGCTGGTCACGTACTCATTCCCTTTGCATCATATTTCAGAAAACAAAAATGATTCATGTAAGATATTACGTAGCCTCATAGCCCATACAAATAATAACTCGGCGTTTGCAAATTAGGGTGCCTTTGCAAACGTAAAGGGCAGAAGAACATCATCATGTCAAGATTTCCCACATGATGAAGCCGTCTAGTGGAGCGGGTTGGGTAATGGGTCAAAACCGTTAAATAAAGTGCTGTTCAACGCGGGTAGGCCAGTCAACAAGCATACTTTTACATTTATCTTCTATAAATAATTACAAAACTATTGCAGCCTTTTTTATAAAGCAATTTAAGATGTTTTTATGCATTTATGACTTTTTGGATGACTTTCAACTGGTCTGACCCATTTAAACCATTTGCCCTGTTTCTTTTCTAGCAGAATCTGTTAGCTTAACCTGTTTCGTACGTTATCCATAAAACATAACCTAAAAAGATCCACTTATGAGTAAACAGGTCAAAATTACAATCTCTAAACTATCCAGCTACATCATGCAATTACAGTCAACGAACTCAGCATAAAACCTATATCAGTTACCAAGAAAAATAATCTCTGCTTACTTGTTTCGTTGTGATTTCCTTCTCCAGTAACCAAGTGATGCAATCCACTGCCAAAGAGCACAAGATGACAAATAAGCAGCAATTTTACGAAATAAAATTAGAAAAATAATTGGGACACTAAAACATCAGCAAGCAACTACCAAAATCAAATCTTTAAAATCATATGCGACAAATTGGAAATCCTAAAAGTAAAGCTGGATTACCATGAACACTGACAGTAAGGCGGAACCCACACTAGCAGTGGGGTTTTTTATAGGCTTCCTGCTTGGTGGTGAAATTTCTTTGCACAAATGTTGAGCTATTTCTTTCAATAATACCAACTGAGCCTTATCTGTCCTCATAGAAATAAGTGTCTGCCTCATGGATTCCCTATCTGCCTCAAGTGCTTGAATCCTAGCATATAATTTCTTAACTTCTGGATCTTCAATATCATCATGAGACGTAGACTCTTTAGGACTACTCATGAAATCATCATAAGTACCGATATTAGCCTTAGGATCGTTATTCGTGTTATGTATCGAGTCAATGGTATAAATCCTGTCACTCATTTCATCTCCAAATTCAGATACGCTCTCCACCTTTTTAAAACTAGGAAATTCTTTTGCAAGCCTAGAAGAATCTGATATCACGTCTTCCTTAACCGTTGCAAAATACGAGCTAGCGCTATCACTGGAAAATCTTCTAGAGTGTTTCTTCATTGGTGAATGACCGACTATAACCTTTTCAAGAATTGGTTGACTATGTGGAGGACTATTCTCCAGTTGGTTAATTCTTTCTTCTATATCTTTTAAAGAGCGTGGGGTTTCACCAAATGCATATTTTTCTATATCAACTGTTTCGCTATCGTTTTCCGGGTACACAGTATTTTCATTCAAATTGTCGCATTTCAAAGGAGGGTACTCATATGCCATGAAATCAAATTGGCTTTCTAAATTCGTGGCGATACTATTTTCATGTGTTAAAAAACTTTTATCCCCGTCTGCTTCTGATTCCGTAAGCCCAAAACTAATCATCCTATGTTTATAAGCTTGAACTTCACATGTCAAAGATTGAATAGACTGCTCCCTTCTATACAGCAATTCCTCTAATGCCATAAGCTCTTGTTGATCATGAGCCATTTTTTCTTCAGAAAATCGTTTGAACTGTCGAGCCTCCATTTGAACTTCAGCTTTTTCACGTTGTAATTTCAAGATCATAGACATGGCTTCATTAGCAGCTGAAGAAGACGCGTATCTTTCTTCCTCTAAATCAGCAATGAGATCTTGAATCGTTTGTTGTTGGTTACTAACCATTTCACGCAACACATCGCATTCATTTTCAATCTCCACACGAGCTACAGCAGGAATTACAAGACCTGGTATAAAGAATTTGTCACCTTCTTCTTCATACTCGTCTACTTTCCGTTTAACTGATCTTAACCATGTCCCAGAATAAGACCCATTACTTGGATGACAATAACTACAACCACAATCACAACACTTGACCATACTCGTCGAAGGACTCGTGATTTCTGACTCCATATTTAGATCAAATGAACATATAAATCAATCAATCCAGCTTTTATTATCCAAAATATTTCAGTATTTCACCCACTGTAATGATATAACTATCTAAGATCTAACTTTTCCCTCGTCTTAATTCCCCATAAATCCATCAACAAACCTCCACTAAACGAAACACCAATAAGACCCTGCAACAACAGTTACGATTACAATTACATACATATAAACAATTTATCAGAAATTCGACAGGCGTGTAAGGCAGTAAGGGGGTTTTGGGATTACGTTTTCAAAATAGATTCTGCGTTTTCAAAGCTAGGTATACTCTCTAAATATATGCAGATAATCTATGATTTAAAAACAGATTCTGCGTTCTCAAAAGATAGTGTCAACCTACTTTTTCGAAACTACTTATATTCTCTAAGATAATGCAGATAATCTACGTTTTGAAAACAGATTGTGGGTTCTCAAAAGCTAGTGTCGACATACTTTATGTAAGCTGATTACACTAAGATAATTCAGATTCTGCGTTCTTAAAAGCTAATGTCAACGTACTTTTTCAAAACTCGGTACACTCACAAAGATAACGCAGATGATCACTTTTTTCAAGGGCTTTTTTTCTGATCATCTGGCATTACATAAATGCAATAATCAGATAATTTCATAGAAAACTCAATCGGAAACTCCCAAACACCCTCTAAAGTATATTCCTACTATTACAACGACATCATTTGAACTTACAGCTTAGCCATATTAAACTCAATCAGCACAAATCACCATTACTGACAGTCAATATGGTCAACCTAATTTCTGAAACACGTAATTCATCAAATACCAATAACCACCACAAAGGTGGCCTAGTGGTCAGGCGTCCTGATATCCTCACAAGAGTTCTCGGGTTCAAGCCAACATCTTGGGATGTCCAGGGAAAATGTCAGAAACGGTCACACGAATACCCCAGTTAGGCCACGTACATCTTAGTCAAACGACTCTCACTCTAGGAAGAAAACCTTATCAGTTTACACATTTTATATTAAAAATGTGCAAAGGGGTGTTTGAGATAACGTTTTCAGAACAAATTCTACGTTTTGAAACCCTGCTTCTTAAAACTGTGTATCTTCTCTAAGATAATGCAGACAATCTATGTTTTGAAAACAGATTCTGTGTTCTCAAAAGCTAGTGTCAACCTAATTTTCCAAAACTGCTTATAGCCTTATACTCTCTTAGAAATGCACAGATAATCTGTTTTTTTCAAAACAGATTCAGCGTTCTACAAAAGCTAGTGTCAAACTACTTATTTGAAAACTACGTATCTTCTCTAAGATAATGCAGACAATCTATGTTTTGAAAACAGATTCTGTGTTCTCAAAAGCTAGTGTCAACCTAATTTTCCAAAACTGCTTATAGCCTTATACTCTCTTAGAAATGCACAATTAATCTGTTTTTTTCAAAACAGATTCAGCGTTCTACAAAAGCTAGTGTCAAACTACTTATTTCAAAACTACGTATCTTTAAGATATGCAGATAATCTATGTTCCAAAAAATAAAATAACAGCATTCTCAAAAGCTAGTGCCAACCTACATTTTTCTCAAAACAGCTTATACATACTAAAAGTAGTTCAAATAATCTAAGTTTTCAAAACGAAATCTGCATTTTGGAAAGCTGGTGTCAACCTACTTTTTCAACGGTCGGTATACTCTCAAAGATAACGCAGATAATCACCTTTTTCAAGATATATCCATTAACCAAAAACCCTTTTTTTTTCTAAATATTAACCGTTACACAAACGCAATAATCAGATAATTTCCTCCAAAATGCATCCCAAACACCCTCAGCCTCAAAACACTAGGATCACATCAATATCAAACTCGTATAACCAGCACAAACCACCATTACATGCTACAACTAAAACTAGAGGCAACATGATCAACCTAATTTCTCAAACACGTAATTCATAGAAGATCAATAACCACCATCTTGCGGCAGCCAGGTATAAATTAGAGAAATTATACTAGCGGCATACAGATTACATCTCGTAACAACTACGACTACGGGCAATAATTTACAAGAGGTTCAAACCTCGCCAGGTAAACATCTTGGGCACGTACATGAGTCTCGCCATCTCCCTAAACAATTACAATCAACTCGATTCGCTAACGTATAATTAGATTTATATTATCAAATCAACTAACAATCAATTAAACACATCAAATAAACAAATATAAACCAAAATAAACAAATATATAAAATGAAAAAGATTAGGTTAATGGATATACCGTTAGGGATCTGTTAGCTGATGATGATAAATTGATAATATTTGATTGTAAAGATTTTGATGTGAAAAGGAAAATTTTGGAAAGAAAAATTAGGTGAATGTAATAAAGAGGGGAATTTTGAGAATTTGAGGGAGGGAAAAAGAGTGAATTTTGGGGGTTGTTGTGACTTCTTGACTAATAAATTTCAAACCCTAGATTTTTTTTTCATTTTCTTTTTATTTATTTTGGTATTAATTCTTTTCAAAGAAATAGTCTATATTTTGTACATGATTTTTATCGTGTCTATGAAGATATAAAAAAGAAGAAAAATAAATAAATAAATAAAATAGTTTTTATAACGTGTGCTCTCAAGTACATCTTAAGTGGAGTATGTATTAAATACGAACTTTTTTTATATCAAAAAATGTATTTAATTCTTATTAAATATAGGTATAAGTTATCATAATTAAATGTAAATTTGAATTTAAAAATCTTCGAATTTACTTTTATATAAAACTCAAACGTGTGTCCTGGAGACACATTTTAGAAAATTTCATAAAAGAATTACATTTGCCTTTTATACAAATGTCTGGCAATTCGTAAAATGTATTTAAATAAGGATAATATTTGTAAGGAAATGCCATTTTGTTTTGGGTGTCAAAGCACACTTTTCCAAAGGCTTAGCCGAGATAATAATACATGTTTAAGTGACTTTAGTCACGAGCTAGGATTGAGCTAATGACTTATTGTTGCAAAGCTTTCTTTAATCAGTCAACTAAATGTAAATTGTTAACAATTTGTAACGTGATCGGCTTGTATTCTAGTCTCAACAGTATATGAAAAATAATCGTTTTAGAAACATATTTGAAAAGTAATGTTGATGCCCTTTATTCGCATAATCTTGTCGTCGAAAACAATATGAGTTACATGCGTGACTCTAGAGTTACCATGGAACACAATCGACTTGTGATAGTTAATTATTGTTCTTTTTGTTAAATAATTATCAAACTTATATAATGGTATAGTATCATGTTGTTGATAGTTTTAACGAGTGTGGAAACCCGCGCGATGCAGCGGGATTGGCTTCAAAGGACTTACTTTGTAGCGACACTTAAACCTTAGGGACTAATTTTGCCAAGTTGCTAAATTCTACAGGACTTACTTTGCAACGACACTTAAACCTTAGGGACTATTTTTGCCAAATTGCTAAAGATAGCAATTAATGCTAAGGGACTTGTTTCGCAACGACACTTGGACCTCAGGGGCTGTTTTTGCCAATTTGCCAAAGTTGGCATTAAATGCGGGCTGGGTTACTGTTTTCCTCCCCGCCTAATAGTATATATATATAATTACAAAAAATACAAGTGCTCTCAGATTAATGATTTAATTTATGACGCATGCAATTTCTAAAAACTAGACTAGACTGGTTCTCCTTACAAGAAATGATTTTGCGTGTTTCATGGATATTCATCCGGTCATAATCTAACAAAACGTGTCATTTTTCTAATTAATATTTGTTAAGATGTATGGGTCAACATAAGTAAGCCGAGTAGATTATTAGTCAATATATATACCATTGGTTATGACTTATGACCATCGAATTTAGAAGCATCCTTCTACAAGTTGGTCAATATAAATAGTATGTATGATCACACTTTGCCAAAATAAGTGATATGTATTTAGAATCATCCTTCTACAAGTTGAGGTTGTATAGAGGTGCATCATTTGTGTGACCGATTGCAATTATATGGGTGTACGCGGTTTCTTCATGTAATTAAGTACAAAATCATTTATGGCTGTAAAAACTTCATAAACAACTTTAGTAGTGACAAGAGATGTGCTCGAGAAACTAGATTTAAGAGGGCGCGCACATATCCATGACACTTTCAATCATGAAAGATATTTTTCATCTTTTAAGTTGTTTCTTCAGATGACGGTGCTTGTAAAGACAATCTATATTTATATCTATACTACATATAATGTAAAAACAGTCAAATGTTGAAAAAGTAAAAAGTTGAAAGTCAAGTGAGAGAGAAAATAAGAATGTTACAGAAACGTATGCAGAAGTCTCTCTCACACACACAAAAACCCTATCTCAAAACTACCAAATTACTCTTATCTCTTCCCCTATTCCCACCACTGCTACTCACACCATCGCTCAAACGCCACCACCACCCGAAGTTCACCCCCACACCCAAGTAGCGATACCACCGAGAGGGACCACTAAGACCTACGACCATCAAAACGGTTTTTCAAGTTTTGAGGTAATCTTGTGAGTTTTTTAATTGATCAATGAGTTTTGAAGGTTTTTTTATAGATCTATAGATTTTAATTGATCAATGGTGTTTTTTTTCTGTGTCGCTGCTTTTTCGTCGGAAAAAGTTGCCGCCGCCGGGAAGTGTTTCTACCGACAAACCCACAACTAAATATTGAGGTAATTTTTGCTGAGTAATTTCATAATTTTTTTTTTTGTTTGTTTGAGATTAAGTCGTTTTTAGAGTTGGGGTTTGAATTGTTTTGATGAGTTTCTGAAATTAGGATATTCATTTTGTATTATGTGATTTGCAGCTACCTATATAATCTTTGGTAACCTTCTTTGGGTTGTCGCCGCCAGAATATACTTAACCGCCGCCAGCAACTGCGTACCCTGCCGGAAAATGCGTACCCACGTTGTAAACTGCATACGAGCACCGGAATCTGCATCGGAGAGGGTGTTTAATAGTGCCGAGATGAGATGGGATGTCGTGGAATGCGGTTATTGCTGGTTATGATGGTTTTGGTTTTTGGGAGAAAAGTGTTGACTGTTATAAGATGATGTTTAGTGATTGAAGAGGGGTGAGTTTGAATAGGATTATGTTTTCGACTATGGTTAGTTTGGCGTCAAGTAATGGATTGATTGGGTTGTGTAAGCAGATACATGGACCGATTGTGAGATATGGGTTTGAATAGGATTATGTTTTCGACTATGGTTAGTTTGACGAGACTTCATTGACAAAGACTCCAATCGCGACTCGGTTGTTATTAGTTTATGTTTAGGTTTAAGTGGTTGCCCTATAAACTAGAGAGACAAATAATTAGGGGAGACAACAAAGGTTTAAGTTACGCAACTGGTGATGTATGTAAAGGGTAGATTACTGGTAAAGATCCGGTTTAGTTTTTCGCTTTGGAGGAATTAATTGCCGAAGCTATAGGAAAGTCCAGTTCGACTCTTTATGCAATTGCCCTGCTAGCTTCCGGCCAGAGTTCAACAATTATAGGCACTTACGCTGGTCAGTTCATTATGCAGGTAGATTGTAACGAGAGACTACTTTGGTTGTAATATTCATTCAGCAATACCCTATTCCACTTTTAGTTCACCTTTTGTATTAAGTTGAGTGTAACTGAGTACTTGTTGCTACTATAGGGTTTCTTGGACTTAAAAATGAGGAAGTGGCTCAGGAACTTGGTAACAACTAACATGATGCATTGCCATCACACCAATTCTAATAGTGTCGATAATTGGGGGATCTACTGGAGCTGGAAGACTGATTGTCATAGCATCGGTTTGTATATCCATCCTCGCTTATTTAGACATATCAATGTTTCTTGAAATCCAATTTTCTATATGGATATACTGCAGATGATACTGTCCTTTGAACTTCCATTTGCACTTATTCCACTCCTCAAGTTCAGCAGCTCAGCTACCAAAATAGGACCTCACAAGAATTCGATAATTGTAAGTTATGGATCTGGTAAATCTCATCTGTGTATAGTAACTGAAGGGATATAAAACTCTGATTTCTTTTCTTTTTTTGTAGATCATTGTCTTGTCATGAAGAAGTCACACATCCAGAAGAAGTCACACATCCATGCTGTCTACCTTTGGCTAAGAGTCTCACTTGATCTGGAGAAAGAATGTCCGGCAGCCACCTGCAGTATACACTTTCATATGTTAACTTACATCTTGTATTTACGATTTTATAACAAAAAAATAAATGACATACCTTCGCTTCGTCTAGCAAAGGGATAATGTGGCTACTGATTTTTACTTGAAAATTTTGATCTAGCAAAACATCAGTTATTTTAAGGTTGTTAGGGAATATTTTTTGCGTGATTCGTGTGCTTAGGAACTGAATCCCTTTTGAAATCCCGATAGCAGATGCGAGCCTTTGTGCCCATGACAGTTATCATCATGCAAGTTAAATCTCTTGGGGCATTGTTTTATTGACTTTTTAAGTCAACTACAACAGTTTGACTTACAAATTATTATGAAAGTTTTCAGACTAACAACAGTTTACAGAAACTGAAACAAAGCCATTAATAGTTGTATGAGTAGTTCTAAATAAAAGCAATCTATTATATAGATTGACATGGCTAAGTATAAGTGAATTTGACCTTAACAGTCAAAGGGTGTATACTTTGGTAACTTACATGTAATGTTTTCTTTTTTAGTCTTATTAAATATTTTTGTATGTCGTTTGATACATGTTAAGAATTTTTGCTAGAGTTGAATTATCACATGTTACAACCGTTTGCAATTACATTTTGATATTTTCACATTGTATTTTGAACGTTATATGAAACACTTACCACAATATCGCATATCGTTAATTGTCTACCTCTAGGAACCACTGCCACTAGGCGCGGGCACTCGCCTAGTCTCATAAATGTGTGAGCTTTTATATAAAGTTCTTTTTTAATATCAAACATGAAAAATCAAAATATAGCTAGTAATATTTTTTTGTAACAAGAAAGTTTTGAGTTTGCGACAAATGAAATCCTACTATAAATTACCTTGCTTCGCTAAAAAAAACAATAGAATGTATCTCATTTAACAAAAAGTAAACTAATTGATCGTTTAATTAGCGCGTCAGGTAGGGGTCGAACCTACGACTTTCTGCTTAGGAAACAGACGCTCTATCCACTGAGCTACAGACGCAATTTGTTACGTTAATCTACTTTAATTTTCTATAATCAAATAAATGCATCTTAGTTATCATATTTGGTGACGGTTTAATTTGAAATTTAATGTTTTTTACTCTAGATAAAGTTTGTTTCATACCCAGGCAATATGCTTTCGACTTTGTTCCATTTTGTTAGTGATTAATGGCACAAAAAGGTACTCTATTTAGGGTATTTTTCCAATCAAGGTATTTCACTTTTTTTTTTTTTTTTTTTTTTTTTTTTTTTTTTTTTTTATAAAGGAACCCCGTTTTTTTTTTTTTTTTTTTTTTTTTTTTTTTTTGCGGATTTAGGCTTTTCCGTTAAATAAGTTAACTTATACCACTTATACATTTTTTAATAATTAAGGGTTGAAAATGTAAATAAATTATAAACGTTTTATACTCTTTTTCCCCAAATTGTTTCTTCACAAACCCTAAAAGGAATTCAAAGCTGTGAAGAAAAATTGAACCACATTCAGGATGGCTTGTTCATCCTCAACATCTAGATTATCATTGGAACTTTATTGCAACGGGTATTTCAATCTTAAACCTTTATCCTATTGTAATTGTGAGATGATAACTATGGTTGTTGAGGTTAGTTGTTTGGATTATAAGGAATTCAAAGTTGTTATTGAAACCAAAACTAGTTCTTTAGTTACTGGGATGTATTACTTTAGTAATGGCTTAAATAGTATTAAGTGTGATGGTGATTTCAGTGTATTTGTTGAAAACTGGAAAAATCTAGATGATGACATACAGTTATTTGTTAGCACAAAAATGAAGATTTAGGTGATTTTATTGGTAAAGTAACAAATGATCGTATTCTTGTTGAGTTAAAACCTGAGTGCCAGTTAGGTGGATCAGGTGATGAATTCAGTTACTGGGATGTATTACTTTAGTAATGGCTTAAATAGTATTAAGTGTGATGGTGATTTCAGTGTATTTGTTGAAAACTGGAAAAATCTAGATGATGACATACAGTTATTTGTTAGCACAAAAATGAAGATTTAGGTGATTTTATTGGTAAAGTAACAAATGATCGTATTCTTGTTGAGTTAAAACCTGAGTGCCAGTTAGGTGGATCAGGTGATGAATTCAGTGATGTAGCATCACTTGATCATCTATCTGAGGGTGAAGAAGAAGTGACGCAGGTTAGGATTAAAAAAAAGAAAACGTTTAGACGAAATGAAAATCCATATGATGATAGTAAGCTAGTGTTAGAAAATGATAATGAACATCAAGTGGATCCTTTATTTTCAGATTTAGGTAATGAAACTCAAATCGAATATGATAATGTTGAACTAGATTGTAACTCAGATGAGGATATTCCCATCATAGATGAAGATGAGGGTGATGATGAGATTGTGTTTGACCCTAGTAAAAGAGATTACCCTGTCCATGACCCAAACACCCATTGGAAGTTAAAAAAACCAATATTAGGTGAACTGTATGCAGACTTGGAGCAAGTCAAAGACTGTCTCACTTTTTATTCTGTTGCCAATGGTTACCAACTTTGGTATGAAAAAAGTGACAGTGAAAAGTTATTGGTTAGGTGTGGGTTTGATGAAAAGGTTAGAAGAAATAAAAAACTTCCATGAGATCCAAATAGACCTTGTTGTCCTTTTAGGTTAAGATCTGTTAAGATGCATGACAGGAGGTCTTGGCATATAAGAAGCCTGGTTGATAAGCACACTTGCACTAGACAATATAACCTTGGGTGTTTAGTGACTTCTAAATGGATTGCCAGACAATTTGAAGATAAAATAAGAATGAATCCTGATTTAAAAGTAGGTGATTTACAACAAATGGTTATGAAAAAGTATAGGGTCAAGACATCATATAATCAATGTAGTAGAGCTAGAAGGATTGCACTTTATAATCTTAAGCAAAATGTTGGAAACCAATATGACAGGTTGGTTGATTATGCTGGTGAATTGAGTAAAATAAACCCGGGTACCACAGTGGAGATGCGTATAGATCCTCTGATATATGGTACACACATGTTTAATAGTTTATACATTTGTTTTCACAATTTAAAAGTGGGCTGGAAAAGTGGTTGTAGAAAGGTTATAGGATTGGATGTATGTTTTTTGAAAGGTGTGTGCCAAGGAGAACTGTTGGCAGCTATTGGGCGGGATGGAAACAATCATGTATACCCAATTGCATGGGTTGTTGTGCAAGATGAGAACACAGACAGCTGGGAATGGTTTATTAGGTTGTTAACAAAAGATCTTGAATTAGGAAATGGGGAAGGGATGACAATTATATCAGATGGTCATAAAGGTCTTTTTCAAGCAGTTAGGAGAGTGGTGCCTTTGGTAGAACATAGGCTATGTGCTAGGCATATTTATGCTAATTTTAACAAGATATACCCTGGGGTTCTATTTAAAAATTTGTTTTGGCAAGCATCAAAGGCATCATATCAGCAGAAGTTCCTAAATACAATGGAAGAAATCAAAACTGCAAGTTCAAGAGCTTATGAGTATTTGATGGGAAAAAATCTAGAGACATGGTCAAGATCATTCTTCAAATAAGGTATATTTTTTATATTTGTAGTAACTTGTTATTATTTGCTTGAGCCTAACAACAAGCTACTTGCATTCTGTTAACAGGAAGGGATTGTGATTGATTTGCTCCCAGACGGTCAAGTTTTATCACACAAGCTGGCCACTTGTGAATGGCCAACCGTAACAAACTTAAAATAGTCTGGAAACAAATGCAATGAAGATCGGGAGAGTATAGTGTTTCCCCGGGTCGTTATGTCCCAGCGAGCTATGCGATGAATCACCAAACGAATAGTGATCGAGAGATTTGAACGGAAAAGAGTTTTGATTATTATAACTACAGAAAAAGCCTATAATTACAAAGGCTTAAATGCAAATTAAAGAAAATTAAAAAGATAAACTATATTAAATAAACGCTATCACTATTTGCAAAATGATGTTTTTGATTTTTCTTTTATAAAACTGAATTAAAAACTACGTGACGTACTAAAGAAAATGTGAAACTAAAGCAATATAAACCCTAAAAATATGAAAATGATATTTTTACAAACCTAATGATAAAAGAAAAATTTTAGAAAAAGAAAATTATTTTTAAAACTATTTATCTAATTATTATTAATTAAAAACTATTTTTAACTATTTAATAATACCCTAAAATACAAGAAAATATGAAATAAAGCTAGAAAAATAAAATTATGACTTAGAAAAATCTAAAATATTAAAATAGAATTTTCAAAACTATTTTTGTATTTTTCTGAATATTTTTGTATTTTCTATGAATTAAAAACTATTTAAAACTACTTAAATTGCTTAAAAATACAAATTTAACTAAGAAAAATCTGGAAAAATATTTTTTTGACTTTTTATATTTATCTTAACCTAGGAAAAATGAAAAATTATTTTTTTGGAACTTCTCTGATTTAATTGTATTAAATGCTAATTAAAATGACTTAAAAACTGTTTTAAATTAAGAAAAATACCAAACAGACTTGGAAAAATCTGAAAAATTCAAGATAAGCCTAAAATAATATTATGAATCTAGGAAAAATATAAAAACAGTAGGCTGTGTGCAAGAAAATGAAACTGCAATGCAAAGTGTTTATGGATAAGCACTTAGAATAAGCCAAATGAAAACAAAAAACTCCCCAACTGAAACAGAAGCTATAATATGCTCAAACTACCCAAATGCAACTAATTTACACAAGCCTTAACCTCTAATTAACAAGCTCAACAGATTTGATTGATTGAGCTTATGTGCTTAAAACAATTTTAGGCAACTACTTTTAAGCTTAAACACAAGCTTCTCAATAAGCTGAGCTTCAAAAACAAAAGTTGAAACCTAAACTAGACCTTGCCAAGTGCTTATAAACCAAAAATCAGCCCTGGATGAGCTCTGATGAGCTTGGTACAAGCCTAGCACAAAACCTGTGCACACTCAGTATACACTGAGTGTGTACAGGGCATTTGTACCCATATTGACAAGCATTTTTGAAGCTTTTAAAAAATTGACAAAAATCTACTAAAATGATAATAAGAAAATAGACCAAGTGAAGTTTAAAAACCCATGATTTCACTTAATTTGGCTCAGAAAGGAATCCAAGAAAAATCATCTTAGTTAGGCTAAAAACTGGATTTGCAAGTTTTGACTTTTGAGCAGTTTTGTTATGTTGACTTTTATGAACTTTGAAATCAATTTGTGGATTGAATGTGATGTTATAAGATGAAATAATACTACTGCAAGCTATATCTATCAATTCTAAACACAAATCAAGACTTTGTTTTTCAAAAACTCCAACAGATAAGCAAATAAGACAGTTGAACTGTGATGTTGACTTTGGTTGTTTGCAGATGCAATATTAAGACAGATATAAATGTAAATGAGCTAAACAAGCTTAGGACTACAAGTCTCAAACACTGAACAACCTTAAACACAGATCTGCTGCATAATCCAAACACCACTTTATCCTACTGATTTGCAAGTATAACTGAACTAAACACTGAATTAACTAATGCTATAGATCAAACTGAGTCTAAATACTCTAAATACAACTTAATAAACAGGTAAGAACTAATCTAAACCACAAATATAGATTATGCAATTTCTTGAAAACCACTTACAATTGGTCCTAGCCACAATGGCTTGAAATCAGACAAACACAGAACCTCTATCCTATATATATCAACCCATTGAACTCAGAATCAACCCAAATCCAGCACTGCTACACCCATATCCATTTCATACCCATTTTTGCTCCAGTTTGACTTTCATTGACCAAATTCCAAAGTTGCTTGAAACTTGATTTTAAGCTAACCAAAAGCTTTAAGGAACTTTAATAAGCCTATTTGAGCTTAGAAATAAGTTGTTTGAAACTTTAACATCAGGGTTTGAAATTGAAAATTGCAACAGTGACCATGAAACATGAAATTTAAGTAAACTATGAAATTGATGATTAAAAGTAGATTACACTGATCATGTGACTTTAGTTTAGTACAATGAAAAAAAAGATTACAACTTTAAAGCTTAATTAAAACATAATCATAAAAACGACATACATTTTGAAAAATAAACTCAGTGCTACCCCTTCTCTCTATCTCCTCCTTCTTTTATATGCAAAATCTCTTTCCACCTGTCCTCTGAGCCAATCCCACTTGTCATTGGGACCATTGGATGTCTTGGATGGATTTTAGCCATCGGAACAATTTTGGCGGGAAATTGGTTTTAGCCAGCTGGGGGGTTGAGTGTTAGGATGAAGAAGCTTTTAATGCTTCTTGGCTTGGTGTGTTTGGAGTGATAAGGGTAGAGTGGTGATGATGGGAAATGGGCAGAAGTTGCAGGTGCAGGTGTAGGGGATGATGATGGAGGGAAACCCGTGAGGGGTTTGACCAAATTTGACCGGCGTTTAATATTAAAAAGGGAAGGGGTCAAATGGGAAGGGTCCAAATGGGTTTGGCAGGGGTTCAATGGGATATGGCAGGTCCAAAGGTATTAAGGGTTTAATAACACAAGGACCTATTTGTAATTTCTGAAAATACAGGGACCAATGCTGCCAATTCTGCAAAGATGTTTCAAGGGACCAAAAGTAACAAGCTTCAATAGTACAAGGACCAAACTTGACATTTTCAAAATTCCAAGGACTATTTTTGCCAAATTTGAAACTTGGAGGACCAAACTTGTAATTTCTCAAAAGTTTTGACATTTTTCACCAAAGGACTAATTTTGACAAGTTATGATTTTAAAAGGACCTTTGGTGATTTTTTCTTTTAAATTAAGTGCTCAGGGACTATTTCTAACAATTTTTGAAACTTGGGGGACTGAAACTGCCAATTATGCAAACTTAGCTCATTTTTCATCTGATTTTGAACATTTTGCATCTGAAACATATAAAATGCAATTTTGAGATATTTTCAGTATTTTGATGCATTTCTGAGCATTTTTAAACGTTTTGCAGTTCAGATTTAACCAAAAATGATGAGTATTTACACACTCATCAGTGATGCTGTGGAAAATGGACTAAGTGAATCATTTAATGCTCATATCAAGGATTCAAGGAGAAAACCAATAATTGGTATGCTTGAAGACATCAGATCTTATGTCATGACAAGGAATTATACACTAATGAAGGATTATCAAAATTGGACTGATGATATTTGCCCTAACATTAGGAAGGTTTTGGATTTGCATATGAAAATTCAAAGGTATACTCTTTACATTAGTTATAGCTGCCTATTATATACATATAGTGTTACCTAACTCCTTAGTTGCCATTTAATTCATAGGAAGGTTTTGGATTTGAAATGCAGAACATGAAGCTGCAGAACCTGAAGATGAAAATGTAAGTGTTGGAGTTGCAGATGTTGGTACTTGCAAGACTGCAAGTGTTAATGATAAGGGTAAAGCACCAGTTATTGAAGAAGATGTCCAATTAGGTGAAAATGCAAATGAAGATGAAAATGCAGATGAATCAGCTAGCCTAAAAAGGAGGTATGATCAATTTTGGGAAGGTCAATACAAGGCAGGATTTAAGCCCCCTAGAAGGACATCTCAAAGACTATATATGAAGAATTATAATAGGAAGATAAATCAGAATTATGAAGGTCAAGGGATGACACCAGAAGAAGCATTTGAAGTAGAATAGGTTATTAAAGTTGTCTATGTAATAAATTCTCTTTTGATAATGGCAGTTAATGAACTTGTTAATGTAAAACTCCTTAAGTACTTTTTCTATGGCAGTTAATGAACTTGTTAATGTAAAAATACTCTATCAACAGGAACCACTGCTAGTTAATATATTACTAGCAGGAACCACTGCTAGTTAATATATTACCAGCAAGAACCACTGCTAGTTAATATATTACCACAATGGCAATTTCATCAAACATCCAAAATAAAACTAACAACTTCAAACATGGCTTCAAATAAGAACAAGGGTATTCAAGACTAATTTTCATATCATATTTGTCATCTATCAGTAACATTTTTTTTCTTTATTTTGTAACCACTGCAAGTTAATATATTACCAGCAGGAACCACTGCTAGTTAATACTCTATTATGCAGTCACTATTTTTTTTCTCACTTCAAATTCAACAAGAATCTTACTATGCTACATGTGAGTATTTGCAAGTGAAATGACCACAAATTCACTGCAAAAGCAAAACCAGCTTTCACTGAAGATTATGAATGCCAAACAAATTTGTGGTTTAAGTGTATAACTTACACCAAACTAGAATAAAACAGTTGTAACCATACCCTATTATGAATGCCAAGTTTCTTGCTTTAGTAACAAACAAAGGTAAAAAAAAACCATACTTTTATTGCATATAACCATGACTGCATACATTGGATTGTGTTTACAAGGCTGCAAGTAGAAACACTAATCCCCTAAACAACAACCAAAACTGTTAGGACTTTAAGACATTATATATTCAAAGACTACATCTTACTTCTACAACTAAAGAGCTTTAATAAACATAATGACAAGCATTCCTAAGAGTACACAAATAACCCTAAATTGCATATTAAGCTTAGACTTCAACAATGCAACTTCTTCTTCAAAGCCATTTTTTTCACCTCAAATTCAACAACATATTTCTTCATCTTTTTTTCCACATCAACCAATATAGCTATGTAATGCTCAGTTTGAAAATCAAGATCCCACCAATGAAAGAAATTACACTTCTTTCTTCCCTAATTTATCATAAACAAAAGTCAAAACATTTTTTTACCCAACAAACATTAGAACAAAATAGTGGTTTACCTTATAGTTAGGACATCCCAAAAACCTTATGCCTGGGTTTTGTTCAGTCCAAGATGTCCATTTGCCACTAACATCACCACATTCGCACAAGACACAAACACGATTGACCAAATTGTCTTTTTCCCAACCAGCATTTCTTCGATTCCAGTGAACCCAGTTTGATGAATTTGATGATTTTGTCATGAATTGATTCGATGATTTCCAGTGAACCCTAAATTGATTTTGGGGAAGAACCAATTTTACCGTTATTTAAGTTTTAGAAATTGTAAAAATGTTTCATTTTAGCACCTCTAACATTTATAAAAGTTTTACTTATAAAAAATTTACACTTAACAAAATTATTCGTTAGTTGCTAACGGAAAAGCCTAAATCCGCAAAAAAAAAAAAAAAAAAAAAAAAAAAAAAAAAAAAAAAAAAAAAAAAAAAAAAAAAAAAAAAAAAAAAAAAAAAAAAAAAAAAAAAAAAATTGGAATACCTTGATTGGAAAAATACCCTAAGTAGAGTACCTTTTTGTGCCATTTTCCCCCTTTTTTTGTTAGCTTCGTTTTCACAATTATAAATTTCGGAGCTACACACAACAAGAAAGTTTGGTAAAAATAAATACAAAATGCAGATATTCGAATACATAAATTCCATACCAAAATAACTATCCTATCCCAAAATTCTAACATCTTTAGTATAGCTAAGGACACGTTTGGTTTGTCAGTGAAAAAAATTATTATCGATATGGGTTTATAAACGTGTGGAATGCAAATGGGCTTATGTTTAGGTTTCATTTATATTGTTTTTGTTTGGAGTTCATATAGATATAATTCAAACATAGTAGTTCGGCTTAACCCTATAGGCACTAATTGAAAAATGTGGACCTTAAAGTGCTTGACCACTGCTAAATAAAAGGTAGAAAAGGGATCCGAATCCCATGGTCAAGTTGTTGCACATAGACGATGATGGCGTTGTCCAGTAGTTGATCCAAATCATATTAGACAAGGGAAGCCTAGGGTAATGATATAAGGGGATCCTTGATATTTATTAAATTATACTTCTTTTTAATATCGAAATTATCATATTTATTGCATAATAAATAGGAAAAATGTGTATTTTAAGTGCATAAATTGTTTAATTTATCATTTTAGTCACGGAAAAAGGACATTCAAGCAAAAGTCCGAGATTTCAAACATTTATCAAAGATTATTGCCGAAGAAATAAGCCAAACTGAGGCCAAATATAGGCCTGAGCCAAGCCGAAACCAATCCACTATATCTATATGTGCAACCTTTTGTTCATAAGCTAGCCCAATGCAGGCCCAACTTTAAGAAATACCTGGCCCAAGATCAATTGCAATAAATACCAGTTTATTACATTCCCTATTTTTTTCTTAAAGCCAACGAGTGACTTGCATCCTCCGAAATAAAATAAAAAAAGCACGTGGAAAGATCCAGTCGCACCTCCACTATCTCCCATCACCCAATAACAATACGACACATGGCCTTTTTCAGGGGAAGAGTGTGATGCTTGCATACCTCTTATTTTTTTTTTGGTAAATTTCAAATTTTGTCCTAAAGTATCCAAAATTTGCAACCTGGCCACCGAAGCCAAGTTTTTAAAACATCCGTCCTTAAAGTATCATTTTTGATGCAATCTTTCCACTAAAGCAAACAGTCGTTACTTTTGCTCGTTAGGGTTTAGAGATAAAACGCTTTCAAGATGATCAACGGCTGTTGGGAGGACACACGTTGATCATCTGGTGAGCAAACAGAAGGACGTGTGTGCTCATGCGTAGAGGAGAAGCTACCAGACCAGGTGTGGCCTGGGTCTATGAATTGGCTTCCATCAGGTGAGTACTGATGGGTCTTTGTATTGGGTTTTATCCAAGCGTGTAATTAATGATCTCAGGGCATTAATATTGATACGCTATCATACGTCAAA
Organism: Chrysanthemum seticuspe; assembly: GCA_019973895.1. Lineage (NCBI taxonomy): Eukaryota > Viridiplantae > Streptophyta > Magnoliopsida > Asterales > Asteraceae > Chrysanthemum > Chrysanthemum seticuspe. The sequence goes on along the minus strand of BPTQ01000001.1, from coordinate 251,766,606 downwards.
TGTACGTACTTCTCTTATAAACACCCAAGTTAGTAGTATCTCGTAAAATATAGCAACGCTCTTTTTTTTGTCACAACCTCAAATACTTGGACAACTTTTATTATTTATTAATTCTTAATTTCTTATCACATGATATTTTTTGGTAGGAGCATGAAGATAAAACTGTAAAACTATAAATAGTTGTATTGTACTATATGGATTATGGTAGGAGCATGAAGATAAAAGCAACTGTAAAAATAAAGGTTGTTATGGTTCACACACCACTAATAATGACTTTCTTCTTATTTTGGAAAAAGTAATTGGGGTCCACTGAGCAAGTACTATGCACATCTCTACCACTCCATCTTTTTCTCCTTTCTTTTTCCTTTTCACTCTCCAAATAATAATTTTCTTTTTTTTAAACTGTTTAAATTAAAACCAAAATGCATTAAACCAACAAAGATCAAGGACTAGTTCAAATGAAGATACATAAAATCCAAACAAGCAAATGAATAAAATTACACAAACCCATTAAAACAAAAAGGAAAGTACAATCCAAAATACATAGATCTAAAAAAATCAAATATCTCGCCCACATTAACTCAAAATGTGGTTTTTTTACCAAAGACATAGAGGTACCCATCTGACGTAACGGTGGTTTCCGACGATATTTTCTGGCAACATGGTGAACTACGGTGGTGGTTCCTTACGGTGTTTCTGGTGACATGGCGCAAGATCGAAGTGTTCGGCAAACTTCATATTTAGAGGCTACCATGATAGTAGTAGCAAAAGAAGATGATGAATATGGGTATTTAGAGAGAGAGCGTGTCAAAAGTTAGTATGTTAAAAAATGTTTTTGAGGAAAACAAAGTAAAATGGTTAATGTGACTTTTTGTTTTATTGTGAAGTTGTAGTTTTTGATTTTTCTGATTTTTGCAGTGGTGTGGCATTCCTAATAAAATGGTGTGCCAAGCCAACGTGCCTCCCAAAAATATTAAAAACACCAACATATATAATATAAAATGACCAATATATACAATCATTAGTTTAGTGAATAAAGGTAATATCTTAGTGAAATGGTGTCACTTGTCACTTTTCAATAATACTACACCTTTTAACATGATTCTACATTGTAACTATTTATAGAATTAGTATAAAGAATGAGCTTGAACAGGGGTTGAACCAATATAAATTTGCAGAATTCTTTTGTTTGTACTCTCTTGTCAAGATAAAAAACTCCTTTATATGGTTAGCTTAATCAATGCATATACAAGATATGTGCATTTATTTGAAACAAATATGGTCTTATAAATTGAATAAAAAGTCAACCATATTAACCTAACTAATTAAACCAAATAACAGTTTATCTACATGTGTGCAATAAGCAAAAAATTGGATTGAATCAAAGCATGTCCAAAATTATTGTAACAAAAATCAGATCACATGTTACCTACTTGGTTTTTGAGTTTAGAACTGCATTGTAAGTTGGTAGTTCGGTAACTCTTAAACTATAATAAATCATAATCCATGGCCAAATTTTTAAGAAACAAATGAGAAACTAAGGGTTGTAAATTGATGTGCTATAGATACGGGAGTTTTAAACGCATGTGTTTTGTGGGATGAAGATGCAATTCATGCTAAAGTCTAAACAATGACAAATGACTGAATTTTATACAAAATCTGTAATTATGGATAAATCTGAAGAAAAAAAAAACATGTGACAAATGTTAAAGTCTAAAAAATTATTGTGTGTCAATTAATCACAATTATTAAAACTAACTTTCTATAGACAACTCATATTATCTTGTTGTAGTAACAATCCTAAAACATGAGTTTTTTAAATGACCATAGTAGTTGCATAAACAAATTATGAAAAAGAGTACTTTTAAACTTATTTTTTTAAGTAAAATGCAAATTCTGATCACTCTTGCCTGAAACCAAATTTTGTGATAAGACACTTCTATATCCTCTTTAGTTTGGAAAGACACAACACATATTGTTCCTAAAAATCACAATACAATTCATAATTCATCAAATCCTTTTTCTTTTGTACACACAAACAATATACAACAGCTTTTTTACACGTACATTGCAATAGAAAAAAGTATACAGAAACCAAATTTTAGCACAAAACACCCTTAAGGACTTTCTCAAACCAAATGAGACAATTAAACTTTCATATAGCAATGCCCAGTTTGCAATAAACCTATTGGTTCTTGTTTGCTGTGAAATCTTGAGTATTAAATCAAAGTGACTAGTTTGCCCTTCTCTAAGTTTTATATTTCCTAATTGTAGGTAGATACGTTTTTCCTCTTATAAAAAGTTCGCCACCACTTTACTTTTCTCGCTATTTAATTTAATTGCATTTTAGTTTAATTAGTAGTTAAAATTAACCTCTCTCAACAACTGGCTTAGTCTGGATAAAGGGTTACCCCGATAAAGTATATTAATCATAGAAAAGTTAAGTACAACGGAATGTGGCTGAAGTACCACATTAACCTCAAGCAAACACTTGAACAACCACTACATCGTTTGTGACCTGCCACATAACGATAGCAACACTAGCTACAAAACAATTTTACTTGCTTTCAAATAGAATAAAATAAAATACCAAAATAATATTCTCTCAACCTTTAGACTTAAATCGACGTACAATTCGAACCTACCTCACTATTTTCACACCCCGCTAAGAGCGGAAACACGAGGTGCAACGAAATGTAACATCGCATAAGATAGTAGAACAACACCATATAAAATTTTAAGAAATGGGTTTACAATGTTACATAAAGATTTTATACAATACTGAGCAATGAAAACATAAGTCATAATATTATCAAAGTTAAGTATTTAGAAAAAGGTCTTGGCCAAGTCACTCGGTCATTGATATGAGGACAAAGTATGACTTCAATATGCATGCCTTCAAAATACGACTATTGATCACCTGAAAATAATACTCAAAAATGTCAACATAATGTTGGTGAGCTCGCAGGTTTAAGGAAATTTAAGTAGTTTGATGTGCATGGAACTATAAGTAAGACATGTGTATAAGTAATAGTGTTGAGCAACCAGTAAAGAAATGAAATTCACGTCATGAAACCCGACCACCACGTGGTCATAATAGAAATTCAAATACATCGGGTGCCTCTTCCCAAAGATAAACTGGGTGCCTCTTCCCAAAGATATACTGGGTGCCTCTACCCAAAGATGTACTGGGTGCCTCTACCCAAAGATATGTTGGGTGCCTCTACCCAAAGATATACTGTAAATCCTTGGTCGTGATTCATACAATATGAACACACATAATGCCAACAATATTGCATAACTAATGCACAAATTATATACACAAACATGTCCAAAAGAAACCAATATAAATTTAACACATCAAAAGAAATAATGTAAATGAAATAGCAGTTGAGTATTATTTTCCCCCAAGAAAATATCGGAAAATGGGGCCACGAGTACTCACCTTGAAGCGGGTGAGATAAGGTGATAAGTCCAAGTAAATAATCTCTAGCAATCAACGCAAAAAGAAGAACACTCGAAAACACAACTACTCCTTCTTCAATTGATCTACCTGAATTTACAATCATATATCATTTATAGGTTCATTTGATAAGTCATAACTAATTTTAATACTCATTGTTATATGTTTTAGGGTTCACAATGGTATATACTCAAAACATAAGTTTCAGTGTATCTTGGATTAATATTTAGCCTAGTTAGGATTAATGTTTACTGAATTAAAGTTAATGGAGTGTCGAATTTGGATAAAAGGATAGACCGAATTAGAAACAAAGGCAACTCTGGACCATTCTAAAAAATTATATAAAACCATACTCGGTAAACTCTTGAGACCACCACAGACCTCTCTCGGAATTTACATTAACGAGACATAACTTATATATATGTTTAGAGAGAACGCAATGCGAAGGTTTAGCAAGGCTAGATATTAAACAAACCATAGTCTTCATGACCAACCTTTAAGTACATAATTATATATAACAAGTTACTATATATCAACGCATGATTTCCTTATATCTCATGTGTCACTAGTATATTTAACTTCTTTGATTCTCCTTTTCTTTTCTTTTTTTTTAACCAACAGGTTCTATCATCAACTTGTATATAGACATAAGTAGTTTAAACATAGGTTTATATGTGATTCGACACTAGGTTTCATAACGATTCGACACTAAGACACACAAGCATGACTGCCATTTATAATATAATCAAGGCATGATCGATCCAAAACATACCCGCATACGAATAAGAATAACAAGACATATTCGACCTCCAATTCACCATGCATACACACACAGCCCAAGACCCAAAATTCTGATTTTAAACCATAGATGTTTCTCATCAATGGCCATTAACAAGATGCGGCAGCGAGATTTAGATCAAGGTTTATTCGCATGGTATTATTCGTATAATAAGTATGACAAGGAATGGTAATCGGTTTGTACTTTAAACTGAATCAAGAGGATCAACCAGAAGCAAAACAAAACACCCACACCCAACCTTATACGATCACCCCATGGCTGATATGAAGCATGAACAAACGATGTTAACCACCATCGACACACCAACAACAATACGTACAGAAACCTTAATGAAACAGTGATGAGTGTCTAAACACTCATCATTTTTGTACTATTTAAACTGCAAAAACATCTGAAAACACTCAGAAACGCATCAAAATGATAAAAATATCACAAAAAAGTGTTTTATGTGTTTTAAATGCAAAAACATCAAAATCTGGTGAAAAACGTATAAAGTTTGCATAATTAGCAGTTTTAGTCCCCCAAGTTTCAAAAGTTGTCAAAAACAGTCCCTGGTAAATCTAAATAAAGAGAAATGTTATTCAAGGTCCCTGAAATATTTTAACTTGTCAAAAATGGTCCTTGAATAAATCTTTTGTAAAATGGCAGAAAAGGTCCCTGAACTTTTAAAATTGTCAAGTTTGGTCCCTGGAAATTTGATAATGACAAAAATGGTCCTTATACTATTGGAACTTGTCAATATTGGTCCTTGTATTAACTTTGGGAAAATTACAGGATTGGTCCTTCAAGAATTGGATAAGTACAAAGTTAGTCCTTGTATTAAAACTAAAACCATTGGACCTTTGACCCCTTTTTGTATTGTGATCCCCTGCCAAAACCAATGACCCTCCCATTTTGAACCCCTGGTCAAACACTCAGTCAAACACTCTACCTGTTTCCCTCCCAAGCAGTTTTCTTCCTCACCACTTGCCTGACTTCTCTGCAACTTCTCCCAACTCTCACCTTTTTCACCTCACCTTATCTCTTCCACACCTCAATCCGCTCATTATCACCCCTACAATCCACCCCCCCCCCCCTAGTTGCAGTCAAAAATTCCACAACAGTCAAATCACATATTTCCCGCCAAAATGATCAAGTAGCCAAAATCCACCAAACTCTCCCATTGGCTCTCAAAAGAGGTGGGAATCTCTTAGAAGGACACGTGGAAGCTTTCAAATGTATAAAAGGGGAAGAAAAACAGAGAAGAAACTACTTTGGCCTTAAGCCTTAGTCACGTAGTCATAATTTTATTGCTTTCTTAGTTTAAATGTCATTTTAAGCTTCTTAATGTTGTACTTTTCTTTAAAATAGTGTAATGAAACCTTTCAAATTCAGTTTAATGTCAAGTTAATTTCAGTTTCATGTTTTTACTTATTTCCTTTACTTTTCATGTTTATCAGTTTCATGTTAATTGGTTGTTTGATGGGCTCTATAAGCTATATAAGCTCCTGACAAGGCTTGTTAAGCTTTTAGAACCATTAATTCAGTCATAGTCTTTTAAATGCAAAAGTACTAGAAAAATCAAGAAAATCATTAAATAATCAAAAATGTTGAGATAATGAAGAAGATGATGAAGCAGGGTTGAATCTGGAGTGCTATGGGTATTAGGAGCTTATTGGGAAGCTAATAGGTGTAACCTTGTCCATTTGTTCTATGTCTCAATCCATTTCTCATTTGTAAGCATTTTCCTAAATTTTTGCAATTTACTGTTCTTATTTATTATATGTTGTGATTTCTGCATCTTCATGCTTATTTGTTGTTGTTAGGTGTTTTTAAGTCTTAAATTTGCATGTGTATGTTTCAGTTTGTAAAGTTGCTAAGATTTCATTTTTTCACTGTATTAATGAATGATTAGTGATTCATGTATATTGTTGTTATATTTGTTGTTTTTATGCTCATTTGTCCTTGTTATATGTTAATATAGAGTTTGGAATCAGGTTCAAATGCTTTTTCATTGAAAACCTTAAAAATCATGTGACAAGTGAAATTTAAGGGACTGTTTGGATTTGCTTTGGTTCAGGGTGCTGAGGATGTTAATGATGTTTAAATCATGTTCTTGTATAACCAATATGCTATTGAAGGGTTTGACACCCCTTTAGGTTGATTGGTTATGTCTGTTGCAGTTTTACTCATTTGCAAATTGTTCTCAAAACTCACTGTTTGAATGTTGTACAATGTTGGTTAGAAGTCATGTATGTAGTTGTTCTTGTTTTATTGTGCTTCACTCTTGGTCTTATAACTCAGTTAAATACTCATTACCAAGCTTTGTTTAGTATTTAGTCAAAATCATTTTTTAACTGTCTTAGTTTTGTGTATGTTATAAATTACAAGTCCAAATCTTTAATATGTGTTTAAAAGTTGTTTAGCTTTGTTAATTTCATGTTCTTTAATCTTAAATTAACATATTGTGTCAGTAAATTAGCTTGTAAATTCATATTAGTCAAACCTTTAGTAATAATAAAAGTCAAAATTGTATACTAGTCATGCCCTGTGCACAGCCATTGCTGTCAAATTCATAAGCTTGCATAAGCTTTATGATTTGGCCATAGCTTGTGTATTTTACTTTTTTGTGCAGCCTTTGTGGCCTTTTTATTATGTTAATATCTGTTTTTACATTTCCAGCTTATTTAGGTAGCTTAATCTCACCAAACTTTTTGTCCCATATCACTCCCTTCACTGAAGCAAACAGTGGAGGTGAGTTGTTTCCATAGCTCATGAAAAGCTCCTTCATAAGCTTGAGCTTGTGACTCTTGGCTTTTCAAAAAGCCAAGCAGTCCATCTCAATATAAGTTGAGCTCTTATGAGCTTATTTGATAAGTCTTTAGAGCTTATAGTTTGCCCACTCACAACAGTCCAACTGTTTGGACTTGCACCATTACCTATAGCTCTAATAAGCTCATTTATGGTCATGAGCTTGTGTAGTTTAGTCTTTTGTAAAGCTGATCTACCCAACTTAATGATCTAGTACCTAATTTTCACATTGCAACTTATTAATAAGGTCTGCAATAAGCTAGTACTTATCACCATTTCACTGAAAACACTTAAACTCAGTGAAATCTAGCCTACTTCATAAGCCAATAAAAAGCTACTCAGTGTGTCCCAACTTATGTAAATTAGCTTCTTGTAAAGCTTATCTACTCAACTTCTTGATCCAGTATTTAAATTTCACTTTGCAGCTTATTAACAAGGGCTGCAATGAGCTTTTAGATTGTCCCATATCTGAGTATATAGGCCTACTCAGTGAATTCATAGCTACTTCATAAGCTCCTTATAAGCCCATTTTTGATCCTCATAGGGAGATCTTTGGCTTTTTGGAATCCTAACCAGCTCAGCTTGCTACTCCAATTCCTCTTTTGCAATATTAAGCTTATAATCTTAGCTTAATTTGTCAAACAAAAAGTATGCAGGGCTGTTTGGAATAACAGTGCACTGTAAGAGCTTATGAGCTTATTACAAGCTTATAGGTGATTGCCAGTGCACATGCTTGTTTATATTTGTCCATATAGCCTATATACATATTTCTTTTCTTTTGTTATCCTGTGTGAGCTTATACCAAGCTTATTTAAGCTTTCATTCAATCCAAGTTAAGCTCAAAAGCTTAACTGACTAAACTTTAAGCTCACACTGCTCAAGTCCATTTTTCTTGTTCAAATTTGTATATTGGACTTATGTACATCTCATTTTAGTTTTTGTTTCTTCTGTATAGCTTATTTAGAGCTTATTACTAGCTTGAGCTCCAACAGTCAAGCCAAAAGCTTAACTGTTGGACTCATAAGCTTGTAATGTGCTTATTTTCAAGTTTATAAAGCCTTGTTTTCAGTAACCATGTATGTTATCAGTATTTCTTTAGTTCCAGAAAAAGAAAAAATGAGCTTTAATCATAAGTAGTAGCTTCTGTAAAGAAGCTTTAGGCTTATTTAGCCAACTGTTGTGGAAATAAGCTCCCACAGAGCTTATTTCCAAGTTTTGAAAAAGTTGTCTTTATTAAAGTTCAATATTTTAGCTTAATAAGCAGTTTTGTAAAAAGAAAATATCAAAAATAAAATGTTTTGCAAAAAGGGGGTAGGCAGGCTCGAACCTGAGACCTCCCCCTTTTGAAGGTGATAGAAGTGTACCTGGATACCATGCGCCCTTGGGACTTGTCTTGGTTGAATCTTGCATTATCTATCTCTTATATACATATTGCCAGTTTAGCTTATTAGGTGTTTTCAGCTTATTTGTAGCTTATTCATAACAGCTTTTTCCAGTTTTCTATTTTTCTTAAATATGTAATAGTATAAAGTATTTTCTGTAAAAGTTTCAGATTTTTCTCATTAGTTTTAATATTTTTAAACATTTAATTAGTGTAAAAACTTATTTAAATCATAATAAAAAATATAAAAGTCAAAAAAATATAATTCTTTTTTCTAAAATTTTCTTTTGTCATATATTTTGTAAAAATATTGTTTTTACACTTGTAGGCCTTTTATTTCATAAATTTTACGTTTTTGCTTGCGCTCCAGCGCAATTTTTGTAAATAACGCTCGTTTTCAGTTTAAGTAACGTTTTTAGATATTTTAAGTTTACGTTTTAGTTAAGATAGTTTATTTAAGTTATTTTATTTTATAAAATCAAATAAACGTTCATCGATCTGTAAAAATAGTGATAGCGTTTATTTAATAGATTTTAACTTTTTAATTCTATTTAATTTGCATTTAAGTCGCTAAGACATGCAAATCCCTACTATAGTTATAATCGTTTTTAGGTTTCTGATTGTACGTTTTTATTGACATAGCTGTGACAGAGCTATTACTATTCATAGTGTTAGTCAATCAGATTCCTGTTTTTGTACATTCTATATCATTTCAGCATTCACAAGTCATTGTATGTGGAATATCACGCCTCACCAGGACATAAACGATCCAAGGATATTTTAAATCCTTGGTAAACTTGCATTCTCTCCCGGGCTGTCGTCCTTTTATCATCTGTTACGGTTTACAAGTGTGACGGAGAAATAAAAGATGGGTGGTTCGGGAGGAATCAAATTTTGGCGCCGCTGCCGGGGAGGCTAGCTGCGTATTATGACTTGTATTTTGTACTTTGTTGAAATACCTATCCTTGTATGTAAATTACATATACTTCATTTCATATAAACAATATAAAATACAAAAAGATTTTTGAAATCTATATGTGCTTTGATTTGCATTTAACTGTCAATTTTCCTAATCTTGATATTCCTAGGTCTAAATTTTGGCTAAACACCATGTTTACACTAAAAAAGGATTTACTGTGCTTAGTATAATTCCTGGAATGTGATAGATTAGGTTTAAATCAGTTTCATGTATTGATAATCTCATTTAGGTTTCCCTTTTAGCCAAATTTTTATTTTTCGTTTCTGTTTATATTATATCAAAAACCCAAAAATATTTTTCCTTTCTTTTTATAAATCAAAAATCAAAAACATTCTTCTAGCCTTTTCTGAGTTTCTTTCTAAAGATTCTTAGACTCATCTTAGTGATGATTATTCATAATTCTGTGAGTGACAATCACACTCCAATTTCCCACCAAATCCCTGAGTGGCAATCCCACTCCACTTCCCCATGAACAATTTAATTCGGGGTCGAGTCAAGCTAGCGACTCGGTAATCAAAAACAGTAGCTTAACATGGGTTTTCACCTGTGTGTACCACCCTAGTGTGGGGGAGATGCCCCACATGTTGTATATAGACCTTAAAAATAATGAAAATTGTTAATATTAAAAAAGAAAATAATTGTTGTGTTTCTACACTTAGCTAGTAATGTTATCTTTTTACGTTCTAAGTTTCGGCATAACAGCCGGTACTTTGAATATTGAGGACAATATTCATTTCTAAGTGTGGGGGGGAAATTCTGGCGAATTTGATCATAAAATGTACCCTTTTAGTCCCTTTTTCCCCCAAAATGGCCAAAATTTAAAATTTTTTTTTTTTTAGTGGAAGTACTATGTACTAAACACAACAAATGGTAATCAGTCCACCATGTCTAACCCACATAAGGATTGGCTAATCCAGGAGCAAACGGCTCTTGGTAAAGATATCTCAAATCCGTTTATGGCTTGCAATTTGCCCAAAATTGTATGGTATTCAGCTCACCATATCCTAAAAAGTGAAGAGTTGGCTAGCCCGCAAGATTATGGCTTGTGGTAAAGGCAGTGGAAAATCCATAATTGGTAATCAGCTCACCAAAGATAATTCTGATAATTTATCTAAGAGTTGGCTAGTCCAGAAGGGTACGGCTTCTGGTAAAGACAAATCAAATCCGTTGACAGCTTATGATTTGCTCAAAATCATTTGGTTATCGTTGTACCAAAGTTCTTACTTGAACTGAAACAATTGGCTACTCCAGAAGTAATGGCTTTTGGTAAAGAGATAAAATCCATTAATTTTTCTCAAAACATTGCTAGGGACTAGCAATATCTTAGTGTGGGGGATTGATGAGTGTCTAAACACTCATCATTTTTGTACTATTTAAACTGCAAAAACATCTGAAAACACTCAGAAACGCATCAAAATGATAAAAATATCACAAAAAAGTGTTTTATGTGTTTTAAATGCAAAAACATCAAAATCTGGTGAAAAACGTATAAAGTTTGCATAATTAGCAGTTTTAGTCCCCCAAGTTTCAAAAGTTGTCAAAAACAGTCCCTGGTAAATCTAAATAAAGAGAAATGTTATTCAAGGTCCCTGAAATATTTTAACTTGTCAAAAATGGTCCTTGAATAAATCTTTTGTAAAATGGCAGAAAAGGTCCCTGAACTTTTAAAATTGTCAAGTTTGGTCCCTGGAAATTTGATAATGACAAAAATGGTCCTTATACTATTGGAACTTGTCAATATTGGTCCTTGTATTAACTTTGGGAAAATTACAGGATTGGTCCTTCAAGAATTGGATAAGTACAAAGTTAGTCCTTGTATTAAAACTAAAACCATTGGACCTTTGACCCCTTTTTGTATTGTGATCCCCTGCCAAAACCAATGACCCTCCCATTTTGAACCCCTGGTCAAACACTCAGTCAAACACTCTACCTGTTTCCCTCCCAAGCAGTTTTCTTCCTCACCACTTGCCTGACTTCTCTGCAACTTCTCCCAACTCTCACCTTTTTCACCTCACCTTATCTCTTCCACACCTCAATCCACTCATTATCACCCCTACAATCCACCCCCCCCCCCCTAGTTGCAGTCAAAAAGTCCACAACAGTCAAATCACATATTTCCCGCCAAAATGATCAAGTAGCCAAAATCCACCAAACTCTCCCATTGGCTCTCAAAAGAGGTGGGAATCTCTTAGAAGGACACGTGGAAGCTTTCAAATGTATAAAAGGGGAAGAAAAACAGAGAAGAAACTACTTTGGCCTTAAGCCTTAGTCACGTAGTCATAATTTTATTGCTTTCTTAGTTTAAATGTCATTTTAAGCTTCTTAATGTTGTACTTTTCTTTAAAATAGTGTAATGAAACCTTTCAAATTCAGTTTAATGTCAAGTTAATTTCAGTTTCATGTTTTTACTTATTTCCTTTACTTTTCATGTTTATCAGTTTCATGTTAATTGGTTGTTTGATGGGCTCTATAAGCTATATAAGCTCCTGACAAGGCTTGTTAAGCTTTTAGAACCATTAATTCAGTCATAGTCTTTTAAATGCAAAAGTACTAGAAAAATCAAGAAAATCATTAAATAATCAAAAATGTTGAGATAATGAAGAAGATGATGAAGCAGGGTTGAATCTGGAGTGCTATGGGTATTAGGAGCTTATTGGGAAGCTAATAGGTGTAACCTTGTCCATTTGTTCTATGTCTCAATCCATTTCTCATTTGTAAGCATTTTCCTAAATTTTTGCAATTTACTGTTCTTATTTATTATATGTTGTGATTTCTGCATCTTCATGCTTATTTGTTGTTGTTAGGTGTTTTTAAGTCTTAAATTTGCATGTGTATGTTTCAGTTTGTAAAGTTGCTAAGATTTCATTTTTTCACTGTATTAATGAATGATTAGTGATTCATGTATATTGTTGTTATATTTGTTGTTTTTATGCTCATTTGTCCTTGTTATATGTTAATATAGAGTTTGGAATCAGGTTCAAATGCTTTTTCATTGAAAACCTTAAAAATCATGTGACAAGTGAAATTTAAGGGACTGTTTGGATTTGCTTTGGTTCAGGGTGCTGAGGATGTTAATGATGTTTAAATCATGTTCTTGTATAACCAATATGCTATTGAAGGGTTTGACACCCCTTTAGGTTGATTGGTTATGTCTGTTGCAGTTTTACTCATTTGCAAATTGTTCTCAAAACTCACTGTTTGAATGTTGTACAATGTTGGTTAGAAGTCATGTATGTAGTTGTTCTTGTTTTATTGTGCTTCACTCTTGGTCTTATAACTCAGTTAAATACTCATTACCAAGCTTTGTTTAGTATTTAGTCAAAATCATTTTTTAACTGTCTTAGTTTTGTGTATGTTATAAATTACAAGTCCAAATCTTTAATATGTGTTTAAAAGTTGTTTAGCTTTGTTAATTTCATGTTCTTTAATCTTAAATTAACATATTGTGTCAGTAAATTAGCTTGTAAATTCATATTAGTCAAACCTTTAGTAATAATAAAAGTCAAAATTGTATACTAGTCATGCCCTGTGCACAGCCATTGCTGTCAAATTCATAAGCTTGCATAAGCTTTATGATTTGGCCATAGCTTGTGTATTTTACTTTTTTGTGCAGCCTTTGTGGCCTTTTTATTATGTTAATATCTGTTTTTACATTTCCAGCTTATTTAGGTAGCTTAATCTCACCAAACTTTTTGTCCCATATCACTCCCTTCACTGAAGCAAACAGTGGAGGTGAGTTGTTTCCATAGCTCATGAAAAGCTCCTTCATAAGCTTGAGCTTGTAACTCTTGGCTTTTCAAAAAGCCAAGCAGTCCATCTCAATATAAGTTGAGCTCTTATGAGCTTATTTGATAAGTCTTTAGAGCTTATAGTTTGCCCACTCACAACAGTCCAACTGTTTGGACTTGCACCATTACCTATAGCTCTAATAAGCTCATTTATGGTCATGAGCTTGTGTAGTTTAGTCTTTTGTAAAGCTGATCTACCCAACTTAATGATCTAGTACCTAATTTTCACATTGCAGCTTATTAATAAGGTCTGCAATAAGCTAGTACTTATCACCATTTCACTGAAAACACTTAAACTCAGTGAAATCTAGCCTACTTCATAAGCCAATAAAAAGCTACTCAGTGGGTCCCAACTTATGTAAATTAGCTTCTTGTAAAGCTTATCTACTCAACTTCTTGATCCAGTATTTAAATTTCACTTTGCAGCTTATTAACAAGGGCTGCAATGAGCTTTTAGATTGTCCCATATCTGAGTATATAGGCCTACTCAGTGAATTCATAGCTACTTCATAAGCTCCTTATAAGCCCATTTTTGATCCTCATAGGGAGATCTTTGGCTTTTTGGAATCCTAACCAGCTCAGCTTGCTACTCCAATTCCTCTTTTGCAATATTAAGCTTATAATCTTAGCTTAATTTGTCAAACAAAAAGTATGCAGGGCTGTTTGGAATAACAGTGCACTGTAAGAGCTTATGAGCTTATTACAAGCTTATAGGTGATTGCCAGTGCACATGCTTGTTTATATTTGTCCATATAGCCTATATACATATTTCTTTTCTTTTGTTATCCTGTGTGAGCTTATACCAAGCTTATTTAAGCTTTCATTCAATCCAAGTTAAGCTCAAAAGCTTAACTGACTAAACTTTAAGCTCACACTGCTCAAGTCCATTTTTCTTGTTCAAATTTGTATATTGGACTTATGTACATCTCATTTTAGTTTTTGTTTCTTCTGTATAGCTTATTTAGAGCTTATTACTAGCTTGAGCTCCAACAGTCAAGCCAAAAGCTTAACTGTTGGACTCATAAGCTTGTAATGTGCTTATTTTCAAGTTTATAAAGCCTTGTTTTCAGTAACCATGTATATTATCAGTATTTCTTTAGTTCCAGAAAAAGAAAAAATGAGCTTTAATCATAAGTAGTAGCTTCTGTAAAGAAGCTTTAGGCTTATTTAGCCAACTGTTGTGGAAATAAGCTCCCACAGAGCTTATTTCCAAGTTTTGAAAAAGTTGTCTTTATTAAAGTTCAATATTTTAGCTTAATAAGCAGTTTTGTAAAAAGAAAATATCAAAAATAAAATGTTTTGCAAAAAGGGGGTAGGCAGGCTCGAACCTGAGACCTCCCCCTTTTGAAGGTGATAGAAGTGTACCTGGATACCATGCGCCCTTGGGACTTGTCTTGGTTGAATCTTGCATTATCTATCTCTTATATACATATTGCCAGTTTAGCTTATTAGGTGTTTTCAGCTTATTTGTAGCTTATTCATAACAGCTTTTTCCAGTTTTCTATTTTTCTTAAATATGTAATAGTATAAAGTATTTTCTGTAAAAGTTTCAGATTTTTCTCATTAGTTTTAATATTTTTAAACATTTAATTAGTGTAAAAACTTATTTAAATCATAATAAAAAATATAAAAGTCAAAAAAATATAATTCTTTTTTCTAAAATTTTCTTTTGTCATATATTTTGTAAAAATATTGTTTTTACACTTGTAGGCCTTTTATTTCATAAATTTTACGTTTTTGCTTGCGCTCCAGCGCAATTTTTGTAAATAACGCTCGTTTTCAGTTTAAGTAACGTTTTTAGATATTTTAAGTTTACGTTTTAGTTAAGATAGTTTATTTAAGTTATTTTATTTTATAAAATCAAATAAACGTTCATCGATCTGTAAAAATAGTGATAGCGTTTATTTAATAGATTTTAACTTTTTAATTCTATTTAATTTGCATTTAAGTCGCTAAGACATGCAAATCCCTACTATAGTTATAATCGTTTTTAGGTTTCTGATTGTACGTTTTTATTGACATAGCTGTGACAGAGCTATTACTATTCATAGTGTTAGTCAATCAGATTCCTGTTTTTGTACATTCTATATCATTTCAGCATTCACAAGTCATTGTATGTGGAATATCACGCCTCACCAGGACATAAACGATCCAAGGATATTTTAAATCCTTGGTAAACTTGCATTCTCTCCCGGGCTGTCGTCCTTTTATCATCTGTTACGGTTCACAAGTGTGACGGAGAAATAAAAGATGGGTGGTTCGGGAGGAATCAAACAGCAAATCGAAGTCGACATGATTAACTACCTCATGTTACCATGTAAACGAGTCACACACAAAATCATAAACTTCAAAACCCTAGCCTTGTTAAAACAACCCTCGTGACCCTTGTTAAATTTATGCTAGGCCGACTAGAAAAGAACAAATCAGATTGGACATAATATGTTAAACAAAAGCTTATGATTTTTATATGAGGCGCATAATCTTTATAGGTATATGTATATGTATTAACGAGACAACAAGAACAGACGAAGACGATTGACAACCAGGTTTCAGTATGTTTGTTTAGTACAAGTCTTTTATAGTTTTGTGAGACCAAAAGAACATGCGAGAGTACCTTGGCTGGAACATGAGAAGACACAAGACCCATAATCGATTCGCCAAGCTGCAACCCTTTATTAAGGTTCACCACCTTCGCCTTAAGACTTGGAATGGAGAGAAAGGAACGCCTGCAAATCTTGTGTGTTATGTTTTTTTTTGTCGGCAAGGAAAAGACCGAATATAAAAATATAGGGTGGAGCGTGTATAAATTTTGGAAATAATTAAATACCAATTTAATGAGTTTTAATGGTGATTTATTGAGTTTTTATACTGATTAAAGGCTAAAAAGGAGGGGGGTCCGGTTTTGATTTGGGGTTAGGATAGTAATAGGAAAGATTTGGTAACACATTTATATTGATAAGATAACTTAGGTTATAATGTATTATTATCAAATGCCTTGTAGTTTAATGTATTTTATTAATCATTATTCAACTTAGGTTTAAAATTTCAAATGAAAGATTTAAATTTTCTAATTAAAAGTCACATGTCGGGTCAATGGTTATCGTTGACTAACTTGATTTGGTGAGGGTTCTCAGAGTATCACCCCGTTAAAAAGAATTTCGTCCCGAAATTTAATCGATTCTACTATCAAGAATTCTATTACCGAATATGTGTGACAAAAAAATTATACACCAAAGTAAATGCTATTAAGGGAATATGAGATCCAGTTGCAACTATTGAGCGATTAGATTTCACGGTTAAAGCATTGTCCATCCATGAGCAAATTTATCGAAAACCTTGAGCTAGGTAAAAATTCTACTCCAACTCAAACCACAAGTAGGTTTCAAGAGCTTTAATTGGTGAGATTAGTGAGGAAGTACATGGGTACTCAAAGTAAGTGGATCGAATTGAGAAAAGATGGCAATGGCAATTAGGAAGAAGTCCTTGTGCACGAGATTACATAGACAGACCTTGAAATGATTTTATAAACTTGGGGTAAGGAGAAGTTAAGCCCCAAGGGCATGAAAAGATATACCTGGAACTGTCTCATTATTCAGATAGTCAAGTAGCTAAAGAGGGAAGAGCAATCATTTGCTCTCTATCAGATATGTATCAAAACTCAAAATGGTTTGAAAGAACTGAAATACTAAAAAGTTTTGTACAAGCAGTAAAGGTAGGAAGTGTTGTTGGTATGATTGAAAGGAAATGAGTCACTTGAAATTAGACTAAATGAACACACGAATGGAGTGGTGAAGTATCCGGTCTATGAAACAAAAGATTTGGCCCGCATCAGACAGAGAAGGATGATATAATTTTTCATCATATTTGCACAAAACGTAACATTAGTAGAGCAAGGTGATGTAGGTTCGGCTTGAATACTAGTTGCTAGTACAGGAGGTCGAATCGCTTTGTTTTAGATTGCACTATACAATTAACTTACAAATATTGTGATTCTTGTGAGCACACTAAGGTCTATGTGTTGCGTCAAAAGAAAATGGACAATGATATATGTTGATATTAGAATAGTCAAGAAGAATGAAGTATTGAAGGCAAAAGGATGATCTTTTGAAATGATTATCAAGGACGTGTTTTGTTAGCCATGTATGACTAGTTGAAATTAGTGATCTATGAATTAAAGATTCAGGAATTGAATATGGTATTAATGTTTGGTTATGCTCAGAATTTATTATCAGTTGAAGCTCATGAGTTCAAGTATTCAACTCATATAGGCAGCATTAAGATGTAATGACTTGATTTATTTATTTATTTTATTTATTTATTTATTTATTTTTATTTTTTTGTGGCATGGGTAAGTCGGCCAGGTACTATGTTGGGAGGTGTTTGCCTTGATTATGAGTACTGGTTTAGATGTTATAGTTCTTATAGTATCTTACAATCAGTTGGTATTCTAGTATAAAAGTGATATCGTATTGGAAAGTGACTAAGTTGTCTACCACTCAAGAAAATAGTACAATACTATAGAGTAAATGATTATTTAATTCGACACTTTCTCTGCCAATAAGAGGTTCTTATCAAGTGGAATGTGTTAAGAAATATTGTTCATCGTAGAAAGTGTTATATTGTGATATCTTATTATTGATAATCTCTTATCAAAGTGAATTTAGGCTTGCTCACAAAATGAAAGGTATTGGGAGACGAGGTATATATGATCCAACGGTGTAGAAAAATAAATACTTGGTCATTAAACTAGTGTTCATAATAGCTTATTCTATATAGCATTTTAAAAGTGAAATTAATATGACCTTCCAACAACGCATTGGTGGGATGCGTCCAAAGTAGTGTTCAATAGCACGCCTGATTTAAAGGCATACTAGGAAGCATAGTGTAACAAACCAGATAAAGCATGATAGAAACGAGACATCCTTAAACTATAACAGGGGATCATGATGTAACATGTTTAAGAACGCATAGAATGACATATAGAATGTATAACAACACATACAAGAATGCAAACAAGCAAATAATGCAATGCACACATACATACGGCTGTTTCAATTTCCGGTGACCTAGTTCCTTGGGTCCAACCAAACATGAACCAAGGTAACTACCCCCACCATTCCATGATCCCTCCTGAATTAGGCATAGTTGATCAGGCTATGCATAATTTAGGAATGATGATGAAATGCTCGGGCTAGCCGACTCGTACCATGTTTGGGGTTTTACGAAAACTTAGTTTGGTTATAGTTTAGGTTTTTTTTTTTTTTAAAGAAAAAAAAAAACCGGCATTCTCTAAAACCTTAGGCTCTGATACCATTCTGTCACACCCCGCTAAGAGCGGAAACACGAGGTGCAACGAAATGTAACATCGCATAAGATAGTAGAACAACACCATATAAGATTTTAAGAAATGGGTTTACAATGTTACATAAAGATTTTATACAATACTGAGCAATGAAAACATAAGTCATAATATTATCAAAGTTAAGTATTTAGAAAAAGGTCTTGGCCAAGTCACTCGGTCATTGATATGAGGACAAAGTATGACTTCAATATGCATGCCTTCAAAATACGACTATCGATCACCTGAAAATAATACTCAAAAACGTCAACATAATGTTGGTGAGCTCGCAGGTTTAAGGAAATTTAAGTAGTTTGATGTGCATGGAACTATAAGTAAGACATGTATATAAGTAATAGTGTTGAGCAACCAGTAAAGAAATGAAATTCACGTCATGAAACCCGACCACCACGTGGTCATAATAGAAATTCAAATACACTGGGTGCCTCTTCCCGAAGATAAACTGGGTGCCTCTTCCCAAAGATGTACTGGGTGCCTCTACCCAAAGATGTACTGGGTGCCTCTACCCAAAGATGTACTGGGTGCCTCTACCCAAAGATGTATTGGGTGCCTCTACCCAAAGATATACTATAAATCCTTGGTCGTGATTCATACAATATGAACACACATAATGCCAACAATATTGCATAACTAATGCACAAATTATATACACAAACATGTCCAAAAGAAACCAATATAAATTTAGCACATCAAAAGAAATAATGTAAATGAAATAGCAATTGAGTATTATTTTCCCCCAAGAAAATATCGAAAAATGGGGCCACGAGTACTCACCTTGAAGCGGGTGAGATAAGGTGATAAGTCCAAGTAAATAATCTCTAGCAATCAACGCAAAAAGAAGAACACTCGAAAACACAACTACTCCTTCTTCAATTGATCTACCTGAATTTACAATCATATATCATTTATAGGTTCTTTTGATAAGTCATAACTAATTTTAATACTCATTGTTATATGTTTTAGGGTTCACATTGGTATATACTCAAAACATAAGTTTCAGTGTATCTTGGATTAATATTTAGCCTAGTTAGGATTAATGTTTACTGAATTAAAGTTAATGGAGTGTCGAATTTGGATAAAAGGATAGACCGAATTAGAAACAAAGGCAACTCTGGACCATTCTAAAAACTTATATAAAACCATACTCGGTAAACTCTTGAGACCACCACAGACCTCTCTCGGAATTTACATTAACGAGACATAACTTATATATATGTTTAGAGAGAACGCAATGCGAAGGTTTAGCAAGGCTAGATATTAAACAAACCATAGTCTTCATGACCAACCCTTACGTACATAATTATATATAACGAGTTACTATATATCAACGCATGATTTCCTTATATCTCATGTGTCACTAGTATATTTAACTTCTTTGATTCTCCTTTTTTTTTCTTTTTTTTAACCAACAGGTTCTATCATCAACTTGTATATAGACATAAGTAGTTTAAACATAGGTTTATATGTGATTCGACACTAGGTTTCATAACGATTCGACACCAAGACACACAAGCATGACTGCCATTTATAATATAATCAAGGCATGATCGATCCAAAACATACCCGCATACGAATAAGAATAACAAGACATATTCGACCTCCAATTCACCATGCATACACACACAGCCCAAGACCCAAAATTCTGATTTTAAACCATAGATGTTTCTCATCATTGGCCATTAACAAGATGCGGCAGCGAGATTTAGATCAAGGTTTATTCGCATGGTATTATTCGTATAATAAGTATGACAAGGAATGGTAATCGGTTTGTACTTTAAACTGAATCAAGAGGATCAACCAGAAGCAAAACAAAACACCCGTACCCAACCTTATACGATCACCCCATGGCTGATATGAAGCATGAACAAATGATGTTAACCACCATCGACACACCAACAACAATACGTACAGAAACCTTAATGAAACAGCAAATCGAAGTCGACATGATTAACTACCTCATGTTACCATGTAAACGAGTCACACACAAAATCATAAACTTCAAAACCCTAGCCTTGTTAAAACAACCCTCGTGACCCTTGTTAAATTTATGCTAGGCCGACTAGAAAAGAACAAATCAGATTGGACATGATATGTTAAACCAAAGCTTATGATTTTTATATGAGGCGCATAATCTTTATAGGTATATGTATATGTATTAACGAGACAACAAGAACATACGGAGACGATTGACAACCAGGTTTCAGTATGTTTGTTTAGTACAAGTCTTTTATAGTTTTGTGAGATCAAAAGAACATGCAAGAGTACCTTGGCTGGAACATGAGAAGACACAAGACCCATAATCGATTCGCCAAGCTGCAACCCTTTATTAAGGTTCACCACCTTCGCCTTAAGACTTGGAATGGAGAGAAAGGAATGCCTGCAAATCTTGTGTGTTATGTTTTTTTTTTTTGTCGGCAAGGAGAAGACCGAATATAAAAATATAGGGTGGAGCGTGTATAAATTTTGGAAATAATTAAATACCAATTTAATGAGTTTTAATGGTGATTTATTGAGTTTTTATACTGATTAAAGGCTAAAAAGGAGGGGGGTCCGGTTTTGATTTGGGGTTAGGATAGTAATAGGAAAGATTTGGTAACACATTTATATTGATAAGATAACTTAGGTTATAATGTATTATTATCAAATGCCTTGTAGTTTAATGTATTTTATTAATCATTATTCAACTTGGGTTTAAATTTTCAAATGAAAGATTTAAATTTTCTAATTAAAAGTCACATGTCGGGTCAATGGTTATCGTTGACTAACTTGATTTGGTGAGGGTTCTCACAACTATTCCCCTAGAGAACTGTTGGGTCAAAATTAGACCCAATTTTCTCTGACTATGACTAGTATTTGAAAATAAAATAACCCATGTCACTCACTGATCTATCAGTGAGTAGTTTACTCTCTGAAAATATGACTATCAAATAGTAAGTCACTCTTTGATTGTCAGAGAGTAGCTCATTTGTGTTACTCACCGAAGACTCAGTAAGAGTGTAACTCATTGATAAAGAAATAAGTGAGTGTTGTATAAAGCTCATCAACAGACAAGATTCAGGGAAGTCGTAGACCGACTGAAGAAACACTTTACCTCATTGTTGTGGTGTCAGTGAGTAAAGTACATGAGCTACAAACAACACCAGGGTGTCTAAGATTTGACAAATGTGTCTCTGACTCTGAATACCTATCTCTGAAAACAAACATGAAATATGGGCTAGAACTTTTTCTTGTAAAGATAAGCTCGAAGCAAATACAAGAAAGTCAAACAAGAACAAAGATTGTTATAAAAGTAGGAATAGTTGTCGTCACTCTTCCTAAAGAGTGTTATGATAAATGTACAATTTCTTAAAGCACATTTTGGAGTGTGCAAATAAAAAATGATAGAGTGTAGATCATTATCCATGGTTGTTGTTTTTCCAAGAAAGGAATCATTAATTAGAAGATGTACTTCTCCATTGGATGCATGACAAGTGTCAACAACCCTCTGTTGCGCATACGGAGCGCGTTCGGGGTCAAATGAACTTCCTTTTCGTCGAGCAAGTTTTTCAACCACCTAGGCAGTGAACCTAATCGTTGTAGTGTAGTATTGGGTAAGCCTCGGGGATTGATATCGTTCTCTAGGGGAATATAAATGCTAGTAAGAAATGTATGACGTGAAGGTGGGGTTGATGATGATTCTTTTTTTTTTTTTTTTTTTTTTATCTTTTTATAGTTTTTTTAGAAAGCTAAGGTAAATATCTCGGGGCAATTGGTTGGGGGGTGGTAATTCTACCGATTACTTCTACTTATCTAATTATCTAATTTATCTAATTATCTAGTTACTACGGGTAGTCTTATGTCTAATTGAAGTGTGCTCGTATGATGATTAAAAATGTGTTTACCTAGATACTATTACTCCCTATTGGTCGGTTGAATTGTCACACCTTGTCTTAATGCGTTGTATTCCTAAGGTTTTGGGGTATGCGTAGTCCCTAGTTCTTTGAGGTTATCTCTCGGGTTTGACATACGAAGTCGGCAAGCCTAACCTATTTCATCCATAAGCCGCATATTCATAAAGCATACTTAAGCAATAAATACAACGAATGATGCCTAGTTGCACTCCTAAGCCAATTTACAATTAAGATAAGAAACAACCTAACAATAATCAATAACTAGGTTTCATAGATCTAAGCAAACACATAAGAAATTTAGCTAGACATGGTAAACAAGCAAGCATACACACAATCAACCGAATAATGGATAGACATAATGTTACTTTTGATTAAAAGACTTATCTCGATGTGTAAAATAAGGTATGGGACCCTAAGATACTGTCCAAATCAGACTACAAACGATTTAGGGTTTTTTCCCCAAAAGTCTTCCTCTCTAAATGCAGAAAAATCGAATTTTATATATAGATTTACAAATGCGACGGCGTCAACTTTTGCATGGGACGCCGTCACCTCGCCGTCATTAGGGTATCGTCTGGGCCAAGTCATCGATGGGACGGTGTCACCTTAGAGTTGTGACGTCGTCGGTCTTCAGTTGGGATGTCGTCTTGATTCTGGATCTGGGTCGTCTGAGTTAGAAACTGTGAGTGACGCCCTCCTTCTTTATAGCGTGTCACCTTCAGGTTATAAATTCAGAATTTCCACTGAGCCGTCGTATGCATGTTTTGATCAAGTCATCATAGACGGACGGCGTCGCCCTTTAATTGGGACACCGTCAGGTACTGTTGATCATGTGGAAAACTAGAATGGGGGTTGAATAGTTTTACTAATTAAAACTTCGTTTTTAACTATTTAGATCGACTTATGTCAATTTATTTAAATGTGTGTGTTGGATATTGATAGATAAGCATATAAATTAGTAAAGCAAAAAAGAGTAAGAAGCACAAAACCACAACGCGAGTATTTATAGTGGTTCGGCTACAAGGACACTTTCCTTTCCCTACTCCACTCCCCGAGTCACATACTTGAGAGTTCATAATTACTACACAACACAAACTCCTTGTGGCGGAGAAGCCTTCACAACGTCGCCTACTCTTTATCCGGTACAAGGCTAGACACAGGGTTCTTCCACGAGGTAGAACCAAACCTAACACAACGTCACCTACACTTTATCCTGTACAAGGCTAGATATCGAGTTTCATTACAAAGGAGGAACTACTACCCACCAGTATACAACACCTATCCCAAAGGATATCCACTCCTTATTACAACATCAACAAGGATATCAATATCCTTTGATCCAAAACTAATTTAACTTGTACATCGATGCACCATATCGAATGTACACCCTAGGCATCTTTCACTAATGCCTTTCACATTATCCTTTGGCACCTTTCACTAATGCCTTTGACACGGATCTTTGGAACCTTTCACTAATGCCTTTGATACGGACCTTCGGCACCTTTCACTAATGCCTTCTACTTGATTCTTCGACACCTTTCACTAATGCCTTCTACTTGACTCGTCGGCACCTTTCACTAATGCCTTTGACACGGACCTTCAGCACCTTTTACTAATGCCTTCATCACAACACTTCTAGGAGGGAAGAAAGAACTATCAACAAGATCACTTCAGTAGTCTTGATGATGACGAAGCTTGGCAACTCATGGACTTGAGCTAGCTCGACTTCAAGAGGTGGTGATCTCGCCTTTAAGAGGAACCTAGAGAATCACACAAACACAAAACTACATAGAAATATCCTTTGGATCTGAGGTTAGAGAGTTTACAATACTAGGAGAAAGTATATGTAAAAGGAGTGAGTTACAATGAAGAAATGACTCACTATTTATAGGCAAAACTTCACTACTGTTCCCCGGATCCCACGGATCCCTTACATGAGGGATCCGTACAGTGTAAACTGGGGGATCCGTAGGACGCTCCTCCTACTTGGGTTATGGGTCATGGGTCATGGACTTTGGATCATGGGTATCCAAATAGATACACTGTATCTATAAGATGCAATGCATCTAGTCAATATGTCATGGGTTAGCTCAATGGATTTGGACTTTGGGTTTTACCCAACTACATTCAATGTGTTTAGTCAATGGGTCAAGTACTTGGATTCTTACCCATTACATTACCTATTACAACATATACTAAGCATGTATGTAAACACTAGTTGTTATACATATACATTTCTATAAAATGTAAACACTATTACTTGTTAAGTGTTTTATATGAAAATGTAAGTGTGTTAGTAAACTATTGGCTCAAACCATTTACGTATTTTATTTGTTTCGTTAAAATGATTTTATGTTTGTTATCGACAAAACATTAGAAGATCGTAAAGTATAAATAAACGTTTTTACGGCTTATTTTTATTAACAATCTCCCCCTTTTTGTTGATGACAAAACATAAGATTATTTTAAGGAAAAACTAAAATTCGTAAAAGTTTGAATTGGAGTTTTTACTCTCTTCTCCCCCTTTTTGTCGAAACAAAAGAGCGTCGAAAAGAAACTAACACATTGTTTGCAGAAAAACATGTGAAAAGTAAAAATATAAAAAATAGAGAGTAAGAGATGAGAATAATTCTCATCTTAGCTCCCCCTTGACGGGTGCTTCCCTTTGTTGAGGTCGTCAAGTAATATGAAGGCTAAACAAGTGTTTTGCAATATCGTTTGCAAATGGTTTCGTCTTTTAGACGAACATGCTCCCCCTTGACAAGTGCTCCTTTGTGAGGAGAACGTCAAGTAGTAATGCATACCTATGTGAAAGTATTGCAAATGATTTTGCAATTGTTTTTGCTTTGACAAGAAAACTCCCCTACCTAAGGGTGTCAAAATTTTCATGTGTATATTGAAAATCTACAAAACAAAGGTTAGAAAACAAGTATATGATGCATAATTTCCTATAAATAAGACTCAAATTAGTAATAAAAGAGTCTTATGTTCCACGGATCCCACGGTTCCTCCCTGGGAGGGATCCGTCTAGGCTAAAGTAAGGGAATTGTCTGCCTGCATACTTAAGACAGCACTATGGATGTAAAATGTGGTGTCAACATCAACAAGAGTTATGTATTAAGGCACCAAACATATTTTCAAGACAATATGGCATATTACATGTAATTTCATTCAATAAAAATATGAGAAATGATATACATATCTCTAAAACTAAGAGAATGACTAAAACATGTAATATGATTCCTAAATCATCTAAGTTAAGCTTAAGACTAGGACACCACTTGAATCCTTAAGCTCAAGGTTGTTTAGGTTTGTTGACCTCATTGAAACGTTCAAGGAGGTGATAAAACATGAAACGTAGTTCGTCACGTACTCCATGTATTAAAACTTTAACATGTTGACAATGATAACAATCTTTGTCATGGCTAGGAAATGGTGGTGGAGGGAAGGGAGTGGTTTGATATGGAGGTACATTTGGAGGTAGATCAACTAAGGGTGATGGTGGTGGAATGTTTGTCGAGAATGGTAGAGAGGTATCTACTTCCAAGTGATCCGGTTGATTTCTCATAATCCAAAATGGACTATTTGAGGGTGATGGAGAAAAGGATACCGGTGCTAGTGTTGTTTCAACACCATGGTTTTGTTGATGCACTATTCTCTCAGTTGAGGAGAATGTCGGCAATGGTGGAGGGTGAGATGGCCTAGAAGGCAAGTCCTCTAAATTGTAAAGGTGTGGAGATGAAAGTGGAGTGGTGAATGATATGGCTCTAGGTACTAAGGGTGATGATTTAGTGGAAATAGGGGTGTTTAGTTTAGGGGGTATAGTAGTGTTTGGCAATGGTAGTTTTGTGGGAACAATCCTTTTAGGGATAGGTTTGATTGGTTGAGTTGGTTGAGGAGAAATACTAGCGTTTGTGGATTTAACGAGTGATGATTCGGTTGAATAAATTTCGTGAACAACACGAGCAAGTTTCTTGAGTGGTCCTTTGGTTGAGGAGTTGGCACTAGGAGCTTTCCTCATGATGAAAGAATAAAGGGATAGTGAACTAAAGGTTTCTAGTTTCTGAGAATGAAGTTGTAGATAGTGACTTAGAAGTACTAACAAGGTGGCTTATAAAGAGAGGGAATTGGTATGTGAATTTAAGGCTTAAACCACTAAGATCTTTCAACATGCAATGATTTACATGCATAAGAGTCAACTTCAGAGTTGCACTGATCAAGGAAGTAAATTAAGACAAGATGGAGTGTTCAAGTTAGCAAGGAAAGCTTTAAATGATTGTTTTAGCTAGGAGTAGCTGAATCTGAGCAGCCGGTTCCCACGGTTCCCTCCAATGAGGGATCCGTCTAGGCTAATCCTAAGCATCCGGCTCTCAGTAGTCAAGAAAAGAGGAAAATGATGCATTGTAAGGTCTAGTACCTACACATCTTGAGTGTTTTAGTCTTATTAAGTGTTTTAAATGGAAGGGGACTTAAATGATCAAGGGAAATGAGTGATGGTAGCTAATGATTGCCTTTCATGGAAGAAATGGGACTTTAGGAGCACCAATGGGTGATCAAGGATGACACTAAGAGTTTTGAGAGTGTCAAATGGAGTTAAATGATCCTGGAGATAAGATGGTAGTTTGAAAGATATTTGAGAAATTCTTTAAAAATCATGATAAATGAAAAACTAGTTTTTGGCCCATTTAGAGGTAAGGATGACTAAAATCAATTTGCTAAAATTGAGAGAAATATCAAGCTACAATGTGTGAGTATTTTAGCGGAAATATGGTGAGTTTTGGTGAAGTGATAAATTAAAAAACATCTTGAGTGTGATCCTAAGTTAGCTATGAGTGAGTGTGAGATCTACTTATTTTGAGGATGACTTAAGTGATCCTAAAGTATTATGTTTGGCTAGAATGTGTGATTTAGAGGAGTGGTTTGATGAGTGGAATTATGTAAGTCCATTTCTTTCTGCCTGGATCCCACGGATCCCTTAATAGAGGGATCCAGCTAGTTTAAAGTGAGGGATCTAGCTACTGCTAATCAGTACCTTCACATAAAGTGTGCAAAATCTGCACAAGGTATCATATATTAAAGCCAGTGATTTCTAAAGAATTTGAACATCTATATAAGTGAGACATCAAACGATAAATGTTTTATTTCATGAGAATGATTATATGACAAAGATAAAAGGTGAATCCCAGGGATTGAACCTATTTGGAAAAGAAACTAGGTTTCTTGAGCGTTTTCACTAGATGGATCATCAAATGGATGATGAGTATTAGCCGATTCAGGGACGAAGAATGACGTGATGTGAGATGTGTTTAGAGGTTCCATCATTTTGTTCACAAGTACGTACAACGGACTTTGAAATTGAGGATGAAAGTACATGATATGATGATAAAGGCGTGCTAGGAACATCCGTATGGAATTAGTTTGTTCTTGTTGCCTTGAAGGTTTACAATTCGTCTTGCGAAGAAATAGGCGAGATTTTATGGTTGTTGGGTTAGGAGACAATACATTATGTGAGCACAACAAGCGGGAAGAATCTCTCGATTTCCCCTAAGACTCCAAACATTTTCATGTAGAATGACTGCGAGAGGTTTAAGATCATATCGGATATCACGTGTATAGATTATGTTTGGATTTGAGTAATTGGCTCAAGGTTTGCATAACATGCGAGTTAATTCTTGAGGGGAAGGTATGTGTGAACAGTATGGACTATTTTCTTCACGGTAGTTGAAGAGAGAATCAAGAGACCAATCTTCAGTGAAGGTACATTGTCCATGATTTGGAATTCGGAGAATGTGAGCAAATTTCCCAAGAGTCAAGACAAACTTTTGGTTTTTGATCCAAAACCATAGTGATAGAGAGCGATCCTCGTTACGAACGAGTTCAACTTGACGGAAGAATTCCAAAATACACCGCGGACAAATCTTCTCGTTAATTCCGAGAAGACCTTCTAGTCCTATGGTTCGGAAAGCAATGTTGATACCTTCTTGGTATAGTAGAGGTGAGTCAACAATATGTCCTTCATGAAAGCAACGAGTTTCGAGATTATTGAGCCCACGAACATGATTGCCATGTGTGTTAGGCTCAAGGGATATATTAGGAATGTAGACACAAGTGAGTTGAAAGTCGAATTCATACTCATGAATCATGATGAGACCTATGGAAGTGAAATGAGTAATTTACATGTGCAAGTTAAGATAAAGTGATGCATCAAAAGAGAGGACGTGTGATAGGTGCAAGTAATCTCCTAATGTTTTTATCGATTACCCTTATTTTTATTAACAATGACAATTAACTCACTTTGTTTTAACATTCTAGTAGGGTTCTTCCTTTTATGGTAAGTTTTCATGAAGTGGTTTTTATGTTTGCATGAGTTTCAGTTTCTCAGTTCCACGGTTCTCCCGGTTCCCTTTTAAAAGGGATCCGGCTAGTTGAACACTAAGGATCTGTGGATCTGCAGTGTGACAGAAAAATGATTTTGACATAAAATTGATTTTTGCAACTTTTAGGTTTATAAAAAGAAGTGTGTTTTAGCCAATATTTACTACTTAAGCATGTATTGTATATTTTGAAAGTATGTCAAGGTTTTTAAAGATACGAACAAAAACTATGACAAACACATTATGAGAAATAAACGAGATATACTAAGACATTAGTAATATTTCATTTCAATGCTAAGAGCAATACAAAGGATTGCGTAACACCCCCAAAAATGACTCAGCGGAAGCATACAAGTGTTGGGATGCTACTAAATTGGTATCACAACATAAGCACAGAACAATTGGTTTTTCATAAATAAACTTTTATTTATTCTTAAAAACAATGTTTACATTATTGATTAGTGCGAAAAATGACCCATTATAAAAAGGTGGTCCCAATACATATATCAGAGTCGTCTATGACCATGCCATGCGTTTGCCTTGCGCCTCCAAAGATAAGCTATCACTTCAAAACCTGAAGATACATGCTAAAAGGGGTCAGCTTACGCTGGTGAGTTCATAGGTTTATTTAAAAGGAATTTCAGTACATTGTTTCAAATTTGGTTTTTGATGATCATTACGTCTTGCATAATGTCATAAAGTTTATGGTTTCAATTCATAAAAGGATTTCATAAAAGAGATTTCATTAGTGGACCATAAGTAGGGTATATGTACATTACAACGAATATAATGTCATATATTGAATCTATTACGCTAGCACTAAGTTTATGCAACCGAAACTACAACAGTTCTTGTATGCACAAAGAAGTCATACAAATAAAGAGCCCATGGCGAGTGTTTATCCCAATACACTCGGTCCCGACATGCTATATGTTTCGCCTTAACCCAAGCGGGGTCAACCGAACAGAGGAGTCATCCTCAATAGATCTATTTATAACATTCGCGCTTCCCAGCAGGAATTGACGGTTCATGAAGAGGGCAATTTGGGATCTGAGGACTTAGGCTAAGCTGCGTAATATTCTAGGTCAAACATTTTGGTATGCTCTATAAAACATCTATGTATGATGAAAGCTTTAAACATGTAAAAGCATAGTATGCATGGAATGCACAAGTAAAATGATTTAAGTAAAAAGAGCATGTATCTTCCCCCAAAACAAGTATAAAGCAGTTAAAAGTAGGGGCTATGAAACTCACCTTGGCCATGTGCAAAATGAAGTCTAAAGAGAATTAATCAAGGAGTGATAGTGCATGGCTCCGACACGCAACCTAATTAAGTACGGCATATTTAGTCTTCATGTTTAAGACTCGATAAAGTTTAACTAACTTTATAAATTTTAAATGTTTGTCTTGTTGCTGTTGTTGTTGTTGTTGAGGCATCATTTAAGTTTTGAAAAAAAATAGTTTTCAAAGGTTTATGTGCATAGCGGCTTATGGTAGAGAGACAGAGTATCTAAAGGAAAAGTGTCGAGCATGAACGAGACCTTGGCTTGATAATGATCAATGATGAGGTACGAAGGATAATACATAAAATGTGAGACACCGATGCGAACGAAAAATATATATTAAGTGTATATCTAAATTCATGACACTAAGTATAAGTATATTTATATTGAAACGAAATTAAATCCTAACTTGATTTGTGTGTCGATTGCATAGAAAATAGAAAGTAAAATTTTATGAATATATTTCATTATCAACATATGTTGAAAGTTTTATATATACACCCGTCTTATATTTATATGATAGGGAAATACACCTTTTTCAAGATAAAAATCCGTTAGTAATTTGTAAAATATGTTTATAGAAAACTTGGTGTGAACCGAGTATACATATTCTCTTTATTTGGGTTGAAGAAATGTCAAATCTTGTATACCATTTGTATTCAAAAACATACAATGTAGGTAGTATAGTTTATTATTTAACACGTTTTGAAATGTCATATATTTAACCCGTCATTCACAATTAGAAAATTTACAGGATATGTTTTCAAGAGTACATTTCATTTGTAAATCGCAAAATAGCAAGTATTTTTATAAGAAATTTGGCATGACTGATGTACAACTCTAGTTGTTCATGAGGATTTAGGTCAAGAGTTAAGTTCTAAATACCCGAATTATTATTTACCGGTTTATATTGTTTAACAATTGAAAGTATAAACAACATTCATTTGAATTATATAAATAGCATCTAATTACAAGTATAGATCTTGTTTTATTTTACATAACAGGTTTTAATGTTTTGTTTATCATTTACTCGTTTATTATGTATCTCGCGTGACTTGTGCTTTCAAAAGCATTGACGATATAATACGAGTTGTGTGTTTATTACACGTCGTGAATGATGAGTCGAGTGAAATTAGACGAGACAGAAATGAAGTCGTAGATTACTCGAGTCGACATCAGAAATCAATACGGGCGGTTGTAAGACTTGTGCCCTGGTGGGATTTTGTAAAACCAAATGGGTCTCAAGGATGATGGTGGGCCTCACAGCCCAGTACGCTATGTGGACAGGATTTGGGCTTGAGAGCTAACATTTTTGTTATTAGCTCACGAATGTGACACAACTAGCATGCTGTATGTGATTTGTGGGGGCATTGTGATGTGAGTATTTTACCCAATGTAAGGAATGAACTGTGGTCGAACCGTGACTCACCTAGAGACCTATGCGAATGCTCGGGACTCCCACGAGTCCTTCACGACTGGGTCATGGTCTACTGTTACGAGATGACAACTCTCCATCGAGTGTTTTCACTCGACTTGAAACAGATCAATTCAAAATACTAGTGCATTTCCTGATTCCATAAAAATCAAAATGAACGACCTCGACTAGTACTTTACAACAGTCGGGTACAACCCGAGGTGGCCACTCGACTCTATACCCTTGGTGAGTCATGTGTTGAGCCGAGGCAAAAACATCTCAAACCATCACCCTCCGTGGGTGTGGTTGAACCTAAGTGTATGTCCGCGAAACAACCCGAACCTATAAGTTTTTAAGTGTGGCATTAAGTCAAAACGGAATAAGCTGATAGGTATTTTTAAATAAGCCGAAGATGGTGACGAGCCAATGAGCAGATTTTCAAGATAAGCCGAAATAACAAATAGCAATTAAACCGAAAATTAAGACATCAACGTTTAATATTTTCTGATTCTTTCTTGTTTGTGGTTCTTGGCTGCCGGTATCAACAACAACAACATATACATTTTCTTTCATATTAACCCAATCAACACAAGATTAATTTACATAAACCTCAAATGATTTGACTATTACGAATTTAGATTAACAAGAAAAATGGTGCTTACAACGAAATCAAGCAACGAGACGTATGGTTATGACCACCGAAACACAAAGAGCCGATTGGATGAGACTTAGAATGAATTGGTTCAATTGACAACCCGGAATAGCTTCCTTACGCATCCAAGATCAAAACCCCTATATCAATTTTCAAAACCCCTTTACTAATTTTTTCGAAGAACCCTATTCCTGGAACCCTAGTTTTGTGATTTTGTGAAAAGAGTGTGTGAATAAACCTTCACTAATTCGACCCTATAAAAAGATGGATAGCAAGAAAGTCTTGGCTCTTCTTTCCTTGGTCCTTGCACGAGTAGTTACCATTCTTGGCTCTCGTCGCTTTCATCCTTCTTTTCCAACACAAGCACATGACTTTGTCTGGGGAGAATAGGGGCGCATAGACTGAGTATGGATGTGATGGCTCAAGGTTAAAGATTGAAGAAGAAGGAGGTGAAACTCCTTTTTGTTTTTCGTGGTTTTGGATAGAAGCAGAAAAGGGAAAGACATAGAAACATGAGTAAAGTGGGCGGCTAGGGTACTATTTTGTATTTTGTTTTTATTATTAATACTGTATAAACTGTACCCCGTGTCTTGTCGAATCCTCGAGTAAACGAACCTTACTGGTACTCGAAAAATATAGAAATTACAATTTCCGAAACGTTTTAAGGAGCGTAATAATATAGTATTATTATTACGTGAGATTTAGATTATAACTGAATGCCGTTACTAATTTGGTGTCGGTATGCGTGCGGTGCCGTGACTTTCTAAATGTACGAGATAACTTCTCGTTTTCTTTCGTAAATTATTAGTGATTGATAAAAAAGTGTGTTTTTCTCTTATCTCAGTATTTATTTTTAGTTTTGTTTGCTATTGCGCTGTAGTGTGCGGAATAACTAATGGTTTAAGCTTATGTATGCTTAAAGTTTGACTTGGACAATAATAAATTTCACTTTTATTATACAGATACTTAGTGGACAAGTATTGTGCGTGCGGTAACTTATCTCTAAAGAAGCGAGATGACCTATTGTTTTTGGATTTAAATATTGACATCTGTCAGAAAATAACCGATTTACATTTTCTGACGTAATAAATATTATTATAATAATCCGAAATTTTACGGGTTGTTATAGATTGGATATATGATACAAATGTAGATTAACAACACCAATTACATGTCTCCATGAGAAAACTTGATCATGGGATACACGGGAGCGATGAGTGTTAAGACGATAATCACGAAGGCGATATAAACCATGATGATGAAATTCTTCCTTGGTTTTGATTCGAAATGAGATGAGGAGGAAGATGAAGTTTGAATGAGAGATATTTTGAAAGTGGAAGATTTGAAAAATGGAGTTTGGTGGTTGTGGAAGGAGCGGAAGGGGTTTTATAGGGAAGGAGGAATTTTTGAGATTTTTGTTTTGTTTTATTATTAGAAAGGTTTGATATTTAGGTTAAGATAACACACATTTATATATCTAGATTTTTAGACGAAAGAGAAACACGTATGCAAGAAGGTTTCCTAATTAAGCCACGTGTATCACTAAAGCATATGTTAAGACTAAGAAAATAAAGTATAACCATATAGGTTCCTATGCAAGCATACTTATTCTAAGCTAATGTTATTTAGATATAGGTTTTAAGAAAGTCATACCTCTAATGCAATTATGAGTGCCCTTTTCTTTTTTGACAAAAAAATGCCAATAGACAACTCAGGTTCCTTCGAGATCTAGGTGGTAGTTTTAAGATACCTTCTTAGAAAAGATAATCTTGCTACCAAGGAATTCCTATGCCTTGATTAATATGAGTTTAGCTAAACAAAATGACAAGAAATGTTAGTGCATTTTTGTAAGATAAAATAAGAAAGAAAAAATATGATGTTGTCATCCAATCATCATCCTACAAAAGTGTTTTTAAGACATGATGTTTGTTTTTGTAAAAGCTTTCTTTGTAGTTTTCAATCATACACGGATCGTATCAAGTTTTTAAAGTACAACATACTCTAAGAAACTTGGTAACGAAGCTGTGGTACCAATTGTGGAAAGCTAGAAAGGGGGGGGGGGTTATAGTTTTACCGATTAAAACTTCGTTTTAAACTATTTAGATCGACTTATGTCAATCTATTTAAATGTGTGTGTTGGATGTTGATAGATAAGCATTTAAATTAGTAAAGCAAAGATAAAGAGTAAGAAGCACAAAACCACAACGCGAGTATTTATAGTGGTTTGGCTACAAGGACACTTTCCTTTCCATACTCAACTCCCCGAGTCACCTACTCGAGAGTTCGTAGTCACTACACAACACAAACTCCTTGTGGCGGAGAAGCCTTCACAACGTCACCTACTATTTATCCGGTACAAGGCTAGACACCGGGTTCTTCCACGAGGTATAACCAAACCTTGCGCCTACACTTTATCCAGTACAAGGCTAGATACTGAGTTTCATTACAAAGGAGGAAATACTACCCACCACTACACAACACCTATCCCAAAGGAGATCCACTCCTTATTACAACATCAACAAGGATATCAATATCCTTTGATCCAAAACTAATCTAACTTGTACATCGATGCACCATATCGAATGTACACCCTAAGCATCTTTCACTAATGCCTTTGACACGATCCTTTGGCACCTTTCACTAATGCCTTCGACACGGACCTTTGGCACCTTTCACTAATGCTTTTGATACGGACCTTCGACACCTTTCACTAATGCCTTGTACTTGATTATTCGTCACCTTTCACTAATGCCTTCTACTTGACTCTTCGGCACCTTTCACTAATGCCTTTGACACGGACCTTCGGCACCTTTTACTAATGCCTTCATCACAACACTTCTAGGAGGGAAGAAAGAACTATCAACAAGATCACTTCAGTAGTCTTGATGATGACGAAGCTTGGCAACTCATAGACTTGAGCTTGCTCGACTTCAAGAGGTGGTGATCACGCCTTTAAGAGGAACCTAGAGAATCACACAAACACAAAACTACATAGAAATATCCTTTGGATCTGAGGTTAGAGAGTTTACAATACTAGGAGAAAGTATGTGTAAAAGGGGTGAGTTACAATGAAGAAATGGCTCACTATTTATAGGCAAAACTTCACTACTGTTCCCCGGATCCCACGGATCCCTTACATGAGGGATCTGTACAATGTAAACTGGGGATCCGTAGGACGCTCCTCCTACTTGGGTTATGGGTCATGGATCATGGGTCATGCGTCATGTACTTTGAAACATGTGTATCGAAATAGATACAATGAATCTAGAAGATGCAATGCATCTAGTCAATGGGTCATGGGTTAGCTCCATGGGTTTGGACTTTCGGTTTTACCCAACTACATTCAATGTGTTTAGTCAATGGGTCAAGTACTTAGATTCTTACCCATTACATTACCCATTACAACCTATACTAAGCATGTAAGTAAACACTAGTTGTTATACATATGCATTTCTATAAAATGTAAACACTATTACTTGTTAAGTGTTTTATATGAAAATGTAAGTGTATTAGTAAACTATTGGCTCAAACCATTTACGTATTTTATTTGTTTCGTTAAAATGATTTTACGTTTGTTATCGACAAAACATTAGTAGATCGTAAAATATAAATAAACGTTTTTACGGCTTATTTGTATTAATAGATCAGCTTTGAGTGGCTTCGATCTTGACTTTGCCATTTTCTTCATGTATTTGCTCCTTTTCGTCCAAATATGCTTCATTCCAACATTTTGCTTCCAAAAGACCTAAAAAGTTAAAAGGAACGAAATTAAGCAGTAACGGATATAAAAGTGATCGTTTTAGGGCTTAAATGACCCCCTAAAAGCGTACGCTTTAAATCCTTGTCACCCTCACATGTTACCTTTGTATTTTCCTATATAATCAAATACTTGTAACTTAGATAGGTAGAGATTCTAAACAAATACAAATAATACATGTTTAGTTTTAGAGCAATGCTAATCATTCTCAAATTTTCTTCCTAACTCATAGTCCTAACAACTAAAAGATGACAAGTGTAATCTACTATCTCACTTCATCTTGGCTATTGATCATTCCATTTGGCATCATCATATTATTAAGAAGATAACTAGGAAGAAATATTACAAAGAAATATATCATATTCTACAATTTAAAATTTTTTATGTAAAAAACCATCAACGCTAATTATAACGGAACAAATATTTACTACATAATAATGAACTGGTCAAATGAATAAGGTTTTGATTAAGGGTGGAACCGGATCAAATTAAATCGAGTTTTGGCAAAGTTTAACTCGACAATATTATGTTTGGCTAGATTTTTTCTTTCTTTCTTTAATCTCTAATGATTATTATATAAACCAACTAAAATTAAAATATAACATATGATATGGATTCAGCCTGAAAAGATATATATTTATAAAAGATTGTATTTTATAGTTATACAAGCTCTTAAAAGAAATACCAAAATCTATATTAAAACATACATATCGCTTAAAGACCCGAAACCAGTGGCGGGGCTATGTGGGGGGAAAGCCCTAAAAATTGTACATAGATATTATGTAAGAAGCCCAATGTTGTAAGGTGTAGCTAATGTAGTTTTTTTGGCCAACCTTATCTCCTGATAAAGTCCATGTAGGAATACTAATTGTTGTACAACTGATCCATCGCCCCTTATTAATTTTGATTGGCTAAATAAATAGATAATCCTCAACAATTGCTAAACTATGTCAAGACTTAGGTGTTGTTTGTTTATTCAGAGGCTCTGAATCTGAATATGAGGCGTAAATATATGAATCTGAATCGAAAATCTTGTTAAAGTAAGGTGCGGTGTCATTTGCTTGCTCCTACTTTTTTTTTTTTTGTTATTTTGTATCAACAAGAGGCAACAAGAGGCATTAAGACACCCCTCTCAAGTCATATTAATTTAATATTTAATAAAGTAGACGAATAACCGTGCATAGCAACGGGAGTTTATAGCGCCATATAATCGTAGTGATAAAAGAAAAGTTTATGGGTTATAAACGAAAAATAATATAAATTTAAGAATTTGGGGATTATACATAAACTGAATTGAAATAATATTGGTTATTGGTTATAAACGAAAATATTAATAAAAGTTTATGATTTCCATATATAGTTTCTTAATTTTTCACATCTAAGAATATGAGTTTTTACTTTAAGAATACGAGTTTTTTCCTTTATATATGGTATAGATATAGATTATGATGTCAAACTTTCGATTCTCACGTACAATAATATGTTTCCGGTAGGCACACAAACAACCTTTATTGTCTCCCTGGTTAAGAGGATTTAAGATTGTTACTTGCAACAAAATGGTTTTCTCTACAAATACCACAATAAACGTTGTCTAAGAAAAAGTGCTACAAAATATGTGATTATAAGTAATCACACTTATCCAATTTTTTTTACATATAAACTATTGTTTTCTATTGAAATACATTTATTTATTAGTTTTGAATATACGCTATACATATGTATAATGGTTGGAAGAAACTTCACGTAGATATTGTTATTAAAGATGAGTTCAAGTCTTCGACAAGTGGATCAAAATGCTTTTGCACTCTTGCAACAAATATTAAGTAGTCATTTTTTGGTTATTTAACTATTTGTTTGATTACCACACATGCTCGTTTGTGCAAAGTTTCTTTTTTCAACTACCTATACTCATGTGTTTCAAGCTTACGGCTTATTTTGTAATGTAAAAACTATTTTTATCTACGTATCTTTTATATACCCGTGAAATTTACGGGTCTTTTAGCTTATAGTTATATATTATGATGTTTTTTTAGCATGTGTTAATGAGCTTTAAATTTTTTGGGCCAACCAAAAACAAATTTCTGGCCGAAACTCGATGGTTAGTTAGTTTAGCCGAGTCTTTATAAGCTCAAGCTTGACTCGCTAAACATTTCAAAAAAAGGAAACGCGCCAGGTAGGGGTCGAACCTACGACTTTCTGCTTAGGAAACAGACGCTCTATCCACTGAGCTACAGGCGCTATCTTGTTGAACATATTCATTTCACTCTACATATCCAAAACCCATTCAAATATAACCCCGCCAAAACACTCCCCAAATTCACAAATAAATACCGCCAATAACAAACAACATCTCAAAATATTGTATTTCATTTCCTCCTAAAAAAAATCAGTAGCATTAGTTAGTAATGGAAGATACAATAAAACAGTTCCGTAACGGCGTTGCGCGCTTCTGCAACCACCTCGAATCCAGCTCCGCCGCTCTTCTCCAGTCCGTTAATCGCCGTCCCATCCCCTTTGGTAATCCTTTTATTACATTAAATTTGCCAACTTTACATCCAGTATTTTATTAATTATGATATGTAGATGTTTGTAATATATACACGAATTTTATCAATTTACGGGGCCGTTTGTTTTGGCTTATATAGCTGGCTTATTATGGCTTATTTGGTTTTTGGCTTATGCTACATAAGCTCACTTTTTTGTGGCTTATTTTCTTTTGAAATTTATATAAGTTTATTATGTCATAATCAACTTATGGAACATAAGCCACAAAAATGAGCTTATGGAACATAAGCCCAAAACCAAATAAGCCATAAGCCGGCTATATAAGCTGAAACAAACACCCCCTTAGGCTTAGATCTAAGTTTTTTTGATACTTTATAAATTAGGTTTTCGATGTAAAATATGAACGTGTTTGCTTGATTTTAGTTATAACTGTTGCTACTTTGAATTCTAGTATTAGCTTTTTGGTTGTAATATGTTTTTTCGTTGTTAGATTGTGCTTCATTTCAATAGGACGTATTTGCTTGATATAAGTTTTTTGATTGTTTTTGTTTTTATGTTATTAGATTCTGCTTCATTGTCGTTTGTGCAAGGCCTGAACCGTCGTGTATCTACTGCCACTAGCGATCTCAACCTCCTTGAGTCGATGACGTTTGATACTGTGTCGTTTGAGGAGTTGTTAGGTCATTGCAATGAGATATATAAGAAGAATCAGAATGATATTGTTGAGATTGAGGATCGCCTTTCTGCCTTTGGATATGTTGCTGGTAAGCTGTCCTCGCTAATTTGGTTTGATATTGTTGCTTGATAAAGTATATATGATTCAAAAGCTCGAAAATGCCTGTTAGAGCTATATTTGATGAAGTAAAGAGTAAAAATGATTTGAGATCGACACATCCCATGATTTGAGTCTAGTTCACATAAACTTGAACTCGACTCGTTATGTGTATGAGCCAATTTTAGTACTCAGACCTGATATTAGTTGATTTGGCTTGTTGAGCTTAAGCTTATATTACTGAAACCAAGCTAAAGTAGTTTGTAGTTTGTAGCTCAACCTTCAACCAGGAGTCCAGGACCAGGGTCCATTTTTCATATTTAAACTTCGTAAAAAACATAGATTTTGAATAATATGGCTTATTACTTCCGACGAGCCGACTCTATTGCTGGAGACCCGAGTTACGTTTGAGGAAGATTTCTATGTTTATATAGCTCAGACACACATCTTTTTCTATTGTATGTAACAAGTTAACACTTTAATGTTTATATAGCTCAGACACACATCTTTTTCTATTAGCTTTTGCATGATTTGCATCAAAAGCTGAACGTATGTTACATTTTAATGTAATTAGCCATTCTTGTAAATTCAAAATCAGACTCACTATCTGTTATCGGATCACCTTTTAACTCAAACCCTTGATAAAGTTTGACCAGTTCAGTTCAAGCTGAACTTACTGCATAAAAGGTAGACTAGTTTGCAACTCCAAGTTATTAATGTGTCACTTCTTTTTGTAGAGTTAGAGATCGATGAACCGGAAGACGACTTGGATGATTTTCAACCAAATGCTAGTTTGGATTTGAAGAACACAATTGAAGATGACTCTTTGTATCCTTCCCATATTATACTTGTGTATTCGTATTGGTTGGAGCCAGAACATAACATTATAGTTGTTTAAATTCCTCTCGCTACATTCAGAATTACGTGATTCAATTGTTATTTAAAAAAAAAGAGAGATCAACAACTCTGCCCTAATACTATATTCGTGATAACTTCAGAATCTTAGAATTTCTTAACTGTAGTTAGATTGGATGATACATTGAGCTTGCAGAAACTTGGAATTTCCGATGCTTCTCTTGCCAATATTGTATCGAAAGGTTAGTTGATGCAATCAACCTACATCTATGATTTCTTTGTTTCATAAATAGGTTAGTGATCACAAGGCCTTTACTTGATAGACCCAGTATTAAGTAGAATAAAGCTATGGCAAGTTGATCAAGTTACATCAATATAGTCTCTTGTGTGCTATCAATGCTTAATCTCTTGTTAATATAACTATATAAGTGTCAATGTTGCTTTTGTGCTTAATCTGAAGTTTTTTTATTTACAACAATATGTGAGTACATACCTGAGTCCAAATTTGTCTCTTCATCTCCAACTGCAGGTAACAATAAAATTGAGATGGACCAACTCTTCGATACAGACATGGATATCTTGGAAGTAGAAAGTAAGATCTATTTATTTATGTGATTCTTTTCCTAATATTTTTTAACATGACCAACACCTTTTTTATGCATCATTTGAATAGAGGATGAACAAATTGAGTTGAAACCATTTGAAGATGTTTCAATAAATGTACCGAAAGATGCTTATGATAGTCTTCCTTCATATATGAAAGCTTTAGCATCATGGGAGGTAGATATCTGTTTTAATCACATTAAGATACGCACAAATAGACTAAGATTTAAGATACTGACGTTTATTTAACATTTAACAGGATTTGCTTGTTGCTGTTGACAAGATGAACTTACGCCTCAAACAGAAGACCAAAAAGAGCAACTTCTTCACCCAAGACGAGGTTTCATCCCTGGAATTAGGTCAGTGTAAACATATACTCCGTACTTTTTTGTTCAACTCATTGGTGTCAATAATCGTCATCCTTAGGCTTTTAAATGTATCCCATCTCTTATAAATTGCATATAAAAAGTCAACATATCATGCGAGAACCACTAGTAGTGCTCACCTAACATGGGACAGTGACTGCTAGGCATGGGCTACGAACATGTCATTAACAGCATCTCCAATGTAATTTGCACCATTTTGATGTAAAAAGAGCATGGTTTGGTAATACGCTTACACCAAATCTTTTTATAAATCCGATGTATGCTCTAAATTTCCACATTAGCTAATATGGATTTGCACATATTTATTAGATGGATTTGCACATATTTATTACATCATTTTGGTGTTTTGGTGCATATATATTGGAGACTGTCTGTGCTTGTAATATCACCTTGCATGATAGAGTGCAATTTATCAACCATTAACATAAGAGATTTTCTGTTTTAAGTCTGATAAGTTAAGGTTCCGCTGTTTGTAATTGTAGGCCTTAAAACCAGATCATACTTGTTGTTACTCGTCAAGATGAATCGCTTAGTTGTGGAGACCATTGATGGCTTGATTTCCTATAGAGTACTCTAGGAAAACGTACCTTCAGCTTGTTGATGAGGTAGCTTTTAAACTGATGAGTGTATACAATTCATATTATTATTATTATTATTATTATTATTAGTTACTACTCTTGATTGTATAACTAGAAGTTTGGAAAGGTTTTTTTGTACGAATTGAGTATGAATCTATATATATGGTCTGTGAATGTTTCGTTTCACTATATATTCTATTTTTTACGGTGTTTGGAAATTGGAGCACAATGTGGTACACGGCAGCCTTGAAGAGTTAAACAGACCATGTTTCTCTCAATTTTACACAGGGAGAAAGCACATAAATGTATGCTCATGCTTTGGAATCTGGAAAGATTTTATTGTTTGGAGAATACGCTTTTAAGCTTGGGTACCTAATAAAGGATACATGAAAAAAACTAAGATTTAAAATGGAAGCTTAATATCTTATTTTGATAGAGTCAATGTGAATGATAAAAACCTCTGGTTTCGCATTATTTGTTAGAAAAGAAAATAACGTAAATTCTTTATAAAAAAAAAACCTAATTCTTCGGAAGAGCCGTAAAGTGAATCAAAGAACTCAGATGATTTTGATTTTGGTCTGTCAGTTGGGTAATGTTTGGTTGAATTCTAGTTCGGTTCGGTTCAGTTTTTGGGTTGACCCAAATTTTTTTTTTAACCAAACTAACCGAACCGAACAACCCGATAACCGAACCGATCAACACCCCTAAATGTTCATGAAATTGAAGGCCAATTGCATATGCAAACTGTTTTCCGTCTGTCTCACAATTATGTTTCCAAGTTGTTGGTGACTGTAAACCGCAAGTTTTTATGTTTTTTTTACTGATCAGTTATTGCCTTAATAAATTCATTAATAGTCTATCATTAGAGCATATACAACAATAACACCAATAACACCGTCCACGTCAGCGTCACATCAGCTTTAACATTTAACATTAACATCCTCAAAAAACACCCACAACAATAACATCCCAATAACATCAATAACATTTCATATTTTCAATTTCAACCCCTAAACTAAAACAAACACTTCATTTATTAAAAAAAATAACCTTAACTTAAATTAACACAATGTATTTTTAAAAATA
The DNA here is from genome assembly GCA_019973895.1 of Chrysanthemum seticuspe. Classification (NCBI taxonomy): domain Eukaryota; kingdom Viridiplantae; phylum Streptophyta; class Magnoliopsida; order Asterales; family Asteraceae; genus Chrysanthemum; species Chrysanthemum seticuspe. The sequence continues at coordinate 251,723,892 of BPTQ01000001.1, read as the reverse complement.
CATTTGATACTAGATTTTTAGTACATGTGTTAATTTGTATTGTGTTAGATTAGTTGAGTGCAGTCCAATGTTTAGCACAAGGCCCATATACGAATTGATAAGCCCACGGACGATTTTAGCACAAGGCCCAACCGGTTATAAAAAGATGATTTGCCCTAGTTTATCTCATATTCACACATGCTCAAAAAAATCGCCTCCCCTCTGAGAAACAAATACTTTCTCCATCTTGTTTCTCAGAGGTTGAAGATGGAGAAAGTATTTGTTTCTCAGAGGGGAGGCGATTTTTTTGAGCATGTGTGAATATGAGATAAACTAGGGCAAATCATCTTTTTATAACCGGTTGGGCCTTGTGCTAAAATCGTCCGTGGGCTTATCAATTCGTATATGGGCCTTGTGCTAAACATTGGACTGCACTCAACTAATCTAACACAATACAAATTAACACATGTACTAAAAATCTAGTATCAAATGTATTTTTAAAAATACATTGTGTTAATTTAAGTTAAGGTTATGTTTTTTAATAAATGAAGTGTTTGTTTTAGTTTAGAGGTTGAAATTGAAAATATGAAATGTTATTGGGATGTTATTGTTGTGGGTGTTTTTTGGGGATGTTAATGTTAAAGCTGATGTGGCGCTGACGTGAACGGTGTTATTGTTGTATATGCTCTTATAGCAGCGAGTTGGATTATATTGCTTATGGGATAACTCGGATGAATAATCTGTTTATGCTAAAGTTCTACAAAATGAGCACATTGTAATTAATTGTCAATCTCATCTCGTGACTAGGCGTATCAGTAATTGGTTTGTAAATCATTTGATGCTGATGCTACTATCTTTTGTCGTTGACTACATGTTTAAGAATAAATTTCGATTCCTTCACCTATCGAATTTCAGCCAGCAATAGCTATAAAGTGAAAGGATTTGGTTCACTTCAATAAGCTCACAAAACATGATAAAATGCGGTTATACAAACTACAAACTTGAATTATTTGGTGATAATGTAATTGCTTCAGCTTGAAACCACCAAAAAGGATATTCTTGGTGATGATTAATAAAATTAAAAACCTTTCTCATCTTTGAATTTCTCACAGAAACAAGATTGTTGGACGGAAACATATTTAAGCTCGCAGTTCATTTATTTATCTCCAAACAAGCAAAACCTTTTCTTTTCCTTTCTCTTGAACCTGTGGTTTTAATGTATGAGGTACCACAGGTGACATATTTAAGCTAGCAGTTCATTTACTCCCGCCATCTCAAAATTATTGTCATAACACAAAATCACAAAGTTTAATAAAAGTAGGGTCACTTTAATTTCAACTACTCAAATAGAATATTCCTCTACTAAATACTTTAGTTTTTACTTAAAAAGGAAAGTGTGAATTATTTTAAGACATCCCGAAAAGGAACTATGGACTATAATTTTGAGACGGAAGAAGTATTTATCACCAAATAAGCAAAACCTCAAACACATGTATTTACATATATCCCCAAAAAAAAACTTCAATATTTACATATTTCCCCAAATCTTGCTTTAGCAGCATAGTACACCATGCATTGAAAACTTGGTGTTTTGAAGAAATATGTAATTATTCAAGTTTTATTCAGGATATATGTAATTAACCCCTCGCAAATAATCCTGTATGATTTCCCAATTTAGACCCTCACAGAATATAAGTCAGTCAAACATCACCTCACACATATGTATAACCCAATAAGACCATTTGCATACTACCTCGCAGCCTTAAAACCCAATAAGACCATTTGGATACTACCTCGCAAACACCCTTATGATCATCTACTATTAACTTACTAATATCCAGCGTCTTAATGATTAAAGATGGACCAGAATGGGGGCAGATATTAGGTGACATAGATTTGATGCTCTATACAAAAAGAGAAGCACAAAATGATAATCATAGAAATAATTCAATAACTGCACCCAGCAGTGAAATGTTGAGAATTTATACACATCAGAATTCCAGCAAGTTAAAGTCAAAGTCAAGCTTTACAGGGAGTCTAAGCACAGGACAACTAATTCTGATTCACCCATACGCCAAAATCATTTTATGTACTAGTTTAAAGTTAACCCGGACAAAACCACAAAACAAAAGCAATTGAGTAGACGGAGCTCAACCCACGGTTAGAAAAACTAGGAGAAGAAATACTCCCTAAAGCCACTCAGTCAAAAATGAATAGCAGCCTATAGATAATAGATACCTAATGAAAACCAAAACCTTCAATCCCCTTCAAAATACTTTACATTTTCGGTCACCAGCAAACACGCGTTTGTTATGTTTTAGTTGTATATTTTCACTGCCTTCTCATATGTGTGACGGTTCTGCAGGTTTTAGGCAATAAGACAGATTAGAATGTTTCATTAAGCATTAAAAAAGATTAAAGTAACACTAGTACAAGCAAATTTTACCTGGTTAGCCGTGAATGGCCTTTTGGGGGTAGTATCGGGATGTTCCAATCCAAGGTAATGCTCCCAAGCACCATAAACATCTTTTTTCTAAACAAACAATGCATAAAATCAATAAAAGCCCCCTAAGATAGACCAATAAGCAAGTATAAATGACAATCAGACAACAAACCTGAAATCGGCTAGACACGATGTCCGTGTCTTGAAGATACTCAGGTCGTCCAAGAGATAGGAATGCAAATTTCCACTGAAATTGTATTGCATTTAATTTAACAAGATACTTAAAAAGAGTCGAATAAAATAGAAGATAAATATCAACCAAGTGATTATGAATTACCTTAGCAAAATCATCATCAGAAACATGCAATTTCTTCTGAATGCGACTTTTTACATCTGCCAAAGTTTCACCTTCATGAATTACCAGAAAGAAAGGATCCCCAAAGTTTTGAACTTGCTGCAAAACACCATTAAAGATGGAATTAATGACATGGTACAAACACATTACAGCAAACGAGTGTTCATCCACATTCTACATACCATCTGGTTCTGCGCACTATCTTTAATGAAATGGTAAACATGAATCAACCGATCTTGAGGCCCAATATTCTTCTCATCTTCAGGAATCTGAAACAAGAAACAATTTATTATATAAAGCACATTGCATACACAATCGTGTGAAGTAAAAGAAAAAGAAAGCATGGTAAAACTTACTTCCTCTGCACGTAAAGTCCAATATTGATCATTTATATTCTCAATTTTTTCAGTCAGCGGAAAGACCTGCAAGTAATAATCAGAAAAAAAAGATACACAAATTAATGATTTCATTGCAGAACTGAATTGAAAACCCAATTTGATTTACATTTTAGAAGATGCAAGGCAGAAAAATCGAACTCTTTATTAAAATTCAACAAAAGTACAAGACATTTCCCTGTGGTCGAGAATGTAAGTAAAGCCAATTCAATACCTTGTATATCTTGTGATAGAATACTTCGATTAGTCTCAGTTCAGCATTTGGATTCGACAATTCCACCTGTTTGAAAGATTAATTAGTTAGTAGTATTTGATTTTGATGTACATGGAATGCGTTATTATGGAGCAAAACCATGCAAAAAAATTGCAACCATCATTCACGAAAATTGGAGCAAATCTAAGCCATATTACATTAGGCTTAGTTTGCTTAGATAGCTTGCATGCAATGCCAAGGAATATATATTGGACGCATACCTTTGTCTTTAATTCATTGAGAACATCTCCAACAGTGCTCTGCTTAGGCAGCCTGATATTGTGAATTACAGGCTGCAACATGTACAATTGAAATTAAGAATTAAAGAACTCATTATATATTGAGCAAAACTGTTAACTTCTCTTCTCTTATACTGAAATAAAAGATAAGCTAAACCATTACATTTATAGTAAGCATACCTCATCCTTTGTAGCATGATGGAAAACAACCTTCAGGGTTTTCAAACATTGCAACTCTGGTAGAGGGATATCCAACACTTCATAGTACAGAATATCAGACACCTGTACCCAAAAAATAGTTCATTATATATTGCTTGCTAAGTTCAGCTTTTAACCAATAAAGAACCAGCTTTGTGAAAAAATAAATTCCAAAGCACAGAAACCTGATTGTAGTGAACAAGCATGTCTAGCAGATGATCTGCAACTCGATATTTAATTGGATTGGGCTTGGGTTGTTGAGAATAGCAGTTGTGAGGAGTAAGCCTGATTTTGGATGGGTCATCCAGACCAACTTTATCGGCCACTCTCTCCACAACGTCATCATATGTATGCAGCTTTGACCTAATGAAGCATCATAGAAAATCAGTCAACCGTGACAACATTAAGCTCTTTTTAAAGAAAATCTGGCACCACCAAAAAACAGAACTCACAATTCCAGACAGAAATCATCCTCTTTAGGTCTATCCAGAGATCGAAAATGAACTATCTGCAAAACACAGTACCATATGACTCTGATGTTTGTGAATGTAAAATAAATAATTTGCAAAGTAGATCATATGCAAGTATAGTTGTCACATCAAGTATATATTTCTGTTAGTTCAGAATACATGTCCTTGAATATCCTTAAGCATGTAAGAAGCAAAACTACGGAAACTACTGACTGACGCTGCAGAATTATATAGCAGTCTGGATTGAGAATAAGAACCTGGCGATTTTTCACATATTCCAGAAATGAAGGAACATCCGGATAACGACATTTCTCATAATCAAAAGACTGAGGAGGTTTCTGGAAGCAAATGATGTCCCCATCTTCAAGCTGGAAACAAGGAGATGGTTTTCAATATTGTTATTCATATTATAATGAGCTCACATAATCATCTGTTCATGAAATAGTTGAAACTCATACCTGACTAGATCTAAATGAAGTACGCTTTTCTAGACGCTCACACATGACATTGGGCTCAAATTTTATTTCCTGGCGAATGACATGTAAAAGCTCAAAATAATATATGTAAAGACAGAAATTGCAACCACCAAGTCGGCAGTTAGAAGAACAAACCTCATAAAGTTCAATTTCTTCATCAGGACTAAATCCAGCGAATTGATTCAATTTTGGTATTATATCAATTGGCTTACCCAAACTCTTCACAAAAGACCTACCAACAAAACTGAAGAACAAAGAATTTATCAATTACTCAAAAATAATCATATTAACAAATATAGCAAGAAAATATGTTCTCAAAAGAGAAACTATATACTAGCAGCCTCATGTACATGTTTTATAAGAGTTTTATGCTCCCTTAAAGAAATTATAATATCCATTATTGTTTAAAATAAGCAAAATTTACAAGGGTGGTTACAGCTATTTATTTCCGAAAGTGGACAGCAAACTTAGTGAAAATTAATTAAGGAAAATAAACAATACTTTTGGGATGGAGGAAGCATAATATTCCCCTCACTTATACAGCATAGCAATGAATTATAGTTGACAGTTTCCTAAAAATCAGGGGAACACTAACTAACTCATATATCAACCTACCGAAGTTCTTCCTTCTCAGGGTCGTAAAGCTTGAAGAAAAGAAGTATATCATCTTTGGTTTTGTCAGGTGGGGGAAGAGGATTCAAATCCTGAAAAGAAAGTACAATCATGGTATAATCACTGGACTGAAAAGAATAAGCAACTTTTAAAAGATCTAATAGGAGGCGGATAATTAAGTAATCGTAAAGATGATATTACGGGTCCAATCTCTATCTCCAAGAACAATTTCAGTTCAGCATTCTGAACTTTGTTGGAAGCCTCCCTTAATTGTCCAACCTGCGAACCCAAAAAATAACTATTAACAGTAACTCAGCTGATAAATCTTCCCATACATGCTTTTCATAGAGCCAGATTTAGAATAAGTAATTGGCAAAATCACTAATAACGAAGAAACAAAAGAAAGGTATCAGGTTCACTGCTACATTGCTACGATGGTCATAGCATATAATGACTATTTCTACCACAGCTAGCTATAGAAAGAGATTGAAGTAAGTGTTAAGAAAAACAAGAAGCAATGCATAGCTTTGGTTGCTTATGTTTTATCCGTGGATACATAATCGACCTTAACGTGATTAGTAGCTTAGCAATTAGTAGCTACGTAAAATACAACTAACCTTGCAAATGGTAGTTTGATACAAACATCGCAAGACATTAACTTTAGCAATCGTAAGTAATCTCTATGTTGCAGAATGCAATAAAACCAATACAATTATCACAATTCATATTTTGTAGAGTTTATTTACAATGCAAGTCTTTGTAATCATTTTAAATGCCAAAACCTTTTTAATACGTAACCACTTTATGTGCAGTGTGAAATTATATGATGTAAATAAACATTAAAGAGAATTTGACAATTATAAATTATAGGAGACTTGCACTAACCAATAAAAAAACTCTGCAATGATGAATTGTGAGCATTGTATTGACTTTTTTTCTTACTAACCACATAAAATCTGATCGTGTATCCCAAATATAAAACAAAAGCAATTGTCATGTCACCCTTAACTAAGAGCAATAGTTTTCTGTCCCTCATTGTCTAAATCCTCAACTTCACCTACTACATTGTGGTGCAAGTTTTATATCAACTCAAATTAGACAGATACATCATGCATGCATAGACCCAAGTCCCAACTAACATTTCATACCAAATATTACTCGATATACATGACAACCCAGCAAACAATAAATGCATTAACTGAAACAAACAACAAATAGACCACATAAAGAGCATTAGCAAGAAGTAAAAGCATACAGATTGTGTTTCCTCCTGTGGCGTCAAAGGCCTATTGGGACGATAAGTATGGTTCTGCCTCTTTGCCCATAACCAGAAACGCTGGTATTGAACAGGTATGCCAAATTCTTTAGCCACCTCCTCCTGAATCCAAAAATAGAGCATTAGAATAACCAAACGCTCATAGCAACACCACTTTAATTAAAAAATTAATATCTAAGTCAAGAAATTAAACCACAATTAACGTAAGTAAATTTTATTTTTTGTCAAAGAGAACGCAGTTCACAATTCAATCATGTAGATGCTCAGTTCATTAGTTTCAAGTTTTCTTCTTCAAGTACAGTTAGATTTATGCTTATACAAAATTGTAACTCAACTTATAAGCTAAGGTACAACTAACTGTTAGATTCAAAAATCAAAACGAGAAATCAAAATTACAATCGCAATACGTTTAAAAACATATATTACGGATAAGCAAAGATCAGCAGACCTCGTTAACTGTTGTTTTTTCTTGGTTTCAGTTTATTAAATACATAATGATACTGATACCTCATTTAAAACTGAACATGGTTAACATAACAACTGCATAAAAAAGGACTCTAACTATGCCTAAAGTAAAACTCCAATAATAATTGTCTTGAAGATAATGCATAAGCCACAAAAATAACACAAACACCACATCAAAGTATACGTACCTTGAATAGGTTAAAGGGCATTTGTTTCTGGATACGGAAACTCTGAACTTTGTCATGATCGACAAGATCAAAGTGTGTATCTTTGCCTATTTGTTCCAATAGGTCAGCATCACGAGCAACCTAAACATGTCAAAAGACGTATAAGTAATGACATCCCTAAAGTGTACAAAAGTGATCCCTTTGGGCTTTTAACGAAATGAGAAATTCCATAGGATAGCTACATACTTTGCGAGATGGTCTCATTTAGTGATTATACTTCTTGTGAATCATGCTAGCAATTAAAGTTTTTTAAACGGACTTATTTGGCAGTTATAGTGTAAAAGGGTTACTAATTCAGACCAAAAAAGCTTTGATTACCAGAATAATATTACCAAAAAGAAGCAAAGGACAAATTTAATTATAAATCTAGCCCATTCTCCTATTACCAAGCTAGGACATAAAAAAGTATGATTACAAAATAGGACCATTTTGCAAAGTATGTTGCTATTTTACCAAAATTTCCCTTGATCTAAACGATAGTATCAATAACCTTTATAATGGTGAAGAGATGAGCTTGTGCTTTGTATTTTCTCTTGTCTTCCTTCTCTTCCTGCTCTTTCTTCAACCTTGTCTGAAGAAAAATTGAAAAAATAAATCCAAGCCTCTAAACTTATACAGTTATACTGCAAAACTCAGTTTAGAAAGTGTGACTAAATAAATGAATGAGTTTTACCCTAAGGTGTTCAGCGATATCTTTCTCATCCACGTCACAAACTATTTTTTCCTTGTCACTCTGACGTATATACACAAGCATATATGCATTTGAGTATTTTGTAAATTTAAATGGAGCGTTATTGTAGCCAGGATTTGTCTGAGTCAGCTGTTGAAAAAGGAATAAAGTGACTAGATGATAAGTATATGAAGATAGGTGTATCATTAATAACAAATACATATCGGACAAAGTAATTCATTACCTCCTCCTCGCCACCATATTGTTCTTCTAATGCCCTTTTCATATCTTCTTTAGTTACCCTTTCGTCATCAAACTTAAACCTAATTGGAAGCAAATTATCCACAACACAAAGATACATAATCCAATAAAGTAAAGAAACATACGATATTGACCGCGATTAGTTAAAAAAGCATGTTTATCCTTATTGGGGGTGATCTGTACACAACAATATTACTTCATATGCAGCAACAGAATGGGTCTTGACAGTTTTATCCTCTTCCACTAATAAAGACAATAAAAGTAGGGATAAAACTGTCAAAAAAACAATATTTTGTTGAGTGTTAAGAAAATTGTGTTGTGTGCAGATCACTTCCCATCCTATCACTTCAAAATAAAAGTTGACTACTCGTACTACCAAAACAAACATGAAATTGAACAGGCATACAAAATGAGTAACAAAAAAAATGGTTCACCATTGATCTGATAAAGTAGGTCTGATGAATGCGTAATAGTGTCCACCGTGCACTCCACCACTATGAACCAATACACTGTAAACAACAAAGGCGTGTAAGGCAAAAAGCAAATGCCTAGGAATCTTGATCTTATGACAGGTAGCATACATGCACATCAGTAGCGACTGAGATACTGGAAAAAAACTTTAATACCTGTGAAGAGTGTAAAGGTTGCGGACACTCTTATCTGCATCAGGAGATAGATACTTGCCACCCTCCCTGTCAAGATCAAGCTCGAGGGGGAATTCATAGCGGTCATTTATCTGCATTATGAATCACAATAAGTTATTGTTATAACCTGTTCAACAATGCATCACACCACAAAAGATAATCGATTATATTTTACTGAAGTTTAGCACTCCATTTCCTCCACTGTTTTCATCAAACATTATAAACATCATCAGACTAAATAAACAAGTAAATTTGTGTTTTCAACTAAATCCGAATCTGAATTACTGTATATATACAAGTGTGAGAGATGGAAAAACTCGTAAGTGCTGACAGCAATACCAACTATAAAGAATTCAATCTGATACATAAAACAAAAAAATGTCTCCCAAGAGTTGCTGATAGCAACCACACATCACACATTGATGTACATAAACACATCAGGCACTCATAAAAGCTGAAACAAAAGATACTTACTTTTACCATAGTATCCCTCGTGAAGTCATATTCAAATCGCTTAAGCTGAAGTTGCAGAACGGGTGGGAAATCAATAAACAAGACGCCCTTCCTAGCATCCTACATATAAAGGCATAAAAAGCCAAACATAAAAGGTCCATCCCTAATTATTAACAGAAATAAGCTGGAAAATAAAATTATCTAATCTTGATTAACTGTGCACAGAACATGACCTTAATAGAAAACCTAAGAGAAGCTCTATAGATCACATATATATTCAGTTGTCATAGTTTTGGTCCGAAAAACGATATATATAGTAAAAATAGAAGCGCTAATACTTATGAAAAGAGATCTAAGGATAACAAATATATAACATTTCAGTTCTTTCCTTAAAAGGAATGCAAAGAGGTTGGTGGCAACCATCTGAGGAGTTAGAATCGTTTTAAGTTTTGAGATGGAATTGACTGTGAATGGGTATAGCTAGAGGTAGCTAAATGTCCGGGTCTAGACGGTCATTTGGGAGCATGTGTCTAGACGGATTTGGGTCATGTGAGTCCCGGGTTCGGGTTTACCCATCCGTTTTATTAAAAAAATCTGATAATGAGTAAAACATTAAAAGTGATAAAAAAAAAAGTTTCATTTTTCATTGACCCACTAGACCCAAGCTAGACCCGTTGGTTAATTGTTATACAATTGAGCTTTACATCAAATACCCCAATTAGAACCATCTTCATAAATTAGTATGACTGTTAGATATTGTGACTTCACCTCCTAAGGGTAGTTTAGTAATTTTGGTCTAAAAGATATTTACTCAGAATAATCTAGAAATAAGCTAGATACTTTGGTAGAATAATCTAGAATAAGCTAGATATTAGCTTATAGGAAAATCTAAGATATTTGTATTAGAATCTTCTAGAATCCAATAAGCCCTAGTATAAATAAGGGCTTATCCCCCCATTTGTAATCATCTATTTTTGGACACACACTACTCATCTTGTATCATTTGATTTGTAATACAAGAAACTTTTGTCTGATCTCCATTTGTTTTGCTACTGATTATTCCTGATTATTCTCCCCTGATCCTAACAAATTGGTATCAGAGCGGGTTCGATCAATTTGAATCAAGCTACAATTGTTTTGGGTTTCTGATCGACATCAGCTTTTTGGTTGATTTCAAGAATTAATTTCTTGAAACCATTTGATTGTTTTTCGTTTGTGTTTGGTGGCTGCTGATTCGATTAGTTGAAGACACCAAGTCTGAATTTGTTTGGTGTTTGGTGGTTGTTGTCGGTCAGTTTTGAAAACATCAGGTTTGTTTCAATCTTTTGTTGCTTCTGCTAGTTTGATATGTTGAAGGTGTTTGTTGATTGGGATTAGGGATAGTTAGAACTTGTGTTGGATCAATTTCTGTAGGGATGTATTTTAAAAATCTCATCTTTGTGGATCCATTAGTTATTGGGTTAGAATTTGGGGCTTTGGCTAAGAGGGCTTTGAATCAGAAAATGGGATTTTGGAATTGTGACAATATTTGTTGGTTCTTTGATTTCATTTGGTAGTCGGCGGCTGAATTTTGGATTTCAGGTTTGCTCGTTGATTTTTGTTTTGAGTTTTGGAATAATCAGTTATGGTGGAGCTATTTGATGACTGTAATTCTTATTGGATAAGTGGGTCGTTGGTATTATTATCCGTATCATATTTGGGGCGTTTGAATTATCAGAGGCCGTTCGTCAAGTTATATATTAGCTTGAGTTTGTTTGATACGGATAATAAGTTTGAAGTTGGACCATAATACTTACCAATAAGTGGGTCATTAGAATTTGAATTTGGTATTTGCATTTGAAGATCGATTTGGTGTTTGAAGACTTGGCTATAATCAGGTCGTTTGAATTTTGTTCGATCGTTTGGAATTTGTCAGTCTGGAAATTTGGATCTTCGTTTGTCAGGTTTTTTGAAGTTTGTTGCCTGAATTTGATTGTCGCTGGTGAAGATCGTTTGAGCCGATTGGTTTGTTCGGTTAGCCGTTTTCAATTTTTCGGCTAACATTTGATTGTTTGTTTTGAAGTTATCGGCATTTGTTCTGGATCGATTTTGTTTCGGATAGCTTTTGGGAATCGATCGTTTGATTTGAAATTAGCTAATATCTCTAGCCTTTGGAACTTGGAATTAGATATGGTGTTACTTAGGAGTTGAACTCAAGGTGGAGATTGTTAGATATTGTGACTTCACCTCCTAAGGGTAGTTTAGTAATTTTGGTCTAAAAGATATTTACTCAGAATAATCTAGAAATAAGCTAGATACTTTGGTAGAATAATCTAGAATAAGCTAGATATTAGCTTATAGGAAAATCTAAGATATTTGTATTAGAATCTTCTAGAATCCAATAAGCCCTAGTATAAATAAGGGCTTATCCCCCCATTTGTAATCATCTATTTTTGGACACACACTACTCATCTTGTATCATTTGATTTGTAATACAAGAAACTTTTGTCTGATCTCCATTTGTTTTGCTACTGATTATTCCTGATTATTCTCCCCTGATCCTAACAATGACCCAACAAGACCCATCCCATAATAAATATTTACCCAACTTGACCTACGTTTAACCAACAGGTCTTAAATTGCCACCTCTAGGTATAACATACTCTTAGCCGGATGTTTAAAATACTTTCCAATAGCATCAGCCTTTCAAATTTCAGTTATATATAGTTCTCACTCAGTTTTAGGTTGTCATGCTAGATATGTATCGTTGCAACGCAAAACTACAAATTTCAATTACGCAAGACTTGTTAAACGCACAGGGGTCTCAAATGGCACTATAAACTTCAACAATAATGAACAGCTAACCTGCAAACCATGATCTTCAGCATGGTATTTATTGTCACCCTCAAGACGTTCCACTTCAACATATTTGTCAAAAGAAGCATAAACATCTCGACAGCCTTTCACGTCAAGTTGAAGATCTGAAATTAATATTATGATGCCATTATTCAAAGTAGACAAACACAATAAAACACATGAAACCATTCCACTTATTTAACATAACCAATACCATAATATGATTCTTTTCTAGTTGATTTGAAGTCCACGTTGATGCATTCGATGTAATTCATATGGTGTCCTTCAAATAGCTTCTGTATTGTACCTTCCACAACTGTCCCCTAAACCAAAAACAAGCAAAAGAGTAAAACAAACATGAACAGCAAAAAGAGGTTAACCATTAAAACAAAAACCTTACCTTCATTTTATCTTCAAGTTTCTCACACAATACCCTATTAAGTTCTTGGACGTCATGTTGCATGAAAGATTCATAGGAATCCCATCCAAAAGATTTTGTCAATTCTTTTGTTGCAACGCTAGTTTCATTGTATTGAAGCTTATAAAATAAGCTTTGAAGAGCCAGAGGTATACTGCCGGATGGCATGTCATTTTCAGTTGTGGGCATATGATACACAGCCTGATACAAATTTTAAATTAAGAACCTTCATTCCCAAAATATTATATGAGCACAAGTTACGATTACCTTTCTAAAGTAAGGAATGTGGTACAAAGTTTGAAGGAGAGAGTTCATGTAACATGTTGCTCCTTGGTTCTTAAGTCCAACATAGCCGGTCTCCTTCTTCGAGTCATATGACCAATAATCAATCACTTTACGTACAGCAACATCAGCTTCAATATAACACGTGTCGTTCACAAGGTAGCCTTTACTAGGGTCATATAGATCACTTAGAGGCATAAAAGATGTAAATCCCCAATCGTTTTCCCTTCCATGAAACTGGTGCTGTGTGTCTGCAGAATTAAGGCAATTGTAGTTAGATGTTAGTATTATTATATGAACTGGGATCTTCTCCCTTCTAAAAAGCATCCCCTGTTATACGGCAAATGCTACAAGGGATAAAATTATCTATAATCCATGTCCATGTGCATTTTTCAAAGAAACATTAAGGCATTTTACTGGTAATGGTACTAATCGTTTTCAAGATAGTAGAAACAGTAAAATAGAAAAAGATTGTCAATCTAAAAGACTGATATAGATAGCCTAACTATCTAAATTTTGCGAACTTTGAAAGACGCGGTCAGCCTCATTTAGAAGCAATATATCTACAAAGTTACACTGACTCGATCATAATACATCTCCATGTAGTTTCTAACTTGCCCCTTCCAAAGAAATGCAAATTTTTATAAAAAAAAAAATCCCAATCAAAGGTTTTGATACTTTTACTATTTTGAATCCCCAAAATTATGCTCTTCATTAAAGATAAAGGTAGCTTTATGGTGAGTAAGTGAGCTCGAAACTAGGGGTTAAACATGAAGATAAACGCAATACCATAGAGAACTTGTTTCCAGTGACAACTTTTGTCAATAATACTTACTAGTGACTTACAAGTGTGCTAAAACTGACCCTCAAGCACTACCAAATGCTAACTTGTCATTAAAGCGTATGTTTAACAGCTGATAAGAAATGGTATTTCTTTAAATACTAAATGTTCTTTGATTGCAGTTTCTATTTTGTGAGTGTGAATTGGTGGCCTGTTGATTGCACGACAGAACATTACTTTGATTTGCGGCAAGAAGCATTTAATAGCTCCGACACAACTCAACCACACACGCATAAACTATATTATGTGTATCACATCACCATGCAAAGCCTTATTATGAAAAATATGGTTCTTGGAGTAAGAGTCGAAATAATTTACTAAATACCTAGGAGTATATCACATCGAATTGTTTTCTCTTTAATTAGTAGTTCTGCTGATCTCGGGCTACGCATCTTGACGACCTGACAGAGCAACAAGATACTCCTTCAGAGTCCTTGTGTCTATGGTTGCTCAAGTACCAAATTAAATGGTTTATTTTCAGTTTCTTACAGCCTCCACTTCAGAAGTGAACAACTGATAGTGTGGTTTGTGAGGATCATATTGTACCCAAAATAAAGTTATTTAGTATAGAAGCTTCCTCCCTTTGGGGACACTTATGATTCAAATGATAGGAAACTTCTATAGCTGAATAACCCAAGAATGTATACGTATTAATAAATTGTTGACCATGAACATTGATTGAAAATAGAAAAAGAAGAAACTTGTTTCATGTGTATCATCCCAACAATTTTTTATCTTAAGCATTCCCACCATCCAAAAATGACCTTTTCTATTTTTGAAATGCAACAACTCCTCTTTTTAATATATCTTAAGGTTGAATAGCCACCACCAAATGGCCTAGTGGTAAGGCCCATAACTTCCTCACAAGAGGTCTAGGGTTCAAACCTCAGTAGGTACTATTCAGGGGTGGCCAGGAAAAGGGTCGGAAGCGGTCAGGAGGATACCTTGGTTAGGCTGCATACATCTGAGTCAAAGACTCGCCCTCCCGGTAACCTAAACAGGGAAGACCTCACACATTTATTTATATTAAGTTCTATAAAAAGACATCAACTTTTGTCCGAAAAGAATATGTTAAAAAACTAATCAGATGATCAAAAGATTTTATAAATAAGTGTCAACCAAAATTCGTTGTTGGGACAAAAAGGAATATCATTCCACATAATCCATAGCCCAAGGGAAAACTAAACTCAACTTTTATAGCGGAATGATGTCTACATAGAGAAAGAGAAAGTAAAGGAACCCTAAAACAAAAAAGACGATGTATTTGATAGCATTTGATTGTAAATTGTAACATGTTCCCAAGTTACATTTCATCATTTTTTTCCCCTTTTGAGCATTTCTATAAATTAAATATTTCCATATACATACTAAAAAACACTGAAAAGTGAAAACACAAATGAGGTTTTGTGACTTGTCATCTTACTAAACCGGAAGGTACATCACAGGCCTCAAAACAATTAGGTGGTCTTAATTTGTCATCATACCCTAGAATGAAATACTAAATTACAGAACCCCATCACTAAACTCATAAAGAATATGAAGACAAAGAATCTAATGAATTAATAATCAATACTATATCAAATAGACTAACTTCTCTTCAATCTTCATATGAATTTAAGTTTATAAATCAAATATAGTAAAAGATCACAATACATAGGTAACCTTTAGGTTTATTAAAAAGCAAAACACATGACTACAGCTATGAGTTTTCCTATGATCAACATAGCTTTTATGTAAGCATAAATTCTCAGCAACTAAAAAGTAAAACATACCTTTTCTTACTGTAAACTTCTGGTGCATCTGATTAACCACACCCAAGCTGAAATGTGCATATCTACTCCAGCCATATGGCAAAGTTGTGGAATCAGCCACATCCAGATACATGGACAAATGTTCCACATTGTTTCCCTTCGGAAAAATAAGCACACGCCTGCCAAAACACAGTCAGCTATAAAAGTGGAAAACAATTGGGAATATCACAAGATCATAGACTAAAAAACAAGAGATTGTTTATTTACCATTTGAATCCACCAACCACAAATACATCAGAATACAGCTTTTTCACATTCAGGCGTGAGAAATTCTCAATTTTCCACGTAAACCTAGATGGAACTTCATCAGTTGGTTGATTCTCTGCGGTACTGACAACTTCTCCTTGACTCACAACTAATCAATCCAAATTACAATATTTTAATTAAAAATGTAGTAATAAAGATCACAACAAACTTGCCATTTACAATGACACACACAATTACACATATATTTTAGTAAGCAACTAAGCATTACTACCAATATCCATCGAAAAACATTTGTACAAACGGTTCTCTACATGCATGCATACAATAAAGAAAAATGTGTTGCAACGAACAAAGTTAATGTAACACAAAACAAGTAACATAAAGTGAACCAATAACCTTCCATGGGCTGAGGGCCTTCAACGGGCGGAGTACCATCCAAAGCAAGAGGACCTTCAACTGGCTCGGTGTGCGGCACAAGCATCTCTTCATCTTCTTGCTGTTTCCAATAAAATTATTCAGTCAGTTCAGATCACAAATATGCAAACAAATTATGATCAAACTAAAACCCTAAATCTTACCCTATAACAAAAACAAAAACAAAAAAAAAAAAAAAAAAAAAAAAAAAAAAAAATTAAAATTAAATCAATATTTCAAAACTAAATCAAACTAACACCGTCCACACAAATCAACTAGAAAGCCAATCAACTACAAAAATTCTGACCAGACTACTCCCCAAATTGGCTAATTCACACCTAAGAGCAATAAAATCCAAAAAATAACACTCCAAAATTGCTAACTAAACAAAACAAAAAATTTAACACACTAATATCCAAACAATCACAAACATGCATAACTCGTCAAACTAAAACCCTAATTCATCGTCTAAACATAAAAAAGCTTGAATTAACCGTCCATACTAGCAAATTAAATTAAACTAACTACTTCCACATACTGATACACAAACAGCCAAATTTTGACGAAAGTTATAGCCTAGTTCATTTACTACCAAAAAAAAAAGGAGTTACATTAATTAACACATTTCACACACCAATACACAAACAACCAATCAACCAAACAATTCTGATCAAAATAAAATCCGAATTCACCCTTGCAACAATAAACCCAAAATTAACACTTCATTATCGCAAATTTGGCAAGACTAACAATTACACAAACAGTCAATTAAATAACTACTCGAATCAATCATTTAAAATTGCCAATTAACGCATTTCACACACTAATGTTGTCTTTCGCGATGAGCTTTTTGAAGTGTTTAGCTTTTAGCGTCTATAATAAAATGTTTGTTTACCAATGAGCGTTTAGATTTTGCATTTTGTTCGGGCGCTCCTCTGACTAAAATAAACATTTAGCTTTTACGTCAATTTCACTGCTACGGCTATGTTACGAAACACTTTTCGCTAACTACTACGCCTAGTTTCGCCAAACATAGCATAATTTTATCTTCCAAAAATAAAAGCCTAAAATAAACTCTTAAAAATCGCTAACTAAACCCTAAATCATCCTAACAACCAATACAAGCCCTAATTCACACCTACAACCAACAAAACCTAAATTCAACACTTAAAAATCTCAATCAAACTAACCGAACACATTTCGCACACCAATTACAAAACCCTAACACGATCAGAAACTCACAAAAACCTTCAATTACAAAATAAACACCATCCGTAACAAAAACCGTTAACAAGCGTCCAATTCGTTAACAACTTCACATAAACAGAGATATAAATAGAGGTTAGGTAGGTGTGAGTAAATACGTACATCTAACGGTTGAGGATTGATCAAGGTCATGACTGTGGGTGATCGCCGTACGATTAGGAGTGACGGTTACTGTTAGCGCCGTTAGAGAGAGAAAGTAGTGATGGAATGAAATGAGAATGGCGCTTTGGTTTGCTTGTATTTGTGTGTGTGACTTGGGAGATGAAGAAAGGGGGCGGAGGGTTGGTTTTTGGGGTTTGGGATATGCGAGGGTGTCAATATGAAAGGTTTAAGGGGAGAGTATGGGTATTTAAGTCATTTCACTTGCTAAAAGCTCTCGTAAGCTCGTTTTAATTGGTTTGGGTTAGGGCAATTTTGCGGCTTATTTTGAGCTTTACTGGCTTATATAAGTTTATTATAATGTAATAAAATTATATAAGTCGAAAAGTCTCAAAATAAGCCGCAGAATTAGAGCTTATCAAATATAAGCCGAAGTTTTATTAAATTTCGACTTATATTTTATAAGACCTAATTTTATGGCTTATTTTGAGCCGAAGTTTTATTAAATTTTATGGCTTATTTTGAGACTTATATTTCAAACATGTCCTTAATGGAGGATTATGGCTTATAAATGGTTTTATAAGTATATAAGCTATTTTATTTTAGCAGCTTAAGCTCATATAATTCTATAAAAGCCTTGCCTCAAACATAACCTTTATCTGTGTTAGAACAAAATATATTAATGTATCAAGTACTCAACTTTCAGTTTGTTAACCTACTAATCAACTACTATTACTGAATAGTCATGGTGAACTTAATGGCGTAACTATATAACAAGCACATAAACTATATAAGAACAAAGCATAATTAGAACTTATATGAATCATGTCATTGATAAATTAAAGTGATAACTAGGCAAACAAGAAAGTGTTTAGCCTTCCATAATAAACGATGAATCCAAGTGTTTAGCCTTCCATAATAGGGATTTGGTGGTCACCCGCACGTAGGGGTGTAAACAACTCAAGCTTTTATCAAGCAACTCGAGCTCAAGCTTGAGCTTCACTCAATCGAGTCGAGCTTTTATCGAGCTCGAGCCCAAGCCCAATAAACAAGCTCGAAACACATAACAAGCCAAACTCGAGCTTTTAATAGCGTGAGCTTTTCGAGCTTTCAAGAACATATTTATATTTAGTATACATATTTATATAAACAACATAAAACTAACGTGAATATTGGCATAATAATTAAGGGTCCGTTTGGTATGGGGGTGCGGGGATCAGGGTATGAGTTTGATACCATTTGTGTTTATTTGGTTAAGGGCCACTTGGACTTGGTGGATTTTGTCAAACCATTCCTGTGGGCCCTATTCCACCACTAATTTTACTCACCCCACTCTTTTTGTTCATATATATCAAACAATTTTCAAACCAAACAACATTTTTTGAACTATCAAACTCATTCTCATACCACCATATTATCATACCAATATCCATTGTGATTCCTATAAGCAAACCAAATGGACCCTTAAATATTTGAAGGATGACCATTTAAACCCTAATTATCCCGAATTTTTTGTATAAGTTCTTTTCTCTCGAGTTCATCGAGTATTTTCTTGAATTTAATGATGAGTTTGACTATTAAATTTAATGTTTATATATGAATTCCAGCTTTTCGAGTTGAGCTCGAGCCTTACACGAGCCGAGCTTAAGCCTGGATGATTAAAGCTCGTCAAGTTATCAAGCCAAGCTCAAGTCTACCTTATAAAGTTCAAGCCAAGCTCAAGCCCTTTCAAGCTCGAGCTCGGCTTGACTCGATTACACCCCTACCTGCACGGTTATAAAACATTTACAACAAGAAATAAACACAGAAATTCGTGCATACCAAAACCCTTGTACATGTATCTCCTAATCAGTGACATAACCTATTTTAACACATAAGAATGGTATTTTGAACACTTACTCGATATTCATGCTAGCAGTAAGCTTCTTGACCTTCTTCAGCTGCACGGAACGCCTTCTTCACTTCTTGATGCACCACATATACTTCTAGGGTTTTTAGGGAATGATCAGTACCTGCACTGCGTTAGGTATCCATCAGTACTGCACATGTTGAACTAGGTCTATGAACCTATCACAAGTTAAGTAAGTACGAAAATAATTATCCAAGTGGTCGAATAGGGAGTACACGATTAGGGTTTGGAAACCCTAATCGTCCGAGTATGTGCGACCGACCAAATGGTTAAAACCCTTTGGTCTCGTCAACTTGGAAGTCGACCAAATCCAACTATGATGTTGACTTATGGTTTCGAGCCAACGGTTTTCGAACCCTTTGTTGTGTTCATCCGTTCGCATAAAGATAAGAGAGGAGAAAGAGGGATTTTTAGGGTTATGAGGAGTGTTATGATAATGCTTTAGGAAGCCTTGTATTTATAGGCTCATTAGGGACATTCTAGAATACTTGTATGACAAGTATTAGAGTTTGACAAAAAGTCAACCCCCCCCCTCGTTAGGTTGGTCGATGAACACAGAACCCTAAAGGGTGTGTGTTTTGTCTTTTGTCGTTTATCACCCTCCAATAGATCCCGGATAAATATTATACTTTGGTTAACTAGCATTTAATCCCTAAATAAAATGTGATAAGGATTTAAAATATACGTTTTTAGGGGGTCATTTAAGCCCTAAATCGTTACATTTTATATCCGTTACTGCTTAAAATGGTTCTTTTTCACATTTTAGGTCATTTGGAAGCAAAATGGTGGAATGAAGCATTTTTGGACGAAAAGGGACGAAAAATATAAAGAAAACGGCGGAGTCAAAAAAACAAGGCTGAAACAGTGGTCAGGACGGCGTCCCAAACCCAAAGGCGACGCCATCGCCAACAAGATGAACCCAAATTCGTTCAAGCGACGACTTAGTTCACTTTTGGACCTTAACATGTGACGACATCACTAGTATTCTGATGCGCGCGGAAGGAGCGTTCGGGGTCAAGGAAACTTCCTTTTCTTCGAGCAAGTTTTTCAACCTCCTAGGCAGTGAACCTAATCGTTGTAGTGTAGTATGGGGTAAGCCTCGGGGATTGATATCGTTCTCTAATAGAATAGGAATGCTAGTAAGAAATATATGACGAGAATGTGGGGTTGAGGATGATCCTTTTTTTTATCTTTTTTATGGTTTTTTAGAAAGCTAAGATAAAATCTCGGGGCAATTGGTTGGGGGGGGGGGGGGGGGTACTTCTACCGATTTATCTAATTTAACTAATTTTTTAATTATCTAATTACTATGGGTAGCTATGTCTAATTGAGGTGTGGTCGTATGATGATTAAATATGTGTTCACTTAATACTATTACTCTCTAGTTATCTTTTATTGGTTGGTTGAGTTGTCACGTCCTTTATCTTAACGCGTTGTATTCCTAAAGGCCGTAGGGTATGCGTGGTCCCTAGTTCTTTGAGGTTATCTCTTGTATATGACTCACGGAGTCGGCAAGCCTAAGTTATTTCATCCATGAACCATATCATCATAAAGCATACTTAAGCATTAAATACAATGAAAAACCTAGTTGCACTCCTAAGCCAATTTCAATTAAGACAAGAAACAACCTAACAACAATCAATAACTAGGTTTCATAGATCTAAGCAAACACACAAGTAATTTAGCTAGACATGATAAACAAGCAAGCATACACACAATCAATCGAATATGGGATAGACATAATGATAAATTGGATTAACAAACTTATCTCGATGTGTAAAATAGGGTATGGGACCCTAGAATACTGTCAAGTCGGACTACAACTGAGTTAGGGTTTGCTCTCCAAAATTCTACTTCTCAAAATACAGAAAAATCGAATTCTATATATAGATTTACAATCGCGACGGCGTCACCTTTTGCATGGGACGCCGTCAGGTCGCCGTCATTAGGGTTTCATTTTGGCCAAGTCATCGATGGGACGGCGTCACTTTAGAGTTGTGAGGTCGTCGGTCTTTAGTTGAGACGTCGTCTTGATTCTAGATCTGGGTCGTCTGGAGTGAAAACTGTGAGTGACGCCCTCCATCTTTAAAGTGTGACGCCGTGAGGTTATATGACTAGAAATTTCACTGAGCCGTTGCATGCATGTTTTGATCAAGTCTTTATAGAGGGACAGCGTCGCCCTTTGGATGGGACGCCGTCAAGTTCTGCTGATCAGTCTTGAGTGGCTTCGATCTTGACTTTGCCATTTTCTTCATGTATTTGCTCCTTTTCATCCAAATGTGCCAGCATTTTGCTTCCAAAAGACCTAAAATGTGAAAAGGAACGATTTTAAGTAGTAACGGACATAAAATGTGTCGATTTAGGGCTTAAATGACCCCCTAAAAATGTATGTTTTAAATCCTTATCAAATATTTATACAGTTGGAATTTGCTTGTCCTCAAGCAAATGTGCTTTTGGCCAATCAATTTATAAGTTAGGGGGCATGAAGCATTGGTTTAAGATAGTCTACAACAAGTAAAAGCGCCATAATAGTCATAACAAGCACGGAAATTATATACTAGCACCTCACAAGTGGTGTTTGGATTCTCTCATCTCTCGGGTTTATATAAAATTTAATACGAATGGAAATGGAAGATAAACACCCATTACCTAGCATAGTACATAGATTACCATAAGCTTGAGAATAGATCAAACCTCCACCACTTTGGCGTAAGCACCTAGGAACAACTATCTAAGAGGTCTTTACAAGGGATGTAACGTTGGGCTTAGGGTAGGGAAAAAAGAGTTTTGTTGGATAGGGGATATTTAGTGGTGGCAAGTCAAAAATCTTATGTTACAAGCATGTAAAGCATGGCGTTGTTAAGCCAAGACTCGACTCACTAAACTAGATAACATGAAACAAAACAAACATAAATTTAAAAACATAAACATAAAGATAGATGTAGGACGGTAGCCCGTGTGTTTTTCTTCATTTTTTCATTTTTTTTTCTTTGGACACTCTTTTTTTTCGATTTTTTTATACCTTTTTACTCTACCATCCTCTACGATAACATCAAAATATAAAGGATTTATAGGAGCATCCCTACACTTGAGTTTTTATTTCTCTAACACTAATTGACCCGATTTGAAAAGATCAAAACACTTGGAGTATTTAATTACGTAGACAAAGGGAATTTGAATTTATCGTTCTTTCCCGTTACTCCATAAAATATTACTTTTTACCGATGAGTCCCAATCATTGCAAAACTGTGTACAAAAGATATGACTCGACTTAGCAATCATGCAAGTAACTAGATATTTGAACTAAGGATTAAATAATGATAACAATAGTGCACTAAAGATGAGTGCATACAAGGTAGGCTAAGGCGATTTGGGTGTACATTTGGGGGTGGATTGTAAACAATGCTCTTCATTGATACTCTGAGGGGTTAACTACGGGTATCGTGTACTAAAGACGAGTACATCGCAAGGGTGTGGGGTAATTACTCAACCGATGTGGAAGATGTAATTATAATACAGATTTCAAATAAGGGTTATCCTTATGCCTTTTATCATTAAGTTACTCCTAACTACACAAGTGTAGTCTCACTAGCGATCTCGGAATGCATCACAAAACAAGTTCTAGAATCTTTTATACTACCGGTACACTCTATAAGCATTAAAGGTGAATGATTTTATTCCTAAAGATCTAGGGGCGAACCTCACATTTTTGGGGTGAAATTTGAGTGGTAAACGGTTTTTGTGCTAGTCATATAATTCCTATCCATGAGACGCTTTATTAAGACTAAAGTTTTGCTCGTAAATGTCATATAAAATTTTTAATTTGGCACTAAAATTGCCCTAACGAATATTTCTTATAGTTTATTACACAAATTACCAAGGACGAGACAAATGATCAAGTGAGTGAATAGTTTCTAAGTTTCCGTTTTATTCTCCCTCCCTACACTTAAACTGAACATTGTCCCTAATGTTCCCCGAAAGCATCAAAGTTATGATAAAGGAAGGTAAGTAAGGAACATAAACTAGTACTCCCCTGATTAGCTCGGTAGGATACGTGTCAAGTCGCGGTTAAATTCTTTTCCAAAAAGAATGCATGAGTAATAAGCTTCATCCAATGAGTATTTCTTCTTCTTGCTAAATATAACCTGTGTGGAAAACTAGAAGGGGGGTTGAATAGTTTTAACAATTAAAACTTCGTTTTAAAACATTTAGATCAACTTATGTCAATCTATTTAGTTGTTTATGTTGGACGTTGATAGATAGATATATAAACGTGTAATGAAAGATAGAGAGTAAGAAGCACATAACCACAACACAAGTATTTATAGTGGTTCGGCTACAAGGACACCTTCCTTGCCCTACTTCACTCCCCGAGTCACCTACTCGAGAGTTCGTAAACACTACACGACACCAACTCCTTATGGCGGAGAAGCCTTCACAACGTCGCCTACTCTTTTTCCTGTACTAGGCTAACCACCGGGTTCTTTCACTCCAAGGTGAACCACACCTATCACAACGTTGCCTACCCTTTATCCGGTGCTAGGCTAACCACCGGGTTCTTTCACTCCAAGGTGAACCACACCTATCACAACATCGCCTACCCTTTATTAGGTACTAGGCTAAGTACCTAGTTCCATTACAATGGAGGAACTACTACCCAACACTACACAACACCTAGACCCAATGGAGACCCACTCCTTATTACAACACCATCAAGGATATCACCATCCTTGGAAAACGACTATTACTATATGTATAATGATGCACCTCATCGATTATACGACCTTGGCATTCTTCACTAATGCCACTTGATTTGATTCCTATTCATTCTTCACCAATGCCCTTGACACAACGCTTGGCATCTTTCACTAATGCATTCGTCTTGACACCTTCGACATCCTTCACTAATGCCTTCAACACAACACATCTACGGAGGAAGAAAGAACTATCAACAAGAGAACATCAGTAGTCTTGATGATGACGAAGCATGGCAACTCATGGACTTGAGCTTGCTCGACTTCAAGAAGTGGTGATCTCGCCTTTAAGAGGAACCTAGAGAATCACACAAAAACAAAAGACAAACTACATATAGAGATCCCTTAGGATCAGTGGTTAGAGAGATACAATACTTGGGGAAAGTATGTGTGAGAGTGGCAAGATGAAAGGAAGAAATGACTCACTATTTATAGGCAAAACTTGCCACTGTTCCCCGAATCCCACGGATCCCTCCCACAAGGGATCCGTCTAGTGTAAACCTAGGGATCTGTGGGACGCTCCTCTTTACCCATGGGTATTTTGGTTATGGGTCATGGGTTATGGGTTGATCCATGGGTCTCTTACTAGATACAATGAACCTAGTCAAGTGGTTTGGATAATACCATGGGTTATGGGTCAATACCATTTGTTAGTTTTTACCCATTTTAGTATACACTAGTTATGTGTATATTAGCCCAATATGTAAACACTAGTTGTTATACATATGTATCTCTAAATCATAAAATCACTTATACTTGTTTTAGTGTTTTATGTGAAAACGTAAGTGTGTGTTAGAAAAACTATTGGCTCAAACAATTTACGTATTTTATTTGTTTCGTTAAAATGATTTTACGTTTGTTATTGACAAAACATTAGAAGATCGTAAAATATAAATAAACGTTTTTACGGCTTATTTGTATTAACAACCTGCACACTTATAAGAAAACAAACGAAACTTTTGCGTAAAATCGGCGGTAAAACAATATATAACACAACTACAATAGAAATCAAGTAAGATATAATGCTTGTGAAATGGATGTTTTCAGTTTTTCTGGAAAATTAAGACCTGTGAATTTCTAAAAATTTATAATGCACAGAAAACGAAAAACTGAGTAATCTGTTTCTACATAGCCTGACGTCGTCAGGCTTTAATCCTGACGTCGTCAAGTTGTCCTGACAGAAAGTGGTCTGCTACGTTTTTTCTGGAAAAAAATGGAAAAATTACATCATTAAAACCTGAAAAAATTCCTGCAAAACATCCATTATAACTCGATACAAGCATTTGACTCTGACAAACACACATATATGTCAATTTCACTAATTGCAATTCTCATGTTCATGTTCTTAGAAATGTATGTGATCTTCCCTACATTTATCTTTTTGTAAAATACCTTTATATGTAATTAAGACGAGGTTAAAGACAAAATAAAGCATTTTCACAAAATCTAACATAAGAATAAACAACAATGGAAAAGATACAAGACACACAAAAATTGAAAAACAAAACAAGCAAACAATTAAGCATGTGTTGCCTCCAACGAAGCGCTTTTCTTTATTTATGAGTCTTGTAGCTAGACTCGAAGTTGTGCTCCTACGTACCCATGTAAGTAAGTTTATCCTCAAGAATGTCATAGGGATCAAACTTATCTTTTAACTTCCTATTAGTACGCTTAGTCTGGTATGCCTTTTCAAACTTCTCTCCATCGGGATCATAGATTGTCATACTAATGTGCCATTCTCCATTCCCATCACTAGGTGGTCTATCCCAACTCCAATTATACTTAGGCTTCTCACTCTCAACTTTCCACCAATTCATGTTAAGATTAGTGGGCAAGGTTCATAGGAATTCGGTCATCTTCCTAAACACTAAAGTATCCTCGAACGGGTTCACTTCAATGTCCCTAGCCAATTGTTGTTCATTGAGAGTTGCGTTACTCACGAAGGTCTATTCTAGATAGAAAGGTCGTTGAGGGCCTACAAAATCTCTATTGGTCCAAGGTCCATATCTAGATGGTCTTCTATCTAACATGATCTCATAAGGTATTTATTCATTCTCTTTATAGTAGATATGCTTATTGACATCGTAAATTGACCTAGAACTCCTTTCTCCTACCACTATCTTAGACATCTTACAATCAATTATGGCACTAGCGGTAGCTAAGAATCCTCTTCCAACTAACAATGGGCATGTTGGGTCCTTATTCATGTCTAGCACATGGAAATCCGCCAAAAGAGTTAATTGACCTATGTGTACTACCATGTCCTTTATTATCCCTACCGGATATGCAATACTACCGTCCGCTAAACCTAAGATGGTTTCTGTTGATTCTATTTTTCCTAAGTTAAGGCTTTTATGGAGGGACAACGGAAGAAGGTTGATGCTTGACCCTAAGTCGGCTAATGTGTCGAAAGCTTTGGAATTTCCAATGCTACTTGAAAGAATGAATAGCCCGGGATCATCTATCTTCTTAGGTAACTTATTTTGCACAAATGTGGACCCACGTTCTCCTAATTTTAGTTCTTGCTCATATTTATCTTTTAAAGCATTATAGTAAGGCGCATGAGTCAAGACTTCAATAACCGGTTTTTCTTGGTGGAGCTCCTTATACTCTTCTTCTAGAGTGGGTTTGGGTTCTTGATTGATAGGTTTCTCAAGAGTTGGATGGACCGTTAGCTCGAGTTGTTGGTATCTCATGACGGATCGTTTGGAACCCGTGTTGATGGCGTTAACCGAGTGGACTTTTGGGTGTGAGGGGCATATATATGCACTCTCCCTTGGTGAGCAACAACATGAAGTCGATGAAATCGAATTCACTTTTGGGTTCTTTATAGTGTCACATGGGAGTGCTCCAATATCTCGGTCATTGAAGGCTTTTAAGAGGGTGTCGAGCTTGGTTGTCATCTCGCTTTGTCGTTGCTTGAAATCGGCTTCAAGCTTAGTCAATTGAGCTTCTTGAGATGACATGAACTAGGACACCATTACTTCAAGAATAGTAGAAGTTTCGGTGTTTGGAGGGTTGTTGTAGGAGGTGTGGTTTGATTGAGACCTATTGGGTGGACTAGATGAGTTATTTTGGGATGGATTCGAGTTTTGGCTCCACCTAAGGTTAGGGTGATTTCTCCATGAGGGGTTTTAGGAATTTCCTAAGTTGTTTTGCTCGGGCTTGAAAGTGTACCACTTCTCTCCCGCTCCGTCGATACGTGTGGAGGCGTAGTCCGCAAAAGCTTGTTTGGGGAGTCTTGTGAAATCACGAGTGTCGTGGGGACCACTACATAATTCAAAAGGTAGAGTGATTTTGTTCACTTGGTGTGAAGGCTTAGGTGTTTCGTAGGAGCTCATTAGGAATTTGATGTAACAATTCGCAATTTCAGGTTACTATTTATTTTCAAATTTTTACTATTCACTTTTACTATTCATTTTTACTATTCATCACCGAAATTTATATTTCACATTCTCGTAATTTTACCTATTTTAGTGATAACCCAAGAATTTGACACTCGTCGGGTCATTTATGTAAATTTCACGAAACCGTGTATGAGATTTACGTTTAGGTTTAAACGACATTTAGGCATCCCGATATGTCCATAAAATTTACAGATAATAGAAATATAAGTTTTTCACCTTCCGTGACATTTTCGTAAGTTTTGGAAATTTACATTTTCCAGTTCTGCGTTTTACGCGATTTACGCGTTTTAAACATACGTTTCCAGTTTTAGCAGCGTTTAAGCAACTCGATAGAACTTATCACTCATATAATATGCTTATATATAGTATATTGATAAGTTTTAACATATTTATAAGAGTCATATTTTTAGGATACCCGGTTTTATATTTTGTGACTTTACAACTTACGGTTAGCGATTAACGGGACAAAAACTCACTCCGTAAAAGCAAGATATTATCAAAACTCATATCTAGTCATCCAAGATAGTATGTACACCAAGATCTTCAACGTCATCACCATCTTCATCGTCGTCGTCAGGGAAGAATAAAGTTATTTCTTTTTAGGCCATTTATTTTTGTATAATATTTAAATTACCCCTTATATTTCTTATTTTATAATATAACAATTGTAACACCCCCAATTTCGTGATACGCAGCGAAATTCAAACTGGGTGTTACTTCATGGCACAACAGTCATAACAATAGAAAACGAACTCTAATGGAGTCGTTTTAAAAAATTTATCATTCGATTTATATAAATATCAGAGTTTACAAAAATGAGGTCCCAATAGTTTCACGGTTTACAAAATATATTAAATTGGTTTTCGAATGATAATATGAACCTGAAATACATGCTTAAAAGTGTCAACAAAAAGTTGAGTGAGTTCATAGAGTTTATAAAAAAATAATGTGAATACCTTGTAAAAATCATCGTTACTAGTATCAATAAATAATAAATGTAAAAGCAAGATATTATCAAAACTCATATCTAGTCATCCAAGATAGTATGTACACAAAGATCTTCAACGTCATCACCATCTTCATCGTCGTCGTCAGCCCTCTAGCGACGGTAACCGCCGCGACGCCCTTGGCGCCCCTTTCTCTCACTAGGGAGCGGCTTTGGCTTCTTACCCGTTCCAGCCAACTTTTTATACATTTTATAAAACCAAAAACAAAAAGATGATGATTACTTTAAGCTATTTTTGAGTTTTAAAAAAAAATAAGAAATAAATAAATAAAAACATGAACGAAGGTAAATAACCCCCTCGCAACTGTTTTGCTCATGGTGGAGTACAACCCAACGATTCCCACTGAAGTTACATCCTTGGTTTCGACACTTCATTTTGTTAAGTTCCACAACTTTCATTGTTTTTCTGAAATGGGTTTCGGGGTGTTATGTGTGAGAGAGATACAATGTATATAAAGACAAGAAAAGACTATAGAAGAATAAAGTTATTTCTTTTTAGGCCCTATATTTTTGTATAATATTTAAACTACCCCTTATATTTCTTATTTTATAATATAACAATTGTAACACCCCCAATTTCGTGATATGCAGCGGAATTCAAACTGGGTGTTACTTCATGGCACAACAGTCATAACAATAGAAAACGAACTCTAATGGAGTCGTTTTAAAAAATTTATCATTCGATTTATATAAATATAAGAGTTTAACAAAATGAGGTCCCAGTAGTTTCACGGTTTACAAAATACATTAAATTGGTTTTCGAATGATAATAAAATTTATAGCCTTCTTGAGTATCCGTGCTCCTCCGTGTTAGCCTCGTACAATATGGACCTGAAATACATGCTTATAAGTGTCAACACAAAAGTTGAGTGAGTTCATAGAGTTTATAAAAAAATAATGTGAAGACCTTGTAAAAATGATCGTTACTAGTATCAATAAATAATAAATGTAAAAGCAAGATATTATCAAAACTCATATCTAGTCATCCAAGATAGTATGTACACCAAGATCTTCAACGTCATCACCATCTTCATCGTCGTCGTCAGCCCTCTAGCGACGGTAACCGCCGCGACGCCCTTGGTGCCCCTTTCTCTCACTAGGGAGAGGCTTTGGCTTCTTACCAGTTCCAGCCAACTTTTTATACATTTTATAAAACCAAAAACAAAAAGATGATGATTACTTTAAGCTATTTTTTACTTTAAAAAAAAAGAAATAAATAAATAAAAACATGAACGAAGGTAAATAACCCCTCGCAACTATTTAGCTCATGGTGGAGTACAACCCAAAGATTCCCACTGAAGTTACATCCTTGGTTTCGACACTTCATTTTATTGAGTTCCACAGCTTTCATTGTTTTTGTGAAATGAGTTTTGGGGTGTTATGTGTGAGAGAGATACAATGTATATAAAGACAAGAAAAGGCTAGGGAAGAATAAAGTTATTTCTTTTTAAGCCCTTTATTTTTGTATAATATTTAAATTACCCCTTATATTTCTTATTTTATAATATAACAATTGTAACACCCTCAATTTCGTGATTCCGAGCGGAATTCAAACTGGGTGTTACTTCATGGCACAACAGTCATAACAATAGAAAACGAACTCTAATGGAGTCGTTTTAAAAAATTTATCATTCGATTTATATAAATATCAGAGTTTACAAAAATTAGGTCCCAGTAGTTTCACGGTTTACAAAATACATTAAATTGGTTTTCGAATGATAATTTAATTTATAGCCTTCTTGAATATCCGTGCTACTACGTGCCAGCTTCGTACAATATGGACCTGAAATACATGCTTAAAAGTGTCAACACAAAAGTTGAGTGAGTTCATAGAGTTTATAAAAAAATAATGTGAAGACCTTGTAAAAATCATCGTTACTAGTATCAATAAATAATAAATGTAAAAGCAAGATATTATCAAAACTCATATCTAGTCATCCAAGATAGTATCTACACCAAGATCTTCAACGTCATCACCATCTTCATCGTCGTCGTCAGCCCTCTAGCGACAGTAACCGCCGCGACGCCCTTGGCGCCCCTTTCTCTCACTAGGGAGCGGCTTTGGCTTCTTACCCGTTCCAGCCAACTTTTTCTACATTTTATAAAGCCAAAAAATAAAAAGATGATGATTACTTTAAGCTATTTTTGAGTTTAAAAAAAAAAAAAGAAATAAATAAATAAAACATGAACGAAGGTTAATAACCACCTCGCAACTGTTTAGCTCATGGTGGAGTACAACCCAAAGATTCCCACTGAAGTTACATCCTTGGTTTCGACACTTCATTTTGTTAAGTTCCACAGCTTTCATTGTTTTTGTGAAATGGGTTTTGGGGTGTTATGTGTGAGAGAGATACAATGTATATAAAGACAAGAAAAGGCTAGGGAAAATAAAGTTATTTCTTTTTAGGACATTTATTTTTGTATAATATTTAAATTACCCCTTATATTTCTTATTTTATAATATAACAATTGTAACACCCCCAATTTCGTGATACGCAGCGGAAATCAAACTGGGTGTTACTTCATGGCACAACAGCTATAACAATAGAAAACGAACTCTAATGGAGTCGTTTTAAAAAAATTATCATTCAATTTATATAAATATCAGAGTTTACAAAAATGAGGTCCTAGTAATTTCACGGTTTACAAAATACATTAAATTGGTTTTCGAATGATAATAAAATTTATAGCCTTCTTGAGTATCCGTGCTCCTCCGTGTCAGCCTCGTTCAATATGGACCTGAAATACATGCTTAAAAGTGTCAACACAAAAGTTGAGTGAGTTCATAGAGTTTATAAAAAAATAATGTGAAGACCTTGTAAAAATCATTGTTACTAGTATCAATAAATAATAAATGTAAAAGCAATATATTATCAAAACTCATATCTAGTAATCCAAGATAGTATGTACACCAAGATCTTCAACGTCATCACCATCTTCAACGTCGTCGTCAGCCCTCTAGCGACGGTAACCGCCGCGACGCCCTTGGCGCCCCTTTCTCTCACTAGGGAGCGGCTTTGGCTTCTTACCCGTTCCAGCCAACTTGTTATGCATTTTATAAAACCAAAAACAAAAAGACGATGATTACTTTAAGCTATTTTTGAGTTTTAAAAAAAATAAGAAATAAATAAATAAAAATATGAACGAAGGTAAATAACCACCTCGCAACTGTTTTGCTCATGGTGGAGTACAACCCAACGATTCCCACTGAAGTTACATCATTGGTTTCGACACTTCATTTTGTTAAGTTCCACAGCTTTCATTGTTTTTGTGAAATGGGTTTTGGGGTGTTATGTGAGAGAGATACAATGTATATAAAGACAAGAAAAGGCTAGGAAAGAATAAAGTTATTCTTTTTAGGCCATTTATTTTTGTATAATATTTAAATTACCCCTTATATTTCTTATTTTATAATATAACAATTATAACACTCCCAATTTCGTGATACACAGCGGAATTTAAACTGGGTGTTACTTCATGGCACAAGAGTCTTAATAATAGAAAACGAACTCAAATGGAGTCGTTTTAAAGTGAAAAGAAGTAAAATTCTCATAAGTAATAACAAATCGGAAAGAAAATAAAGTACGATAGATGAGAATATTTTACAACAAGTGGTTTAGCAAAAGTAGTACATCTTAGGTTATAAAGATTCGGATACGATGGAAAACATAAACTTAGTACGACATAGTACATAAGGAAAATTAAGACTGTTAGCTTCCAAACTTCTTCAGTCTTCCGCGTTGTTGGGACCATGACGAGCTTCTCCTCCTCCTAACATTTATGCATTCCCATGAGCATCTTCAACTGGTTGACCTTGGTTTTGAGGACATTGATTTCTATAGTGTCCTTGCTCCCCACATCCGAAGCATGTGACTACGGCTTTACCTTTACAATCCCTGGCTAGATGTCCCGGTGTTTGGCATTTGTGGCACTTGGCAGGGCAAGGACCCGAGTGATGAAAATTACATCGATTACATAGTGGGTGTGTTCCAGCATACCCTCTACCTCTCATTGGTGCAGCGACATAAACCATTCCCGCTTCTTGCCTTCTATTTTGTTGTTGTTGATGGTTAGTGTTGCGGTTTTGGTTGTTGTTGTTATAACCTCCTTGGTCGTTTTCCCATTTTCTTTTGTTGTTGTTGATTTGGTTATCGTCGTTGTTGTTGTTGTTTTGGTTATTGTGGTAGTTGGTGCGGTTGTTGGGGTTGTTGTTGTTTTGGTTGGTGTTGGTGTACTTACCTCTCTTCACTACCTGGGCCATGAGCTTTTGAGTCACCCTAATAGCTTCCTCGATTGTTTGTGGATCAAACGAAGTCACATCTCCTTGAATCACCTCGGGAAGTCCCCCAATGAAAGCCTCTAGCAACTTCTCATTATCAGAAACCATGGACGGGCATAACGCGGCTAATTCTTGGAATCTCCGAATGTAAGTGTCAATATCGTACCCAATAGTTACTAGTTCATAGAACTCGGTCTCCAACTTTTTGACTTCCGTACGAGGACAAAATTTCTTAGTCACCAAACCCTTAAATTGCTCCCAAGTAAGCTTGAAAGCATTCTCCATTCCAATCGGTTGAGCATATGAATTCCACCACGACAATGCTCCATCGAGTAATGTACTTGTAGCAAATTTGACCTTACTATCATCCGGGCAATTACAAAGCAAAAACACGGATTCCAACTTTTCAAACCATCGTACCATGGCCGTGGCTCCTTCAGTCCCCCTAAACTTCGTGGGCTCACCACTTTTGAAATCCTTGTACGAACATCTCTTAACTCCGGATCCTCCGGCATTTCCAGTAGCAGCAGCTAGCCTAGCGGCTTCAGCAGCAGCCGCGGCCTCAGCAGCAGCAGCAGCCACTGTTTCCCTTTCGACTCTTAAAGCATCAGCTATGCTATCATTCACTAACTTTTGAATAGCCGCTTGGGTCATTTCAACTGTAGCTTTCTTCGGTGCCGTATCTTCTTCAAAACAAGAGGAAATGTGAGACGTAGCAAAATCCCATGTTAAAAATATGCGCTCTAAAGAGAGGTGATAAGAAATGATAAGTTTGAGGTTATCTTTCAAAATAATCGACGGTTTCCTAAGAAATGGGTTATGAGATGTCATAAGTGCTTCAAATGTATGATGGTTTAGTGACTTAGAGTGAATAGCGTGTAACTCGACATGTTAGTGATGAAACAAAGGAGTGAGAGTGACTTTGCCGTACTTAAAGGTTTATCTCAGTATTCGACGTTATCGGTGATGAGTCAATTGATGTAAAAATTATGATAGGGAATGTCAAGGAATTCTCCACATTAGAGTATGAGGAAATGATAATGGGATGGGAATTTAAAGGCATCCATGTGACAATCGATGTGAAATGAAAGTGAATAACTCGAAAAATGTACGTATAAATCGCACGCAAAGTGAACATGCACGTATGATGAAATGATGAGATGCTATGATGATGTAGTTATAGTCTAGGGTCAATGATGCAACCTAGTTCTCTATAACCGAAGCTCTGATGCCAATCTGTCACACCCCCAAATTACCTGTTTTGCAGCGGAATGGAATTCCTGGGGATTGACTGTCATAGCATCACAATCACAGTTATATTGAACGACCTAAAGTGTCGTTTGGAAAATACATCGTTTGATTTAATAAAATAATCAGAGTTACAACATAGGTCCCAAAAGTTTACAAAGTTTGCGGAAATATAAATATATTACAAGTCCAAACGATGGTTTTAAAAGAAAGTGCCATAATGTACAATGATGTAAGTCGACGCCGCGACTCAAAAGGTGGTTCCTTAACCATGCCATGATGATAATGCCTTAGATACCTGAGAATAAACATGCTAAAAAGGTCAACACAAAGGTTGAGTGAAATCCATAGGTTTAAGTAATTCGTTTGAACACAATAATCGTAGTGTGAGTTAAATGGTTTCACACTCATCGTTAAAAACAAAATCGTATTTATTTCACTAAGTTCATGACACCAAAGCGTAAACATCGCACCAATAAAAATTGGTAATCATCGTTTCATCGCCGCCCTAATAGGTAATTTGCCTATTTACCTTAATGATTCAAATATAGTGCGCTCGATTTCCCCTAAATGGGTCAATAGGAGCGGGAGTGTTAATTCCAATAGGCCTATTCACAATATTCGCGCTCACTCGAAAGTGACTAATGGTTCATGATGTAGGGACTTCGAACATGGCAAATACTTAGTGACAATAAAACATTCGGATATAGCATACAGTTCAAAGCATTTGTGTTCGATTAAAAATGTAGCATGTATCTCCCCCAAGTGTTTGTAAAACAGTTAAAAGAGTAAAAGTGGGGCTATGAACTCACTTGGTAGACTGGTGTGATGACAAGAGTGAGTACACTGAGGTATAGCGTGATGTTTCAATCTGGACCTATTACGAATGATATGATATGTAATGAGTTGCAATGTAATGTTATGCATGCATTTCGTATGTTATTTATACCATTTGCGAGTTTTGAAAAATATTACTTATCGTCGAAAAATACCCTTTTGTCGTCTTGACCATTCAAAAATCACTTTACAAGTATTTACGTCAAAATGTCATCCTACAATGGTTTTATAATGATTTATGGTGAAATTTTCACTTTTCGTCGTAAAATAAAGTCGTCGGAAATTTCTTGAAATTGACAAAAATGGCTTCGAAAAACTAGTCGTAAAATGGTGTACGTCGATCGTTAGGAAACGAACTCGACGGTTTTGGAAAGTTTGTATCGAAATCTAGAAGTTTCAGTTCAGGAGTTTTCGTCATAAAGGTCTCGAACATAAAGATAATAGGGGTTAAAGATGGTGATTTTGTCTAATTGTTGTGTAAAAAGTGAGTTTCGGCCAAGTTTAGACACCCATAAATAATTTATTACAACTCCGCTATACAAACGGCTTGTCGTTTTGAAAAATATGCTCGGTGATCTTAATTTTACTAGAAGACAATTCGTTTCAAAAAGTTCCACATCATGGTTAAAAACAGCCTCAAACATGGTCGTTACAGCTACCGTAACACTTGTATCGTAGAAATAATATAGTTTTTCAGAAAATAATAGTTACGGCAAGTTTATGAAAACGTGCATATCTTTGTCGTTTCAAATCCGTTTTCTACGTATAATACGTCCTTAGCTTCGTATCGAAGTAAACTAATATATTTTTGATAAGTCGAAATAATTTGTGAAGCTTAAGGCTCGTTTTTGACCCGAACAAAGTGAAAATAGTATGCTGAAAATTCTGAAAAATATATTTTTCGTCGTCAAACTTGTAAAATCCATAACTTCTTCGTTATAACTCCGTTTTTATCCGTTCAAGCGGCCACGGATTCGTTTTAAAGTATATTTTCTAAATATCAAGGCCAAAATGTCGTGCCTACTGTCGGTTTTTCCAGAAAATCAAAACAATGACAGAACATATTTTATACGTATCGAAAATAGTTTTTCTCGGACAAAACCTATTCTAATCCCTTCAAATCAACTCCAAAACTAATCTAATCCTACCATACACCTTCTTAGGGTGTCATGGGTTCCTAGACATCATCAAGACCAACAAATACCAAGGGGATAATTATAGGATGACCATAATATATATATAACTCTAAAATCATGTAAAAATGGTATAAATCACATATGTCTTGCATGTTTGTACCAAAAATGAAGAGATACATATGAAATGAAAAGGAAACATGAAAAATGAAAGAAACATGCTTACAAGTAAATATGATGAGGTGCAAGTAACAAGGTTAAACCTAAACACTCTTGGTTTTTATTTCAAAACCTTATAAAGAGTATAAACTAGATTGTATAAACACTTGATCTAGCAAAATTTTGATCCCTTGAAACCTTTGATGTAGAACCGGTTTTTGATGAAGGAGAAACAAGAGAGAAACTTGCTTACACTTGAAAAATAATTGTAGTGAATGAGAAAGAAATAATGTAGCAAGACTTATTTGTATTGAGTGAATTTCTTAGCAAATCAAAGACCTTACCACATTAAATGCCAACCCTCCCCCTTGGTCGGCCAAGGGGGGAGGAATTGGTAGATATATATATATTTTTTTTTTATATAAAATGTTTAAGTATATATTTGTATATAGTTGATGTAAGTAATTTTTGTAGGAAAATGTAAGTAAAGTGTAGATAATTGTAACTTTTTGGTACAAGTAAGTTTTTAATAGATCAAAATAGAATGTAATGAGATCATAAAATTGTAAAAATACATTCCTTGTGAAATTTGAGTGATAAAATAATTATCGTATAATTTTTAAGAAACACGTCGTAATAATATAAATTTAACGATTTGTGTACCAAATAAATTTAAAACATTAGGAAAACTCAAAATATAGTTTATATAACTAAATGTAAGTATAAAAATACATCGGGATCATTTTTGAAAGTAACGGATTAAATATACAAAATAATAACTCACGCGATAACATTTATTTAATATAAAAATTTACGCGTTAGATATGAAATGAAATGTCATGAATGAACTATCGTGATGCAAATGAAATGTAGACTAATCTTAGTCCATATGAAATGTTCGTGATGTTATGATCATGAATTCGCCGCTAAACCATAAAGGTTACGCGAATTTGGAACACGTAAACCTAGTTTACGATAAATGTTGAAATAGTGAGGCATAAATTGTTTCGAGAAATGACCTGAAAGTTCGGGTTGTCACATATAAGATCCACTATTGTTCTTGGGTTTCCATTGAAATTTAGGTCCCTTTTTATTCCAAGAACAACCTGTTGAGGACTTGACAGCAGTATCCCAGTACCCTTTCCCAGCAGTCATAGAGTCAGCATATCCAGGCCAATAACCATTCTTAAAATATGAACTTGTTGGTTGAACATATGGTCTTGCAACTGATCTTCTCCAAGAACAAGGAGAATTAGTATAAGTTGCTTGTCGAACATAAGGTGGTATAGCATTAACATTGGTCCAAATTGGTCTAGATTTCCTAGAATCACCACACCTACCCATCCTTTGCTCATGATAATCACAATCCTTAATTAAATGAAATTTACTTCCACACACAACACATGTCTTCTGTTTAGAAGATTTATTCAAACCAAAAGATGTTCTATTACAAGCAGAAGTATTCAAACCAAAACCATGAAAAGAATTGTTTTTAACAGAATTATTATGCAAAGAATTAAAAAGCAAGTCTTCAGAGGCAATTGTATTGGAAGAGGGTTCCTTGGCAGCAACTCTGACATGCTTATTGGTAGTCTTGGGTGCAGGCAGGGGTGAAGACTTGGGAAGGTCAGACTTGTCATTTGAATCACACTCTATAGACCCTTGCTCGGAGGACTTGTCACTGTTAACACAAGAGACAAAGTCATTAGAAGAAGTATCAGGGTCTGGCAAGTCATTTGACTTTTTGCCATAGAGATGGTGTGATCCATCAAAGTCAACAGTAATGGAAAGGTCAATGGGCATGTGCTCACCTCTAATAGGTCCACGAACAGTATGTAGGTCACCTTCTTTCACAAAATTAGCTAGGCATGCTGGTGTAGATTTGCGTGTGTCATTCCTAGCTTCTAATCCTACATACTTCTTAAAGCCTAAACCTATAGAAGTATTCGGAGTTTGACTAGCATAGATGTGACTAGCTAACTTGTTTCCATTTAATAACCATTCTTTATGCCTAGCAATTTCCTCATCTAGTTTCTCTTTTAGCTCTAGATTTTCTGACACTACATCTTCTCTTAATTTCTCAGACCTTTTTAACTCATTTTTAGCACATTCGAGATCCCTTTCTAACACACTTAACTTCTCATCATAAGCTATTTGATTCTTCTGAAACCAAACCTTTTGTCTTTCTAGTGTTTTTAAAGCCTGTTTATAAGCTTCAACTTCTACAAATCATTCATTATATTTAGGTTTCAAAATATCATAAGCTTTTTTGAGTTCATTATAACGCTCACTACAACCAAACAAACAGTTTTGTACCTGAGAGATGCCCATCAAGGCAATCTGATCATGCCTATCCTCTGAAGTACAGCTTGCAATCAAACCAACATTATCAATAACAGGACCATCATCATTTTCCTGCTCATGTTGCTTCCAGTCCACATTGCTATCAAGAGTGACCAAAGCAGCTGATCCCTTTGAAGTTCCAGCATCCCTTTGATTCTGCTGATAAGTAGAGTATCTCGTCTCATCACCAGCTTTCCTATCTTTGCACTCTCTGGAGAAGTGACCCATCTGTTGACATGTAAAGCACTTGACCTTCCTTTTGTCAAACCTTGCTGGATCTCTTCCTTGGAATCCAAACCTCCTTCCAGCTTTGCGCTCAAACCTCTTGATTTCCATAGATAGCATAGCCACCTGCCACTTCAGCTTCATCTCTTCCATCTCCAGTGGATCCACCTGTTCGAAATCCTCATAGGCAAGTTGCTGCTGAGGATCATAATTAGCAAACAAGGATCCAAGCACATCTTCCATTACACCCCCATATTGAGAACTTGATGGAGTGGTAGTGTAAGATGATGATGAGTAAGTTGGACTTGGACCATAACTCATCTTTGGGGTAGAGGCTCCTACAAATGTTGTGTGACTAGCAGTAGATGATGAACGAAAAGGACTTCTTACATCATGTTCAAGAGCTTTAAGTTTGTTATACAGCTCATCAAAAGTAAGCATATCCAGACCACCTTTTGCTTTTAAAGCAATGCTTACTTGTAGCCAGGATGGAGGTAAATATCTCAAGAACTTAGAATTACAATCATCATTATCTGGCTTTGCCTGCAGCTGATTTAACTGACTTAAAATCTTGTGAAATTTGTCATAGCCCTTGTGAATTCCTTCCTCTTCAGAGATTTGAAAATCTTGAAACTGTTGTCCTAGCATGGACTTTTTCATTCTCCTAGACTCCTCATTCCCACCGAACTTCGCCTTGATTGCTAACCATATGTCCTTAGCATCTTGCATGAAGTGAAAATCACTCAAGTGATCCTCAGGAATAGCTTGAAGAAGAATTGTTTTAACCTTGGTTTCTCTCTGAACTGCCAGTAACTCTTCAGCAGATTTGGGAGGAACAAAAGTCATCTTCCCATCAAAATCTACGGTAGTTTTCTTCAAACTGTTTCCCTTCCTTACTATCTCCCATAGATTCCAATCAATGTTGGAGATCCAGTTTTGCATCTTCATTGCCCAAAGATCATACTCCTCCCTTTTTAGGTAAGGGAACTTAGCATTGCTGTTCGAGATACTTAGTTGTTGCAGATGGGTGGAGTTTTGGTTGTTGGTGACTTCGACATCAACATCAGATCCAGACATGGTGAATGTTGTTTTGGTTGTTAGAGTGTTTAGAAAAACTGTTCTTAGTATCGTAGAGACTCTCACGAGGCTCTGATACCACTTGTTGAAACTAGCAGACCTTGATAGATCTTGAGCTCTCGTAGATCGTTAGAATTGCTTATGTAATTTCAAACAAACTAAAAGAAAATCTCTACAACTTGTATTCTTTAGCGGAATATAAACACAAGTATAAACACGAATAACTAAGAACTCTTTGATCCTCTATGGATCGTTATATTGATAATAATCACGTAAACTTCTAGTACATAATTCATTCTATTGTGTTCCTTTTATAGACAAGGAACCCTAACTTGTTCTCAAAGAAACGTAAAACTAAATAAGATATACACAATCACTTCCTAATAAAGCTCATGCATATCCTAACTAACTATAGAATATGCGGAATACTATCTCCGCAGAAACAAAGTAATAACTATATAACTTCAGCAGAATTATGTCTTCGGCAGAATCCATACACTTCAGTAGAATCCTTTCAGCAGAAACTTCAGCATAATTCATACTTCACATAATTCCCAACAGCTCATCCACTTCTTTGCATGCTGCGACATTCCTTTCAGGTGCAAGGCTTCGACGCTTTTGCTTGATAGGTTCAATGTGCTTGAACTCATTATGCTTGTGTTCAGTGCCGAAGGGCTTTCCATCTATGATGAGAGTTCTAGGGACCCCCGTCATGTCAGAGTAAGTCCATGCGAAGACATCTGCATTAGCCCTTAGTAACTTTTCTGATGATGTACCCTCCAAATAGCTCGAAGGACACTCCTCTGAGACGTGTCGAAGCCCTTCCATTCGAAGGCCCAAGTTAGGATTCCAGAATATCCATAGGCGTCAAACCATTCGTAAGCACGAAGGTTACCTACGGGGAATTCACCATTCGAAGCCCGATCTCCCTCTCTCTCTTGGATTCCCCGCCAAGTTTGAGAACGTGGGCCACTAAACCCTAGCGGTTACCCACAAACATGGGACACCCCCATGTTCTCTGACATTCACGCAAGAGTGCCCCTAACCCTATTTCTTCCACTATAAATCGGTTGGATGGGCAATGGATTATGGTATGCTCATTTCACACTCATCTCTTTACTTACACACACTTATACAACCATAACTCATACTTACTCTCACGCCGGAGGTGGTTCGCAGGGTCCTACCCCTGCGTAATCACTTAACGTAGTGTCTTCGTATTTCTTATTCTCGTGTGAAAGACAAGTCTTGGCTGGAACATACACCCCTCATACCTTTGATCATCATCGAAGCTTGGTAGTGCAATCTATTGTACAATCAGTGGCACCATCCATGGGACAACTACTATTAGTCCCGTAATCACCAAGTCTTATAACCTTAACCGATTACGCTGCCTTTCCGGCATGGAACCAGGAAGGGAAGATACACCTCCACCAGGTTTCTCTACCTTGGTCCCCCTCAACACAACTAACACCGATAATCTCGCCCCCATAACAGCCTCAACCTTCACTACACGATCTCGGTTGGAAACCACTCCCGTACATCACGCCTCAACATCCGCTAACCCTATTCCAAAAATTAGCCCCGCCTTTGTTGAGGCAAACTTCAAAGCCTTAGAGTCCTTACTGAGGGCTCATAAGAGGCAAGTTCGCAACACTGAAATGCGAAGAGAACTAGAATATTCCAGTGATGAGTATGATGAAGAGATTGAGGTAGATGAGAGGCCTCAACCGGTTAACAGGGGCACTCAGCCCTACGAAATGGTTCTCCTTCCATAAGAAGGCCTAATGGAAGGACTGTGGGTTTTGAAGAAGGTCCCGGAGGAGACCCGGGAAGAAGGGAAAGAGTACAAGGTGAAAGAAGGAGCGAGAACTCCAACGGAGGAAGCAATCCAGTGGCGAACGGAGGGGTAAATCTACCCCCTCTCCTAGCTGCTCACTTAGGAAGAGAAGGGGTGGGGGCTCCGATACCCCCATCATATGTGTCAAGTGCCGGAGGTCCTCCTCCGTACTCAGGTATGAATCAGTTACCTCCTCCGGGAATGAACCCCTACCTACCTGCTCAAACCTATAACACCTACCCTCCGAATGGTTCTCTCCCCAACCAGAGTTACCAGCAAATGCCCTATGGACACGTTCCTACACAGTCTCCCCAACCA
This sequence comes from Chrysanthemum seticuspe, assembly GCA_019973895.1. Taxonomy (NCBI): domain Eukaryota; kingdom Viridiplantae; phylum Streptophyta; class Magnoliopsida; order Asterales; family Asteraceae; genus Chrysanthemum; species Chrysanthemum seticuspe. The sequence continues at coordinate 251,681,768 of BPTQ01000001.1, read as the reverse complement.
GAGTTACCAGCAAATGCCCTATGGACACGTTCCTACACAGTCGATGGGTGTAAACCCTTCGTATCAACCTTATACGGTTCACCCTGCATATACACAATCATTTCCTAACCCATATAACCCTACACCTGTTTATCCGCCTCCATATAACCCTTACTATGCCGAAGCCTCTAGAGCTTGCACACCTTTCATGAAGTGGATCGAAGACTACCCTCTACCTGACGGTGTAAAGATGCCCACTCACATAGGCACCTACGATGGGAAAGGCAATCCTGATAAATTCCTACACTTGTTCGAAGGCGCTATCAAGATGCAGAAGTGGGCCATGCCCGTAGCATGCCACATGTTCACATACACGCTCCGAGACTCCGCGAGAATATGGTGGAATGGACAGAAGTTGGGAAGCATTGTAAGTCTAGACGACCTTAAGGCTAAGTTTCGATCACACTTTAGCCAATAGAAGAAGTACACCAAGACCCATCTAGCCGTGCATACCATCAAGCAAAGGGACAACGAAAGCACAAGGGCCTTTGCTACAAGATATACCGATGAAACTTTGCAAATTCTGGGTTTGCACAAAGATCAGAGAATCTCAGGTTTTGTACATGGCCTTCGAAATCGAAGCTTGGTGGAATTCCTGTCCCCCGATCTTCCCGGCACTTACAAGGCACTGATGGAGAAGACTTACACTTTGATTGAGTCTAAAGAAGTAGCAGCAAACGGAGCTCTGATAGAACAAAAAGAATCCTCTGACAAATTCTCTAGAGGGTCTTCCTGGGAAGGGTCCAAGAATAAGAAGAAGAACAGAGACCGCTTCACTCCGTACAACAAAGGCTCGAATCATGGACTTTTGGCAAACTTGGTCAAATCTCCTAGGGAGATTCTGGCTACCGAGAAAGCTACAAAGTCCTTCGATCAACCACCTTGGATGTCAGCGCGAAGCAAAGCCAGGGACATGTCGAAGTATTGCCATTTTCACGAAGACCATGGGCACGATACTAACAGCTGCAGAGAGCTGAAGAAGCAGATCGAAGAGGCAGTACGATCTGGACAATTAGCACACCTGGTTAAAGGCATCAAGAAGGGAAAATACAAGTTCTCCGATACCCAACTGGGTGAATGGAAGGGGAACAAAAAGGAGGCTACCCCTCCAGAGGCTCCGATACTAATGGTGCACAAGCATGATCCAACCTTGAAACGGAAGGAAGCAGATGGGGAGCTGGGAAGCGTAGGAGAAATAACCTTCCCTTCCATCCTGGTGCAGACACCTTCAACTGACCCCGTGGTCATCAAGGTACGAGTCTCAAAAAGGGAGGTAAATCGAGCGTATATGGATTGTGGAAGCTCCTGCGAGATCATTTATGAGCATTGTTTCCTAAAGCTCAAGTCATCCATACTAAGGGTGAGCATATGACCCGAACGGACCGGACCGACCGAAGGACCGACCGGACCGACACGGACCGAGACCGGACCGACCACATTCGGTCCGGTCCGCGGTCCCGGCTTTTGGGCTAATTGGTCCTCGGTCCGGTCCGGTCCGGACCAAAACCGACGAATTTGGCCTTGTTGGACCGGACCGACCGAAGGACCGACCGGACCGGTCTAGGGTTTATGCCGAAATCGGTTTTCGGTCCGGTCCGGTCTTGGCCGGTCCGGTCCGGTTTTTGGACCATGCACACCCTTAATCCATACGCTCACGAAGGGTACTCAAAAACACCTCTGGTAGGGTTCTCCGGCGAACACTCATGGCCCATGGGAGAAGTACCGTTGGAAATCACCATAGGCGAAAGCCCCTTATCCCGCACGGAGACACTCACCTTCATCATAGTCAGGTCAGATTTTCCTTATAATTTGTTAATAGGGAGAACAGCTATGCAAAAGATGGGCATTGTTGTTTCCACCATACATGCTGCTATTAAGTTCCAAAACCCCTTCAGAATAGGAACTGTTCATTCTAATTATGGGGCGGATAAGGGTGTATATGGTGTCAAAAGGATCAAAGAAGAATCGGAGGAGCCTCCGATAGCAATTCTAAGCTGCATAGATGCAGAAGAGCGAGTTGTAGTTAACCCTAGCTACCCTGAACAAACGGTGGTAATAGGAAAACAACTCCCAGCGAATTTCAAGGCGAAGCTCACAGAACTGTTGCGGACTAACCTTGATATTTTTTCTTGGAAATATTCTGACATGACAGGGGTCCCATGAACATTGCTGATAGACGGACAGTCCTTCAGAACGGAGCATAAACTCAATGAGTACAAACACATTGAGCCAATAAAGCAGAAAAGGAGGAGCCTTGCCCCCGAAAGAAACGCTGAAGCCTGCAAAGAAGTTGATGAACTGACACAAGCGGGCATTCTAAGGGAAGTTAAATACCAAACCTGGGTAGCCAACCCAGTAATGGTTAAAAAGAGCGACAGAGGGTGGCGCATGTGCGTTGACTTCACTGACATCAACAAAGCATGCCCGAAGGATTGCTACCCCCTATCAGAAATTGACTGGAAGGTAAAATCCTTGGCATGTTTCTGGCTAAAATGCTTCTTAGATGCCTATAAAGGGTATCATCAGATCCAGATGGCAAAGGAGGACGAAGAAAAGACAGCCTTCTACACAAGCAAAGGTGTCTACTGTTACAGAAAGATGCCCTTGGGATTGAAGAACGCAGGGGCAACATACCAACGTCTCGTAGATAAAGCCTTCAACAAGCAGATAGGTAGAAATCTCGAAGCATACGTTGACGACATGGTTATCAAAAGCAAGACGGAGGAGGACCTACTCCTCGATGTGCAAGAAACCTTTCACCAGCTTCGGGCAATTAACATGAAGCTGAACCCTAAGAAATGTTCCTTCGGTGTCGAAGAGGGGCAGTTTCTAGGGCATTTGATTACTAAGTAGGGGATAAAGGCTAATCCCTCCAAGGTCAAGGCAATTACCAATCTCCAAGCCCCTAAGTGTCTAAAAGATGTGCAGAGTTTGAATGGGAAGCTGGCTGCTCTAAGTCGATTTTTTTCGAAGGGGGCTAACAGGTCCCTACCATTCTTCAAAACACTCAAAGGATGCGCTGATAAGAAGACTTTTTAGTGGAGTCAGGACGCAGAAGCTGCTTTTCAGAAGATGAAGGAGTTCATCGAAATACTTCCAATACTTACAGCCCCAATCAAAGGCGAGGTGTTGTTCATGTACTTAGCATCCTCAATGGAGAGTATTAGCGCAATCGTTATGGCAGAACGAGACAAGCGACAGATCCCCATTTACTTTGTCAGTAGGGTCTTGCAGGGAGCGGAGATCAACTATCCAACATTGGAAAAGTTAATACTAGCTCTAATCTACGCAGCAAGGAGGCTCCGACGATATTTCCAGGCCCATCCGATCACAGTCTTAACCGACAAGCCACTCAAACAAATCTAGTCGAAGCCTGAAAAGTCTGGAAGGGTGGCTAAACGGGCTATTGAACTAGGGGAGCATGAAATAGAGTTCAAAGGTCGAAACTCTATTAAGGGACAAATCCTTGCAGACTTCTTGGCAGAAACGCCCTCCGAGCCAGACACAGAAAAGGAAGAGCCCAAGGCTAAGTTCCTCGAAGCACAGGATGACTGGAAACTTTATGCAGATGGAGCCTCAAGCTCCGAAGGTTCTGGAGCAGGTCTAATGCTGGTCAGCCCTGACGGGAAGGAGCACACTTACGCTCTTCGTTTCGAGTTCAAAGCTACAAACAATGAAGCGGAGTATGAAGCCCTATTAGCAGGCCTCCGATTAGCTAAGGATATGGAGGTAAAAGCTCTTGCCATTTTTGTAGACTCTCAATTGGTAGCTAACCAAGTGATAGGCTCCTATGAAGCAAGACAACCAGTCATCAAACATTACTTAGAGAAGACAAAGGAGATGCTGGAGAGCTTCGATTCTTACACCATTCACCATGTTCATAGGAATCAGAACAAGAAGGCAGATGCACTGAGCAAACTTGCCTCTATGGCCTTTGCTCATCTCACTAAGGAAGTACTAGTCGAAGTCCTACCTGAACGGTCCATCATTCGCAAGGAAGTTACGGACGTGGTTCACGAAGAAGGAGAGACATGGATGACTCCTATCCAAGAGTATTTTATAAACGGTCTTCTCCATGCAGATCCTAAACTAGCAAGAAAAATACGGGTTAAGTCACCACAGTATCGGTTAATAGGAGAAGTCCTATATAGAAGGTCGTTTCTATCGCCTTGGCTAAGATGTGTGGGACCTAAACAGGCTACGAGCATCATCTCTGAGTTCCACAAAGGATCTTGCGGTCTTCATGCAGGACCTCGTTCAGTTGTCTCGAAGATAATGAAGTTAGGTTACTACTGGCCTTCGATGCACAGGGATGCGGCAGAAGTCATTCTCAAATGTGAAGCTTGTCAGATACACTCAAACGTTCCCAAGATGCCGAAGCAGGACATGACAAGTGTGACATCCGCATGGCCCTTCTCCTAATGGGGAATTGACATCGTAGGACCTATGCATGTGGCTCCTGGAGGAGTCAAATTCTTGCTGGTGGCAATTGATTACTTTACTAAGTGGGTAGAGGCTAAACCCTTAGCCTCCGTCACGGGGAGACAGATCGAGAAGTTTGTGTGGGAGCACATTGTGTGCAGATTCGGAGTACCTCGCATCATCATATCTGACAATGGAAAGCAGTTTGCTGAAGGAGTCTTCTACGACTTCTGTCAAGGGCTCAACATAAAGCAGTCTTGGACGTCCGTCTACCATCCGCAATGTAACGGACAGGTAGAGGTTACCAACAGAGACATCGTCAATGGATCGAGAAAAGGCTGGGATGAACTCATCATGGGTGGGTGGATGAGCTCCCTCAAGTGCTATGGGCTCACAGGACACACCCTAAGTCAAGCAATGGTGAAACACCCTTCAACCTAACATACGGGACAGAAGCGGTAATCCCTTCGGAGTTAAGTGTACACACGGAGCGTGTGGCAACGTATGATGCCTCCCAAAATGATGAAAGGATCAGGGAGAACCTTGATCTACTAGAGGAAAGAAGAGAGATAGCCTCCATCCGAGAAGCCATGCACAAGCATAAGATCGAAAGCTACTACAACAAAAGGGTCAGGCCTTCCACCTTCAAGCCCGGGGAATATGTGCTACGCCTCAACAGTGCAAGCAAAGCAGAATACCAAGGGAAGCTTGGACCTACTTGGGAATACGTGATAGCTGAGGTCTACAGCAACGGAGCCTACAAATTGGCCACCTTTCTTGGAGAACCCATCGACAGGACATGAAATGGTACGAACCTTCGAAAGTTCTATGTTTAATAAGTACTTTTACTTTTTTCATTCTTGTAATTAGAAGCTTCTCAAGGGAAAGCGAACATTATTGGTAGTTGTCTTAGTTTTCATTTCAAGAATGATGTAATCCTCTCTACCAATTCAATGATCAATAAGACATTTCCCATAAATCTCTTGCTTCGTTTCTTAAACACAAAGATTTGTTCAGCCAAGTCGTTTATGAGTTTCAATGTCGAATAAAAGGGCATAAGGCGTAATAAACGCCTCATCATTTAAGCCTACTAAAACATTCAAATTAACTCTCTTAGTAGTTTATGGCGCTTGTGAAAATATATACAAAGTCATACTACCTAAAGGATTTGAGATAGAGTGGGTCGCGACCATCTGTCAATGATCAAATTTGGTCATTATACTCTTGGTGTTGAAATTTACACACAATGAGGTTGTTTAACCTTAGGATGTAAAAGATAAGCGTCGGAAAAATGGCGTAAGAGAAGTTCACAAGACAAACATAAATAATAGCCAAGTGTGTAGAGGTACTCCCCCACACTATATCATTCAAAATAAGGGCTAGTGCCCTTGTACCTGCATAAGGAGCCTAAGCCCCAATTAAGTTGTCTTTGGCCCAAGGCCATACATCACAAACATTCAAATTCTTTAGAGAACCAAACAAGCATCATCAAATAACATAAATTGTCTTAAAGGGTACATGCCACCCTTGAAACCAAATTACTGCCAACATGGCAGCCTTCACTCTTGCTTCTTGGGAGATGGAGTCGGAGATGGTTGAACGGAGGCAGGCCTGGTAGAAACCGTCTTCTTGGTGGGAGTAGCAGGCTTGACCTTGCGAGGCTTCTTTGAGAGGAGGTCTTCCAAAGGTTCCATTGGATCCTTAGTAGCTTCAGCCAGGAAGGAGTACTCTGCGGTTGCAAACGCATTTCCTGCCTCATCGTATTCAGCCTTCGATGTGGGACGGTAGCACGTAATTTTGGAGAGTTCTATGGGTTTACCTGTTTCCGCAGCCTCCTCCAAAGCCAAGCACCGCCCATGAAAGATGGCTGCTTTGATGACCTTCCACATTTGCGCTCCCAATTCATCACTATGGTAGAGCTCCATGGCTATATATGGCACCACTTTAGACACGACCTCCGCACGGTCCTTTTGCAGCATCTTGTACCTCATCTGCATGTCATCAACTTCCTCCCTCAACTTAACTTCTGCCTCTCCGAGCCTAGCCCTCTCACTCTCCAAACCGGCACACTTTGCCTCGAGCACAGAATTCTGACCTGTTAGGGTGATGACCTTAGCCTCTTCCAACTTAAGCTTGCCAATTTCAGCTGTCAGCTGGGCTACCTTTTCACGAAGGTCTTGGACGATAGGGTTCTTCTCAACATCCCTCTCAATCTCGTCACACTTAGCCTCCAGCTCGGCATATTCTCGGTCCCTGTGCTTCTCCCTCTCCAACATGACATCCATTTCTTGTCTCGCTTTGGTGACTGCCCTGAGTAGCTCCCTGGTGCGACCATTTAGATGGTTGTCCAACACTGCCTGCCTGGCAACACTCTTATCATGAAGATCACAGACCCCTTCGATGGACATGTTGTCCAATAAACCTTTCCACTTGGAAGGGGTAACATGGTCCACAATACGATGGCAGGATAGAGCATTCGGAAGCTCCTTCGTGTCTGGAAGGCCTGCGACCATTACAGTGCACAAGTGTTTAGCCACTTATCATACTTATAAATTGACATAATTTAAAAGGGGACATTGCTTACCATGCATCTCTACAGTATCATCCGGCAGCTCGAAGGCAGACTTTACAAACTTCTTGCCTTCAGCACTCTTCTGCCGCACGGCCCTAGATCCGGAGGCGGGGAGGGGATTCTTCCTCTTGTTGGTGGACTTAACTGCCTTTCCAGCTGTCCCCTTTCGGCTCTTCAACCTATCAGCTATCCCGGTGGAACCTGTAACCTGGACATCCTCCTCTGCAGGATCGTCCGAGTCTGCAACATTCTCAACAAGTTGAGAAGGACCCTCCAGCGCAGCTTGTGGGGGTTCTGATGCAACAGGCTCCGGATTCGGAGTATCCACCTCATCGTTATTCACGGATGTGGAAGGAGAGCCAACACCATAGGACTCTTCGGCCTTATCAGCGGGCATGAAGCTCAAGTCTTCATCCAAATCTTGGTACATAAAGTTCCTGAATGACATCTCTGCAAAAACGAAACAAGAAGAAATAAATATCAGTGCTACATTGGTCCTACTTTAATAGAAGTAGAAAAACATACTTTGTCTATGGTAGATAACAGGCTTGTTGGGAGACCCCTTCCAGCTCTAGGCAATCCCAGCCATGTATAAGATTGGCTCGGGGAACACTTGCACATCAACAGGATATTTGGCCAAACGTTGATAGCATGGATCCCTTCGCACCTCATATGGCAAGGGGTCATTATATCATTTTGCATCAAACATGTACTCCTTATTCAAAAACTCTGGATAGTTGAGTGGGATAAAAGTGTTTTGCACATAGAAAAAACTGCCCTTCCAAGCTGTTATATTGGTGTACACTCTCCCAAACAGATTTGGCACATCCACCTCAGACCTCTTAGCCAAGGTCAACCAGTTTCCCCCAGGATACAAATTCAAAAAACCCTTAACACACTTAGAGTTGGTTCATAGCCATATGCTTTACACATTACTATGAATGTGGTTAGTTTGGCTAAACCAAATGGGTTGAACCTAGAAATATGCACCTTGTAGTACTGCATAAACTCTAATATAAGTGGGTGCAGTGGAATCCTAAGGTTGGAATGGCTAAATGCATGAGTGTATAGCCCTACGAAACCTTGTAGAGCATCAAAGATACCCTGATTAGACTTGGGTAACATGATTTTAAACTCCTGTGGGATTGGATAATTGGCTAGATGGTCGTGTAGATCTTGCGCACTTAACGTACATTTTTGTTGTTTAATAATAAACTTGGAATCCATGCTTCTATTTTAAACTACAAGAAAAGAGAAGTGTTTACCTTTGTTTTCGAAGATGGTGTGCGCTCAAAAAAGGTTTACTGCGTGAAGGAAGACGAAGAGAGTATAAGTGTTTTAGGGTTTCAACAACCACCCCTTATATACTCTTTTTTACCGTCTTTAAAGCCACACACGTGTCCATTATATTTACTCTTATCCGATTTTAAATACTTTTTAACTTTCAAATAAAAGTCTTTTGGTCTCCGGGTAAGGTGGGAATGTGATATTACTGTAGCGGGAAACTTGGGTATTTAGTTGGCATTAAATGCGCTAGTTAGGCGCACAGTTATCCTCTAATTGATAAGCTTAGCAGCAAGAGGGTATTTTTTTCGAAGCATGAAGTCGAAAGCAATGCCTCTTCGCTCATATGCATCACTTTCGACTGGGGGGCTTGATGATGTACCCTCCGAATAGCTCGAAGGACACTCCTCCGAGATGTGTCGAAGCCTTTCCATTCGAAGGCCCAAGTTAGGATTCCAGAATATCCATAGGCATCAAACCATTCGTAAGCACGAAGGTTACCTACGGGGAATTCGCCATTCGAAGCCCTAAGCCCTTCGGGGTATGGTTGACGAAGGAGCGATGGATAGGGGAACCTCCTGACTTGGTCAAACCCACGATCTCCCTCTCTCTCTTGGCTTCCCCGCCAAGTTTGAGAACGTGGGCCACTAAACCCTAGCGGTTACCCACAAACATGGGACGCCCCATGTTCTCCGACATTCACGCAAGAGTGCCCCTAACCCTATTTCTTCCACTATAAATAGGTTGGACAGGCAATGGATTATGGTATGCTCATTTCACACTCATCTCTTTACTTACACACACTTATACAACCATAACTCATACTTACTCTCACGTCGGAGGTGGTTCGCAGGGTCCTACCCCTGCGTAATTACTTAACGTAGTGTCTTCGTATTTCTTATTCTCAGGTGAAAGACAAGTCTTGGCTGAAACATACACCCCTCATACCTTTGATCATCATCGAAGCTTGGTAGTGCAATCTATTGTACAATCATTTTCCAATTCATCCTTAAAGGAGGTAGGGAGCTGCTTTCCAATTACCACCGTCTGATCAGGGTAGAGATCATTTACTACGATGCGCTCTTCGGCATCAATGCAGCTGAGAACATCTTTCGGAGGCTCCTCCTGAATTTGTTTGACCCTTTTGCCTACTTCCGTAGGCTTCTTCATGCTGTAACTGAAGAAAACCGTTCCAATACCGAATGGTGTTTGGAATTTGATTATGGCATGTATGGTGGTGACAACGATGCCCATTTTCTGCATTGCGGTTCTCCTTATTAACAGGTTATAGGGAGATTCAGACCTTACGATCGCGAAAACCAGGGTTTCTATTCTTTTTAGCCTTCCTTCTCCAATCGTAACCTCTTGAGGGACTTCTCCCAAGGGCCATGAGTGTTCCCCTGAGAATCCCACCAAGGGTACCTTCGAATCTACTCTCTTCGACCTTATCGAAGGCTTGAGCTTTAGAAAACAATGTTCGTAGATCACTTCACAAGAGCTACCACAGTCTAGGTAAGCTCTGTTTACTTCTCTGTTAGAGATCAATACTTTGATGACCACGGGGTCATTTGAGAGAACTTTGCCTATGATCGAAGGAAAGGTGACATCTCCTACTCCGCATAATGCTTCCTCTACTGCTTTCCTTTTTAAACCAGAATCGTCCCTGTACACCATGAGGATGGGTGCTTCGGCAGGTGTGATATCTTTCCCCAACTGTGTGTTGGAGACCTTGTCTTTACCTTTCTTTATGCCCTTCACCAAATGTCCCAACTGGCCGGATTTCACGACCTCTTCTATCTGTTTCTTGAGCTCTCTACAGTTGTTGGTGTCGTGTCCGTAATCGTCATGGAAATAGCAGTATTTGGAGGTATCCCTGCTTCTTCCTCTACTTGCCTAACGAGGAGGAGGATCAAAGGCCTTCGCAGCCCTTTCTGTATCAAGTATCTCCCTTGGATATTTGGACAGATTAGCCAAGAGCCCGTGATTGATGTTTTTGTGGTAGGGCGTAAACCTATCTCTGCGTTTGTGTTTGTTCTTTAACCCTTCCCACGAAGGATGCTTCGGGATTTTGCTGTGACTTTCTTTATTTTCGACCGGAGCCCCGTTGGTAGACACTTATTTGGCTTCGATCTAGGTGTAAGTCTTCTCCACTAAGCCCTTGTAGGTTGCGGGAAGGTCAGTGGATAGAAATTCCATCAGACTCCTGTTTCGTAGGCCATGCATGAAACCTGAGATACGTTGGTCTTCGTGCAGACCCAAAATCTGCAAGGTGTCATCAGTATATCTAGTAACGAAAGCCCTGGTGCTCTCTTTTTCCTTCTGCTTGATGTTATGTACTGTCAGATGCGTCCTCGTAAACTTTTTCTATTGACTGAAGTGTGATCTAAACTTGGCCTTAAGATCATCCAAATTTACAATGCTACCTGGTTTTTTCCCGTTCCACCATATACGAGCAGAGTCTCGCAGGGTATATGTAAACATGTGGCAAGCAACGGGCATGACCCACTTCTGCATTCTGATAGCCCCTTCGAACAGGTGTAAGAAATTATCCGGGTCCCCCTTCCCATCATAAGTACCAATATGTACGGGCATTTTCAACCCATCGGGCAAAGGGTAGTCTTCTATCCACCTTACGAAGGGTGTTGTGGAACCCATGGGCTCCGAATAAAGGCAGTTGCAAGGTGGCATATAAGTGGGGACAACATTGTATGGGTTATGGTTCGGAGGTATTCCGACAGGGTTTTGATTAACATATTGAGGGTAAGCAGTAGGTATATAAGGTGGGTGACTTTCGACAGGATACGAAGGGTATACCATAGGTTGCCCGTAGGGCATGCTTCCGTATGGTTGAGTAAAGCTAGGTGGGGGGTAAACCCCTTGGGGGTAAGATTGAGCCTGAAAAGGAGGGTACATACCATGAGGAGGAAGATTTCCTCCCCCATTCATTTGAGATGGATCGCCTTCTACGCCGGATGCGTGAAAAGGCTGCAACGGAACCCCTGCCTCGGTTCTCCCCAGATGGGCCGCCAAAAGTGGTGGCAAGTTAACCCCCGTAGTCTCCCTTCGGTGACTCCTTCCATTGGAGCCTTCCATTGTTCCTTCCCTTCTCGTCGGAGCCCTCTCCGGAACATCTTCAAAACCAACTGACCTTCCACTCGGCCTTCGACTGCTCGGAGACCCTATCCTTAGCACTGAGCATGTAGCCCCAGGAGCCAAGGGCCTAGTCTCCATTTCTAACTCTTCGTCATACTCATCGCTTGAGTATTCCAACTCCCTCCGCGTCTCCACATTCCGAGCTTGCCTCCTTTGAGCCCTCAGTAAAGATTCTAGTGCTTCGATGTTAGCTTCGACAAACGCTGGACTGATTACCGGTTCAGGGTTAGCCGAAGTTGAAGCATGGTTGTTTTGAGTTATTTCAGGGTGAGATCGTGTGGTAAAGGTGGAAGCGGTTATGTTGGGAAGGTTGTAAGGATCGTTGACTGGGATTGGTGTCAAGGTCGAGAAACCCGGAGGGGGTGTATCCTCTCTTCCTTGATTCATGCCATGAAACTAGTGAGTGTGATTGACTGGTTATAAGTTTGGAATAACAAGACCAATTGTAGCGAGTCCCACGGATGGCGCCACTGATTGTACAATAATTCGTACGACCAAGCCTTTGATGGTGATCGAAGGGTAAAAGGGGTGATATGCTTGCGCCAAACTTGTAGCCAATCTGCAATAAGAAATAATAGACACTTCGTTAAGTGATTGCGCAGGGGTTGGACCCTGCGAACCACCTCCGGCGTGAGAGCAAGTATGTGATATGTGTTGTAAGTAATATGAAGTATGTGAAATACTGTGTTGAGTGAAAATACCATTGAAATGACTCGTCTAACCTATCTATAGATGAGGAAATAATCTTGGAGAGTGTTAGCACACGTTTCGTAGATCATGGGGGCGTCCCATGATTTGTGGTAACCGCTAGGGCTTCATCCCCACTCTCTTTGTCTTGGCGGGGAAGCTAAGGAGATAGTGGGAACGTGGGGGAAGACCAAGTCAAGGTTCTCCTTTGTCTTGGTGCCTTCAAGAGAAGACTCCGAAGGGCATAGGCCTTCGGCTGGCGAATTCCCAACTGGTAACCATATCAATGATGAATGATTTTACGCCACCAATGACTTATGAAGAAAGACTTGGGTCTTCGTAATGCAAATTCGACTGAGGTCGAAGGGGTGTCCTTCGACCTGATCGGAGGGTACGTCATCAGGACCTATACTCTGTCCGGCGATCACCTCTTCGTCGATCCGTGTTGTGTTGCTCTCGTGGTGACCGATCAAAGTTTGGATTGGTCGAATATGATCTCCAGTGTGTTTCTCCTCGGGGAAGCTCCGTGGCGTTATATGCCTCCTCAGAACAGACGAAGTCATCCACCCTTATCATCATTTCGGTTACCGTTCGCGGAATCCGGTCAGAGATTCGCTTAGCCAGCTCCGAACACTTACTACCCTTTATGAAGGAGGATATTTGCATAACCTCCGGTACACCCGGGATGTAACTGGCCTCATCGGTCCATCTTTCCTTGAATTCTGGAAGAGTTTCGTTTGCACGTCAGACAATTCTCATTATTTCCATCGGGTCTTTCAAACACTTTCTTCGAAGTGCGAACCTTGTCAAGAATTGTTCCCATAGAGTTTCCCAATTATCTATGCTACCATTGGGTAGACGATCGAATAATCGTCTAGCCAAACCATCCAAATTCTGTTGGAACATCCAGCACCAGACCGACATCTGCCATCCTCCGTGGTTAGCAGCGCCCGAAAACCTAGTGATATGGTCGTCCGGATCGGTGGACCCATCATAGAGTTTTATGTTGGTCGACATTTCATGCTTAGGGCCTGCGAACTCTGTGATTCTTTTGGTGAATGGGCATCTGGGGTGCGTCCTTTTAAGGTTTTTGCAAGTCTTCTTCTTCGGTGTCCTTGCCTTTTCACTTTCCTTTTTCTCCTTCTGTTTCTTTTTTATTGCTCGTCGGATTCTTCTCCGAAGTTGATCCGGATGGGTTTAAGAGGGCTATTGCCTTTGGTGTTGTGTTATTTTATTAAGGCCTTCAATGAGGTTACATGGCTCAGTATTTGCTCTTCCAGGTTGGGTGAGTTATTATTATCTTTGTCATTCCCTTCGAGTGTTTCAGTGGAAGGACTTGTCATTCTTTAGCTTTGGTAGATTGAATAACGACTCCCACGGATAGCGTCAATTTGTTGAAGTAAAAAACTGTAATTACTCCAGACAAGCGTGGATCCTTCGGCTAGCTCTTCGTTCAGCCCTTCGGATCCTGAATACAAAGGAAACACGTGTTAGCCTAGCCATGAGTTTTATCCCAAGACCAAGCTCCGGCGTGAGAATAAGAAAATGATATAAATATTACTCCGTGTAAAAATAGGGTTAGAAAGAATTTACCTTGCGGTAAATCCCATCCTTTACCACCACGAACCACCACCAATTACCAATGGCGATCAACCACCACCAATTACCACCACGAACCGACTTATTCGGCGACCACCACCCGAGGTGGTTCAACCAATCCGCCTTCCTAAACCCATCCTTCACCTCCGAATCCTACATCTCCGACCTCCGCACCTTCGTCCCATTCGAAACCCTAATATCCGAGCTCCAATCACATCTCACATCCCTAAAAACAGAATTAGTCGAGTTAATTAACCGAGACTATGCTGATTTTGTTAATTTAAGTAGTAAGTTAGTTGACGTTGATGGCGCGGTGTTGCGAATGAGTGCGCCGTTGGTTGAGATTAGGGAGAAGGTGTTGGGGTTTAAGAGTCATGTGGAAATGTCGTTGAGTGAGTTGAAGTGTGGGTTGAGGGAGCGGAATGTTGCGAGTGAGGCGAGAGAGGTTTTGGAGTTGTTGATTGATGCTTCACACCTTGTGTCTAAGGTAGTTTGGTTTAATGTTGTTGTGTTTCGTAATGTGTTTCCGATTCGAGTAATTTTTTCAAGTTAACTCGAGTACTCGACTGCCATTGGAGAAATGTAGTTTAGATGATGTATAGGATTTACGTGTTTGATACTTCTTGTGTTTAAACTAGTATAATGTGGAATGTTGTTTATAATGCGAATGTAATATGATCTGATTAGTTTGGTATAGGTGATCTGCTTTTTTTAACATGGAATGTTATTTTGAGGTTTTTTGTGTTTTGATCTACTTATGAAATATGTGTTTGTATTTGATAATGTTGTTTGGGTCTGAGTGTTTTTTGTATTGTTCAGACTTATTTTTTTGACTTATGAGGTTATATTGTGGTTGTTGTCTCTAAGGTAGTAGGATGTTGAATATGTGGAGTAGTGTTTTGGGGTTTATCGTGTTTATATGTTATGATCTATTTGAATATTGGTGTGTACAGTATGATCTATTTTTGAATAAGTTGTTAGAATTCATAATGTGGTTCCGATCCGAGTAGTGTATTTGTAGTTAACTTGACTGTCATTGTTCATTTGGTACTTACCCTATAAAATTGTTATTATATAGGGTTTAGATGCTGTATAGGGTCTGTAAAAAAGTAAATGAACTATTTGAGTTTATAAGCTCAACTTGGTACTTAGACTATGATGTCCATAGAAGGGTTTAAGTCGTGGGGAAACACTGACCGTTTTGGGTGCCGTCCCAAGGACCTAGTCAGTTATCTTTCTGTTAGAACGTTAATAATAGTGATACATGCATATGGGTTTACAGGTTAACAAGGTTATCGTTAGAACTAAGTCTAATTGTTTAGCTGATCTGTGATCGTACTTAAAAAGTTTACGGAGCTGGATTTGAGTGTTGTGTATATACTGAATCGTGTGTGATATGTTAAACTTTTAGACTCATTTTTTACTCCTCATATTTCACATAAGTACCCGTTTTCTCGGGTTTTTAGAGAAAAAGACGATAATTTTTTTTTGTTTTTGTTTTTGTCTATGATGAACTTGTGGTCATGAATCATGTTTTTTACACCCACTGATCTGGAGAAATGATTTTAGAGTTTACTCACTTTTTTAAGCACCTGACATAGGAAACTGCATTGTGAGGACGGATAATAGCACTTGTCTCAATAATGAATATCTTTTATAAGTAGCTTCCAGGGTATTGGTATCTTTTGGTAATTTGAGCTACAAGCTGTTTAAATATTTGCTTGTCTTTTAGGAGTACTTATGTTGAACTAAGGGTGTAACTTATTATTCAGAGTTCTATTATTTTATTTAGAGAATCGTGTTCTTCTTTGTTTAAAAGAAAAACATCTAAACTAGTTTTAAAAGAGAGGTAAAAAATTCCGCTGCCTCTTGGCAAAAAGATCTACTTAAAGGCTAGCACTTCATACGTGCTCAATCTTGTTTTGCTAATAAGTTACAGCATGATTTGCCTACTATAACTCTATAAGCCTTGAAAACTTGGATTGTCCTTTCTGTCAGCTTAAGCAAGATCTCATTACCTGTATAATATGATCAAGTATGTTATTGTAATTGCAGGTTGAGAAATTAATAAAGGAGCTGCATAGTGTGCCTGTTGATGGGTCAAATGGAGATCTACACACTGGGGAAAAGATTCACTTGAGTAACGGTGTCTCTAAACAACATTCTAAAAACGGAACAGATCTCAGAGAAACTCAAAGCATGCTTTTGGAGAGAATTGCTAGTGAAATGAACAGGCTAAAGTTCTATTTTGCTCATGCCAAGGTCTTTTTCCACTGCTTCCCTTTTTATTTATATCAACAAACATTTATAGTTCTTGTTCATTAATCTCGTGGAGCTTCTGTTTGCTTTAAATTCCATTAATAGTTAACCCATATAAGACCTTGAAAGACCTATATTCTACTTTTTGAGGTTTTTGGAAGTTGACGTGGCAAAATGGGCGGGTCATATGGCTTGGGTTACAGGTCAAAACTTGACGGGCTGGGTTGACCAAAAACGTCTTTTATTTAGATAACAGCATATACTAATTGGTGTGTCAAGTAAAATAATAATAATCTACTTTATTTAATAAAATAATTTGGGAGATTTTATGCATTAAAAGTACTGCAGTGGCATTTGACTTGTTTGGCCAGTTTACATTTAAGCAACTCTTTATTTTTACCTGTTTGATCTGTTCTGGATAACTCGTAAGCCGAATCGTGCTACATTTAAAAGTAAATGGCTCGTTCCGCACTATAATGTTGAAAAAATCCCTTAATAGAGTCCTATGAACTTACACACATTCTTTCTCTGTTAATGGAAGTACAGGACCTTCCTTTCATTGAGAACATGGAAAAGAGAATACAAAATGCCAGCTCATTATTGGATACAAGCTTGGGACACTGTTTTGTTGATGGCTTGACACACAAGGATGAAAATGCAGTATATAACTGCTTACGTGCTTATGCTGCTGTGGACAACACCCGGAATGCAGAAGATATATTTCGCTCAACAGTCGTGGCTCCATTAGTCCAAAAAGTGATTCCATACAGCTCTTCTGGAGTGGTTTGTGGGTCTGCTGCGGATGAGCTTGAAGAAGACTATAAACAAATCAAACATCTCATTGCGGAAGATTGTACGTTTTTGCTGCAGATTTCTTCTACAGGTATTGGTCACCATATACATAATACAATGAATAATCATAGGCATTGCCATTGGAGTTTTGAAGCATTTGAAAAGCTATTACGTTTTTGATGTGTCATACACTCATACCTTTCAAGGAAATTTTGTTCAGCTAATGTTACTTCCTTAATACAGTCTTCATTAAAAGAAAAGAAGTAGCTATATTGTCCAAATCTTACATTAGACCAATATCTAGGGAAAAGTTGGTTTTTTATCTGTCATTGCCACGGCCCGATTTTTGTGTTGAAATGAAACCCGAAACTCTAATCACAGGGGTTTTATCACAACCCTTGCTATCTCACTACTTGTGTAGCATTACACTAATCTTAAAGTTATTTATAAAGATTTAGACCGTCAAGCGTTTGGAAGTCACCTTATTTGCTCTTTTTTCAATTTATTATCTACTCTATATATGTTTGGAAAAGTATGCTCATTTACTACATTTTGGATGACCAATCCTACTGAGAAATTTGCTGCTCTTGTGCTTGTGCAACTCTGTTTGCTTCTCCACTATTGCTAACACATGGCTGCATTAGATCCCTGATGAAAACTAATAAGGAATGTATTAATGTTTGTATAATTGTCCCTCGCTATTGCAGAAAATTCAGGTTTTCATGTTAAAATGGAATATGTATATATGTTTTTATAACTGTCCCTTTTAATTGCAGAAAATTCAGGTTTTCATGTATTTAGTTTCCTTGCCAATTCAATCCTAAAGGAGGTTCTTTGGGCAATCCAACATGGAAAACCAGGAGCCTTTTCTCCAGGAAGACCTACGGAGTTCCTGAAAAACTATAAATCAAGCCTGGGTTTCCTCGCCGACTTAGAAGGTAGTAAAATAGTTTTCATTTTCTTGTATATGCTTTAGAGGTGGTAATATGGGCAGGTTGGCTGAGAGGTTGAACTGAGTTTACTTTTATGTCCAAATTCATAAGTTTTTAATCAGCAATCAGTATGTTAAATATAATTGCAACAGTTATATTATGTCAACTATAATCGAAGCCTTTATGTAAAATAATTTGGGAGATTTTATTATCTTGATAGTACCCGTTTGACATAAACCTTCTAAGCTAAGTGTTAATTTTTTTCCTTCAGAGTCAAACATTACTCCAATGGACCCACTTATTAGTAAATGGGTCAAAATTGGCATCCTTTTTGTATGATTTGTTAACGTGTTAGTCACAAGGGCACCTAAGTTCTCTTTGTAATTTTAAGTTGGCATTGTTTTGCAAGGATACTGCCCTTCCAGATCTGCTGTGGCCAACTTTCGAGCTGAGGCTGTATATGTAGATTTCATGAAACAATGGAACATTGGGGTGTATTTCTCATTGAGGTACTGGCAATTCTCTTCTTATGCCAATCTTTAAAGTTTAAACTTGAGATGGAAAATTCAACCGTTTTATATGGAAGCATATCAATTTGGGCTGTATGTTATTAATAATGGGTCAAATGTAGAAGGTTGGTTAAATACTGAACAGGCAAGTGGGTTGAATTGGTCGAAATTCGTGTAACGTGTGTTTATAAAACTTATAATGTTCCATACCATTTCTACAGAAATCATCTTATTATAATGTTTTTTTTTTGGTATCATAAATAATATGAGTTTTTTTTTTTTTTTTTTTATTTTTTTATTTTTTATTTTTTTTTTTTTTTTTTATTTTTTTTACAAAATAAAAAAACTTGGATAAAAGAGTGTTGTCTGGTTCGTCCCACGCGACCTGATTTGGCCGTTACCGAACCCCCCCTGATCTACCTCTCTTTTGCATGTGAGGTATGCATCTAGCAGATAGTATATAGAAAGGAATG
Source organism: Chrysanthemum seticuspe (assembly GCA_019973895.1). NCBI lineage: Eukaryota > Viridiplantae > Streptophyta > Magnoliopsida > Asterales > Asteraceae > Chrysanthemum > Chrysanthemum seticuspe. The sequence continues at coordinate 251,663,047 of BPTQ01000001.1, read as the reverse complement.
AACGGAAATGAAAAATGATTATGGTGTATGTTGCTTGCAGGTTTCAGGAAATTGCTGGATCTTTAGATTTGGCCCTTGTAGGTTCTAAACTTACCCCAATTCAAACGTCAGATTCCGAGCATGGGTTAACATTAAAGCAAAGTCTTACTCTTTTGGAATGCCTCAAATCCTGCTGGAGAGAAGATGTTCTCCTCATTTCTATCTCTGACAGATTTCTTCGCTTGACATTACAACTTATATGTAGGTAAATTTGCAATTATTAAATCTAATCAATCTATTATATTATTATGCTAATATCGCTGATATTAGGATAATTTGATCTGTAGATATGTAAATTGGTTGTCAGCTGGACTATCTGCTCGCAAAACCCGTAATGCAGGCTCCAACTCTCCATTTGAATGGGCAGTTTCTGCTGCTCCAGATTATTTGATTTATGTATGTATCACTTTCCACCTAATTTTGCAAAAGCTTTGATCAGTAAGAAAGTTTGTGGTGATAGTTTTTGTTTTATCCTGTAGGTAATTCATGATTTAGATCATCTAGCTGCAGATGTTTGTGGTAACTTCATTGGACATGTGTCTGAGATTCTTAAGTCCTGCTCTACTGAAGAAGTTGATCTTGTTAAAGACAGCATTTTGCAAGGTGGAAAATCTCTTAAAGATCTTGTACCCTCTCTCATTGATTCCATCATTGACACATTAGCTGAAAAGTGTGGCGAGGTAAGATTATATCATCAATAATAAAGAATTATCTATACTATATTATAATACATGGATAATCAAAACCTAACTCCAAACCAAAAATTAAGATAAGGAGCTTCAATCATATGACAACATGTGTCACTTCTTCTACCTTACTCTAAGCCTAACTCCTAACCACCAAAAGTTAAGATAAAGAGCTTAAATCATGAGGTGACATGTGTTACTTCTCAGCCAAAAATTCACCTTTATTTTCAAATTAAAAAAAAAAAAAAAATATATATATATATATATATATATATAGGGAAGAGATCCAATAAGAAGAATAATTAAAATGAGAAGGGTAAGAAGTAATTCTTGCCACACATTTTAATATGGGAGGGAAAATTTGAATGAAGATGCATCCATTTTTGTAGGTGCATCTAGAATGAGTGGTTGTGGTTACTTCCTATCCTTCTTATTTTTATTATTCTTCTTATTTGATCCTAACTCTATATAGGGAAGAGATCCAATAAGAAGAATAATTAAAATGAGAAGGGTAAGAAGTAATTCTAGCCACACATTTTAATATGGGAGGGAAAATTTGAATGAAGATGCATCCATTTTTGTAGGTGCATCTAGAATGAGTGGTTGTGGTTACTTTCTATCCTTCTTATTTTTATTATTCTTCTTATTTGATCCTAACTCTATATAGGGAAGAGATCCAATAAGAAGAATAATTAAAATGAGAAGGGTAAGAAGTAATTCTAGCCACACATTTTAATATGGGAGGGAAAATTTGAATGAAGATGCATCCATTTTTGTAGGTGCATCTAGAATGAGTGGTTGTGGTTACTTCCTATCCTTCTTATTTTTATTATTCTTCTTATTTAGGTCTAGATTTTTCTATTGTTTTTGTTATATATTACTAGCCTAAGTACATACGTGTTACATGAAAAACCAATTCTTAGAAGACACATAAGAAAATATAAATTTTAAACATGCTAAAATTTGGTTTATTTCAGAGGTATTAAAATTATTGTTAGTAATTTACTTTGTTAATGGAAATGTAAACATATTTTGTTAAAATTATTTGATATATGTAATAAGATTGTAGAGTGTTCATAATTAAAAAAGTGAATTGAGATTAGTAGAGGGAGTAATTAGTAAAATTTGTGGGTGATTAGAAAAATACCCAAAGGAGTAAGTTTATGAATAAAAAATGGATGACAATATCCTAATCGATTGATTCCTTATCATTTTGAAAAAAAAAAAAAAGAAAAAGAAAAAGGTGATAATCTACTCTCACTATATAAGGGTGATTGATTTGCAGTATGTTTTATACACAGGTTTTTCCAGATGGTGAACGGGCCACCACATATTTAACAGAAGGTACCAAAGGTAAAATCGTACAAGGTGCAGCATTCAAGATTACGAGCCGTTATTATGAGCTGGCTGCTGATATTGTGAACACGGTAAAAAGCATCAAGTAATGAAAATATGTCTATGAATTCTCTAATATTCAGTAATCATGATCAAGCATTCTTTATCTATTTTTTAGGCAAGAAAAACAGAGATTTCACTTAAGAGAATACATGAAGTTGTCAGATCGCGACAGGGAGCTAGCTCAGATACCTCAGGCCATATTGTTACCGAAACAGATAACATTTGCATGCAGTTATTTCTCGACATTCAGGTCTGCATACTTTGAGTATTCTTTTTATTTAGGGGTTTAATAATCAGTTCTAAATAGAACAACACTTAATATCAAAAGATATAATGAGAGTACCCACTTGACCCTCTTTGAAACATAATTTGGGAGACCTTTACTCTCATGTCACATACTATCTTTGGTGACAAAAAATTATCTTTTGCTCTTTTTATGTACATAGTTATTTATTTTCGAAGCAATCAGAAATTGCCAAACACTAAAAACTGTCTTATTATTACAACTTCACACAACAAAAGTGCATCCAAACACTATCTCCTACGACGTTCTTTAGTACAAACTAGTTATGTCATACTGATTATACAAACCACATAATCACTTTTAAAATGCACATCTAAGAACCCTTTAGTAATGTGAATGGTGATACAATGAGTAATTTAGACCTATAATGATCAGCCATTAAATCTTGTCTAAAATGCTCAGGAATACGGGCGTAATCTCGCAACCCTTGGAGTCGAAGCAGCCGGAATTCCATCATATACTTGTTTATGGCAGTTGGTTGCGCCTCAAGATAGACAAGTGGAAATAAGATTTTAGTTTTTAGAGCTTTTGATCTTGAAATTTGTAAGAAAGACACAAGAGAAGGTTTTGGAGGCGTTTAATATACTACTGATGGTTGCATATTATAGTACCTGGAACAGTGAGCCATATGATGAACAACATTCTTGAAGATTTGTCTTAAGTTTTAGCTTTCTTGTCAGATTTACTCTTTTTTGATCTTAGGTTTTGGTTGACCATTGTTACTAATAATGTATTGAAGACGACATTTATATATTCTTGGTATAGTAAGGTGCTTGGAAGCCATTATTATATATTTAACATAAATTTTTCTTTCATTTTATCAGTAACTTGTCTTGTTAGACAAACGTGATGAGTTCTAAATTCAGTTGGGAAGGAGCGGATTCGAGCTTTAAAATCAGGTATTATACGGATTCTCTCTCCAATCCTATCAGGAGTTAGAAGTCAAAATTCTCTTTGTCATTTTAGTTTCTAATACTGTATTAAACTTATCTGCCCATAACTGATTCTTCATTACAATTTTACAAACCGAAAGACAATTGTATATCCACCTAAGCTATGCAGACGCATGGCAGAGCGTGCATAGACCATGGAGATAACTCATAAACATTATCATCCTGATGGTGTTACAATGCATCAAATTACACAGAAAATGCGGCATTACAACCCATAACTGATTCTTATCATCAGGTTTTATTTTTTGGATCTTATTTTTTGAAGATGATTTAAAAATGTCAAGTTTGAGTCATTCATTCGAGATTGAATTGGGTAAAATCGGAAATGGGTATTTGAGTTAAAATCAATATGGCTTAGATGTTAATTAATCAAATAAGATCAAAACCGAAGATCATCATCTTATTATATCATGTAATAATATATAAAGTTAAAATTTTTAAGTTTTAAATAGCATAAATATTTATCAACAACTACACATTTATTTAAAATACTAAAGCCAAGTATTTTAAAAAAATAATAGGCCAAGAATTCCATATATCTATATATGTATTCTAAAACAACATAGTGTAAATAATGTAAAGACAAAATTCTTAGCACTTTCTATAACAATGAATGTCACAAATAACAAAATAGATATTGAATATTACATATTAAATTTTATTTAAATAACCATGGAACCTAAAATAAACACAACTCAGTGAATCAAATCCCTTTTATTAGTTAACTATTACTAGCCCGTTTTATTAATTATGTTTAGCTCTTAACCTTTGCCACAGCTTACACGCTTGAATGTATAAGAACAGGATCCGGACCAACGTCCGGAGTTATAAATCCTCCTACCCTTTCCGCAATAAGAACAGCAGCAGCAGCAGGGCTATTTTTTTTTTTTTTTTTTGAAAAGGCTTGCTACATCAGGTTTCGTTTCATCCAGTATCTGACTTTGGAAATCCGATTTACTAGGGCTTTCAGTTTATACCTTGTGCACGTATAAAAAGTATCATCACTAAAATTCCTTTGGCTATTAATTTTGGAATTGGTTTGGCGCCGGTTCAAGTTTGTTAACAAATTTGCAGTCACCCAGGACGCTTCATTTCACTGTGTTGATGTGCTTAGTTTTATTTTTAAATGAGTTTTGAGATGGGCACTTGTGAGTTCTTGCCACCAAGGTATTTGCTCCAGCTATAATAGTGTGTGTTAGTAGTATTTAGTAAAGGTATTGAGTAGTTTTTTTTTTTTTTTTTTAATAAATTTATTTATTAATTTATTTTTTTAACACATAAACATTATGTAGAGGTGGCATTGCTAGATTGATGGGTCGGACAGACTGGGCAAGGGGCGATGCTATTTAGGGTGTCGAACATAAATCATACTTGTGGAATGCTTTAGGTGGTGTTAACCATTCAACATACAAATCTCATTCGATGGAAAACTCAAAATACAGAGTTCAAACACTCAAATTTGCTTCTTGATGTAGGCACTTCAGATTGAAATCTGTGCACTTCAGATTGATACACATAAATACATGTATACAACATTTGACAATGAGTGGGTGATACAGACCAATTAGAGGAGGTCAATCTCCTAAGATAAATAGCTAATTGAGTTAGCAAATCTCTAAGAAATTAACAAGGGAACTAGATTACTTTGAGCCAATTTTCTGTTCTATTTTCATTCAATGCAAATTTACAATATAAATAGTGAAGAAAACAAGAGTGGAATCCTAAACTTAAGGAACTAATAGGAAAACATGGGACAGTGGAAACACTACTCCTCTACTTATTCTTCCTAAACACATGCATGCAAGCTAACTGATTCTAACGTGCAAAGTAACTCTTCAAAGTGCATGTTACAAAATAAAGTAGTGGCCAAGTCCTCCCTAAGAATAGGTCTTCTTTTGAATTACTACCCTTGGCAGGATTCGTATCAGTGGGTCTCGTTCTGGCAGGTACTCAAGTGCGTCTCTTATACAACATGTAAACAAAACAAGAACCCTCTGACGACATTCATCTCCTCTGACACCTCAATTTTTTCTCCTAGACTACTTCGTTATTTTTTCTCCTAGACTACTTCGTTTTAGTAAAGGCGGCCTAAAAAAAAACTACAAAATACATTTTAAATAAAGAATCACGCACAAACATGCATACAAGTCGGTCTCCTTGCCGACCTATATTTCCATTTTGATGAGACGACCGACATGAAAACTGGAATGGTGTAATAAGAGGGACCGACTGAGAAAGGACTGACATTTTGAGGCTTATTAGGCCCCGCGCCTTAGTTAGAATGTTACTGTTAATTCCTAAAGCAACGTGTTTCCTACTTTCCATTATCTTCAACTAACTGTGTTATATAGATTATCTATCAAACTATATTTGAGTGCAAAAAGGCGTTTGTAGCTCAGTGGATAGAGCGTCTGTTTCCTAAGCAGAAAGTCGTAGGTTCGACCCCTACCTGACGCGTTAAATGTGATATCAGTTTTTTCAAAATTTAGTCTAATATTATGTAATTTGCAAACAAAGCGATTTGATTTTATATTTGTCACAGAAATAAAAGCTTTAGTTAACTCTTTTTTCTTTCATTTACATCCTTACTTTATTTGATTCTGTTTAACTTAGCAAACATACCTTAAAAATTTTCTTATATACATAGAGCTTCTTTGATATAAAAATGACACTTCTTTCAAAACTCACGAAATTCATGTTTTATTTACTTATTTATTTATTTATTTTTTACTTTGACTTTTGAACGATGACTTTTTTACACTCACTATGCCTCCAGCAAAGCTTGAACTCATGTACAACCTTTAAGTTGGTGGAACTCACATACCACCAAAGCAAAGAACTTGGGTGCCATTCATGTATAGATATATTACCAAGCACCTGTCATCAAAAGAGCTTACACAATGGTTAACGATTTTTCATTATTAGTCTCAAAACACATACACAATGTCGCTTTATTGAGCATATCTCGTGTACACGAGATTTTAAACCAAGTTTTTAAGTATATATCGTTGTAAACAAAATGGAGAAACAATATATGGCCAGGCCGAAGTAGTTGTAATCAATCCATAATAAAGTGTTTCTCCTGGTAACCGCCCATTACCGTATTAGACTCCTAGTTTAATTAACGTCGGCTTATCTGTCCGTAGGGTTGGGTCTGCCGCTCAGTTGGAAACTATGAAACAAGTATAAGGTTTCTTTTCGGGATCAAAGTGAATCTTAGGCTAGAAGTTTGGTAGAAAGCATCATGGGCTTCTTTTGTATAGATTTATATATATTTAATGCTTTTAGTTATCAATTGGTTGGCTTTTATCATATTTATCCTTAAATGGGTGATAATTTGCCAACTCAGTTAATGTATCCTTGTTTTTGTTGCTTTCAAATACAATGTTTCACCTTTCCCTTAAAAGTACAAGACTTCCCAATATATGTCATTACTTAGTGTTGGGTCAAAAATTGACCCAGTTACCCTTAACAAGGATTTGAAAATAAAATAACCTAACTCACTAAATAAATAAGGAGTTACTCACTGATAAAGAAATCAGTGAGTGTCGTATAACCTTAAACATCAAACAAGTCACTAAGTGAACAATCACTTAGTGAGTTACCTTCAAGATGTTCAGACTGAGTCTAAGAAGAAAGACTCCGTCATTCGTTGAGGCGGTACTCGATGAATGATCCTTGAGCTAAATAAGAAGGTAATGGAGTTAGCGAGTGATGAGAATAACTCACTAACTTCCTGAGGCTATCTCTAAACATACATAACTTCCTGAGGGTGTCAAGACTTCCTGAGGCTGTCATACTCCCTGAGGTTGTCAAGACTCCCTGAGGCTGTCAAGAAAGCTAACAACAAGTACTACAAAGAAGTCAAAGCAAAGTACAGGAATTTCCATAGAAGTGAGAATATGTTGACATCACTCCTAAAACATGGTTGTTGCATTCCCAAAAGAGAAAGATGGTACTTCTCCACCAAATGCAAGACAAGTGTCACCAACCATCACATGTTGTACTTTGTATTTTGTTCCTATATATATATGTATATTTGTAATAACGATAGTCATTGGTTCTAAACATACAAAAATACTTACTATTAGTTGATAGGATCCTCCTCTCACCGAATATCAAGCACAACTTGGATCAATGAGAGTTTATTATCACTCAATGGGGATAATTTACCGCAATTATCCCCATGAAAGAGTTGAGGATGTTATTAGTTAGCCAAGTTGGTATTGTAATTTTGTATTGTTCAATATGAATAATGAATGTGTTCTTAATGTTATAAAGATTTGCTCAATTTACATGAACCAACACTTAGCATCAACCAAAAACATATCGGCTGTTACATGTTACAACCGATCTCATTAACTCAGAGTTTAGGACAAAGTGTGAACATAGACACACATGACCGAGTAAAGTGGTAAACATATAAGGTTTCTTTTGTTTACTCTTGTAACCGTTTTCATACTCTTTGTTGGGGGCCATTTTAGAGCCCAAAGTCCCTTAGTACAAATTTGAGTGAAAAACAACTGAAGTGAATACAAGTCCCTGATAGATATATTTTTATCAGGGAGTTATCCTCAAGATATTCTTAAAAGATGAAGAAATAAAACTCCTCACAACCTGAGGCAGATCTCGAAGCGTGAAAACAAAAAACCAAGAGCAGGATAATGGAGTCAATATGTGATTACAATAATACACTTATTCCCTGAAAGATCTCTTCATCCACATAAGACAATCTGAAGAACTAGTTGATTCTTATGAACAACTAAGACATTGAGGAATAGGTGGAAAACTTCTTGGAAAGATAAGTTCAAAAACACTTATAAAAAGTCAAAGAGTATTATAATTGGCAAAAAGTACAAACAGTTATCAACACTATTCTACCAAATATACAGGGACGGACCCATTACTTTTAGAAGGGTGTTGCACAAACTCTTTACTTGAATAGGTGGTAAAATTCACACCATAAGGTATTCTTGAGCTAAGGGTAAAGTTGCACTATAAGGAAAATAGCATAAATTTCGGGGGTTGCACATACCACAAAAATGACACTTTTTGAAATATATTACATTTCGCGACCCAAAATAGGGTGTGGTCATGCCACTCACGACATACATGTAGGCCCGTCCCTGATATATGTCTGATAGCATAATGTCTTTGCCTATAAAAAAGGTTGTTGTAAACGAAAGAAAAAGTATCTCTTGTATTAAAAAGTTGTAACACTTTCAAGAGCTCTTCTTCCTTCTTCAAATGGAATAAGTCTAGAGTTTATCTCTATTGGTTTAACATAGTTCTTACTTAAATATTTTTGGTTTAGTGTTTAAGTTTATTGAGGAGATCACTACACTTGTGGTTTATGTATAATTTTTTGATAAATTTCTAATAAGAATTAAACGTTCAATTTTTTTTTTATGCTAACATGTAATTGCTTACATATTTGTTAATTAGTAGTCATGTTACTTAAGTGTTAACTGTTTATATCTTTGTGCTTAACTGCTAACATGTAATTATTTATATCTTTGTTAGTACACTACAACATTCACTGGCTACCCCAGCGACATATGGGGGGATTCCCCAGCGACATGTCGCTGGGGAAAGGTATCCCCAGCGACATGTCGCTGGGGAAGCCTAGCTGGGGAAGTCTCGTAAGGGATTGTATCCCCAGCGACAATCCCCGGCGACGACGTGGGTCCCACTCAAATTTAAGTCAAAGAAGCAGTGCCACTGTGGCACATTATCCCCAGCGACATGTCGCTGGGGAATAGTCGAATTAAGAAAAATGATTAAGACACTAATGATAGTGATTAAGTATCCCCGGCGACATGTCGCTGGGGATACTATGGTTACTTGTTGACAAGTCAACGAGTTAGCCTACTATCCCCGGCGACATGTCGCTGGGGAAACATAGTTTTCTCGTTGACTTGTCAACGTTTAGTGTGTGTTATCCCCGGCGACCTGTCGCCGGGGAAAGGTCTGCATTTTTTTTAATGCAGCCTGCAGTGCAGGCGATTTCCAAATTTTTTCCGGAATTTTTCCGGAAAAAATCTACCAAATAAACCTGTACCAAAACCTGTATAGACTCGCCACAACTTGTACCAAAACACAAATACCATATAACGGATCAACGCAATACAAATAGATCACAACTTTTACATAAACACGACTCAAAAGTCAATATGTGCATTGATAGATAGGGAAACAAGTGTTTAAATGGCGCCAAGATGAACCTAATAATATATAACACAACTACCTAAAGTACCAATGTAGCATACTAATAATATATAACACAACTACCTAAAGCTAGTACCAATGTAACATACTAATAATATATACACAACTACCTCTCGCCGTTGTTATCCTCATCACCGCCATTCTCCTCGTCATCACCACACCCACCACTCCCGCTAGCACCACCCGAGTCATACTCCCTAAACATATCCGCGTATCTGTCGTCGCTTCTGAGGAGACTCATGATAAAGCCTACATCTTTGGTGACCGACTCGCCGGGGGCGGGCATACTTGGCCTGGATGTGGCCCGTGATGGCAATACGCGACCCACACCGGGAATATGCCCACGAAGCTTACCCCCTCTTGCCAACGCATTGATTTGATCCTCCGTGTATTGACCCGTGGCCTCAAGCTTTTTCATCTCGTCCTATGTAGTGACAAAAACACAAGATAGTAAATATATTAGTCGGGTTGCTACATTATTTCTCGATAATTCATTAAAGTGTGTTTTGAAACAAAACTTACATATATCCGGCGGTCCTCATCGTTAAGGAATACCCCATCAACAGTATGTGTTCGCCAATAAGTGTCGATGAGTGACGGGTATTCATGAGTCTCTGATGCCTGCATCTGTACATACACACGCATATAAGATGAATAATTTTAAAAAGGACAAATCACAACACACCAAAGCGTATAATCAGAGATATATATATATATATATATATATATATATATATATATATATATATATATATATATATATATATATATATATATATATATATATATATATATATGCATGTAAAATAATTATAATGTTTATTACCATATTATCTCGAAGGCGAGACAGCGACCGGGATCCCTGTCTAGATATGACCTTGCTCTTTTGCCGGTTAAGCCGATTTGTAGCGGCTCGAGAAATGTTCTTGGGATCATTCCAAAACTTAATGTACTCATCCCAATCACCCGCTGTAATTTCCTCGGGACGTGCCCGCCTAATCGCCTCCGCATCGTAATCCCCGGTGGTGGGGTCTACCTTCCAATGTTTGGCCTTGAAAGAAGCCTTGTTAGTATTGTAGGCTTTTTGCAGGTGCGAGTTTATGCCTTCGTAGATCTGGGGCCAGCGGGGGGAGTTCATGTGCGGCCTTAGGTCAAATATGGTCTGCAATCATATACAACAAAACGAAAACAGAGTTAGAGATATAATTTATATATTTATTTAAATCTGTTTATTTATTTATATGATATAAATAAATAAGCGAATTTAGATAAATATACACAATTAAATAAATGAACACGATAATGAAATAAACATAAAAGGATAACTGACCCCAATATCTGAAATGATTCCCGCCTTCTTCTCCTTCGAGACCTTCTCCCAAGAAGGGTAGTAAAACGGCACCTTCCTAACGACCTCCCCGATGTAGTTAGACCAATGCGCCGCATGGGGGCCGAGAGGGTTTAAGGTTTGTTTGTCACCCACCTCAAAAGTGATCGACACGGGACCTTTTTCGTATGCGATTGCCTTCAGCGAAAGGTTCCGGGTCTTGTCGCGGGTATTCAGCCTGCCCGCTGCCCTGCCGCCCAAATTGGGCTTTCGTTTACCTTTGCCTGCAAAATCAAGTTAGTGATAAAAGTCATAAATATGTATCAAATTTATGCTTGTATTACAATAATCCGGAAATTCTTACCTTTGTTAATGAAGCTTGCCCAGCAACCGGTGGGTACGCGGTCTGGAGAGGGACGATCCTCCCCGCCACCGTCACCGCCGTGGGACCGTGCAACATCTGTCGACATCTGTACAAGTACAATTAGCATAAGATATAGAAATTCATGAACAAAATAATATAAGCATGCACACATCCAAATACATACACATCCAAATAAATATACACATTTAAACAATCCACAACAATTTCATTCATTCATTCAAATATATAAGTATATTTTGCAAGTTACAACTCAAGATCAATCTTCTTCTTCACTAGAATAAACTTTCTCAACACCATCATCATCAACATTGATGAGGGCTTCAACATCAGAATCTGCTAAATCATGAGGAAGGGCGTCTTCATCAGCAATAATATCATCGTCTTCGTCAGGAACATCAATGATATCTGGCGGTGCGTCAACAACCGTTGATTGACCATCTATATGCAAGGTCGCATTATCCAAGTCATTCAAACTAGTAGAAAGTGGGAGATCAGATGAGTTGTCGAAATGTATAATATCAGGATCGTCCTCTACCACGATGACACCCCCGTCGGAAAACTTTTTATGATTAACATGTTCGACGACCTTCCGGTGGGGTTTGGTCTTATCTTCAAGGTAGAAGACTTGTTTGACTTGTGTTGCGAGAATGTATTGGTCATCTTTAAATGCCTCAGGCCTGCAGTCGACGATTTGTGTCATGTTGTTTCTAAAGACAAGTTTTTTGACTTTACGTCCTTTGTTGCTAGTGTCGAACCACTTAACTCGGAACAACGCAACTGTGAACAACAAATACTTAAACTCGAGGATTTCTTGAAGCTGACCATAATACATTTCTCCGTCACGGCCAGGCGAACAAATGCCGCTGTTTTGAGTTGTGCGACGTTCATCACGGTTGTGCACGACATACCTCACACCGTTGACTACGCAAGAGTTTACTGAGATTGGAGTCCATGATGGTCCATTAGCCAAAGCGAATAACTCGCTCGTTGTACTAACCTCTGAGTCTTGGTCATTGTCTATGTGACGTTGACGGATCTATGAAGAAGACAGGATTAGCTAGATAGAGAACACAAAATATGATATTGTTATTTTTACAGTTAAGTAGACCAAATAAGTCTTAAGTTTACCTGCGACCCAAACCAGTCGGGGAATTCTTCTTGCATGTCTTTGCTAGGAAATAATCTGAAAAACGTTCATGGTATTAGAATAAGTCATCGAAATGATAAGTTAAGAAAAAGAAGTTTCAAAATAAAAAAACGCGTACCTCTTGAACTGGGTCCGGTACGTGTCGATCTCAGGACTGTTGTGAAGTACATACCATTTCACTTTTTTAAACTCTTGGGCATCAAACCCAATAAATGACCGTAAACCAATCGTTTTACATACCGATCGAAACACCTGAAACTGACACGTTGGGGGAGGGGGGTCCACATTACGGTCGGGACGATTAAATTTCGTGGTAACATCCCGAAAATAATGAGAACTGAATGTCAATGCTTCTTCAGCAACATAACCCTCCGCAATCGAACCTTCCGGCTTAGCTTTATTGCGAACATAACCTTTTAGCTTCTTCATGTATCTTTCAAATGGATACATCCACCGGGGGCGAATAGGCCCGCCTTCAAGAGCCTCTATAGGTAAATGGATAACCAAGTGAACCATAATGTCAAAGAAAGCAGGAGGATATATGAGCTCAAGCTCGCACAGAATATCGACCACCTTGATCTGAGCTTTCAACATGTCATCCTCCATCAAAGTTGCAAAGCATATTTTCTTAAAAAAGGAACACAACTCAATTAATGGTTTTGCAATCTTATCGGGCAAGTAATTTTTAAGTCCGTAAGGAAGTAAACGTTGCATCATTATATGACAGTCATGAGACTCCAGGCCCGTTATATTGGTATCATTATCGGTCACTCTGTGCTTGAAGCATGATCCGAACCCATCTGGTAGTTTAGATCCTTTGATGTACTGACAAAACTTTTTTCGGTTCTCTGGTGTGAAAGAATACGCAACCTGAGGCTTCAAGCACTTCCCGTTTTTGGTTTGGCCGAGCCACAAGCCACTTCGAATGCCCAACATTTGCAAGTCTTGTCTTGCCTTGACGGTGTCTTTAGATTTATCATTCATTAACAAAGTGTTCAAGATGGCCTCCAACACATTTTTTTCGATATGCATGATGTCTAAATTGTGTCTTAGTGAAAGAAAAGACCAATACTCAAGCTCGTAAAAAATAGACCGTTTAGTCCAGTTATGCTCGACAAGAAGATTGCGTTTTATCTTCACACCTCCATAACTCGGATGTTTACCCTTCACACGCGTTGGCAATCTATCAAGTTGAGCCAGGATTACATCTCGACCAAATTCTTCAGGAGGATCTGCGTTATCGGTTTGGCCATTGAATTCAAGTGAGCGTCTCCATTTATGGGGCTTCGTTAAGAATCTTCTGTGGCCAAAATAAGCTGTTTTGCTTAACACACGAACAGATGGAGTGTCTTTATTACATGTAGGGCATGCCTTGTAACCTTGCCCACTCCACCCAGACAAACTACTTCGAGCAGGAAAATCATTGATGGTCCATAAAACCATCACTCTCATATTAAACTTCTGGCCTGAGGCAACGTCTATAGTCTCGATACCTTTCTTGTCCCATAAATCCTTCAGGTCCTCAATCAAAGGCCTCAAGTAAACATCAATGTCCTTGCCCGGGGATTTAGGACCAGGAATTAACAACGTTAGCATAAAAGAACTCTCTTTCATACATAACCACGGAGGCAGATTGTATGTTGTCAATATCACCGGCCACATGCTGTAGGCCTGACTAAGGTTCCCAAACGGATTGAAACCATCAGCAGCCAACCCTAGTCGAACATTTCTTGGTTCTTTTGCAAAATCTGGATACTTTGTGTCAAATTTCTTCCATGCTCCACCATCAACCGGGTGTTGCATCTTACCGGGCTCCGTACACTTTCCAGTAGCATGCCAAATCATATCCTTTGCAGTGTGACTAGACTTGTACAAACGTTGTAGTCTAGGAATGATCGGAAAGTAACGCAACACCTTCTTAGGAACTTTCTTCCCCGGCGTGTTACTGTCTTTCCATCTACTCGTATTACAGACCGGACAAAAATCCAAATCTTTGTTCTTGTCTCCCCGAAATAAGCAGCAATCGTGTTCACAAGCATGTATCGACTCGTACCCTAACCCAATCGTTTTAAATGTCTTCTTTATTGAATAGTATGATGGTTGGAGCTTGAATCCTTTACTGATGGGAAATACATTTTGTAAAAACTCTAACATTTCATTAAATATAGAATCAGTCAATCTACCTTTAGCCTTAAAATAGGTAAACTTTGCCATAAAGTCTAATCGAGTCACATAGTCACAACCGGGGTACAGCTCCTCGTTGGCACTGGCATATAACTCTTCAAACTCGTTACGTGTAGCTTAAGTCGGTTCGTTACTTGTCTCACCAATATCTCCTTGAGTTGGTTCATTGTGTTCATTATTCGGAGGAATATAGCTAAGATCATTAATTAACGCTGTCATGTCACTCATCAGAGGCTGTCTTGTGTTATCTATTACTGGCGGTGGCATAGGTGGAGCCGGTTCACCGTGTTCCACCCATATTTTATAACGTGGGTCCCACCCTTCTCTCATAATGTGGTTTGAAAGGTTTTTGATGTGTACCCATAATATATTTCGACAAGACTTGCATGGACATCTTATTCTCCCGGCACTAGTCACTAACGACTTGCAATGATTGACGAATTTTTCAAGACCGAGAATAAATAATGGTTCATGACGCTGTAAAACTGTCCAAGTCTTATCATCGAATACCATAACTGCGTTTTAACGATACATTTAGTTATTATATGCAACTTAATTAAACACATTCAAACGAGGAATACCAGATGTTTTGTTCACCTAGTGCAACTATGGAAGGCAATCCTAACCCACTCTTTGAATAATTTGTCTCATATATGAATGCGTATAACCGATTTACTATTTAAGAAAATTTCGGCAGCATTTCCCCTCAACTCCCCAAATATGTGTTTAAAGACATATTCGTAGGAGTAAAGGAGAAACACTGTCGAAATCATCTCAAATAGTAATCCAATTATACGCATTCATATCCTAAATGAGACAAAACATTCAAAAAGCAGTCCCAAACGGGGGACTTTCCGAAATTAATTTCTAATAAATTAATTTCGGACGGGTTTTCTATAGGATGATTAATTTTAGACGGGGATTTTCCAAAATTAATCACTAAAATCCTAAAACAACTAATTATTATAAACTATAAACGGCTCATATCAACAAATAATAACTATAAACTAACAAAATAATATAAACGAGCACATGTCAACAAATAATAACTATAAACTATAAACTAACAAAATTATTATAAACGGCTCAAGAGTTGAAAAAAGTGAAATGGTATGTATGTTGCTAAGAGTTTTAACATACATACCATTTCACTTTTTAACATACATACCATTTCACTTTTTTAACATACATATCATTTCACTTTTTTAACATACATACCATTATTTTAACATACATACCATTTCACTTTTTTCACCAAATAATAACTATAAACTAACAAAATTTAAACAACTAATTATTATAATTATAAACGAGCACATTTCAAGGCAATTGAACTAATAATAACTATAAACTAACAAAATTTAAACAATAAACATTCCCCAGCGACATGAATAAACATTCCCCAGCGACATGTCACCCGGGATACCAAAAGGAGAAAAAAAAAATTATTACATACCTTGTCTAGCTAGCTCCTCGTCGCCTACTGCCAAAAAAAAAAAAAAAAAAAAAAAAAAAAAACTTCACTTTTCTAATTAACAACTTACAACAATAATAATCTGCAAAAATTATAACATACCTCGCTCTTGCTCCTCGTCGGTCCTCTTCGGCTACTGCCAAAAAAAAAAAAAAGAAAAAAAAAAAAAACCTTACTTTATCATCTAATTTACAACAACTTACAACAATAATAATCTCCAAAAATCATAATATAATTAACTAATTTAGTTGAATAATATTTAAAATTTGTAAAACAAACCGTGTAACGTGTGGTGGTGGTGATGGTGGATGCGGTGGTGGTGATGGTGGATGCGGTGGTGACGATGGTTGATGATTGTTGATGATGTTTATCTCGTTTTTGTTGCAGAAATCGCCTTGTGGAGAAGAAGATATGTTTTATTTCGTTTTGTGAAGAGATAATACTGACCAGATCTGCTTTATCTACAAGCTTTTCCCCGGCGACATGTCGCTGGGGAAACATATAGTTTTTGTCGTTTAGCGTAAATGGCGCGATAACGAATATTTTGGTGGGTAGGTATCCCCGGCGACATGTCGCCGGGGAAAACTAATTAATTTTTTTTTATTATAATCCCCAGCGAGACCTGTCGCCGGGGAAAACTGTTTTTTTTTTTTTTTTTTTTTTTTTTTTTTTAGGTAAAATTTAATTACTTTATGTTGTTAACGACTTCAAAAGAATACGATTTTATCTTTTATTTTTATTATAATCCTAAATATTTCCCTTTCTTTTAATATAAACTCGGGAACAAAAAGTTACCATTCGGCATCTTTATATTCTTATATGAGAGTTAGATTTACAATCTAGTAACGGGCTAGAGGAACAAGAACATATTACATCAAAATGTTGCATGCAATATTTAATTGGATCAAGAAGCCAAACGATGCATAGTTGAATGTGTTTTATAAATCTATGATTCACCGAAGAATAATTATGGTTACACATTAGACGTTCAACATCCGAGTCGGTATGTTATGGTTACACATTAGACGTTCAACGGATGAATCGGTATGTTATGGTTACACATTAGACGTTCAACGGATGGGTCGGTATGTTATGGTTACACATTAGATGTTCAACGGATGAGTCGGTATGTTATGCTTACACATTAGACGTTCAACGAATGAGTCGGTATGTTATGGTTACACATTAGACGTTCAACGGATGAGTCGATATGTTATGGTTACACATTGGACGTTCAACGAATGAGTCGGTATGTTATGGTTACACATTAGACGTTCAACGGATGAGTCGGTATGTTAGGGTTACACATTAGACGTTCAACGGATGAGTCCGTATGTTAGGGTTACACATTAGACGTTCAACGGATGAGTCCGTATGTTAGGGTTACACATTAGACGTTCAACATCCGAGTCGGTATGTTATGGTTACACATTAGACGTTCAACGGATGAGTCGGTATGTTATGCTTACACATTAGACGTTCAACGGATGAGTCGGTATGTTATGGTTACACATTAGACGTTCAACGGATGGGTCGGTATGTTATGGTTACACATTAGATGTTCAACGGATGAGTCGGTATGTTATGCTTACACATTAGACGTTCAACGAATGAGTCGGTATGTTATGGTTACACATTAGACGTTCAACGGATGAGTCGGTATGTTATGGTTACACATTGGACGTTCAACGAATGAGTCGGTATGTTATGGTTACACATTGAACGTTCAACGGATGAGTCGATATGTTATGGTTACACATTGGACGTTCAACGGATGAGTCGATATGTTATGGTTACAATTTAGACGTTCAACGAATGAGTCGGTATGTTATGGTTACACATTAGACGTTCAACGGATGAGTCGATATGTTATGGTTACACATTGGACGTTCAACGGATGAGTCAGTATGTTAGGGTTACACATTAGACGTTCAACGGATGAGTCGGTATGTTATGGTTACACATTAGACGTTCAACGGATGAGTTGGTATATTAAACGGATGAGTCGGTATGTTATGGTTACACATTGGACGTTCAACGAATTAGTCGGTATGTTGTGGTTACACATTAGACGTTCAACGGATGAGTCGATATGTTATGGTTACACATTGGACGTTCAACGGATGAGTCGATATGTTATGGTTACACATTAGACGTTCAACGGATGAGTCGATATGTTATGGTTACACATTGGACGTTCAATTTAATTAGTTTATGTTGTTAACGACTTCAAAAGAATACGATTTTATCACTCCATTTCATCCCAATTTAAGAAAAATATTGGGAGAGTAACTTTGGTGAATCATAGATTTATAAAACACATTCAACTATGCATCGTTTGGCTTCTTGATCCAATTAAATATGGCATGCAAAATTATGAATTTTTTAATAAACAAGAGAATCCCCGGCGACATGTCGCCGGGGAAAATGTTTTACGTCACGTTAAGATATATTAACACTAATTACGTATTTTTTAATAAACAAAAGAATCCCCGGCGACATGTCGCCGGGGAAAAGTAAGCGGGAAAATTTGCCGCCACGTTTTACCATGAAATATTCGGTCAAAATATTATCGTTGAATCCCCGGCGACATGTCGCCGAGGAAAAGTGAGAGATAATTTTGCTGACTTTTCTACGAGACTTCGTGCCACGTAGGATATATTTTTGTCGTTTAGTGAGGATTCCCCAGCGACAATTGTCGCCGGGGAAAACAGCGATGGAGAAAGTGGTAAATGTGGTAGTGGTAGTCATGTTATTTAAGTGTTAACTAACTTATAGTTAAAAGAACAAAACTTTCTCTTATAATTTCCCAACATGCATGTTTACTAGTACATTGCCGAGTACTCCACTAATCAAGTTTTTCCAACGTACTGCTTTCTTTTAGATTCTAGTTTGAAGTTTGAGGGTTTAAATCATGCACTGAGCATCGATAATGAACATGATACTTAATTACTTCCTACAGTTTTCAAAACATCGTTATATATCTTCTTTACATTTATGATATGAAGGCAAAGTAGGCAACGCCAAATTTTAGTCATATCAGCCAAAACATATACGTACAAAGTACAAATATTTCAATCCACACATTGCATGCAAGAACTGTCCACGTAAGAATACAGTTTTGCCACGTCTACACCCATTTGCCACGTACTCTTATAGTAGATATATATATCCTATATTAATATCACTCTATCATAATACTGCATCATTTTATCACAAAAATGGAAAGTGAAACAATCATAGGCGAAACAAGTACCAACAACAACAACAATGGACAACAACAAAACACGTTGCCTTTAAGGAAGAAGAAGCTTTCGGTCATGGTGGCAGTAGATGAGAGTGACGTCAGCTTATATGCTTTAAAATGGACACTTGAACATCTGTTCAAGATCAAGCATGTGGTGGATCCGGTTATGGGTGAAGAAGTTGACCCGGACCCGGACCCGGACCCGGACCCGGAACAAGGCATGGTTACTGTTGTGCATGTTATGGAGCCTTTTGAACGTTATACCTTCCCTGCTGAACCTTGTATGTATTTATATATGTCTTTGGTTATTGTATAGAGTACCTCCTAATTATTTGTGTTCTGAGTTTATAATTAGTTGTTTCTCCTAATTATTAAATAACATATAGATATTTAAGTTTATTAATCGAATTTCGATTTACAAAGCAAACCAGTAACAAGCTGTGCCGTTAAGATATATACTTTTAGAAATAATGCCTGATATTATTGGACACTTAAATTAATACTGTACTAAAGTATGTTATGTATCATTTGAGATTTGAACTCGGTTGTAACCTCTTGATTGGGGGCAACTTACATACTACTACGCGAAAGCCAGTTGGTTAACTTATTTTCCGGTTCATTCATTTGGTCATGCATTAAGGAGCTAAGTGTTTTTTTTTTTTTTTTTTCACTTTATGGTGCAGCAATGTATGCATCTGCTTCGATGGTCGAATCTGTAAGAAAAGCACAACAACAAAATGCTGCTGAGCTTCTTTCTCGTGCATTTCAAATTTGCAAAAAAACAAAGGTAACAAGCTAGACAGCAACTTTGTCTTTATGCTAATTTTGATTGGTGAATAGTCTATAAGATCACAGATGTTACCTTTTGAGTTGCGTAGATAAAAGCAGAAACCTTAATTTTGGAAGGGGATCCTAAAGAAATGCTTTGTCAAGCTGTCGAACAAATGCATTTCGATCTTCTCGTTGTTGGTAGTCGGGGGCTTAGTGCCATCAAAAGGTAAAAAATACTTCGTATTAGACTATGATTATATGGCAATGTGTTTTACGATGCATATTTATTGAATGCTATATATTATATTCTCTCATTTGAGCTGGTTGTCAACCATTTAACTAAAACTTGTAGCAACATCTAGATATCGTATAAACTGCAGTATTAGTTATAGTTTTGGTGAATAAGATGATGCTTACTACATGATTTGCACACAAGATTGTAAATGAATTCTTGTTTTCTACCTTGCCATCTATGAAGCCTAGCCATTATTAGCATATTTTTTTATTGCCCTCTACATTTGGCCAGTACTTGTATAAACTATCAATATCAGTATAATCACCGTGCTCATGATATTTCCTTCTTTTGTTATGACAGTTTTGATTATAACTGGGAACATGCAGGTTTGTTCTACTGTTTAGAATCTTATAATAGGCCCTTTCTATTTAAGGTGAATTAGAAGTAAATGGCGTTCAACCCGAAAATAGCAGCAACGTTCCATTTAGGAAAGGTTAGAAAAAGACTAGGTAACCAACCAAACATAAAATGAACTTTAGAGTTTAGAGCATATAATAAGTTGTTGTGACGATACTAAGTACTTTATGTGTTTTAGTTCATCTAATTTGGGAGTGAAAGTGATTTGTGATTTGTGATTTGTATTTTTTCTTTTACAAACTCATTTTGCCTTGCAATTGTCTAGAGCCCATGGTAATTAGTTGCAACATACGTGTTGTTTCTTCTACATTTTAGCAATCACTAAAACACCACTATCTATTTACATGCAAAATGCTGTAATAAATTTCTTGGTTTAATATAATATCACATCCGTTTCAATTTTTCTTATATATTTTTATCTTATCAGGTAAAGTAACTTGGTAATTTACTATCAATGCAGGGCATTTTTAGGGAGTATAAGCGACTTTTGCGCGCATCACGCCAAGTGTCCAGTACTAATAGTGAAGCCTCCCCACAAATAGTTATGTGCTTTTGCTAAAGTTGAGAGCCGAGTCTTGATGGTATTCTAGCATGTATTTTTATCTTTTGTGCTTTTGCTAAATAGTTATGTGCTTCTGCTAAAGTTGAGATCGAGTCTTGATGGTATTCTAGTATGTATTTTTGCTAAAGTTGAGAGCCGAGCCGAGTCTTAATAGTTTAGTAGCTTTACTTGGATAAAATACTAAATAAGTGAAGGAGTTCACAAAGACAGGTGCTTATGGCATAGACCCAAGTCGTCTTGATCGAGTCAAGATGCACCTTTACGAAGCCTCTTCAGAGGAAGATGCAAAAGTTGGAGATCAGACTCGATAAGAGCCCAATAAGGATGTGGTTAACCCTGGTGGGTAGGCTTATTTCGTATGTACCTTATGTCTTCATGGGTTTTGCAAATGTGGGCAGGCGTATTTCGTATGACCTTATGTCTACTCAATTGAGTGAATCTCGTTGATTAAATTTTTGAGAAACTTCTGTAAAGGTGCTTGTTGCATTCTTAGAAGTCCTTTTGCATGGTAGTTTGTTTTGGGAGCAACTCTATGTAATCATCATTTAGATATCATAGTTTGTACTTAAATTTGTGTCTTCCACGTTGCCGTAGTATATTGTGCTCTTGTAGAACCAACAATGATGGTCGGTTGTTACAAGCAATTTAAATCGAGGAATTGAATGGTTAGGGTGCCTTACGGCTGCTGGCATTATTCATCATAGGAAATTAGTAGCAAACTTGTGTAATCTTTTCTTAAATCATAAGCTTTATTGGTTATAAATAAGAGGGTGTTCGAGGGTAATAAACGTGTGCATATAATCATAGACTTGTGTAATTTTTTATTTTTTTATTTTTTTTTTTTTTTGTTTCTCGTATTTCTTCAACGGATTGAGTTGAATGTTGCTACTTGTGCTCGATGAACGACTTACGATCTAGCATTTTTGTGTATCATACTTCGGGTGGTTGTCGTAATTGTCCAACAAGTGGTTTCAAGAGCTACGGGTTTTGTGGTCTTTGAAGTTTGAGTTTTGGGTTCCGTCGCTTGTAGCAGCTGTGACGCGAGGAAAAAGGTGGGTTTATAATTTTTATTTATAACCCGCGTGAAGGAGATCATCATAAGATGTGAGGGTTGTTCAAAGGAAGATTATTTTTTTTCCCATCTCACGTCAAGTAATACTGCAAAGGTGATAAAAACAAAAGTTTCTGAAGGGTATTAGTTTTTAAAATTCGACTTCGGGTAATCTGACTTTTTGGTTTTAATTGCGGATCAACTTTCGCTTGGGGTTCAAGTTTACGATCAGGTTACTTGTTCGAAATCGAGGGTTTAGGGGCTATTCTAATTAATTCGATTTGAAAAATGGGGTTTTAGCAACAACAGGTATTTTGCATACAACGTATGAGGCTTGTCGGTAAAGTTTGCTAAAAAACAACTTGACAAGGTTTTTAGCAAGGTTAAAGAAGAATGACTAGTTCTATAACTAGATTTGACATCAAGAAATTCGATGGAAAGAATGTCTTTGGGTTAAGCCAAAAAAGATGCGTGTTTTGATAGTACGGTAGGGATGTGATGTTGCATTAGAGACATTACCCTCGGATATGAAAGCAGGTGAAAAAACTCATTTGAGGAAGGAGGTTACATAACCTTGTTTCTATGCTTAGGAGACCGGGTTTTACGGCAAGTTACCAAGGAAACAACTGTTGCACGAATGTAGACAAAGTTGACTAGCATGTATATGACTAAGTCCTTCGAAAATATATTGTATTTGAAGAAGTTGTATACATACCTATATAAGTCTAGGTACGAAAATGAGCAAATCATATAGATGAGTTTAATAAGTTGACGCCTTATTTAGTGAATATTGATATCGAGATCGAGAATGAGGATCAGACACTTATGTTACTTACGTCGTTGCCATCGTGTTATGTAAACTGTGTTGAGACATTGTTGTGCGGGAGAGAATCCTTAACAATGGATGATGTTCTAGAGACTCTGAATTCAAAGGACTTAAAGAAACTAACTGAAGACACAAAGGTAACTGGTGACAGATTATATATAAGGGGAAGGTCAGACCATTCACGTAAGCTCATTCTGGTGAAAGTTAACGGTTTAAGTCAAGCGATGGAACTAGTAAACTCAAGTGCTTTATATATCATTTAGAGGGTCATAGGAAGAGAGACTGTCCAATACGAAAGTCAAGTAGGTTTGTGTCTTCAGTTATTTTCTTTAACTCCTTTGAATTCAGATTATATATAAGGGGAAGGTCAGATCATTCAGGTAAAGCTCATTCTGGTGGAAGTTAACGATTTAAGTCAGGTGGTGGAACTAGTAAACTCAAGTGCTTTATATATCATTTAGAGGGCTATCGGAAGAGTGACTGTCCAATACGAAAGTCAAATGAGTCTGTCAGAAACGGTAAGCATGATCATGATTCTAATTCTTATGAGAAGGTAGCACCTACTTTGGAGAAGCTTTGGTAATAGTCATGAATGATGAGATGACTGAGTGGGTAATTGGTTCAGGTGGGTCTTATCATATGACACCTCAAAGGGATTTCTTGTGTGACTTTGGATGTTGATGTTGGTTCGGTTCATTTAAGTAGCGATGATGCTGCAAAGGCTCAAAGGTTGTTTGAGGACAAGCAACTTAAAGAAAAGAATAACATAGAAGTACACCCTGGTATAAAGATGGGAGCAACATTATGGAAACCGGAGTACCTGGTCAAAAGGGTATTAAAGAGTAATCTTGCTAAAAAGAAGAAAGTGAAGGAATCTACATAAACTAATCTTTGAAAATCACTGAAGTACAATGTATGGTCGACAAGGTGGTCCTCAGTTCAAGGTTCCAACATCGAAAAAATAGTAAACTTAAATATAGATTAGGGACTTAAGTGTACGTTGTAATAACGATTAAGAGTAGATAAGAATTAGGATTAGTTAACTTGGAGTGCAAGGCAAGCTATGCTTCATGAAAATCTTTAACCGACTAGATGAAGGTTTTTACCCCCTCATCTCTATAAATAAAGGTGAAAGGATGCTAGTTTAACATTTTTCTTTACTTTAATCGTAAGCTTTATTGATTATAAAAAAAAGTGTTCGAGAGTAATAAAAGTGTGCATATAACCATAAACTTGTGTATTGTTTCTTGTTTCTTTCGTGTTATTCAATGGGTTGAGTTGAATGTTGCTACTTGTGCCCGACGAACTACCTACGATCTAGTGTTCCGTGTATCGTACTTCGAGTTGTTGTCATAATTGTCCAAAATTCAGTCATTTGTTAGGTATCAAAAGTTGATATCTAACTTCATCTGTCTTTTATACGGGGTAGCTCACGCAGTCACATAAGTTACACAATTGTACCGACTTAAACTCTTGACCTCTTGGGGAGGAACACATCAGTTAACATCTTGGTAATGTTAGGCCAAGCCCTTGGCCATATCTTGTCAGAGAATGGTCCTTACAAGAATCAGTTATAATGAACGAAATCAATTCCTTTAACCCGAAACCACAACCCCGGTTAACGCTAATCAAAACAGCAGGATGGGTTCAATGGTTTGTATATTAAAAGAGATACTAATGCAAGCTTATAGTTACGACCTATTCTATTTATACTAAAATAGTAAGCTCATGCTTAAAATAAAGGGGGTGATACTCACACCACATCTTTTGATGCATGCGTCACAATTTGTGCATTACAGTATTGTACGGTATAAACTGTAATGCACAAATTGTGATGCATGCATCAAAAGATGTGGTGTAGGTATCAATTCTCTAAAAATAAACATGGTGAACATGTGCCACTACTCTTAAAAAAGAGAAAACCAACTAAGAAATATACACTTCCTTCCATAATACTCCGTCAAACTGTGGACTACTCACTGAACCGAATCATGACATGACCCATCAAGATTACCCAACAATAAGTACTTTCAAGTTACACATTTCATTTGTTCGTTTAGTTCATGAATTTGAAGTCATTAAAACAATCGTAGGTTTCTATCTGTTGATGCACTTTCTAAACCCCTTTTAGATTAAAAAGATCGTCATCAGTGGAATGAAGTGGGTGCATATAATATGCTTAGTGACTATATATCAACGTTATCTAACCGAATCAAAAGAGTACCAATTTTCGCACTTCTTTGTTACATGTCGATAAGTACGTGTTTGTTACCTATTTGAATCCAAGATACACGTGTATACTTTTTTTGTTGTGATTAACAGAAATGGAAAGTTTTTGGAAAGAAAAACCTTTCGATCATTAATACTTATAAAAGCATGTCGGCATGTCAAACTTTCTATCTCATTCGTCGTGTATTAGTGAGCGACACATAGTATGGAAAAAAAGAACTTTGGCGCACTTGTTTGCTTTTCATTGTTTCTTTTCTTTTGTAACTCGTTATCTTGCATGTTTAGAAATGATGTGATTTAACGGAATAATGAGTTTGAGTACAATATAAATAATGCTAAATGATTAAACGGGTTTAGTGTGGGTGGACGCAAAACTCTTAAACTGGTCCGAAACTCATCAAACAGGGTGGAAGGAAAACTTTTAGTGAAAATATCAGCATATTGATAGCGCAATGGAACATGTAAAACGCGAACATGTCCTTTAGCAACCTGACCCCGAATAAAGTAAATTTCAATCTCGATATGCTTTGTGCATTAATGCTGCACAAGATTGGAAGATAAATAAACTGCACTGACATTATCATAATAAATAATAGTAGCATGATGTAGAGGAAAGTGAAACTTTCGAAGAAGATTCAGCAACAAGGACGTCTCAGCCACTGCATTGGCAACACCACAATACTTAGCCTAGGCACTAAAACGAGACAGAGTGAACTGCCTTTTGGATAACTAAATTGTTGCTAAGGAATACACAATAACATGAAGTAGAATGACGAGCAGTTGAGCAGCCTGCTTAATCGGCATTCGAATAGGCAACAAGAGAAGATATCGAGAAGAATACAATTGAAGACTATAATCAAAAGTGCCACAAACATAACATAAGACCCTCTTAAGAGCAGCAAGTTAGGCTCCCGAAGATCATGCATATAGAGAAACCTGCTCAATCACATAAGATAAATCAACTCTAGTAAAAGTGAGATACTGTAAAGCCCTAACATAGCTCTTGTAAAGAGTCAGATCAACAACCGGAGTGCCATCAACCCCCAACTTGAACGAAAATCCCAATATAATCAAGAGTTAATTGCAATTTTGGTCCGTGTAGTTTGGCCAAATTGCAAGTTTGATCCCCAAAACTTTGAAAGTGCAACAATAGTCCCCATTTTGAAGTTTGGATTGCATTTTTTGTCCTTGGATAAAGTTAAATGACTAAAATACCTTTTGTCTTCTTCAGAAAAAGACAAGGGTAATTTGGTCATTTCACACTGATAAGGACCAAAAATGCAACCCAAACTTCAAAATGAGGACTATTGTTGCACTTTCAAAGTTTTAAAGACCAAACCTGCAATTTGGCCAAACCACAAGGACCAAAAATGCAATTAACTCTATAATCAATACTAATGTTAAATAGTAGTCCACTAACAGTGATAAAAACATCATAGTTAAATATCACTAACTTTTTATAGCAAAAAATATAGACTAAATAAGAGACGCATACGTCACTTTTTCATGAGAGTATTTCTTTCTTCTCCTTAGACCAAGATGACAGAAACAACGCGAAAAATCCAGATCCGAAAAGAGTTGTTTTTTTGCGATTTTGCATTCATGGCTACAGTTTACTTACCAACACTAATAAAAAAGAGATGTTACTTTCATGGGATTTATGTCAATGAAACATAGCCTATGATTAAAAGATCGGATATAAAGATGACACCTTTTTCCCCAACTTGATTTGGGCCAAAGCTTTTAATTGCATTATTGTTTCTTGATGTTGTACATCTTTTATGTTTTTTCATAATATTATAACTTGTTGTTTCCAGTAAAAGATACCACAATATATTTGTTCTAATGACTGATATTGTTTTACCATCGATGTTTAAACCTTTTGAAATGCATTTCATAGTTTAGGTTAGGGGTGTTCATAGGTTTGGTTGTCAGGTTTGTTGGTTATATAGTTCGGGTTTAATGGTTTGAAAATGTTTAAAGTTTAAACCAAAACAAACCAAACCAATTATTGAACGGATAAAACCGAACCATACATCAAATTAGAATTCGGTTTAGTTTCAGTTAAAACCAAAAAAACCAAATTTAAGTAAACTTTATAATATAATCTAGAAGTCATATAAATGGGCGATCGAGGGGGACGAAAATTCAAAATTCTTTCATGGTATTATCAATAAGAAACGTTCTCAATTGTCAATTCGTGGAGTTTTCGTTGATGGAGATTGGAATACCGATCCGGGCGTGGTTAAGGATGCGTTCAAAGACCATTTTGCAGCTCGCTTCAAACAACCTATTCATGACCGGTTAAAGTTAAATATCTCATTCACCAATCGATTATCCACTGAGCAAGCTGTTGATATGGATCGTAGTGTGTCCCGGGATGAAATTCGTAACGCTGTTTGGAACTGTGGCGAGAATAAGTCTCCTGGCCCTGACGGGTTCTCGTTTGAATTTTTTAGGAGATATTGGAGGTTTGTCGGTCCTGATTTTTGTTCCGCTGTAGAATGTTTTTTTGATAATAGCAAATTTCCGAAGGGATGTAATTCGTCATTCATAGCTTTGATCCCAAAAGTTCTTGACGCTAAATTTGTCACTGACTTTAGACCTATAAGCTTGATTGGATGTGTTTATAAAGTCGTTACGAAGATCCTTGCTAATCGGTTAGCTACGGTCATCTCGGAGCTTGTCTCCGATATCCAATCCGCCTTTGTTGCTAATAGGCAAATATTAGATGGGCCCTTCATTCTAAATGAGTTACTTGCTTGGTGCAAAAAGAAAAAGAAGCAAATTTTGGTTTTTAAAGTCGACTTTGCTAAGGCGTATGATTCGGTTCGTTGTGACTATTTATTAGATGTGTTGCAAGCTTTTGGTTTCTGTCCTAATAGGTGCAGGTGGATTCGAGGCACTTTTAGTTCCGCAATGGCTTCTATCTTGGTTAATGGGAGCCCGACTTCTGAATTCGAGTTCTTTTGTGGGCTAAAACAAGGTGATCCTTTGGCGCCATATCTATTTATTCTCATTATGGAGTCTTTACATATCTCCTTTTCTAGAGCCATTAACGACGGATTATTTAAAGGTGTTCATATTCAAGGACCAACGCCTTTATCTCACCTTTTCTACGCTGATGACGCCGTTTTTATAGGGGAATGGTCCGATTCTAACATGGTGAACATTGTTAAAATTCTTAAATGTTTCTTTCTCGCGTCGGGATTGAAAATTAATATTCAAAAAAGTCAAATTTTGGGTGTCGGTGTCCCTCAGAACCTTGTTATTCAGAAAGCTTCGTTGATTGGATGTGGTGTCATGCAAAAACCTTTTCGGTACCTAGGAGTGATGGTAGGAGACGGTATGTCTAGGAAGCTTGCTTGGGCTGATACGATCCAGAAGTTACATTCCCGGTTATCTAATTGGAAGGTTAAAACGCTTTCTGTTAGAGGTAGACAGACGCTCCTGAAATCGGTTCTTGGTGCTTCTCCTCCATATAACATGTCGATCTATAAAGTTCCTAAAGGTGTTCTGAAGGAGATGGAAGCGATCCGTAGTAATTTTTTCATTGGTGCTGATACTTTGGAAAGAAAGATTGCGTGGGTCTCTTGGGATAAAGTCTTGGCGTCCAAGAAAAATGGCGGCCTCGGTGTCTCAAGTTTCCACGCGTTAAACCGCGCTCTTTTACTAAAGTGGGTGTGGCACTTTCTTTCTCAAGATGGGTCTCTTTGGTATCGTTTTATTCAAGCATTGTACGTTCCTTCCCTTGAGTTACACCCTGTTAATCAGTCATCGATTTGGTGCTCTATTTTACGAGAGACGCATTTGTTGAATTCCAAAGGGTTCGACTTTGGTTCGCACTGTAAGAAACGAGTAGGGGATGGTCATTCTACTCGGTTCTGGTACGATAACTGGGTTTCCGATCAACCCTTTCGCGTCAGGTTTCCTCGCTTATTTGCCCTAGAGACGGATAAAGAGGCATCGGTTGCTTCAAAGTTGGGATATTCTTCCATAGATGTCACCTTACGAAGATCTGTGCGTGATGGAGTTGAGCGAAAGCAGTGGACCGACTTAAATTCTTTATCAGGTTCTGTTACTTAAATTCTTTATCAGGTTCTGTTACTCTTTCTTCTTCTAAAGATAGATGGATTTGTGATATGAATGGCGAAGGTGAGTTTCGTGTTAAAGAGGTTCGTATAATTTTAGACAATATTCTTCTTCCTTCATATACTAATGCAACGAGATGGGTAAAATATATCCCGGTTAAGGTTAATGTTTTTGCTTGGCGTGCTCGGCTTGATCGTCTTCCGACCAGATGTAATCTTATTCGTAGAGGAGTGGTTTTGGATTCCTCTCTATGCCCGATATGTGGCTTGGTTCCAGAGGATATTCATCATATCTTGTTTCGATGTGATTTTGCTCAGCTTGTCTTTCGCAGGATTTGTCGTTGGTGGGACTTGGATTGACATGACTTATTGTCCTTTTCAGATTGGGTTGTTTGGTTTTCTGCTATTCGGTTCCCGTATAGACTCAAGTTAATTTTGGAAGGAGTTATTTACATAGCCTGGAGGCATCTTTGGGCGTTCAGGAACCAAGCTATTTTTGCAGTGAACCCTCCGAGACGTTCTGTGATTTTTGATGATATAGTGTCGCATTCTTTTAATTGGTATTCTAGTAGATGTAATAGTTTGTTTTCTTTGGAGAGTTGGATGAAAAATCCTCATTTGATTTCTTTGTAATGTTCTTTCTAGCTTCTTGCTAGTTTATATAAATTTGCTGTTCAAAAAAAAATAAATAAAAAATAATAATAATAATCTAGAAGTCATAAATAAAGACCAACAGTCAAATAAGATTAACACATTATAAATTTTAATAAAGTGATAAGTATTCAACAAAACAGAAGTTTAAGAAATCAAAAGGTTTCACTACGTAACGAAAGTAAATTATTGGTAGTAGCAGATGATACGACATAGAAGCTTGATTACTCATTTTTTTTTTATTAATGGATGGCGTGTGAAATAATGGTGGGAGTAGATTATATGAATTTTTTTAAGGATCTTAATTCACTCTCAATGGTGTGTGGAATCGTATCACAATATATGCTTGATTTTTTTTTTTTTTTTAATTATTATTATTGTTATTTTAATCTTTAAAGATATTTTGAGATTTTAAAATTGTTAGGCAGAATGATAGGTGTAAACTATGATAAAAGATCATTTAGGGACAAAACTTTATCTACATACCAAGGGACCAATCCCCACATTTCATTCATTTTGATCTAATGGCTTAGATTAAATCTGATTTTTACATTGCAGGGGTATTTTAGTCAATATAAAAAGAATTTTTTATCTTTATTTCAATTAAACGTTATTTAATTTTCTCACACACAAAGTGTGTGTTTATCTGTATTCTCTCGTTTTTTTTTCTTCTTCTTCATCAGTTAATCGTAATTCGTAATCAATTAATCGATTCTTTCATGGATTTGATTCCAAATTCTTCAGTTTCTTCTGATCCTTCTTCTTCTATAACTGAATCTGATCGTTCCTCTTCTGATCCTTCTTCTTCTATAACTGTTAGTGATGATGTTTCTGTAACTGAATCTGCATCTGAAGATGTTGTTGTTAGTGATGATGTTTCTGCTAAGTATACGGAGGAGATTGTAGCTTATGAACACGTGATGAATCCGCAGCTATTAAGAGTAAGATGCGTTTAATTTTTGTTTTTTATTGTTTTTTTTGTTTGAATAACAGTTTTAATATGTGAATAAGCTATTTAGTTAGGTTTAAATTGAATTAAACAGTTTTAATCTAGTTTTAGATTGAATTAAGCAGTTTTAAGTTAATTTTAAGCTGTTAATAAGCTATTATTTAGCTTTAGATTGATCTAAACTGTTAGTTTTGTGTTACGTGTAGGAGATGGATAAGGTGTTAATCATTTTAATCCTCTGAATAAGTGATTAGTTATGTTTAGATTCAAATTAAGCTGTTAATTAGTTTTTGATGAATTAAGCATATTAAGCTTTGAATAAGCTATTAGTTTTTGATGAATTAAGCATATTGATGAATTAAGCATATTAATCATCACATTTGATATCATATGTGATATCACATATGATATATCACATGTGATATCACATATGATATATCATATGTGATATCACATATGATATCACATTTTTACTTTGATCGATGTTTTTATTTTGTACTTTTTTGTTTTTTCAGAACTGAATGCTTTGAAAACTCTTGAATCATTCTCTACTCACTCTAATTTTGATACTCCTGGTGGAACGGTTTATTATATTCCTAAAGTTCCGGTCGACGTTTTACTAGCTAAGGGCAATGTTTTTAATTCAGTTGATGAGTGCATTAGTGCGTATATGAAATATGCTTCAAAAGAAGGGTTTGTGGTTAGGAAATCATGTCAGAAAAGGTTGAGGAGCGGTATTGTTAAGCAAAAGTATCTAGTGTGCAATAGGGAAGGCTGTCCTAAGGGAATTCATGTAGACACACTAGATTTAGAGAATAGTGAGAAGCAGAAGAGAAGTTCGAACCTGCATATCACAGGTTGCAAAGCACATGTGATGTTTGAGTTGATTCCTGGTTCTACAAAGTATAGGTTGACTGTTTTTGATAGTATACATAATCATGAGCTTGAACGTAAAGAATATAAGCATTTGTCAAAGACCGAAAGGCAGTTAACATATGCTGAGCAGTTGTTTATTGTTAAAGCTGCGAGCGTGAATATAGGTGCAACGAGAGCTCATCACTTGTTGACTGGTCTGAAGGGATCGTATTTGCTTGTTCATGGTACAACTGTTGACTTTAAGAACTTTTTTAGGAGTGTGAATTGTTATATAGGCGATAGTGATGCTCAGATGCTTATAGCTAAGATGGAAAATAGACAGAAGCATGTTCCAGATTTTTCGTTTGATTACTTGGTTGAGAATGCTGAGCTTTCTGCAATTTTTTGGGCTGATGAAGTTTCCAAGTACAATTACAAAGAGTTTTGTGACGTTGTCTCTTT
The DNA here is from genome assembly GCA_019973895.1 of Chrysanthemum seticuspe. Taxonomy (NCBI): domain Eukaryota; kingdom Viridiplantae; phylum Streptophyta; class Magnoliopsida; order Asterales; family Asteraceae; genus Chrysanthemum; species Chrysanthemum seticuspe. The sequence goes on along the minus strand of BPTQ01000001.1, from coordinate 251,630,576 downwards.
TGATGCTACGTACAGGACAAATAAGTAAGTGTTTGAGTGATATATATCATATTTTATTGTATTACTTGTATTTTGTCTTCGTATTTGTTTTTTTGTTTTTTTTTAACTATTTTTGTTTTTCTTTTTTCAGGTACAAAATGATGTTTGTTCCTTTTACAGCAATTGATAATCATAGGAAGTGTGTTACGGTTGCTGCAGGCTTGCTGAAAAATGAGACTGCAAACTCTTATATTTGGTTGCTCAAAGCATTTATAAAAGCTTTTGGTAAAGCTCCTAGCATCGTTGTCACTGATCAGGACGGGGCTATGAGAAAGGCGATTGAACAAGAATTTGTTGGATCGAAACACAGATTGTGTATGTGGCATATTACACAAAAGCTTCCTGGAAACGTATGTTGTGTGCTTTCTTGTATTTTCTTTTGTTATATCATATGTGATACTTTATGTGCTTTCTTGTATTTTATTGTGCATTCTTTGTAGTTTCTAATGATTTATCATATGTGATATTTCATACTTTTTTCATTTTGGTAAATAATTTGTTAAATCATATGTGATATTTGTTTGCAGATATGCTCAAAGATTTATGATCACACAGACTTTAAAAGGAAATTCAATCAAATTGTGTGGAATATGTATATTGGTCCTGATGAGTTTGAGTATCAATGGGGGAAGTTATCAGATGAGTTTAATTTGCATAATCATAAGTGGTTAACAAAGATGTTTCGCATACGCTCTTGTTGGATTCCTGCTTTTTTTGTGGACTCTCCTTTGTGTGGTTTGATGAGGACAACTTCTAGGTCTGAGAGTGAGAATTCCTTTTTCTCTCATTTTACTAATTCTGGTTCGACTCTCATGAATTTTATGAATTGTTTTGAGACGGCAATGGAAAAACAGAGGCATATACAAGAGAGGTTAGATCATAAGTCGATTGATTATGTTCCCACACTTAGAACCTATCTTAAGATTGAACGTCATGCGTCAAATGTTTATACTCGTCCCCTTTTCGAATTGGTTCAAGCTGAAATATTTGCTGGGATATGGTTTTGCCAAATAGATACCAAAAGTTTGGTTGAAGTATCTGAGGTGTCTGTTATTAAAGAGAAAAAGTTTGTTGATGAAGTAATGGAGAAGAAGAAAGCTAAGAAAAAAGAGAAATTTAAGAAAAAAGGTGATGATACTGATAAAAATTAAGAAGAAGAGGAGCCGATCAACTTGTTTCACAGAGAAGATGGACTGTATAAGGTTTGTTAGTTTGTTAACCAATTTTTTTTTTATATTAAAGCTTTTTTTATTGTTATTTTTTATACTTTTATAATTTTGATATATCATATGTGATATATCATATGATATATCATATGTGATATATCATATATGATATATCAAATGATGTATCGCATATGATCTATCATATATGATATTTGACTATATATTGTTTTTTTTTTTTTTTTTTTTTTTTTTTTTTTTGCATGGAGGTTTTGCGAAACATAGAAGATGGATCAGTTGTTTGTTCCTGTCAGCTTTTTGTTAGAGTTGGAATATTGTGTAGACACATTTTTTGTGTCTTTAAGAATGCGAATGTTGAAATGATTCCAAATCAATACATCTTGAGGCGTTGGACAAAGAACTTGATACCTGCTGGTTTGAGGAACAAAAGGAACAGGTACGGTGAGAAGAATGAGATTGTTGAGAATTATGCAAACGAGGCTACTTCTATTGTTGATCACTGTGTGCATATGTTGAGTAAAGACGAGACAAGGTTAGCTGCTTTTATTGAGAAGTTGAAGTTGCTAAAGTTAGATATTGAAGCTGATTGCCCAAATCCTCCATCAAAGGACAAGCTTGATAATCTTGAAGAGCTTGTCGGAGTGCCAAAGCCTCCTGTAGTTGCTGTTAAGAATCCGTCTGGCTGTAAGCCCAAAGGACGTGAAAAGTCGCGTATAAAAGGTGGAAAAGAGCAAGTTATTGATGAGAGTTCAGTTAATAGGAATGCATGTTCAGTATGTGGAGCTAAAGATGGCCACAACAAAAGGACCTGTCCAAATAAGTATAGAGTACAAGATGATTTGGTTCAATCTGAAGCTACATGATAAATGTTTTTACTGTTTTTGTCCAAATAAGAATTTTGTGATTGAAGTACTTTGAATCTTCTTTGATTGTTTACAGATTTTGTTTTATGAAATGGATTTTTGATATATATATATATATATATATATATATTTTGGTGTTAAGTGATTTATCTTCTCTTTGTGTTAAGTGAATTATCACATTTGATTTATCTAGTTTGTTTTTCCTGTTATATATCATATTTGATATACATACAAAATCACATTTGATTTTTTACTGTTATATATCATATTTGATATACATACAAAATCATATGTGATACCACCATTAGCACATTTGTTGATCAGATCTCATATCATATGTTTTCAAATTGTGTTATAAAACGCGGAGTTGGTTAGCAACGCCTTTTTATCGAATATATCAGTTTTGTGTAGCAAAACTTGTACAACAGCACATATAATCCAAAATCACATCCGCAGATGTGCCGCCAAATTCATTAGATAACCATTTCAGATCTGATCACTATTCGTCAACATTGTGACATTGTACCATAAGACATAACATATTGTAGCATACGAGATAAGATTGTGACATTGTACCATAAGACATAACATATTGTTCTAACCATTCTAAATGGCATAAGCTATCCCAAATTTAACTAATCAGAAGTAAGTTTGTAAGTGCATCACCATTGTCACTCCACCTTTACCCAAAAACGAGTGACTTCCCATCTATTCGTCAGCTCCTATCATCTATCAACTGTCTCCTATCATCTATCAAGTTTTGCCTTCAAATCGCACTTGCAATATGGGTTGCCTCCTGCTCCATCTTCTTCTTGTCTATCTGCTCCTTTATGTAGGTTTGTTTCAATGCTTTGTCAGTATGCTTCCTTGCAAACGCATGTGCTTCCTCGCTGATTTCTTCTCTCTTACTGTTAATTTCATGCGTTAACATTTTTGTTGCATACTTTACTCTCAGCTTGATTATTGCCATTGTTTGGCCTTCTTCTTCAGTTGGGAAGTTGAGCTCCCAGTTCTTTGCTGCTTCACCATTGTACATCTCCATGTGCATCATAACAAAGACTCCGCAATCAATCACATTTTGTTTTGTTGCCCATTTGACCTTTATGATTGCAGTCTTGTTTTTCTTTATCTGCTTCGCTTTTGGGTGGTTGAATGACTCCAAATACTGTGAAAACACTTTTTTCTGCACAAACAAAAGATTCAGTTTACTTACTAGTGGTTTATCATATATGATATTTCAAACAAAGACTCAATTAACTTGCTAGTATTTTATCATATATGATATTTAACTACCATATTTTAGTTTCTAATATTTAAAGACAATTATATCATATATGATATTTTACTGTCATATTATAGTTTCTAATATTAGATGCAATTTATGTTCTTTCCATGCCTAGTTTGAGTGACTTACCAAAACATCGCATTCTTTCTTGTATTTGGTGTCATATGTCTGCCCAGAGTTGGAGTTGTCAATGATTGCTGAAGTTCCTTTTGCTAGATTGAATACAACCAGATAGAAGTGTTCATGAGCAATCACTGGGAAGAAGGCCAGTAGAAATTGAAATAAAATTATATTCATTTTAGCTCAAATAAAAGTCGAATCTCTTTCTTCATAATAAGTAAAGTAAGTTGTTACCATTTCTACATTTTGCAATGACATGTCATTTGGGCTGTCTTTAAACTCGCTTGTCATGCAATCAAAGAAAGCTTTATATTGCTTTGCTTCATCTTTCTTCGGCAACTCTACCATTTGGCTTGTCTGTTGTCAAAAATCAACAATATCATATAACTGTTAACAAACAGATTAGTAATTAGTTTCTAAATGTTTATCTACTTACCAACATTCCAGTGTGGAAGTAATGCTTCATCTTGTTTCCACCATTGGTCACCATTTCTTCATAGTTTAAAAGTGAAGCAAAGTTGTCAATGACACTAGCTTCTACCTTCAAGTTAGGTGCAAGTGTTTGCATGCTTTCCCTTATTGTAGGGGCTCCCTTGATGCTTGGTTCGAAGACAAAGTCACTACACAAAATTTAAATTATATACATATTATTATCACAACATTTATTATTTTTTGTGTGATTTTTAATAAAAAAAATAGCAGACTTACACTGGATTTCCTTCCATTGAAAATAACGCGTCCGTTATCATCAATTCATCTGGTTGTGCTGGAGTGTGGATTACAGTTTTTTTGTTCATGTATGGTGATACCAGAAAACGTGATGGTTTTTTGACTCTCTTTGCTAGATGTTGTTCTTCTTGTTTTGATTCTGTTTCAGTCTCAGCCTCCATGTCTCTCACCCTTTTTTCTTTCTTTTCTTCCAGTTTTGATGTTGTTTCAGTCTCACCAACAGCTTCTGTTACCGTTGGGCTTATACCAAGACTGAAAGATGGTGGCGTGAATGATGTTCTGATCTTTCCTCTTGTCATTTTCTCAGATGGTGGCGACATTGACTTTCTTACTATTCCTCTGGTTTTTTTTCTTTTGACCCTTGAATTTCTTTTGGACTACTCATCTCCGTTGTCCCAGCAATCTCTTTTGGGTCACTTATCATTTCTGTTGTCCCAGCAATCTCTTTTTTATCACTCTTATATGTTTTCCCATGTTTTTCTGCATATTCTTGTTCTGCTTGACTAACGAGATTATCAAAGTTTTCTGGATTCCAAAAATCATCTGGTGTTGCTAGTCTCAACTTATAACCTGGTGCTACCTCCACAGTTGGTGTTCCAACTTCCTTTGCAACTTCAATCGGGTTTTCAATCGGGTTTTCCTCCGCTACTTGAACTTCAGTTTGTTTATCCTTCTCACTTTCACTCACCTTCATTACTGGAACTTCAGTTTGCTTTTCCATCACACTAACCTTCACTACTGGTATTTCTGTTTCTTTATCTGCATCTTTCTCAGGTTCTTTTTGTGTTTCAGTTGGAGTTGTTTCTTTGTTTGCAACTTTTTGTTCCTTCTGTACTGGTATTATTTCTGGTATTTTTGGTAGTTCTGGTATTTCATCATTGCTCTTAACCTCCTTTTCACCTAAATTCTCGCTTTCATCCTCCTGTTCAGTTTCGCTCTCACTTCCAAATATATTATATTCTTCTTCTTCCTCATCCTCACCTTTACTCTCACTTTCATTCTCCTTTTCATTCTCTGATGAGTGTCTAAATACTCATCATTTTTGTACTATCTAGACTGCAAAAACATCTGAAAACACTCAGAAATACATCAAAATGATGAAAATATCACAAATAAGTGTTTTATGTGTTTTAAATGCAAAAACATCAAAATCAGATAAAAACGTATCAAGTTTGCATAATTGGCAGTTTTAGTCCCCCAAGTTTCAAAAATTGTCAAAACTAGTCCCTGGAATTTCAAAAACTTGTAAAATGTCATTTAAGGTCCATGAGATTCAAAATTTGTCAAAATAAACCCTTTAAAGTTTAAAATTTACAAAATGACAACTTTAGTCCTTAAACTTTGAAAATTGTCAAATATAGTCCTTGGTTAATTTAAAAAGTGAAAATTATCAAATTTTAACCTTGTACTATTCATAAATGACAAAATTGGTCCTTATAGTAAACTTTTGGAAATTTACAAGTTTGGTCCCTAGAGTTACAAAATTGGCAGTTTTAGTCCTTGGACTTATAAAAATGGAATTTTATGCAACATTTGTCCTTGTACTAACCAATAATTACAGGTTTAGCCCTTGTGATAACTTTGGGAATGTTACATTTTCAGTCCTTTAATAAACAGAAAATTGCATATTTGGTCCTTGTGTTATCTAAACCAAATGGACCTAAATTTAACAAACCAAATCCAAATCCACCAACCCAGCAGCTGGCCCAGTCTTTAGCCCAAACCCAACCAAACCCGTTATTAACCCCGGTCAACATAAGTCAAACAACCAAAAACCCGCGCGCACTGTTCATCCCCTACCTCCCACACCTGTTACCAATCCATGGCTTTCACCTCGCCTGTTTTTACCACCTTTACAGCTTACCCACTTCACACCTTGTCCCCCTCCACCTCTACATACAACCAAACTGCATTAATTGCAGAAACCTGCTATTACCACTTTTCCCGCCAAATTTCCAAGTGGACGGTTTTGATGATTTCTAATGATCCAAAGGTTGCAATCAAGTGGGAAAGTCTCAGATGTCGACAAGGAACAAAAAGGATCAATATAAATGGGAAAAGAAGCAGAGGAGAAGTAAAGTAGTGTAATTTTATTTCATGTAGGTCGTTTTAATAAATTCAAGTTTCTTAGTGTATGTTTAAATTCTCAGGTACTTGTTTAAGTGTTTTTTAGTATATATGAACCTTTTCCAATCATAAATTTCAAGTTTCATTGTCATTTTCAGTTTTCACCAATTTTCAAGTTCAAATTATCAAGTTCATATGAATGTTATTACCAGTTGTTGTTAAGTACTCATAAGCCCATATAATCTCTTATATACACTTTTATAAGCTCCCTTTAGCTTATTATTTACTCAGAAAACCTCTACTCAATTTTTACTATCATAAGCTCATTGGTCAACAAAAGTCAACTGGTGCTCTATTTTGGTTCATGAATGAATTTGGGTTGATCTAGTTGCTGGATTGATTCTTTATTTGATGTGTTATGTTGGTTTGGTACTGTTATACTACCCATATTATGCCAGAAATCAAGTAAGCCTTAACTCAAAAACCTTTTTCATAACTGTTATATTGCAGTCATGAATGTGATCAATTGCTTGTTATTGAGGCTTGATTTGATGTTAGTAGAATATTAGTAAACATCTGTTTTGATCTCTGTCACTATGGAATAGGATAAAGTAGTTTAATATGCTTATTCAGTTTCTTAAGGGGTGTTTGGATTTAATTGTTTAACTGTGTTAGATAGTGTTCTTCCCCTTGTATTTGTCCATTGTATGCTACATTAGGTCTTAATAACTCAGTTCTACCATTTTAACCTGTACTTGTTTGCTAAAAAGTCAAATTCATTTTAAATCTCATCTTGTGATTCACTGTTAGGAATTTGGATTTCCAAATTCATCCCACAAGCTTAAAAGTTGTTACTACAGCTCTAAATAATCTTATTACAGCTTAATATAAGTTATTCAGTACATAAAATCAAATCAAAGTTCATAAAAGTCAAATATCCATTTCTGTCTACAAAAGTCAAAAAAAGTAAAAAAACAGTTTTTTGCAAAACTTTGTTGATGTCTCATGTATTCAAGTCTAGTTCAGATTCAATGAGACTTTGGGATTTGCAAGATCAGTTGGTCTAGTTTAATAATATCAGTTTTGTTTTCCTTTTATTAAGCTTTTATAAGCTTTTAATCAGCTTCCAAAAAGGCCTCAAATGCCCTGTGCACACTCAGTGTATGCACAGGCATATTGCAGCCCTTGCACAAGCTTCATTCAAGCTTGTGAGGAGTTGATTCTTGGTTCTTGTATAGCCTACCAGGTCTACTCTAGGTCCCTATATCTGTTTTTACCTTTAGCTTATTTGTTTAGCTTATGCACTAGCTTAAAGTAGCCATCAGATCACTGTTTTGCTTAAATAATCCAATAAGCTCAAATCCAATTTAAGCTTCTTTAGTGATCTATAGTACTGTTAAATAGTCAAGATATACTTAATATAGCATTACCTAGCTTCTGTGTTCAGCTGGTACTCTGTGATGGCTTTTGGCTTATTTTGAATTGCTTATTAATAAGCAGTTACACTGCAGTTGCATTTTCCTCCACATAAGCATATGTTTTTATATTTTTTATAAACTTAGAATAATATTTTAGTATTTTCCTGAATTTTTCATATTTTTCCTGCACTGTTTGCTATTTTTCTTTATTTTAAATAGTTTTTAAGTCTTTTTAAATAGCTTTTAATACTAATAAATCAGAAAAAGCTTAAAAAAATATGTTTTCAATTTTCATAGATTAATATAAATATAAAAGTCATAAAAAATATTTTTCCATAATTTTCTTGGTTAAAATAATATTTTCTAGCATTTTAATTAGTTTTAAATAGTATTAAATTAATAATAAATATATAAAAAGTATAAAAAATATATTTTTAGTTTTAAAATAAGTTTTATCATATTTTAGATTTTTCTAAGTTATAATTTCATTTTTCTAGGTTAATTTTGTATTTTCTTATATTTTAGTGCATTTTAAATACTTAATAAATAGTTTTTAATTAATAATAATTATATAAATAGTTTTAAAAATAATTTTCTTTTTCTAATAATTTTATTTTATTATTAGGATTGTAAAAATGTCATTTTCATATTTGTAGGCATTTTATTTCTTAAAACTCACGTTTTATTTTGTACGTTTACGTAATTTTATTTAAACGTACGTTTTAGGTTTTAAACGTTCATCATTTTAAAAATAGTGATAGTGTTTATTTAATATATTTTAACTTTTTAATTTCCTTTAATTTGCATTTAAGTCGCTGTAATTTATAAAACTTTTCTTTAGGTATAAATATTTCAAAATCCTTTCTGATCACTATCCTTAGTGATTATTCGACATCTGAAGTTGTTTAACACCAATTCATCCTCCGTGGGACTTAACGACCCAGGAATCCACTATATTCCTCTGATCTAAATTGCATTTGGTGTTTGAGCTGTTTTGAGTTTCTTACGGTTGGTCATTCACAAGTGGCTAGCTTGCGTGAGATAACTTGACGGTTTAGCACCAATCATTCTCCTTTTCATTTTTGCTCTCACCCTCCTTTTCATTCTCCTTTTCAACTATTAATTTTCCTTCATTTGTTTTTTCTTGATTCTCAGGCTCACTTCCTTCATTGTTCTCACTATCACTATCACTATCCTCAGCCTCACTTTCTATATCAAAATCAATCTTGTTGAACATTCTCTTGTACTTCTTGCACAAGGTCAACATCACCTTGTCCCTCCTGAATTTCTTCAATCCCTCTCTCATTGTTTCAACCAACTCTATTTTTTCTTTTGAGATTATCTCAAATTTCTCGTCAATTTTTTCATAAAACTCCTGTAAAGTAAGTATTTCAGTTTAGTTTTTTATTGTATATGCAAAATCATATATGATTTTTTAAAATATCATATATGATATGTAATATCACATGTGATATTACAATAATATCACATGTGATATTACATATCATATATGATTTAACACTAATATCAAATGTGATATTCATCTTATTGTTTTATCATATATGATATTGTTGCAAGCACAGCTGAATGTTAGCCTGCTGAAGGCTTAGTCGCTGGCATAGCCTTCGGCTAAAGCCGAAGGCTGTGCCTGAAGGCTTAGGCGCAGGCATAGCCTTCGGCTTTAGCCGAAGGCTATGCTTGCGCCTAAGCTTAAGGTTTTGTTTTTTGTTAACTCTTTTAAACATGTTTTTTTAATAATAAGTAAAATATATCATAACATACTTTTTTATAACAACATTTTTATAAATGAATTCAATAATTTTACCTCTCTTTCCACTGGCTTTCTGGGAGGCAACGGTTCATAGTATATGTCTTCTCCCTTGTACAAATTCAGTCCGGTTTGCTCCTCATCAGGATCATACTCTCAGTGATGCTCTAACGTCCCCAAGCAACCGTCTCTCATTTCCATGTTTATTCTTTTCCTCATTGTTGGAGTGTTCCAACTTCTGATGGCTGGGCGGTGACGCATAACTTGGAAGCTCGGGTAGTTTGTTGATTCCAAGTATAGCAGCTTTTTTATATACAAAAATACAATTAAAATTTTGTTAGATAATTTTTTATATGAGTGAATCATAGTTGATAAGTTTAATGGAAAGTAACTTACACATAAGAATGTTATAGGACCATAATAGAAGTTGGTACCCGACTTGACTTGCGTCCAGTTTAGCTTACTAACTTCCAAGCATTCCATTATGTAGTTGCACCAATCGATATCAGAGATATCATCATCTTCTTTAACGTGCCTGAGGATTTTTTTGGGCACTCTTCCTGCACTCTCCAAAATGCCCATGGTGCTTGCAAACAATGTTAAGAAATTCATCTTGAACATGAAATCTGCTTCAGTTGTGCTTGATATCTCGAAGGCTACAGCAGGTGGTGTAATTCGTCCAAGATGAGCGTACTGTTCTTCCCATTCTCTAATGAAATTGTCATCATCAAATCTTTCCTCCAGATCTTCCAGCTTTCTTGTCCCCATCGGCACACCTAGCATATCATGAATTTTTTGCCTTGTTACCTTTATTGAACCTTTTTGTAATCTCAATTCCATGCTAGGTGGATGGAACTTATCAATTACATGGTACACCAATGCAGCCGGAAGTTCAATAATAGGGAAGTTTATGAACCTCTCAAATCCCATCTCTTTCAAGCATTTCTTTCTGTCATTTGATAAACCGATCATTGCTTTATAGAGAGGTTTTAGTGATGACCTTGTTGTACATGTTGGGTAATTTTTTGTTTTTGATTTGTCCTTTTTCACCTTAAGCTTCTTTTTATCTTCCTTATCTTCAACCTCCTTCTGAACAACTATTTCCTTCTTTCTCTTTTTTCTTTCTTTTACAACCAATTGTCGATCATTCTCTTCTTCGATTTCCTCTTCAGTCTCTTCCACTTCCTCTTCAGTCTCTTCCACTTCAGTCTCTTCTACTGTCTCAGTATCCTCATCATCACTTTTATTAGCATCTTTTTCCTCTTCAATTCTCCTAGCATCACCTCTAGTAAATCTTTTCCGAGTACTTTGCTTTTCTGATGCTTTTCTTTTCTGTGCACGTTTCTTTGCTGAAGTGTCTTTTTCTTCTTGATTTTTAGTTTTTTTCTTATCTGCTTCATTATTCTTTTTCTTTTCTAGCTCTGCTCTTCTCTTCTTAGCATTTCTCTGCATTTCATTCAATCTTTGAGCTACTGTTTTTGCTTTATCTGCAAAACAAATTTATATTATATCATTTGTGATTTAGTAATTGAAATATTCTCAGTACATAACGTGTTTCGTGCTTCTCCACATCGATTTAAGCTAAAAGCTAATTAAGTGAACCAAAAGCTACCAGGAACATATAACAAACTAAAACTAACCCATTATCAACTAAATTCAACTGATTAAAACCACAGAAACACCAGCTTCAAGTGAATAAGCTCAAATCAGATTCCTAAATAGCTAAACAAAAAAAGCCTGAACTACTACCAAACAGGCCTAATTTACTCAATTGCAGCTTAAAAATAAGCTACAATATAAGCCTGGAACTTAAACCCAGATGTCACAACCTCAAAGACACCTGGCAAGGAACTTGAAAACCAAATTTGGACCGTAGATAAGCAATGATGAACTTATTATAGACTCTGCAAGAAGCTGTTACACACCCAGTTAAAACTGAGTGTGTGAACAGGGCAGATTTGACCAAATTGAAGCACTGGTTAGGTGGCTTTACAAAATTCACAAAATTATTTAAAAATACCCTTGATAAACTCCACCAACAGTAGTTTTAGAATCCAAAATTTCAACCAATTTGACTTAGTAATGAATGTATTAAAATTCCAGAAACACACGCAGTTTGAGCTTAAAATGGTGTTTTTGACTTTTTGGACAGAATTGAGATTTGACTTTATTGAAATTTGATCTTACAAAACAGACTCTAAACTATGATTCTAGATGAAATGAGACCATATTACACTAATCTATATGATTCTACACATAATATGCAAGTTATTTTACTTCTACACTTAACTGATATAAGATTAAAGCAGTTTCAAGAGAATTTTGAGTTTAGAGCAAGTGCCAGTGTAATTTACTGACCTACATGACTTTAATAAACCTAGATGAGACTCTAGTAACTTAGCTATAACACTAAACAATCCTTAAACTCAATTTGACAACCTGAACCAAACACTACTTAATTTGACTTTTGTGCAAATCTCCACCATTGAACACATGATATGTACCTTTAGCAGGGCTTTTCTCTTCAGTAGTTGTTTTTAGTAGTGGCAATTTAGAGATTAGATGCCCAATATCATCTTCTCCGTCATCATTTTCTTTATCTCCTACATCATCAACAATGAACAATTAATTAATATCCTCACAGTTTTACTCAAAGGATTAGGTGCAGGCATATCTATTTTTGCAAATTTAGAGGCTACGCCTGTATATTACCAAAATTCTTTATAATATCATATATGATATTCAACATAAATTTTTTTTAGCTACTGAATAATTGTTCATTTTTGTCAAATTCTTAGCCAACGGCATAGCCTTCGGCAAAGCCGAATGCTATGCCTGTGGCTAAGCCTTTGCTGAAGCCTTTGCTTATCTGCACCCTATTCAATTCACAAAGTTGAATACATCTTTTATTATATCATATGTGATATTTAACATAAAATTTTTGGTAGATACAAAATATGTTACAAACATGTATTTGTGTTCAGAAATGTTGAATGCTATGCTTGTGGCTAAGCAAATGTTAATGATTTGAAGTTTTTTCCAAAGGTTATGCCTGTATCTAAGCCAAATCATTTGTTTCTAAGGAAATTTTTAAGTTATCACATATTTAAAAGGCTATTTTAAAAGCAAATGTTTGTTATATCTTATCTGATATAGAATAAAAAAACAGATTTAAAAGCTTATTTTAAGTTATCTTATATCCCCACAAAGCATTTTGTGCATCAGTCACAGCCAATTCGTTTGTTAAATGCTAAAGCATCTTATGCGGCTAAGCAAAAGGCTTAGCGACATAAGACGCGTTTGGCGAAGCCAAAGGCATGTTCTGTAGCTAAGCCTAAGGTTTAGCCTCATAAGATGCTTTAGCATTTTGACAAAGGTACCTTCCGCGGCTGAGCCAAAGCATTAGCTGCATAAGATGCCTTTGGCAAAGCCAAAGGCACCTTCCGCGGCTTAGCCAAAGGATTAGCCGCATAAGATGCCTTTGGCGAAGCCAAAGGCATCTTATGCGGCTAATCCTTTTACTTAGCTGCAACATATGCTTTGTTGAAGCCTTTTCTATTCGTTAAAGCTTCCACAGCTGAGCCAAAGGTTTAGCCGCATAAGATGCCTTTGGCGATGCCAAAGGCATCTTCTGCGGCTAATCCTTTTTCTTAGCTGCAGCGAATGCTTTTGTTGAATCCTTTTGCATTCGTTAAAGCTTCCACAGCTGAGCCAAAGGTTTAGCCGCATAAGATGCCTTTGGCGATGCCAAAGGCATCTTCTGCGGCTAATCCTTTTTCTTAGCTGCAGCGAATGCTTTTGTTGAATCCTTTTGCATTCGTCAAAGCTTCCACAGCTTAGCCAAAGGATTAGCCGCATAAGATGCCTTTGGCTTCGCCAAAAGCATCTTCTACGGCTAATCCTTTTACTTAGCTGCAGCGAATGCTTTGTTGAATCCTTTTGCATTCGTCAAATCTTCCACAGCTGAGCCAAAGGTTTAGCCGCATAAGATGCCTTTGGCGAAGCCAAAGTCGAAGGCGTCTTATGCGGCTAAGCCTTCGGCTTAGCCGCATAAGACGCCTTCGATAAACACTTCTAATCTCGCAAACCTAGCTTCTAAACTAGTAAAACCTAACTCCTAATCATAACAAAAAATCTATAAACAGTTCTAATCTTGCAAACCTAGCTTCTAAACTGTTAAAACCTAACTTCTATTTGCACATTTCTTCATCATAATCGCTATAAACAGTTGAAAACATCATATAATCATAAATAATAGTTGTAGATATTGAAATAGATGTTTAGAGTGTAAGATTATACCTGAAGCCGGTTTTTTGGCCGGTTTTTTGGCCAGTTTTTTGCTGGTAGTTCCTTTTTTCCTCAGTTCCTTTAGCGTGATAGTTTCAGCGTCGGTATCTTCCATCTTCTCCGGTGATTTTGAAAGTTTTTGATGATTTTTGCGGTGTTTTTTATCGGTGTAAATGTGTGAGTAGTGTGTGTTTAGGTAGGTGCAGTGAATGTGATAAATGAAGAGTTAGGCGCGTTTTAATATTTTGTGTGATTTGACGATTATACCCCTCCGCTTTTATTTTAGTGGATAGTGTGTTTTAATCTCAGCCATTGATTAAATTTGAATCAATGGTTGGGATGTGTCCCTTGGTATGTAAGGATCATTTGGTATGCAAAATAACCTCACTCGTAAACTATATGTATAATTTGATTTTTTTAGATATTCTGTTTTTTTTTTTTTTCTTTTTTCTTTTTTTTGTTCGGTTTGATTATATTTTTGTCAAACCAAATAGTGGTTAAATATTTTGGTTGGTTTCAAACTAAATCATACATCAATTAACAAGTTTGGTTCAGTTTTATTCGGTTTCATCTACTTTATTTTTCGGTTTATTCGATGTAAAACTAAACACTGAACACCTCGAGTTTAGGTGGGCTTCAGTTAATCTCCTAGTGTTGTTGCCTTAGCACTTTGGAATTAAAGTGAATAAAGCCGATCGATATACACGATTTGAACATCAAAAGATGCATTTGATTGTAACAAAATATGTAATCTTTCATTTGAGACATGTTTAGATGGCTACATATACTATGATCAGTCCAACAATGAACTCTAGGGAAAAAAAAAAAAAAAACCCTACTTTTCCTGCTAGCTACTTCTGGCATATGATCCGGGTAAAATTACGAAGAAAAAAAAAATATTCACTTATCATAAATTAGCTATAAATATAAATGATATATCCCTGCAAAAGTTTAAAATTGCGTATATATCCAACTTAAACTTTTAATTGCATATATATACGCAATTTTGAGCTTTTGCAAAGATATATATGCAATTCCTCCGATATAAATGTATATGAACTACATAAGATAAAAATATTAAGTACACACGATTGAAACTAATATATCAAGGAATTTATGTGTCAACTTTTAGAAATCTATGAAAAGATTAGATATATGATGATATAAAGGGGTTTTTGGACCATACTTTTCTTTTTTAAAATGATAAGGAAAAAAGATTTGCTTTATTTCATTAATGCATACGTGATATAGGTGAATTCGTTTAAAGTTAATGTTATGAAATCCACAAGGAGGCCAACAATTTTCCTATATATACACATAGAACCCCATGCATATTTACATTACTAAAACAAAGTTCACAAAACTGTACTGTTTCAGAATTCTAAAGAGACAAAGTGAGATATGGAGGCAACAAATGGAAGTTTGGAGACGAACATGCCGCCAGCCGTGGAGAGAGAGATGAAAACGGGTGATGATGGTAAGGAGACGACTAAGGAAAAGAACACGATGAAGATATGGATAGCGGTTGACGAGAGTGATGGGAGTTTCTATGCTCTTGAATGGGCTCTTGAACATCTCTTCATGCAACACGATGCCACTACTGAGGAGAAGGAGCAACCTTTCTCGGTCACAGTGGTTCATGTCCAACCTCCCTTTAAACCAAATTACACTGCTCTCCCTGTTGGTCCTGGTAAGTGGTCGAACTAGATTTAACTATCAACACATCCCACATGAGTAGGGTATATAATACTTGCACCAATTATGAGAGGAGTTCACAGATTTGAGTCTTAGCCCATGTACTTTATTTAGTTACTTGATACGCCGAAACTATTTTTTCCCCATGTTGGCTGTGGGACTGGTCAATAACGGCTTTGAATAGTGGTGTTCCCCCTTTTTAAAGATTTTACCAACTTGTTTTCTCTACCTTTTTTTTCCCTATATATGTGTATAACATAACGGATTTAAAATACCAAAGGGCTTGTGTCTCAATGGTACCTTATGTTGTGTGAGAAGCTCCTTAACCAAATGAGTGTGGGTTCAAGTCCTGCTTAGAACGTGTGAGATAGATTGTCGTATATAATGAGTGTGGGTTCAAGTCCTGCTTAGAACGTGTGAGATAAATTGTCGTATATATTGTGTGAGATAAATAGTTGTTGTTCTAAAAAAAATGTAACGGATTTAAAATTATCCTTAAAGGTATGCACGTATAACAAACGCAGATTCAACTTTTGTGTATTGCAAAAGCATCAATGGATTTATCTCAAATCTATGTTTTCGTATGCAGTTTATGATCTTTTCTAAATTGTGCCGAAAATAACTTTTTGTTTGCTGTAGTTTTGTTTACATCATCTGGGATGAGAGAATCGGTGCAGAAAGCAGAGGAAGAAAGTGCTGCTAAAATCCTCGCTCGTGCTCAGGAATTATGTGATGAACATAAGGTCGTCCATGTTTAATTTTGTGTTCAAAATAAATATACTCGCATATGCCCTTTTATTCAAATAACCAGAATGTTTGTAACTGTAACAGATAAACGCCGAGTATTTGGTGTTGAAGGGAAACCCAAAGGAAATACTAGTCGAAGCTGTCGAGCAAATGGATGTTGAGCTTCTCGTTGTTGGCAGCAGAGGTCTTGGTCAGATCAAGAGGTAATTCAGATAATTATTTAATACATCAATCAACCAAATACGAAATAAGTGTTATAACAATGTGTTTACAGGGCTGTACTCGGAAGCATTAGCGACTACTGTGCACATCATGCAAAATGTCCAGTTCTCATCGTTCGTCCCCCAAAGGGATCACAAGACTGAATTTTCATTGATCGTTTCCATTGAGTCGTGAGTTCTGGTCGAAGTCGAAGGTTTGGTGTTCTGTAATACTAAGTAACATTTATGTTTTAAACCACGTATAGTATCGTGGTAGTATATGTGTGTAAGTGAAACTATGTCGTTGTCGTGTTATGTACGTTATCAAAGAATTGATGTATGAATCTTTGAATTATGTGTTGATGTAAATTAACTATTTTACGTTTGCAATATGTTTTGGATTTAGTTTTATACGTTTGCAATAAGTTTTAGATTGTTAGTTTTGTTTACTCATTGGATGCAAAGACGCCAAATTTGTCCGATGCTCATTGAGTTGTTTTCATAGCAATAAGCCAATAAGAGATCGGGGGGTCAAGCGTTTGTTTGTTAAATGTAGCAGTGAGCAGGGACGGAGCTAGGGGGTGCCCGCGGGTGCACGCGCACCCCATGGAATTTTTCGATATAGTGTTAATTTTTGAAAAATTATCGATTTTTTAAAAATGTATCTTAAATGCACCCGGTGCATCAAAATGTGTTTCTAGTATTATTTAGTTGGTTTAATTACAAATAAAAAAAAATTTAGAATTTTGTAAAAGCCCCAATATGACAAAAGCCCAAAGATAAAACAAATTTAATAAATTAAAGCACAAGAGCCCAAAGATAAAATAAGTTTATCAATGAAACAAGTTTATTCATTATCCTAACGATAAAGATTTCGTTAACTTGGATAGTATTGCCAAACTTGCTGAGAATATTGTGGATAAGAAAAAGCATACATCTTATCCTTTGGTTTATCGGTTATTGAAGTTGGCTTTAGTCTTGCCTGTTGCTACTGCCACGGATGAAAGATGTTTTTTTTAAAATGAAGCTCATTAAAACTGATTTGCGTAATCGGATGGGCGATGATTATTTTAACGACGCTTTAACTTGTGCCATAGAGAAAGAAGAACTTATTAATGTTAAAAATGAGGGTGTACGTAAGCGTTTTTTTGCTATGAGAGATCGTAGAATCACTAATTAGAAGGTAATATGTTCATATATTTATCGTTTTTATGAAATCTTCGTTTTATTCCACTTTTTAACTCTATTATATTATGGTTCAAAAAAATTTGTGCACCCAGTCATATTTGTTCCTGGCTCCGTCACTGGCAGTGAGCAGTAGTAGTGGGTAGTAGCAGTAAGCTGTGAGTAGTAGTCACAGCTCATCGCTCACCGGTCATAGTTCATTGCTCCCTTGCCAAACGATTAGTAAAAACCAAAATACTCATTGCTCACCGCTCACTGCTCCAAAAAGCTTCACACCGCTTCATGCCAAATATACCGCAAGTCTCGGCTAGTCTCACTCCAAGTGGTGCTCTTTTGACTTTTGAAGTTTTCTTCCTTCAATTTTGACTTTAAATATTTTTGTTTGTGTTATATAATAATTGATAAAAATTATATCAACGAAAATATATTTAAACTCAATTCATTCATATATTTTGCATCAAGTGTTATATAACATAAAGATAAATGAGGCACTTTATTTTGCATACTCAAAAATCCTTGCATACTAAGGGATAAATCCTCACCTTTTATCTAGTTTGATCTAATGGTGGTAATTAACATAAGATTTAATATGTCTAAACCTAAGTCCATATTTTTTTTCTTGTCTTTTTCTTTTCTTTTTATCTTTCTTATTTATTTTCTCATTATTTGTATTTTTTTAATCACTTATTTTTAATTTCACGTTTTTTTTTTTTTTTTTAGTTTTCATACGTTTTTGTCCGTTTTTCCTCTTTTTATACGTTTTCGTCTGTTTTCATACGTTTTCTTACGTTTCCATCCGTTTTCACGTTTTCGTCTGTTTTCTTACGTTTTCGTCCGTTTTCTTACGTTTTCGTCTGTTTTCTTACGTTTTCGTCCGTTTTCATATGTTTTCGTCCGTTTTGTTACATTTTCATCAGTATTGTTACGTTTTCGTCTGTTTTCTTTCGTTTTCGTCCGTTTTCTTACGCTTTCGTCATTTTACATACGTTTTCGTCCGTTTTCTTAAGTTTTCATACGTTTTCATCCGTTTTCTTACGTTGTCATCCATTTTCATACGTTTTCGTCTATTTTCTTACATTTTCGTCCGTTTTCTTACGTTTTCATCGGTTTTCTTACCTTTTCTTCTATTTTCTTACGTTTTTTGTCCGTTTTCTTACGTTTTCGTCCGTTTTTATACGTTTTCTAACGTTTTTGTTCGTTTTCGTCCGTTTTCGCTTGTTTTCTTACATTTCCGTCCGTTTTCCTACATTTTCGTTCCTTTTTTTACCTTTTCGTCCGTTTTGTTACGTTTTTGTCCATTTTCATACATTTTCGTCTGTTTTCTTACGTTTTCGTCCGTTTTAATACGGTGTCGTCAGTTTTCTTACGTTTTTGTCCGTTTTCATAGGTTTATATACGCTTTCGTCCGTTTTTTTACGTTTTCGTCCATTTTTATACGCTTTCGTTTGTTTTCAGACGTTTTCGTCCGTTTTCATACGTTTTCGTCTATTTTCATCTGTTTTTATACGTTTTCGTCCGTTTTCAGATGCTTTTTTTCCGTTTTCATTCGTTTTTACATGCTTTTCATTCGTTTTTGTCCGTTTTCATACATTTTTGTCCGTTTTTTGTAGTTTATATACGTGTTCGTCTATTTTCATATGTTTCATGCTTATTATTAAACTTTATTATATTACATGTCTAATATCAATTGTGATATTTTATTATAAAAAAGTTAATGTCTAATATCACTTGTGATATTTCATAAACAAACAAGTATGTTTTTTAACCTTTAATATCACATGAGATATTTCATTGCTTTGTATATTTTTATATATTATCACCTGTGTGTTTTCTAATATTTTTATAATTTTCAGTTACAAGATAGTTTTTGTGTCTTTCATCGGAATTGACAAGCGCATATTTTTTTAATGCAACCAATATTATCTATCACTTGTGATATTATACTCTTAGTAGAAATAAAAGGGTTAAAGTCTCTTTAGGTGAATTCTTATATTGTTCAAAAAAATGCTAATTTAATGCAACACTTGTTTGATTTTGAGAATATGTCAAGTCTCTATTTTCATAGTTTGCTTCTTTTTTATTCATTTTGATATTTTTAAGTAACAATTATTTATCTCTTGTGATATAACATTGTAAGAAAGATGAAGAGTATTACACTCTTCATCATATATGTATTATCAGTTGTGATACTCAACTAAGAATGTGAAATATTAAATTCATACCAAATGTGATAAGAATTTAGTATTTTACCAAGTATATATGAAAGAAATGATAATAAACATCACTTATTATATTACTGTGATGATTCTGTCCATTTTTCTTATTTGTGTTTTTGAAAATATTTAAGAAGATTTTTGTGTTTTATGATAATATGAAATATTAGAAAAGGTGTTTAAATGAAAACAAAATATGTTATGAAACTTTTGTTAGACTTGTGGTGGATTTTTCTATTTAATGGATACATTGTGCATGTTTCGATAGGTTTTATAGCAGAATTTAAAAATATCTATGGTTGAATCAGCAAACTAAAGAAGTTATTATTGAAGAAAGCATACATCTTTATAAACAAACTGAGTAAGCTCAAACACCTGTGATATCACACATGATATAACAGGTGATTATCACCTCACTTGTGATATCACATGATATCACACATGCTATCACTGGTAATATCACACATGATATCACATGTGATATCAACGGTGTTATCACACATGATATCACGTGTGATATCACAAGTGAGGTGATATCACCTGTGATATCACAAGTGTTTGAGCTTCCTCAGATTGTTTAAAAAGATGTATGATATCTTCAACCATAGCTTATTTAGTTTGCTGATTCAACCATAGATATTTTCAAATCCCACTATAAAACCTATCGAAACATGTACAATGTATCCAGTAAATAGAAAAATCCATCACAAGTCTAACAAAAGTATCATAACATCTCTTGTTTTCAATTGAACAACTTTTCTAATATTTCATAATATCATAAAACACAAAAATCTTCGTAAATATTTTCAAAAACACAACCATCACATTCTTAGTTGAGTATCACAACTGATAACACATACATGATGAAGAATGTAATACTTTTCATCTTCCTTACAGTGTTATATAACAAGAGATAAATAAGTGTCACTTACAAATATCAAAATGAAAACGTCTGAAAACGGACAAAAACGTATAAAATCGAATGCACATCGTATAAAAACAGAAAAAAAAAAACGTATATAAACGGACAAAAACTTATAAAAACGGATGAAAAGGTCTAAAAACAGACGAAAACGTCCAAAAATGGATGAAAACATAAAAAAAAAAAAAAACGGATGACAACGTATGAAAACGGACGAAAACGTATTAAAACAGACGAAAATACATGAAAAAGTAAAAATACAGACGAAAACTTCTAAAAAACGGACAAAAATACATGAAAACCTAAAAAACCCGACAAAAACGTATGAATGGTGAGGATTTGTCCCTTGGTAAGCACCAAAATAAGAGTAAGCATTTGAAAATTACTCAAGATAAATATTTAAAGTCAAAGTTAATAATAAAAGACTTTAAAAGTTCAAAATTAACATTTAATATGGGACGGAGATAGTACCATCTACTTGAACAAAATGATCTTGTCAAAGTATATATAGTTTCATGATTCTCAAATATAGTTGCATCTTTTTTGTAGTCATTCGGTAAATTTAAATTTCCCCCTACTTTACTTTACCCTTTAAGTGGACCCCAAATAAGAAAAGCATACGATTAGGGAATCATGGCGATTAGAGCATGGGGTACAGTAACGAGTGAGCCTCGCCAATCCGAGTTATCCTTCGTCAACTCGCTCGCCACTACATCGGGCATACTCTTCGTCAAACCGCACGCCAAGTTTTTATACACTTTAATCTTTACACAACCATTTTTTACTTTGTATAAACCCTTTTTGCACAACCATAAAAATCTTTCACTTCCATTTCCAATTTCATTTATTTATTATTCACAAAAAAATTCTCAACATTCAAATGATCCTTTTTTCAATAACCTTCTCGGGATATCACAACATCCAAATTCATCATCTTCGTCAAATCCCGCTACATTTTCATCCGCAAACTCAATATCTTCATCATCACAACCTCACCTTGCTTTGTTTGGTAGCCAATATCCTATGCTACTATACACATCCGAGCAATATTATTTTCAACAACAATTTCTACATCTTCATCAAAATCCACCACAATTCTATCAACCACAACAAACACAACCACAACCACCACCACAACCATAAACCAAACAAGCACTACAAGAAACCCGCGAAGAAAAAACGTGAAGAAAAGGCTAAAGATCCGCCAAAAAAAACACCACCCCCACAACAACAACCACCGAAAAAAGCTAGTCACTCGTTGGACGCCCCAAAAGGAAGAGTTATTAGCCACGTGTTATGTTGCGGTTTCTGAGGATAGGGAGGTTGAAAATGACCAAGATGAGCTATGTTTTTTGGGCAAGGTTCTTAATGAGTTCAACTCATCTTCTCTACACAAGCGTACCAAGGATATGTTGACGGGAAAGTGGGCAACGTTAAACGCTAATTGCCAAAAGTTCAACGGTATCTACAAACGTTTAAAACATTTGAGTAAAAGTTGTGAAAACGAGGGTTGGTCTTTTGAACCAGGCTAGGAGTTCGGTTAAGGATGAGTCAAAAGGAAGAGGATTTACTCAAGACGGACCATGGGATATCTTGATTAAACGCCCCAAGTGAGATGTGGCCGAACCCGTTGATCCGGTTGATGTCACCGGACATACCGAGCTATTCGGAGATGATCCGAGGCCACGTTCTCCAGGAAAATCATGTCCCGCGAAAAAAAACTAAATCGGAGACCACGTCGAGCACCACAGGGAGTAACCCGCAAAATTTTGAGGATACTTTACAAAATGAGTTAGACTCAAACGGGAGGTCGTTCAAAAGATGTATGCGGTGACTAAAGAGAAAAACTAAGATGGCGTTGAAGTGACAGTTTAGCTTAAGCCACTACACATGATGCTCACACCATGCACATCATAAGGATGCACTTATCTGCCAACTGGAAGCATAAAACTATAACAGATCAGCAATCATACACAACCATTTAAGTACATGAAAACCGCACATAGTCCTAATGATCACAATTGGAGCCCTAATCATAAACATACATTTTCCATATTTTCATTGCTCATGTATTACTGTATACAATCATCTAAAAGGAAACTAAAAAACTGAAGAAAAATGGTACAATTAGAAAGGTCATTAGACATAACAGCATATACTAGCAAGTATGGTGCCTTCTGAGATGCATACACTTGTATTAGCAGTATAGTCGCCATTAAACAGCATTTACAAGTCAATCCTGCACAATGTCAACAAATTTTTTTATCAGGTTGTCCCATATTGGGTTATGAATGGGTCAAATTGGGTTATGACATCTCTTGGGTAGATTTAAAAGATTATACTAAAACAAACGGGTTGAAACTTGCCAAAGTTTCTGTAGGGAAAAATGTCATGATCATTTTTATTAGAAAAATGTGCATTATTATAAATAATTTCTAGTACGTACTCATACATACTTTTAAAAAACTAAAAATATACTAGTAATATTCAGGTCAAACCGAACTGTAAGAAGATACCCATTTCAGATGCACCCTTTATACGACCCACCCAATTTGCTACATATAAGCTCTCAGACACTTACATGTTGGGTCATAAGTATTTCAACTGCAACATTCAAATCACCATCTGCAGCTGCTATCGCGACTTCCACCTGTGTCTGAAACAACCCCAAAACCATCTTTTAAGCAACAGTATAAGATACATTATACATCACAATACAAACAGGTGAATCAGTATATATTTATAAGGACCATTGTCATACCTTATCAAAACCCATTGCTAGAAGCTTCTGAACCTCTTCATCAGATGGCATCCTTCCCTGAATTTATATAAAAGTTAGACACCATAGATACCTCACAAGGAGGGTATAGGTCGACTCTGACAAAAACAACAACCAGGTATCTTTCAATCAAGTTCTCGGTTCTAACTGCTATCATTTTGAGGAAGGCATCAGATACGAAACCCTTTTTTAGTAAACAATGAAAAACATTACACGATTTTTTTGGGCATAAATTACCGACATACTTTTACATCTGTCCCATCAAACTCATAGTGTACTTTCCCTTTCGGGTCATTTTGCAACCTTTGTTCTTAACATGTCTCTATAAAGCTTAACTTTAAAGATAAATCTAGCAGTTTTATACATAAACATAAGATGTTTTATATGATAATAATCATTTCGAAAGCTGGTTTTTAAGGTTCTTTTGGCCACAACATGACTCAAATGGAACACAAAGCAATCTTTTACTGACTCCGATGTACATATAAAGTTCAATGACTAAAACGTGACAAATGAAAAGGTACATTTTTATGTTATGCAAAGCACAGAATATAAGTAAGTTGTAGCTTTTACACTCTGAGATCAAAGGTAGGATAAAACCTGACTGACAGGGGGCCCAATAGTGGCTGCTGCTGTATCTACCCCTGGTAGCCTAATATAGAAACACACAAAAAAATAATTCAACCAACTTTCAGAATGTCCAAATAATAGAATTTGACTGAAAGTATATTGCTTTTACGATTGGCATGATACATAGCCAACAACCGAATTTCAAGTTTGCAACAATAAAATGACTATTTAAGTACCTTCTATCATTTCTCTGCTGTCCTGCACCTATTGCCTCCTGAACTGAAGGGTGAACGGGGCTGTTGCCACTTTCCAAGAGTCTAGCCTGTAGAGAAGCATTGGTGGGGACCGTTTCAGTTGCAGCAAGTGTCCTTCCACGCCCCGGGAACCTGCTATTTTCTTCTGTGGACTGCACAAAGATAAAAATAATTATAAACCAGCCACAAGCATGCTATAAACTCCAATTTCTACTATCATTTTTTGAAGGTGGCAGGTCTGGTTGGGTAAAGGTTTAAAACAAATTTGGCTTTTTTTAATTGCAATTTAATACTGGTTTAACACTTTCTTGTTGCAATCTCTAAATAACTCGAGTATTGTCGGTATAGTTATCTTGAATTCTTGATGTTGTGCCATGCACAAGTGGGAGTTGTAGGAACTTGTGTGCACAGAACAACATGTAACTAATACTACTGATCAAATCATAGACCTATGGGGCCAATCACAAACACGAATTAGAAACCGAAATTAACTATACATGTAGTATATATATTTTCACGAGATAGGTCCTTGGCTAGTTAACTAACCAAGACTTGATGAAGGAAGGACTAGGCTTGCAAGGTCATTTTCTTGGTAAGTCTAATGGCTAGTTATGAGGTTTAATTTTATATACTAAATCACATCTTCATTGCAAAACCTAATCACCCTCTCTTGTTCCTCCCTCCCCCTCTATCGGCCGAAAACACAAACACATAGTTTTGTGATCTTGATTATCCTTTGTTCATTGGTGGTCACTACAAGGTTCGTGACTCAATTAGCAATCATACGGTTACATCAAAGTGTTGGTATGGATCAATCCTAAAAGGGTTTTCTATATTGGTAACCTAGTTGGTGGTTTCTTTGGTTTTAGATTGATATAATCAGTTTTAAGCAAGTGTCCATTAACCACACATTATCCTTCTCTCTTCAATGGTATGTTACTTGCTAATACTCTTTAATGATTATGTTGCAACTGTTGTTTTGCTTGATTGATTTTCAAAGATACATATGACCATTTGGAATCGTTTTATAGACTTTGTTTAATTGTCATGCTTTTGTTGCGTTTATGTATTTGTATGATTGAATCGTTTTAATCGATATCCTGATTTCCATCATTAGAAGGTGTTGCATCAGGTGCTGGTATTGATATCAGGATATCGATTAAAATGATTTGAATCATACAAATACATAAATGCAACGGAAGCATGACAATTAAACAAAGTCTATAAAACGATTTCCATCTAGTCATATGTATCTTAGAAAATCAATCAAGCAAAACAACAATTACAACATACAGTAATCATTAAAGAGTAAAAGCAAGTAGCATACCCTTGAAACGAGAAGGATAATCGGTTGTTAATGGACACTTGGCTAAAACTGATTATATCAATCCAAAACCAATGAAACCACCAACTAGGTTACCAATATAAAAACCCTCTAAGGATTCATCCACACCAACACTTTGATGAAACTGTATGATTGCTAATCGAGTCACGAACCTTGTAGTGATCACCATTCACCAATCAACAAAGGATGATCAAAGAACAAGATTAAAGATCACAAAAATATGTGTTTTGTGTGTTTGTGTTTTTGGCCGAGAGAGGGGGAGGAAGGAACAAGAGAGAGTTATTAGGTCTTGCAATGATTAATGAACAATGAAGTTAACTTTGGCTTCTACTCCGTGTTTGTGTGTGACCCCATACGTCTATGATTTGATCAGTAGTTGTTCCATACACACAAGTTCCTACAACTCCCACTTGTGTATGGCATAACATCAAGATACCGACGATAAGTGACCCATTGAGCTCATCTGATCATTTTTACCGTTTCACTTTTAGCTAATTATATTTCACATATTTGACACGTTATTAGTAAAATATAATCCAAATTGATCAAGTTCCCTAAAAATTTAAAGTGTTGATATCGAAATTGGAAGTAGCTGATACTTGGTTTCAGAGCAGCAACATTCAGTGCAACATACACAGAAAGAGCAGACTCAATTGACAGCATACCTGGGGAGACGCCTCTCTCCGTGGCATCCAAGAAGACAAGTTCGTCCACAGATTTGCCGATAACGTTTCACTGACAAGCATATAAAATCAGAAATGATACCATCTGAAATAAGGGAGATAAATACCGAGATAGGGGTTAAACTACCTGGATGTTGTGTTACGGGTGGAATATGTAGGGACGTATCCAGAAGGATCCCCACCCGTGCACATTATATATTTTGGTCTACGCACACAAGTTGACTGCAAAACAACACAAATCTAAACATTAATCATAAGCAATTGTTAAAAGATACCAGAGTTGTTTGTTTGGGGGCAAAAAAACATTCACAAGTCTTCGTCTTACTGTGAACCAGTTCAGGTACATTTTGAGACCCCGAGAGAAGGTTCTATCACTATTGACTTTAGTGATCAAACAGGAACACAACCGCATGTGCATCAACTGCATAACTCGTTGTTTGCAAAAGGCAACTTGATCCAGATATAAACCATGTCCATGTGTATCTTATGTTTCATTAAATTTTGTTCTTTCAAATATTAATGTCTATGTGATGATCTTCCAAAGTTAATACTAAATTTAATATCTTAGCAAATTAGGAATCACAAATTGAGAAAATGCTTTGTTATACGCTAACTGAACATTTAAAATAGAATGATTGATTAAACAAAATAGAAAATGACAATAACAAAAGCTAAACACTTCTAACAGAAGCTTTCCTATTTAACCTAATTGAAAGCTGTTAAAACTGTTACTAACAGACTAATTGGCTGTTTTAGTTGTTATGAGTGATCATGTGCATTTCACGTAGTCATTTCGTGATCCTCACAAGAACACCACTCATATCATGAGGTATTTAATCCTTACATAACATTAAACTATTGTAGTTACGTCCATCAAAAACTACAGCTTTGACAACTGATTGGCATAATGTCATAGTATTAAGCCTTTTGACGATTCTGTTTACTAACTTCGTCTTAACTCAATGTCCGAGATTTAGTATTTTGTAAATGGTATTTAATGTGAACATTTTAGGCTACTAATGCCGATGTTAACTGAATATTAGTGGTTGACACAGGTGTTATTATTGTTAAATTGTAAAAACATGATCTCTTAACTGAATAGTATATTATACATGCTAAAAGTCTCTATCTATCCATGCATGTTATGTTATAATAATTTTAATTCGGTAACTGTGCATGCATCTTCATCCCTTTTAACATGAAACACAAATGATGTTCCAATTGATCCTGAACAACACTTACAAGCCAAGAAGATGATTCTATGCCTGAATAGAAAGAGCTCCCCGGTATCATGAAGTTGAATAAACCATAAGTGTCTGAAACCGAGAAACATGTTGTCAGAACAAGAAGAGATAAAAACACTTGTGACGATGACGTGAATAAAAACTTACATGCAAATCCAGATAAAATCCCACATAAGTGTCCAAGCAATGAGATATTGGTCATAAGAAGTTGGAACGCCACCAACAATAACCATGGATACCTAGAAAATGTCGCAATCATGGTTTCAAGTCTTGAATATCGCATAAATTGAAACGAAATGAAATAAAGAGGTGTCACAGAAAATTACTTACAGCTTAGCAGGAACATTAAATAGTCCAAACACACTGCAAAAGGAAACAAATAATTAGATAGAAACAAATTATATGATAGATTGTGATATGGGATTTTATGTCAAAATAGTTGATGTTCCATAGTATATATACTGCAAGATAACAAATAACGATTTAGAGTTAGTACGAAAGAAACTAACCTTCTAGATTGGACTCCACTTAAGCTTGTCTCTATAACAATCATGGAAAATAGTACACCCGAGAATCCAATCGCACACTCATTCATGAAATGATAATACGAGTAAAGAGGGTTGTAAGCAGCTATTAATGTAATCAAAAGGTGAAAAATAGCACTGGTTGTAGCCAACAGAACAATCATGTACAACAAACGGATCGAACCCATAACTCTTTCCAACTCTGATCCCAAAGGAACCAGCGCCAACATATTGAACACTAGATGAAGTATTGAACCATGAAAGAATATAGATGTGAAAACCCTGTAAACTGCACAAGACCAAGACAAAAAGGAAATAGGTTTTATTGGAATGTGTGTAATAACATGGAAAGTGGTGATCGATTAGTTTTTAAAATAATCATGTACCTTGAAACTTTGAAACAACATCAGAGGGCAAGAAGCATACTTCTTCAAAAGAGTCGTATCCAATCAAAAGACAAACTAAGTAAATCGCCGCACAAACTGCAACCACTACAGAAGTAACAAACGGTATCCCTTCCCACCATTGCTTAAATCTCGTAGGCAACCCTGCCTGTTCAGATCAGAACTAATTTAGTAACAGAAAAATAAGCAAAAAAGAAAAATGGAAATCTAGGCTTGTAAAGTATTTTCGGGTAAGCTCACCAATATCTATTCATTTCACAGGCTTTATTAGATAGAGATCTATGATAAACTATACATCTTCATCATTTTTACATTAAGTACATATATACGGGGGTATCTATGATTGCATATAAAAACTGCTAATTACTTTTTAAGAATGATTTTTTTTATGAACTGAGCAGTTAGAATAAGCATTTTCAAGTTGCTCATTCAAGCCAGGTTATTTCACTCACAAATAATCGTATAACCAGTGTAAACAATCGATCCTAAACACCTTCAAAATCAGGAGCAAAACAAACATATACCCGAGATGATTCCGCTGAACAGATATTTATTTGTAAGCTAGTGCAACTTGAGCATTATTTTCATTCACGAACCCACTGATTTTGCATACGCACATTAGTAACTCTAATTATCAACTCCCTGGAGAAAACTCTATTCAAACTAGTAACTATTTAAGATAAAACCATTTTCCTAACCAAAATTCCAAACGCCTTATATATCCACAAACATTTCACTCCTAATCACCTCATTTTCACTATACCAAAATATCAAACCAACATCCACCAAATGGCCTAGTGGTAAGGCACCTAATCTCCTCACAAGGGTTCAAACTTCACTAGGTACACATTTGGGGGTGGCCGGGCGAAAACAATCACATGGATATCCCGTTAGGCCGCGTACATCTGGGTCAAAGAAAGCATACTCAAACTTATTCGCAACGATTCAACTCGACTCTGAGACTCGATTTAACCTAAAATTAACCTAGAGAACATCCTTGGCAACTACAACATTATTACATACCAACTAGTCTTTCAATTAATACTCAACAACAACAACAAAACACACACAAACAAACACAGGGGAAATTAGTATAAATTGATATGGGATCATTTGTTACTAAGTGAAATTAAGAATGAACAATAAATGAGCAGAATTATAAGGTGTTTGATGAAATTCTCGTACCTCAGTCACGATGTTTGATCGCATCGTTAACACTTAACTGGAAATCAACCGTTGATGTGTTTTATACGTTTTGGTTAAAGTTTCTTTTAACTGTCTGACTCACTGTTGTTCTAGAGTGTTTTTGGGGACTTTGAACTTTCGAAGTGATGATGATACAAATGGATTTCTTGACATGATGTTTGTTTTGGGCTTGCTAGTATTATACCTAGCAAATTAAATGTGGTTGGTCTCTTAGGCCCAAAGTAAACAAATATCATATGGGACTAGGCGAGTATTCATGCATAGCGACATGATTTTAAAGCGGCAGGTAATTTATAATAGGGAAATTTCGGTTAAATGTATTGTGTAGTTTTTATGCATACAACATAAAATAACCGTAATCTAAAGCCATTCGGATTAACACATTAACATTACAAAGTTACTTTGGATATAAAACATTACTCAATTTTAAGTTTTTTTAATTGTAAAAAAAATCACTTTATATGTAGTAAAGATTAAGATATCTTAGTGATAATTTATGACAACGCGAAATTATGCAAAACTGACACGAAAATCATGACTTTTAGCTGGTAAACTCGACACGTGTGTTTAGTAATTGGTCATAATCAAAGTTGGGTATGTATTTGCAAGGTAACCCACTTAACTCCTTTGAGTCTATAAAAGAATGATAAATTATAATGTGTTAAAACAGGTTATCCATCAACAAAGATGGCTAAACGGTTTACATAAATTATGTTATAAGTTATGTGTATAGTTTATCTATCTCTAAATTCTTAATATGTAAAAAAACAACAATTTATCTTCACATTTGGATTTGGCTTATCTAATAACATAGAGATACTTGAATCATAGTCTTACGATTGTTACATCATTCATAAAGGTACTTGCATCGTTGTATTAACTTGACTTCTTTAAGCTCTTTGTCTTTTAACAGTGTATTATATGTCCCCTCTACCACACATGGTACAAACCCGCCTCAAGTTAAACAAACTTCAAACTCATAACATATTGCACCTTGAAATATTTGATATAACAATAAGATGATAGGTTTGTTGGGTCAAGCCCAATTGTGTAGGTAGAGTTTGCTAATAGGTTTATTATATTTCTTGTACTCTATAAATATTGATGAATTATAGAAACAAAACTTACGAAGTTTCACTTTTCAACATAGTATTAGAGCGTGTTTGGTTCTCAAACCAAGTTGAATAGTCAGTCACCATGAGTCATCGCATGCATGTCACTCCGTCAAATCTCTCCATATCTCTTAAACCCTAGTTAACCATCTCACCGCAACAACTATTTTCCCTAAATATATCTCTCGATCTCTCCATCTTCAAACCATAGTCGTCGATCACCATGAGGTATTGTTAGCCATTACAAAATTTCTTCTACAAAAAAAACACATTGTTTTTTTGCTATAATTCTTTAATCGTCACGGGTTAAGTGTTTTCTATAGCACCAATAGCTTCGTTTTTCGATATCAGAAAAGGTGTTTCCTCAGCAGATTGTCGCAAAAGCTACATGTTTTCCAATCTACTTTGGTTGTTGCATTTCCTTTGCTCTACTTGCTATCGAAATTCTTCGTTAACAAACTAATTAAGTTTGATTAATAATGTTTTCTACTACAGTCTTGAGATTTCATGATTTCAATGATTGAACTTAATAGAATTCCATTTTTTTAGAACGACACCACACTTGAAATCCGACCTCCGAGTTAAACCATCCAAACGGGCAGGCCCCGGGACCCGAACCACTAGGAGACGCGAAGGGAAACCTTAGAACTCACGGCTTCGCACTAGGAGGAAAACCTTGATTTTTTTGTCCCTTGCGAGACTTGAACCCTAGGTAAAACCTCCCCCAAGCTTCAGAAGGAGCTCGGGTGTCAAGTTTTGTTCCAATATGTACATACAAACTTTTTTTACCTTAAAACACTCTAGTTTACATCATTATTTACCAACTAGTGAACTTTAAATAGGTAAATTATAACATTATGGCCGATCATAATTCATGACAACGCGAAACTATGCGAAACTGATACGAAAATCATGACTTTTAGTTGGTACACTCGACACGTGTGTTTAGTAATTGGTCATAATCAGAGTTGGGTATGTATTTGCAAGGTAATCCACTTAACTCCTTTGAGTTTATAACAGAATGATAATTTATAATGTGTTAAAATAGGTTATCCGTCAACAAAGATGGTTAAACGGTTTACATAAATTATGTTATAAGCTATGTGTATAGTTTATCTAATTCTAAATTCTTAATACGTTACGAAAAAACAACAATTTATCTTCACAGTTAGATTTGGCTTATCTAATAACATAGAGATACTTGAACCATAGTCTTACGATTGTTAGATCATTGATAAAGATACTTACATTGTTGCATTAACTTGACTTCTTTAAGCTCGTTATCTTTTAACAGTGTATTATATGTCCCCTCTACCACACATGGTACAAACCCACCTCAAGTTAAACAAAATTCAAACACAGAACATATTGCACCTTAAAATATTTTATATAACAATAAGATGATAGGTTAGTTTGGTCAAGCCCAATTGTGTAAGTAGAGTTTGCTAATAGGTTTATTATATTTCTTGTACTTATAAATATTGGTGAATAATAAAAACATAACTTACGAAGTTTCACTTTTCAACATAGTATCAGAGCGTGTTTGGTTCTCAAACTAAGTTGAGTAGTCAGTCACCATGAGTCATCACCTGCATGTCACTCCGTCAAATCTCTCCATATCTCCTAAAACCTAGTTAACCATCTCGTCGCAGCAACTATCTCCCCTAGATATATATCTCGATATCTTTTGTATTTTGATATATTCACCATCTTCAAACCATAGTCGTCGATCACCATGAGGTATTGTTAGCCACAAAAATTCTTTCAATAGAAAAACACATTATTTTTTGCTATAATTCTATAAATGTCACGGTTTAAGTGTTTTCGATAGCACCAATAGCTTCGTTTTTCGATATCGGAAAATGTGTTTTCTCAGCAGACTGCCGCAAAAGCTACATGTTTTCTAATCTACTTTGGTTGTTGCATTTCCTTTGCTCTACTTGCTATCGAAATTCTTCATTAACAAACTAATTCAGTTTGATTAATAACGTTTTCTACTACAGTCTTGAGCTTTCATGATTTCGATGATTGAACTTAATAGAATTCCATTTATCTTTATGAACTTTCAAGTTTTGTTCCAATATGTACATAAAAACTTTTTTTACCTTAAAAAACTATAGTTTACATCATTATTTACCAAGTAGTGAACAATAAATAGGTAAATTATAACGTTTTTACGTGGTAAAAAATAGTTCAAATATGTGTCAAGGCAATGTTATGACACCCTTGCATGTTCGTGTTATAACGCATGCTATAAACTTGGTGTACGCCATATTGTGCGTCTTTTTTTTTTAGTGTATTTGTGGGTCCAAAAAGGCCTATTATGATATGTTATGAGGGAAGGTGATTGTCGGGTGTAAAAGCTTATATGACATGACATGACACAAAAAGGGTGTGTTGCCATGCCATGCCAACATTTACTCTTATTTGAGATACTCAAGTAGGACATAAGCACAAGTACAAAAAACGTTTCTAAAAGCATCTCTAATGTGAGGTAGGGGAAGAGATATAGTGAGAAGAATGAGAAAAAATTTCAGCCACACATTTTAAATGAGGGAAAAAAATTTCAGTCGTACATTTCAAATGAGGGAGAAAAATTTAAGGGAAATGCATCTATGTTTATAGGTGCGTCTAAAATTTATGGTTGTTGTTTCTTTTCACCATTTTCATTTTAATTATATTTCTCATTTGATCATGCCTCTATGAGATAGAATAAGCTTAAAAAAGTTATTTAATGACTTTTTCTATTGAATTAATGAATTTTTTTTTGCTAATGACTTGAGGATCCTTAGATCAACCGACCAAAGTCATTATATAACTTGTGATTTTATCAAACCAAAAGTTTACTTTTGAAATTCATCTCAACAAATATCTACTACCAGTACTGTCTTTAAACTAGGGGTGTCCAAAAAAACCGAGGAACCAAAAGAACCGAGGAACCGTACCGGTATCGACCGGGAACGGGACCGTATATTAGAACCATGGTACGGTTCTTTGTTCCTAAAATTTCAAAATTTCGGTTCTCGAGACGGTTCGGGTCGGAACCGTTCGGTTCCGGTACTTTCCCGAAAGAACCGGCTTTTATGAAAATATGTAATTTTCTAAGGTTTGTTTGGGACATTGTGCATATGTATGTATGCGACCTTTTAAGAAAATAGAAAAAACCCTACCTAAACCTAAAAACCTATAAACCTTAACCTTTAATCCATTGATTCCATTCAAAGATTCAAACATCATTCATCGACATGAAAGCAAGTTTTTTCTAACTAAAATAATGAACAATTTTGTGTTGCTTAGTAACAAGAAGTTGTAATTAACTATTGGTATTTATTATTCATTAAATTTAATGATAAAAGTCGAGAAAGTGAGCAATAATTTTCTATTATGGCGTAACTGCATGATATATTGTCACCATGTAAGTTATTGTAAGCTAGTCACCATGATTGGTATATAATATTCACAGTGAGTTTGTAACTATTTTCGTGGATAACGAATGACTAATAAATTATTTTCGTGGTTGTCAACTTATTTCGAAGTTTTACGAATCGATTACCATAATTTCACACCCATCCAAATATATTTTTTTAACAATTTGGTACTTATGGGAATTACCGAAAATTCCCGTACCGGAACCGAGTACCGTACCGGAACCGAACCGAAAAACTTGGGACGGTTCTTGGTTTCACTTTTTCCTTATTTTCGGTTCCGGTTCCGGTTCGGGACGGTTCCAATA
Organism: Chrysanthemum seticuspe; assembly: GCA_019973895.1. NCBI lineage: Eukaryota > Viridiplantae > Streptophyta > Magnoliopsida > Asterales > Asteraceae > Chrysanthemum > Chrysanthemum seticuspe. The sequence goes on along the minus strand of BPTQ01000001.1, from coordinate 251,596,000 downwards.
CCATGGACACCCCTACTTTAAACCCCAACACAAACTCAAACTCAAACTCATCAAACCCTAGAAAAATGGAAGACATCAAAGACCAGCACACCATCACCCTCGTCGACGTGTTAGATAATCAAAACCCCGTAGGTAATAATGTTAATTAATCCACAATATATAGAGTTACATGAGAGTAAACCTAAAGACCCTAAACCCACAAACGGCTTGGGCTTATCTATCATCTAATACTCCTCTGTAATTTGAGTGGCTAAATCGCTAAAGCTCGATTAGAGGAAAGAATTTAGTTATTAAAACATCAAGCTAAACATAAAAAACAAAACTAAAGATAGTTATCTTGACAAACATAATAAGGACTTTGATAGGTACCCAGCCGCGTAAATCGAAAAAGAGTGATTTTGTTTTCTTTTCGATGACTGTAAGGACTTATAACGACGCTTGATGGTGAGTCCGCCAGTGGAGTAAGCGATTCCGGTATGATTTTCTTTGGAATTTAATTATGAATCCACGATCTCTAACGGCATCAGCTAGCGCTAAGCGGATTGAGAGTTACAAGCAAAACAGTGAACTATTGTTGTTTTTCGAACACAACTGTTTGTTTCGGCGCATGAGGGAGCGTCCCTAAGGCTACAGTTGTGATTCCATTAAACTTTGTTTCAGCCATTACATTGTTTATCTCGTTCCTTGGAAGCAAACTTTGTAAACCAAATTACCCGGAATGGTCAAATTATTCAAAAAATATATTAACACATCACTTAAAAACTATTTTTTCGCGATAGGTGATGTCGTGATGATATTTTTTGGGTTATTTTTAGAAGTGTGGCTGTGGTTTTATTATCGATATTTCAAAAACATAAATTGAATAAAACAAGTTGTATTTGTTCTAGAAAACCAAAGTTGAGGGTCAACGCTTGGGTATTGGATTGTTGAGGTTTCACAAGTCGGGTTTTTCTTTTTTTTTTCTTTTTTTGTTTGAGCTTTTTGTCAGGAGCATGATAACAAACTTCAAACAATTTATGTTTTAACCAAACCAAACCTTATCAATAGTTTAAGGCTAAGCGTCTATTTCTTTTTACTATATAGAAAGGAATTGGGTTCACAAAAGTATTTAATATTGTTTCTCTTTTAAGTGGGGTCCACTTATTCTATTATTTGGTCTATATCACAAAGGGATGAAAAGTGATGTCCTTCTCGACCGATGGTAATAACATATATGGACCCACTTGTATTTATAAGTCACTTAGGGTGTGTTTGATTAATGCTGAATGAAATAATTCAGCGTTGATCCTCCAAAATTTAATCTGTCAGCTTATTTGGTAATTTAAAAAGTGGGACTGAATGATAAATCTTGTGTTGAGCCATTTTGCGTACTACAACAGACAAAATGATTCAGTGTATTTCGGTTTACCCACTACCCCTATTACACATGTCTCCACATGCTATGGTTATTAATTTTGAAAAGTCATTTTGGGTGATGCACCAAGATGACTCCTACAACCAAAATAATATTATAAAAACTAGGCCAAGTACTTGCCTATATATTCCTTGGTCAACTGAAATAAATTATGTGATTGTTAAAATGTTTTTGTTGCATCTATGATTTTGTGATATGATTACCTTTTCAATCTGTAGTATTTGTTCTTTAGCCTACAAGTTCTAACAAATGAACATTATTCATTGACTACTAGTTTCATTTAAAATTAGTCACAATTGATGTTAAAATGGTAATTTACATTTATTCAAAAACAATAGTTAGAGCATTTATCAAACAGTTTTTTAATTCAGAATCATGATCACTCAGCGCCTTTGAATTATTCAGCATATTTGACTCGTTCAGCACTAAATAATACAGTTTTATCAAACAACCCCTTAGTCTGGAAAAAAATAAACAGTCCCTTACTTTGATTTAGCTATCTTTCAAAAATTGTAGCGACATTAATTTAAGGTAGATACCAAAATTCAATACTTCTATTGTAGTAAGTCACAGAACGAAGAAATACGTCAACATATATCATGGCCTCTAATCCTATAAAAAAATTATTGAATTCAATAATACATTTGTATATCTGGAAATTTAGTTAAGAGATTCAATTTGCTTTGAAAACAAAACAATTTAAAATAGCTTAGTGGCACAAACTATCTCGCGAGATCAAAGGTTCAAACCCCATTAAAAGTATATTTAAAGGTGGTTATGGAAAGGGTTGGCAAGAATCACGAGGCTAGCTCGTTTAAGCAGTGTAAGTTAGAGTCAAAGACTCGTCTTTCAAAGTATTTTTAACAGTGGTGGAGTGTAAAGTTTAGTTTGTTGGTAGTGTCATAATTTTCTTCATCTTTTTTTGAATGGAACTGGTATGTGCTAAAACACATACCATTTCTTTACCAAAATAGACCCAAAATAACCAAGAAATAGCCGTTTATGTCTAATATTTGTTGGTTTCTTGAGTTTATGCATGTGCAGGTACGGATATGACAAAACAGACAAAAGAAAGCCAAAACCGAAGAAAACCGGGCACGAGAGAGAGAAGAGAGCAAAAGGCGATGCCGGGATGCAGTTTTATGGGATTTAGATGCTTAAAAGACAAATTACGGAGCTTTGGATCATTTTTGGAGAGTTTTCACTTTTTACCTTTAAACTTTACCAAATTACACGAATACACCTTCAATTTACCAAATTACACAAATCACCCCTCAGTTTCCACATTTACCCTTTATACCCTTGAAACTTTCATAATACCAAATTACCTTTCCATATCACAAAATTACACCATCGGTCTTTGGCTTTTGCAATTTACATAAAGGATCCTAAGTATTATGCAAGATAAAAGTCCAAATCCAAAACCAATAGACAAAGCCCAAGCCCACTTTCTATCTTAACCCGTCCAAGCTTTTACCCACGGTCAAACCTTTCAACGCCCAGGTCAAACTCCCTTAATAACCCCATCAGTCAACGAACCCACACCTCCCAGTCAAAGTTAATAAAAAAAACTCCCAAAAACCACCAACGCGCCAAAAGAAATAGAGGTTTACTTTTTATCCTCCATCACCAAAGTTACCCTGCTCCCACCCCTTTTACCCGACTTAAGTACACTATCTAGAAGGTACTGACATGTTAGAGGGTGTGACAACACATGGATTTCACGAAGTTTCTGAGATCATCCCAAGCACAAGGATTGGCTATAAATACCCTCATCAAGTCACAATCAAAAATCGTCCAATTTCTCATAGCTTTTAGAGAGATTGTTACCATTTTCTGTTATTTACTGTTTTATTAGCATTTAAATTCTAGTTGTAATCCTCTTTCAAGCTTTGTAAAATTTCCTTTTATTTATGAAAGTTGAATTTTCAATTTAAATTCCTTGTCAATTCGTTTTCAAGTTGTTACTGTTTCATAAGCTCTGGTTAGTTTTCTTTTAAACTCACATAATCTTAGTAAAGCTTGTGTGAGATTATTACTGATTTTAATTGCTTTAATTTCAAGTTTTGCACAAAAAGTCAACGAAAGTCAAACCAACAAGTCAAATCAGTTTTAGATAAATTTTTGTTTTCAACTTGTTATAATCTTGAGTTTTTGAGTATTTAAATCCATTTTAGTTCAGACTTCATCAGTTTTCATAGTAGATTTGCAAGTTAGTTTCAATAAGGAGGTGTTTGGATTTAGAAATTAGAGGCAATCTGAGTTTCATTTTTACATGATTTGGTTATGAGAATTAGTGCATTTCTGCTTTAGAAGTTGTTTTGAGGTCTGCAAGTGCCCATATCTGTCCATTGCATCTACTGCATACAGCTTTTCCATATCAGGTGTTCATTTGCAGTTTTGTAGGCGAGTATTTAGTTTAGAGTTAAGTTTAAGTTTATGTTATTCATTGAAAGAGTAGTTTAGTTTACTAGATTCTAGTTTAGATTGCTATTGTTATGTTTTCATAGTGCTTTATTTGATCCTAAGTTGTCCCTCTTAACTGTTTTCTTTTATAGTCTGCTGCATCAGCTTTAAATAGTGTCCACATCAGCTTATTCTAAGCTGATCTGTAGCTTATTCTGTTACTTTCTGAGCTTAATCTTTGATTTCTAGGATAGTTTATAGGTTAGCATTAATCTCTGTTTCCCTTAGGAGTCTCATTAGTGCTCATTTAGATGTTAGTTGAAAGTTGTAAAAGCCCTTATTGACCACTCTTTTGCCCTGCACAAACATCAAAACAGGCTAAGTGGCTTGTATTTTTTATTTTTAATTTGCTTAATATTGGTCCATTTAATCTGAAACTTGGCATGATTGATATTTGGTTGCTGTTCTAGTTATTGCTTATTTTTGCTGATTTTATTACTAGCTTCTCCTCAGCTTTTTATTGGCTTAAATTAGTACACTCAGGCTCCTTTTGATAGTTGTATCAGTTAGATAGATATAGTGCTTTTTAGTTTAGTAATTGAACTTATTTAGTTGTTTTAGGTTTCTTTGAGTTAAGTTAGACTTATTTTAGCTTAATGTAGCCTGTGGTAGCTTATGGGTACTTTTTAGTGGCTTATAGCTTATTTTCCCTTATGCTTTTCCTTATCAGTTAATTGCAAATATCTTATCCTGCATTCACAAGTTCCTTTTTATAATTTTCATAGAATCTTAGTTGCATTTAGAACTTTTTTGTAATTTTTTATAATTTTCCCTGTCCATTTACTATTTTTCTGCATTTAAATTCATTTTCTAGCCTTTTTAATTAGCTTTTAATTCAAATAAATCATAAAATGTTCAGAAAAATGCGATTTTAATTTTCTTAGGTTTAGAATATTCAAAAAGTCATAAAAGGTATTTTTCCAGATTTTTCCTAATCATTTTAGTATTTTCTAATCATTTAATTAGTTTTAATTAGTTTAAATTCATAATAATTAGAGAAAAAAGTCAGAAAAATGTAATTCCAGTTTTGAAAATTATTTTTAGTTATTTAAGATTTTTGAAAAATATTTTTGTAATTTTCTTGTCAATTTTCATAATTTTTAGCTTTTTAACTCTATTTTAAAAGTTCAATATTAGTTTTTAATTCAAAATAAATCAAGAGAAACCAAAAAAATTAGTTTTAAATTTCAAATAATTTTAAATAATCTTTTTAGCTGTAGAAAACTGTCAGCTCACTTTTAGGGGTTAAACTAGATTAGTTTGCATTTTAATTACGTTTTAATAATTACGTTATTTGCGTTTTTAGTATAAATTTGCGTTCTTAGTTATAATTTCCTTGTTTTCATCATAGATTCAGTAGTTTTAATTTCCTTTTATCATAATTGCTTGCCCCGTAGTTTAGAAATCACTCAAAATCCTTTTTCCCCATTCAAATCCTGAATCACGCGACATGAGTTTAAAACTCCATTCATCCCTCGCTAGGAACGATCTGGGGACTCAAATCTAATACATTTGAGTTACCCAATACTACAAAACTCTATAATTGGTTTTCCCGACGAATCAATTTTTGGTGCCGCTGCCGGGGAAGGCATGAAGTTAGTTTTTGATTCCGTCTCGATTCGCGTGTTTTTGAAGATCCTTCCCCGAGAAGTTATCGTTGTTTTTTGTAAATATATCTTTTATAAAAACCCAAAAATATTTTCTTTTTCGAAATTTTTTTTCCTTTTATGTTTTCTATCTTTAAAAACTCAAAAATAATCTTCGTTTTCCTCTAAAATGTTTAATTCTTCTCTCTTTACCCTCAAAATTGTTTAATTCTCCACAATGCTCGATTTTTCACCATTCGATCCCCATGATCCTCGAACCATGGAGGATTTCTATCGTCCATCGCTTATCGGTCGAGGAGGACCGATCGTTCCGATATCCGTTCCGAGAGCAAAATTTAGATTGAAAGGTCATATGGTTCGTCTTCTTCGACAACATTGCCAATTCCATGGATATAACGACGAAGATGCTAATGAGCACTTGAACAAGTTTTTATCTATTACTCAATCCATGAAGCAACGTGACGTTTCTCAAGATGATATCCGATTGAATCTCTTCCCCTTCTCTTTAACCCACGAAGTCGAATCTTGGTTTTATACCCTTGAAAAACATTCAATTCATACTTGGGAAGAGATGTTTCGCAAGTTTCTTTCAAAATACTTTCCATATTCGAAAACGATGCAGCTGAGAAAAGAAATTCTTAATTTCCAGCAATTACCCAAGGAATCCGTATTTGAAGCTTGGGAAAGATTCAAATCGTTATTGCAGAAATGTCCCGATCATCGAATTTTGCTTCTTGATCAAATCCTAACCTTTTATCATGGTATCACTACGATTGATCGAGACAAAATCATGTTGGCAGCTGGTGGAAATCTCATGCGGAAGACCCCTCAAGAATCTTATGATTTGATCGAGAATTTGACACAACATCATTATCAGTGGGATGCTGAAGTACCTTACGATTCTACCACTATGTTGAGTGATCATTATTCCGAGAAAATTTCCATTATGAGTGCACAAATTGACGTCTTTGGCAAGCAAGAAAGATATATCAGTCACCATTATCAACAAAGACCGAGTCATCCACCCACTTTTTACTATTCCGACTCTGATGATAGTGATGACGATGAACCGTTTGAAGAAGAGAACTTAATGATTGATGATGATTCTTCGAGTGGCAATCCCACTCCCATTTCCGATCCTATCATTTCCGACACTTCCCCTTCACTCACGCCGGTTGAGAGAAGTGACGTCGTTTTGGAAGAAGTCGATGATCCAATTTCGTCAAAAATTATTGAAACCAATTGCGATCCGCTTATTAACGAACCTTCGGATACCTTGTCAATGGGGGATAAGGAAGTCGAATGTACTCCTCTTGAGAATATTGATTACCTTGTTCCAATCCCAAGGGTATCTGAGACACCTTTCGATTCGATTTCAGAAACTTTCAAAATGACCTTCACAAATCCTTTATTTGAATTCGATTCTGAATATACTCTAAATTTTGACAATCAAATCTTTGACGAGGAAAGTGATGAGTCCGACACGGAGACCACAATGGAAAAGGTGTAAGTTCCTAGCTCACAAAGTACCACACAAATCCCACCTCCGTTTGTCTCGCTTGAAGAAATTAAAGAAGTAGAGCCGTCTAATGGAAATCCTCCGGAGCCCGAGCTCAAGGATTCGTCTCTTGATTTACTTCTCGAGGAGTTCGCCGATGAACTCGCTCGCATCGATCCTCTTCCACCGGGAAGTGAGGACGATGACTTTGATTTTGAAGCCGATTTAAGAGAGATTGAAAGTTTGTTGAATGAAGATCCGTTAAATGAGCCGCCACAAAAGATTAATGATAATTATCTCGAGGAGTTCTCCGGTGAACTCTCTCATTTCATATCTGATAAGGTTTAAAAATGTACCTTTTTGAGGGGTCGTTTAAGCCCTTATTTGATCACTTTTGTATCCGTTATTACTTAATATCGTTCCTTTTCACTTTTTAGGTATCTTGAAGGCAAAATGCTGGAATGACACTTATTCGGACGAAAAGGCGCGAATATACGAAGAAAATGGCCAAAGTCATGAATCGAGCCACTCAGACTGTTGGAACTGAAGGGGACGGCGTCAGGTGTTATCTGCGACACCGTCGCATCACTTTTGTGACGGCTCAGTAGCCAAATTGCTTATTTACAAGTGACGGTGTCAGGCTTTAAAAGAGTAGGTCGTTGCAACTCAGACGGCCTAGATTTGATCTAGACGGCGTCAGAGACTGAAGGGGACGGCGTCACAAGCATAAGGTGACGCCGTCGCAAGACTAACGTGGCCAAGACGAAACTCTAATAACAGCGACCCGACGGCGTCACAAATTAAAAGGTGACGCCGTCGCGAATGTAATCTTATATATAGAATCCGATTTTTTTAGTTTTCAGTGTGTAGTCTTTTGGAGTAAAAACCTAAACCGAACCAAGGCTGTCTTGTACAGTATTTTAGGGTTCCAAACCCTATCTTACATCAAGACAAGTGTTTTACTTCATTAATTTAATTATGTCTTCAATTACTTGTGTGTATGCTTGCATGTTCTCCATGTCTGGCTAATTTACTTGTGTGTTTGCTTAGGGAATATGAAACTTAATTATTGAATATTGATTGGTTGTCTCTTATCTTAATTGTTAATGATCTAGTAATGCGATAGGTCATCCGTTGTGTAGTTAATGCTTGATTAATCTTTGTGAACTTTAGCTTATAGTACCTAGAGTTGTTGTAGGCTAAACCATCCGAAGAGTACCTTAGAGTTAAAGTTTATAAATCCTAGAGATTTTGTAGGCGACACCCTTTGGTAGTTTCAAAGAGTTAGGGATAAACGCATACCCTACGACCTTAGACATACAACGCGATTAAGAATAAGGACGTGACAATTCAACCATCAATAGGAGATAATTAAGGAGTAATAAAACCTAAGTAAACACATCTTTAAACCATCATACGAGCACACAATAATTAGACATAGACTACCCTCACCTTATTTAATTAGATAATTAAATAGTAGAAGTAATCGGTAGAAATACCAACCCCCCCCCTAAATCCAAACCCCGAGATTCGTACCTTTCCATTTCCTAAAAAAATATAAAAAGATAAAAAAATAATCTTCCTCAACCCCAACCTTAGCGTAGTAACCTCTCACTAGCATTCCTATTCCACTAGAGAACGATATCAATTCCCGTGGCTTACCCTAATACTACACTACAACGATTAGGTTCACTGCCTAGGGTGTTGAAAAACTTGCTCGACGAAAAGGAAGTTCCTTTGACCCCGAACGACGCGTGTAGCGTTATCAAGTTTTTGGCGCCGCTGCCGGGGAATAGAATAGCTAGTTAGATTTCCACCTCGTTTAGGTTCTCTTGCTTGATTCCTATCAAGTAAGCTTTTTTTCCCAATTTTTAGCTTCCTCGTAGTCTATCCCCCTTCTTTGTGTTTGTGTTCGTAAAACCCTTTTCATTTGTCGCTATGGCAAGTGAAGTTGCATTTGAATCATTAACGAATGAGGAACAATTGAATTTCGTAGATTGGATTGCTTTTTATTGTTCTAATGAATTTGTGAGTGATCTTAGAGATATCCAAAAGGAGACGGGTGTAAGGTTGGATGGATTTGATAAATTTTGTGCTTGTGTGGCTTCTATTCAACGATCATTGTTAGAATCAACTCCTTTTAGTGAGACCCTCTGGAATTTTTTTGAGAAAAGCCTCCTAAGCATAAACCATCAGCTGTCACAACTTAAGGAAATGGATAAGGAGGATTTATCCAACCTTAGGCATCATGATCAAAAAGACCTAGTTTTTAAGAACATGGAACCTAAACCCGAACAAGATTGTGAGATGGTTATAGTTGAATTGCCTAGTTGCATGCGTGGGATAGATTTCAAAACATATGACACGCGTGAGGAATCCTTTAGGCAAATAGAACATAGTGATCAAATTTTTGAGAATAATTCTTATGAATCGGACCAAGAATTTGAAATGGCTAAAGAAGGATTTGAGATACTTAGGAGTGTATTTGGGTTAGATCATACTAAAACACATGATGAACTTTTAGGAGATCTAGATATAATGGAGAATGAGGTGGAAACTCCAAGCCCACAAGCCCTACCATCACTTGAGGAACACACATCGCCTATAACTTACCCGGAAGAAGTAGAAAAGACTATAGGAACCCCGATTGATATAGAACCTTTGGACCAAACGCCACTAGAGAATGTAGGTTTAGATGCTTGTTATCATGACCTCTCTCTTAGTCCTAGGGAAGTTCCTAAATTTGATGAACCGGAGCCTCAACCAAAGACCTTACCCAATTTTCCGTCTTTAGATGTGAATCTTGGAATTGAATTAGGCCCCAATCCACCCATCAAAATAAATAGTCCGGGTAGTTGCTTGATAAAGGTGGTAGACTCTAGCCCATGTAGAGTGGAAGCTAATATAGGAGTAACCCATGACCTTACACACTTATATCACCCATTCATGGTTGATAACAAGAAACATTATGGGTTTAAACCGGGTTTATTAGGTCAAGATGGATCCTTAACTAAGAATCTTTTGAAGTTGATTGAAGATGATCCATTTTAGGAGAGAGATTTGATTCACCCGCTACACCAATAGAATTAGGTAAGGTTATAATGAATGGAGCACACTCCTTTGAGCATATAAATCACCCATCACCCTCTCCTCACGTAGCAAATTTCCACCCTAAGGGTGTGTATCGCTACTATCACCCGCACTTAAGCTTAAGTGTAGGAAAAACCTCCCCCTTACACGTTAAATAAGGGTAGAGTCAAGCTCGTGACTCGAACAAAAACAAGCGTTTCTCGGGAGGCAACCCATGTGTATTTGTTTATCATTTTTATTTGTGTGTCATATATATCTTTTCATTATTGTATGTTCTCATGTTTGAATTTGTGAAAATGCTTTATTTTATCTTTAACCTCGTCTTAATTACATATAAAGGTATTTTACAAAAGGGATAAGTGTAGGGAAGATTACACACGTTTTTAAAAGAACGTGAACATGAGGATTACGATTATTGAAAAGATATATATGTGTGAGTCAAATGCTTGTATCGAGTCATAATGGATGTTTTGCAGGAAATTTTTCCAGATTCTAAAGATAAAAATTTTCGAGAATTTTTTTCCAGAAAATCGCAGACCTGTTTCTGTCAGGATAACCTGACGGCGTCAGGGTCGCAACCTGACGGCGTCAGGAGGAGTAGAAACAACTTCTAACTTTTTCTCGTTTTCTGTGCTACTTATAAATTTTTTGGAATTTTCCAGGTCTTAATTTTCTAGAAAATCTGCAAACATCCATTCCACAAGCATTATATTTTATTTAAGTCTGGAATTACATCTTGTTGAGATTTTTGTTTGTTCGGTTTGATGCATTGGGTTGTCTATTTTCTTAAAGTGTGCAGGTTTTATTTATCAAGAAGAAAATACAAAAGATTGGAAGAAACTTTTAACGTATACATTCTTCTTGAAGAAAGATTTAACCATCACTTTACACGGATCCTACCGAGCTAATCAGGGGAGTACTAGTTTCTTTCAGCTTTTATTACCTTCCATTATCATAACTTTGATACTTTCGGGGAACATTGGGGACAATGTTCAGTTTAAGTGTAGGGAGGGAAAATAAAACGGGAACTTTGAAACTATGCTTATCCTTGATTATTTGCTTTGTCCAATTGCATTTGTGTAATAAACCATGAGCAATATCGGTTAGGGTAATTTTGGCACCAAATTTAAAATTTTTCATGACATATAGGAGTGGGCCATTAGTCTTAATAAAGCGTCTCATGGATAGGAAGTTATATGACTAGCACAAAAACCCTTTACCACTTAAATTCCACCAAAAATGTGAGGATCACCCTTAGATTAGTAGGAATTAAAGCATTCATCTTTAATGCTTAGAGTGTGAACCGGTAGTATAATAGATTCTAGAACTTGTTTTGTGATGCATCCCGAGATCGCTAGTAAGACTACACTTGTGTATTTAGGAATAACTAAATGATAAGAGGCATTAGGATAACCCTTGTTTGATACCTGTAATATAATTATTTCTTCCATATTGGTTGAGTAATTCCCCCACACCTTTGCGTTGTACTCATCTTTAGTACACGATACCCCTAGTTAACCCCTCAGAGCCTATCCTTTTCGAGGTTCTCGTGATGTTTCGGTTTTCCGGAATATCAATGAAGAGCATTGTTTACACCCCACCCCCAAGTGTACACCCAAATCGCCTTAGCCTACCTTATATGCACTCACTTTTAGTGCATTATTGTTATCACCCTAAAAATCCTTAGTTCAATTATCTAGTTGCTTGCATAAGTTGCTAAGTCGAGTCATATCCTTTGTACACAGTTTTGGGACGATTGGGACTCATGGGAAAAGTTAAAGTTTATGAAATGACGGGAAGGGAACGTTAAATTCAAATTCCCTTTATTTGCGTAATAATGTACTCCAAGTGTTTTGATCTTTTCAATTCGGGTCAAATTAGTGTTAGAGTAATAAAAAACTCAAGTGTAGGGATGTGCCTATAAATCCCTATCATTTTGATGTTACTATAGAGGATGGTAGAGTAAAAGTGTATGAAAAAAAAAAAAAAAAAAAAAAAAAAAAAACGGGCTACCATCCTACATCTATCTTTAATTTATGTTCGTTTGTTTCAGTTATCTAGAGTCTAGAGTGTCGAGTCTTGGCTTAGCAACGCCATTCTTCGCATGCTTGTAACAAAAAGATTTTTGACTTGCCACCACTAAATAGCCTATCCCACCAAACCCTTTATTTCCCTACCGTAAGCCTAACATTACAACCCTTTAAAAGTCCTCTTGGATAGTCTTTCCTAGGTGCTTACGCCAAAGCGATGGAGGTTTGATCTAGTCTCAAGCCTATGGTAATCTATGTACTAGGACCGGTTAATGAGTGTTTATCTTTCATTTCCAACTTGTTATATTTCATATACACCCGAGAGATGTGAGTATCCAAACACCCCATGTGAGGTGCTAGTATATAATTTCCGTGCTTGTTATGACTTTTGCGGGGCTTATATGTGTTGTGGATTGTTTTAAACCAATGCTTCATGACCCCTAACTTATAAATTAATTGGCTAAAAGCACATTGCTTGAGGACAAGCAAATACCAAGTGTAGGGATATTTGATAAGGTTTAAAAATGTACCTTTTTGAGGGGTCGTTTAAGCCCTTATTTGATCACTTTTGTATCCGTTATTACTTAATATCGTTCCTTCTCACTTTTTAGGTATCTTGAAGGCAAAATGCTGGAATGACACTTATTCGGACGAAAAGGCGCGAATATACGAAGAAAATGGCCAAAGTCAAGAATCGAGCCACTCAGACTGTTGGAACTGAAGGGGACGGCGTCAGGTGTTATCTGAGACGCCGTCGCATCACTTTTGTGACGGCTCAGGAGCCAAATTGCTTATTTACAAGTGACGGTGTCAGTCTTTAAAAGAGTAGGTCGTCGCAACTCAGACGGCCTAGATTTGATCCAGACGGTGACAGAGATTGAAGGGGACGGCGTCACAAGCATAAGGTGACACCGTCGCAAGACTAACGTGGCCAAGACGAAACTCTAATAACGGCGACCCGACGGCGTCACAAATTAAAAGGTGACGCAATCGCGTATGTAATCTTATATATATAATCCGATTTTTTAGTTTTCAGTGTGTAGTCTTTTGGAGTAAAAACCTAAACCGAACTAAGGCTGTCTTGTACAGTATTTTAGGGTTCCAAACCCTATCTTACATCAAGATAAGTGTTTTACTTCATTAATTTAATTATGTCTTCAATTACTTGTGTGTATGCTTGCATGTTCTCTATGTCCGGCTAATTTACTTGTGTGTTTGCTTAGGGAATATGAAACTTAATTATTGAATATTGATTGGTTGTCTCTTATCTTAATTGTTAATGATCTAGTAATGCGATAGGTCATCCGTTGTGTAGTTAATGCTTGATTAATCTTTGTGAACTTTAGCTTATAGTACCTAGAGTTGTTGTAGGCTAAACCATCCGAAGAGTACCTTAGAGTTAAAGTTTATAAATCCTAGAGATTTTGTAGGCGACACCCTTTGGTAGTTTCAAAGAGTTAGGGATAAACGCATACCCTACGACCTTAGACACACAACGCGATTAAGAATAAGGACGTGACAATTCAACCATCAATAGGAGATAATTAAGGAGTAATAAAACCTAAGTAAACACATCTTTAAACCATCATACGAGCACACAATAATTAGACATATACTACCCTCACCTTAGTTAATTAGATAATTAGATAGTAGAAGTAATCGGTAGAAATACCAACCCCCCCCCCAATCCAAACCCCGAGATTCGTACCTTTCCATTTCCTAAAAAAATATAAAAAGATAAAAAATGATCTTCCTCAACCCCAACCTTAGCATAGTAACCTATCACTAGCATTCCTATTCCCCTAGAGAACGATATCAATTCCCGTGGCTTACCCTAATACTACACTACAACAATTAGGTTCACTGCCTAGGGTGTTGAAAAACTTGCTCGACGAAAAGGAATTTCCTTTGACCCCGAACGACGCGTGTAGCGTTATCAATATCTCATCCAGAATATGATCGTGTCTATTTTGATCTTGAGAAAGATTTTAAGGACGCCCCAAAATTTTATAGTTGAGGTCAACTTGTTGAACCATCGAATGTGCGCGTGGTTGTCATCCCTCTCAAAACATGAATTTGGTTTGATGAAATTAGTTGAATCAAATGAGTTTTAAGTTCATAATTTTCGGAATCAATTTGTGGTACAACGATAGCGTCTCCGTAACCCTCGGTGGGTGCTTGGAGTAACTCGGACATTGTTCGACTATCCACCATGATTTGAACGGGTTCTTCAATAATAGCACGTATCTCGGGTACGTCTATTCTTCGATTGCGATTATGTCTCGATTGAGAGCGAGTGCGCATGCACTAAAAAGAAAAGAAAAAGAAAAAGAAAAAATAAATTTTGAAAAAGAAAAATATTTTTGGGTTTTTATATTTAGAAAAATTGAAAAACAATATTTTTGTAATCGATTAGCCAACCGGTGCTCGGTAGCTCTCAAGAATTACTCACAAAGGAGCGGAGGAGCGGGAAAGCACGAACTTTTAAGAACCTTCTCCTTTCGAGACGGAGTTCGTAGGATCGTCCATCCTTATACCCCTCTTATAGTTTGTAATCTAAAGGTGAGCCGACCTAACAATTGCTTTCACGATTTCTTTTGTTAGTTTTTTAATTTTTTGGTATTTTTAAACACTCTAGGAAAAGTGTTTGTGATTTTTAAATTTTTTTGAATTTTTATAAGAAAATATTCACAAAGATAAGCGAGTAACTTCACGAGGAAGGTTCTTCAAAACATGAATCTTCAAACTTAATCCCCGGCAGCGTCACCATTAATTTGATACATGTGAAGTATGTGTGTGTGTGTATATATATATATATATATATATATATATATATATATATATATATATATATATATATATATTATTAGTAGTAAAGAAAACCACGGGAATGAAAAAATGGTAAATTCACACTTAGGAAAATGTGAAAGTCCCATATTGAGTCATGTGAAGTCAAACCACCAAGAATACGTATATTACCGGAAGCATAGATACTCCCGGGTCGTTCTCCCAACGAGGCATGAAACGGAATGTCGGATTTCGTTTGTGATTGAGTGATTTGAATATATGAAAGATTTTTGTATTTTGGAATTTAAATGACAAGAGAATAAGAAGTAATTAAGCAAATAAGCACTAATAAAGCAATTAAAAAAATTTAAACAAGTAGCAATTAAGCCTAAAAGCAAAAACCTAAAAACGGGAAAAACCGGGAATGTAACACAACCTAAAAAACTAAATTTTACAAATCTAACCCTAAAAGTGCCAAACTAATTTTCCTAAGTTCTAAATGACAAAATATAATTTTAGAAAAAAGCTGGATATTTTTTTGACTTTTTGAAACAGATTTGAAATATGCAATTGACTTTAAAACACTGACTTCAAATGACTCTAATGCATTTAGAAACTAAATTAAAACCTAAGTTAACACCTAAATTTAACTTAATGAGATTAAAACCAAATAAGCTAACCCTACTGTTTCTTTATAGATTTTTAATCTTGCAGTAATGATTTAAAATCTATTAAACCGATTAAAAACTTTATAAACTACCACTAAGCAACTATTTTAACTTATTAAAATCTAAATCTAACTGACTTGGTGATCTAATATTATGAAAACAGGTTATGATTTAAGAGTTACACATAGATCCAAACACCCCTTTAACTATCAGATTTAGATTTTTAGCTTGTTTTAACCACCAACTTCAACTGATTTTAGCTTTAAATGACTATTTAGGACTAAATGACTTATAAGAGACAGAAATAATCAATCAAACAAGCAGATGATTAAGCTAAACTAAATGGCAAGTTGAACTGAAATCTAAAGACAATAATAAAAAATAAGATAATAAAGACAAATTTAGTCAAATAAGCACAAAGTAAGCTCAAATAAGCAGTTAATAAGCTAAATGAGAACTTACCCAAGCCCTTGCTCAAAACAAGGCTTTAAATCAAATCTACAAGCTCTAGCTTGTCATAAACAAGCTAGTAAAGCCCAATAAACCCGTCCCAAATTGGCTTATCATCCATGAGCTTATTTGGTGGCTAGAGCTTATCATTAGCTTATTTGAATTTTTAGAGAGTAAATTGCAATTAAAGTAAAGACAGAATTGAAATGAAAATACTTTTATTAAACTTAAAAATTGATTACAATGCTAAAGTAAAAACGGATTACAAGCTAAAACTACCAATAAGCTAAACATAAACTAATTCCTACACGCCTAAAACTCCGAAATGATAGGGCTATTTATAGCCATGGAGCTAGGGTTTGGGAAGCATCTAGTGTTTCTAATCAGAGCCTTTGATCAATCCTTGATCATCAATCAATCAATCACACCTCTTCATTTAAGCTTTCACGCGTCTCATCCAATCAAAGAGCTTCAAACTGCCTGCGTGGCATTCTTTTGTTGTCAAGACCCTGCCAGGGTATCAGGCTCTTATAGAAGCTTTTTTAAGTGAAGGTAAGTTTGTGATCGGGAGCAGGGTAAAATGGTGGGAGGAAGGGGAGAAGTAATTTGGCGCGGTGTAAATTATTTATTATTGTTTAAGCTCGGTTGAACTGGGTGGAAGGGATAGGGTGAAAGGGGGCCTGTTTAGTTTTGGAATGGGAATATAAGGTGTGGATTGGGGTAATTTTATTATTGGAGAGGGCTTCAAGTGGTCAGTGGTTCAAGGCAGATTTGGAAGGGGTTTAGGGTTAAATGGAAGGGTTTATAAAGGAAAAAGGTCTAAGGTTTATTTTGATAGGTTAAAGGTTTGTTTTACTTAGGTTAGACCGGTCACGCTTTTCGAAGCATGTCACTTCGTGGAGATTTATGATGTTAGGAGGACCACGCTCTTCACAGAACTCAGAGTTTATCTATGTATCATAGTTTGGGCTTTAGGTTTTTTTGGGAGGGATTTTCTCTCTTGTGAATGTGACTGGAGGGAAATAATGGAGTGAGGTGGGGAGGGGGGTATTTGATTGATGATATAGATGGGGTAAAGGAGGGGCGTGGGGCCGCATATGAATACACACGTTAATATCTTTACTTAATATGTAAAATGTCAATTATAATTTGAATTTGAAAAACAAATTTTGCTATATATGTTATTTATTGGTGTGAAGGAATATTCTTTTGAATATTCCTTATATATATATATATATATATATATATATATATATAGAGTTAGGATCAAATAAGAAGATTACTTAAAATAAGAAGGAATAAGAAGAACTATAACCGCAAATCCGAGATGCACCGACCTATATTAGATGCATCCATATAATCTTAGATGCATTATAATGCACCATAGTGTGTTTTCTAGCTTTTAATCAGATGCATATACGTATATTAGATGCATTTCATGATTTCTCTTATTTTTTGTTCCTCTGCACGTGCCGAAATCATGAAAATCAATTTGCGCCATCTATACATCAAATTAACTTTCGAAACTCAAGATGTTGCATATACATGAATAGAAATGCATCTAATGCAAGTCGTTGCATCTCAAATGCGTGCTTTTGGTCACTTCTCACCACTTCTTATTTTAATTTACTTCTCACTGAATCCCTACTATATATATATATATATATATATATATATATATATATATATATATATATATATATATATATATATATATATATAATCGATCTAAAAGTTTTCTCATCATGTTAAAGAATAAGAATATTAAAAAAATGTATATAATAATCTATATAAAGTATATTTTTTTTCTTGTTTTGACTATATAACCCTCCTCCCGGGCTTTATATAAAAAGCTCGCTCACGAGCTCTCAAATTTCATACATATAAATTACAATGGCTGTTATTATAACTAATTTAAAGACTTCATTTTTACGCCAAAATATTTTCATTATTAGTGAAATCTCATTTAAGCTGGTTTACAAAAAGGATACTAATAAACAACAATACATATTTAATATTTGTAAATGGAAGTAATTATTACTTACTTTGTTAGTTGTAAAAAAACATGTAGTTTACGTTAGAATTGCCAATTTTTATTTTACTAGGGTGCAGGATTACTCCCCTTTACCAAAAAAAAATTGCCAATTTTTTAATCCCAAATTCAGACCCTTATATTGGCGATTTGTTAGAAACTACTGAAACTACAGGGCACAAAGGTAGTTCAAGTATTTTGACATCATTTTAGGATGGCCACTTCCACCTAATAGAATTAGGGCAACAGGATGACAATAAGCACAACACATAGAAGGCGAGTTTGGTTATACAATATCATTGACACATATATAAGAAAACGAATTTAGCTAAAAACATAATTAAAAATATATATAAATGCTCGATTGATTAATGAGTTCGATTATTACATAATCTCCTATTACTATTAACTACTACTCGAGCATCAAAACGGCTTCACTTGATCATATTAATAATAAACCCAAAAACTTCCTAAATGATTCAGTCGGCATCAAAATCCTTTATAAACCTCCAAAATAATCATCATCAGAACCCCAACCTATACATCCAATATCCCCATGAAACTAATTTGTACCATCCAATATTCCTAAAACCTAATAACTCCTCCTCCTACCAACAAAGTTCATAACCGAACTCACCAAATCAAACATCAATCGATTATTTTAGCAAAACCTACCAAACTAGACTAATGTTAAACTAACTGGGGAGTGTGTGTGTAAAATTGGGATATGGTTTTTATTTACTTCCTCAGCCTCATAATAATTGTCCAATGTTGACTTTTGGAGTCTTTAATTTTCAAATTTAACCTTAAATAGTTTTATTTGTGTTATTTATTATTTGATGGAAAATATATAAATGAATTGATTTTCAAATTTATTTTCATTGGTATAATTTTCATCAAGTATTATATAACACAAATAAAAATATTTAAAGTCAAAGTTGCAAAATAAAGACTTCAAAAGTCAACCTTGGACAATAATTATGGGACGCAGGAAGTAGTTGATATGGCCATCACCAATATAACAAACATACACATACACACATACTTAGACAGCACCAGCCGCCACAGGCGGTGGTGGTGTTTTTTTAGAAATGGGAGGTGGGAGAGGGTTTGGTTTGATGAGGTTCTTTTGCATATCAGCAACTCAGGTGTCCACTTGGGGACGGTGCTTCATCCCTAACATGAGAGACCGGTCACGCTTTTCTAGGCATGTCACTTCATGAAGATTTATGATATTAGGAGGACCACGCTCTTCACATAACTCAAATTTTATCCATGTATCATAGTTTTGGCTTTGGGTTTTTTAGGAGGCATTTTCTCTCTTGTGAATGTGACTGGAGTGAAATAATGAAGTGGGGTGGGGGTGTATTTGATTGATGATATAGATGAGGTAGATGAGGGGTGTGGGGCCACATTTGTATACACACGTTAATATCTTTACTTAATATGTAAAATATCAATTATAATTTGAATTTGAAAAACATATTTTGCTATATATGTTAAGTATGGTGTGAAGGAATATTATTCCTTCTATGTATTGGTGTAAAAGAATATTCTTACGAATATTCCTTTTATATTAATATATATATATATATATATATATATATATATATATATATATATATATATATATATATATATATATATATATATAGGGAAGGGTTATTTTCAGAACCAAATAAATTGCGAGAACTGCGAGAACCACCATCAACCAATCAGATTTTTTTGAATATTTAGTTTTAATATTTAATTCAAAAGGGTATTTTGGTAAAATTACTTTTTAATTTTATCTTTTATTTTTTTATTTAAAAAAGACGTTTTTTTTCCCGAAATTCTAGCTTTTTTTTTTTTTTTTTTTTTTTTTTTTTTTGTACATGTTTAAAAATCAATATTTGCACATGTGTTTTGCATTACGTAAAAATTGTATTTTTTGTTTATGCATAGGTGTTTTGTATTTGCACACGTATCTTTAAAAAATATTACATAAATAAGTATATACAAACAACAAACATTTATTAATAGATTGATACAATTTTATACAAACAACATAAATCTACACATGTGTTTTTAATCTACACATGTGTATTTAATCCTTGTGCACATGTGTTTTTAATCTATACAACATAAATATTTTTTGTATTTTATACAAAAAATTACATAAATCTACACAACATAAATTACAAAAAATTACATAAATCTCAAAAACTGTAAAAACACATATGCACTCTCAATAACACATATGCACATGTGTTTTTAATCCTTGTGTACATGTGTTTTTAGTCTACACATGTGTTTCTAATACTTATGCACACGTGTTTTTATCGTCTCGCTCATCTTAACAAAGATGATAAACGTTATACAGCAAATTATCTTCAAGCATCTGTATGTGCATCCACTTGTTAATCTTCAATGCTATTATCATCTTCAATTACCTGAAACAAGCACAAACAAAAATCAAAAATATAGAAAAATATGATACATGTGTTAACAACATAGACGCATGTTCAAACCCCTTCTAACACATTAATCTGAAATTTAGAAAAATAAATATAACACATAGATCATAAATATAAAAAACACATTTGCCGCACCTTTTGTTATCATATTGTATCTGCAGCACCTTTTGCCTAATATATAATTTAATCTTTTAAAATTATAGAGTATTATAAAGAATATAAACCAATCAATGAACCAAATCATACTTTTTCAATGCTCCATAAACTAAAGACGTTGACATCTCTCGAATGGCATTGCAAACCTTGAACTTTTTGATCTATTTTTTATTATAATTAGTTAACATATAAATCACTGAACTTATAAAGACAAAAAAGGGACATTGCATTTCGGATAGCAAATACAAGTGCTAAAATATAGAAAAAAAAATAAAAAGCTTGCGTGCGCATCTTGAGTCATTGATCTGCCTTGTCAAAGATGATAATTTTGAAAGGTGGGCAAGCAAATAGAGGTGGACCATAAAATAACATATGTGGATATTGCACCAACAAACAAATTCACCTTAACAGAGAATCACATAATTGCTTCACCTTATCCTCAACCAATCAAAATGAACAATCTTGGATTAATGGATTTGCAAAACCAATGAAAAAATTCCTTGTTGTCCCCATGCGTAGATGATTGAAGACGAATGAAAAAAATCCCTTTTGCAAAACCAGAACTCATAGACAACCGAATTAAATTACATGTTTTTTTTTTTTTTTCATTTATATATGTAAATCGATTAGAACGAATGAAAAAATTAATGATAGACGATTGAATTAAAAGTGAAATGAAGAAAGAAAGTTACTGTTTTTCGACCGAAGGTTGAGTGCTCTGCATCAACGGCGTCATTGTTTTCGCTCTTTGTGTTTTTTCATTAATTTGTGATTTGGTACAAGATATAAACTAGGATACCAATGGTTGTAGGGTCGAAATCAGCGGATGATATCAAGATTGGGGCAAAAGGCGGCTAGGGTTTGGGTGAAGGTTCTGAAAACTCATGATGGAGAAGGAAGGAGGCGGCTTTAGAGGGAGGGGAGTAATAACCGGTTTTGTTTATGGATCCTATTTTTGTGGGATAAATAAATTCCTATATTGCCCCTAATTTATTTTTTCCATTCAAACTAAATTATGCATATTTTCAAAAATGCCATTTTGCATTAACATGATGTACCTTATGCATTATTAAGAGTACAAAGCTGGTTCTCGCAGTTCTCGCATTTTTTTTGGTTCTGACAATAACCTTACACTATATATATATATATATATATATATATATATATATATATATATATATATTTGAGTTAATAATTGAGTTAAAAGTTTTACCCATCATGTTAAACAAAAAAATTATTAAAAAAAAATATATGATAATCTATAAAAAATATTTTTTTTTTCTTGTTTTGACTATATACCCCCTTCCGGGCTTTATGAAAAAAGCTTGCTCACGAGCTCTCAAGTTTCATACAAATATAAATTACAATGACTTTTATTATAACTAATTTAAAGACTTCATTTTTACGCCAAAATATTTGCATTATTAGTGAAATCTCATTTAAACTGGTTCACAAAAAGGATACTAATAAACAACAATACATATTTAATATTTTTAAATAGAAGTAATTATTATTTACTTTGTAAGTCGTAAAAAAAACATGTAGTTTATGGTAGAATTGTCAATTATTGAATCCCAGATTCATACCCTTATATTGGCGATATGTTAGATATTGCTGAAACTAATGGCACAAAGGCAGTTCAATTATTTTGACATCATTTTAGGATGACCACTTCCACCTAATAGAATAAGCGCAACAGGATGACAATAAGCGCAACACAAAAAAGGCGAGTTTGGTCATACAGTATCATTGACGCATATATAAGAAAACGAATTAAGCTAAAAACATAATTAAAAATATATAGAAATGCTCGATTTATTAATGGGTTTGATGATTACATAATCTCCTATCACTATTAACTACTACTACTCGAGCATAAAAAACTATCACTTGCAGCTTCACTTCATACCCGAGAACTTCCTAAATGATTCAGTCGGCATCAAAATCCTTTATAAACCTCCATAATAATCATCATTAGAACTCCCAACCTATACATCCAATATCCGCATGAAACTAATCTCTACCATCCAATATCCCCATAACTGAATAAGTCCTCCTCATACCAAAAAGTTTATAATGACTCACCAAATCAAACATCAATCGATTGTTTTAGCAAAACCTACCATACTAGACTATTGCTAAACTAAGTGGGGTGTGTGTGTGTGTAAAATTGGGATATGGTTTTTATTTAGTAGATATGGCCATCACCAATATAACAAACACACACAATCCCACATACTTAGACACCACCAGCTGTCGGAGGCGGTGGTGATGGTTTTTTAAAAATGGGAGGTGGGAGAGGGTTTGGTTTGATGAGGTTCTTTTTCATATCACCAACTCAGGTGTCCACTTTGGGACGACGCTCCATCCCTAACATGAGAGACCGGTCACGCTTTTTTAGGCATGTCACTTCATGGAGATTGATGATAATATGAGGACCACGCTCTTCACAAAACTCACTTTTTGATCCATGTATCATGGTTTAGGCTTTGGGTTTTTTGGGGAGGCATTTTCTCTTTTGTGAATGTGACTGGAGTGAAATAATGGAGTGGGGGTGGGGGTGTATTTGATTGATGATATAGATGGGGTAGAGGAAGGGTGTCGGGCCACATCTGTATACACACGTTGATATCTTTATTTAATATGTAAAATGTCAATTATAATTTGAACTTGAAAAACCTAATTTGCTATATATGTTTGGTTGTATGTTCTTTTGGTTTGATTATGTGGAATGTAGTTAATCCCTATTTTGTGAACGATCTTTGTGGGATGAATGTGAACATGGTCTTATTAATGGTTTTCACTTACTTGTTCATTTAGTTTTTGTATCACATGGCATTTGACAATATCTACATAAAATGGATTAATTATACTCCTCTATTGTTGGAGTTATAAACTCATAAGGATAGTTTCCTGATATTGTGGTGAGGTAAGGTCCAAAATGATTTGTCCTATTCCGATGTAGTCTATATTGATGTTTATAGTTGTTGGTTATTTAAATGGCCAGTACTTTGTGCCTGAATTTGAGAACATTTGCTTGTTTTTCCAGTGCCGAGAAGGTCTGGGGATATCTCAGTTGGGATTATAGGCTCATGTCTTATTTTGTAATTCCTATGTGTAAAGTCATCATATTTGGTTGTCTATTGTTGGTTTTAAGTATTCAGCAATTGTTGTTATGATTGAGATTGTTTCATATATTGGTTAGTTCAGATGATTATGATATGAGTCTGATAGAGTGTAGTTTGGTCTTAGATATTGCATTCTGGTGGGCAACTTTGGTTGTAGTGGTTTTGAATAGATAGTCGTTCTCAAAGATGTTGCCTTCTATTATTTTCATACCACATATAACTGATATTCAATGACATTTTATAAACTAATAAAGCATCCAAAAATAAGTTCTTTGACAATTGCAAGTCAAGATAATAGAGTTTCAAGTGTGTATATAATAAGAAGGGATATGCATGCCCAAATTATTTCTTAAAAGCAACTCACAAACAATAACAAAAGATCAACTCACAATGCATCCAAACTTATTAAATGTATTAAAGAAACTCACAATGCATCCAAACTTACTAAATGTCTTAAAATCAAATCATAAACCATAACATAAAAATAATTGTTTGTCTTTGTAATTCATAAAAACATTCAAATTGTAGCTTCTTTGGCAGCCCTTCTGTAACTCTTTTTCCTCTGACGACCAACCTCTTGAGTTGATTGTGACTCCATTGGTTGAGTTGGTCATGCATCAACTTCAGTTGGTTCAAAATCTGCAACACCCTCAGCTCTTGCATTCTTATTGCCTTTTTCGTTTGCCTTCTTCTGTCTTTGACTTGTACATGCTCTTTTGTTGTGACCTTGTGTACCACATTTACTACAAGTGATAATCTTTCCCTTTCTTGAAGGCTTCCCATCCTTGACCATTGCATTCAACGCATTCTCAGCCTTCTCATCTTTGCTCACCCTCCTCTTCTTCTTTGGTCTGCCAACGGAAACATGATGGTGTGGGAGCAATAAGATAATAGGGATGTTGCATTTGGTCCAATATGCACTATTACTAACACGTCAATCTTATAGTTGTACGTCTCCTTCTATGTTTTTAGCCAATATGCTTGATGAACCCAATCCTCAGGTATACATACCTCCCTTCCATCACTTACCATGTTATACATTGCTACCACAACATGTTTACATGAAATACCAATTAGCTCACATCTCCTACATGTACATGGTCCTTAACCTTATATTTACTAAACATTGATCATTCCATGGTCCCTTATATTGGTGACTGTCAACCCCATTTCAAATATCTGAATAGTCATTACCTCCCTACCATCACTTGCCATGATATACATTGCTGCCACAACATGTTTACATGGAATACCGGTTAGCTCCCATATCCTACATGTACATGTCGTTAACCTTATATTCACTATACATTGGTCATCCCATGGTCCCTTACACTGGTAACTGTCAGCCCCATTCCATATATCTGAATAGTTATTAGATTCTTGTTTAATAACCTTAAAAATGGCTGTTGCAGTTGGGGTTAAGGGACCATCATACTTGTATATGACCTGTCGCACATTCACTATCCTCTTCATCAAATACTCCCTAATGTATTCCAAATACCTTATTATTGGTTTATCTCTACCATCTACCAACTTACTGTTGAATGCCTCACAAAGGTTGTTGACCAGAATTTCACATCTAGCTCTGCCCGTTTTTTGATTAATGATTAAGGATAAGTTTATGTCCACTATATATACACTTAAAACACAAATGTGAAAAATGTTATACTTGATAAAAAGACATGGACCATGAGTTTTCTGGTATGTTTTATAACCACTCATGAGCTTTAGGGTCGAAGGCTTTGAGTTCCTCCATTCCTTTTTGAAACTGAACCACAATAGTTGTTGTTGCACACTTCCACAAAAGATCCTTGTAAATCATTCCTTTGAAAATCTGCTTCATGTTGTCATAGATGTGTCTAACACAATATATGTGTTCAGCAGAAGGAAAAAGATGTTGGATAAATGGTAGACTACCCTATTACAAGTAAGACATATTGGATTAAAACAAACACATAGTGGATTAAAACAATGCTTATGTGTAATGAATTTGATATAACTAGTGATAATGGATTGATTCTACCTTTTTTCTACCTGAAATGAAAGTGTAGTTATAGTTTGGTTGTAAATCAAGGTTATCACATAGATTTTGTAGGAATCATAACCAAGAACTCTTACACTCAGCCTCAACAATAGCATATGCAAGAGGGTAAATACCATTGTTACCATCAATACCAACAACCGTCAAAATTTTCCCTGTAAATGGTCCTTTTATGAAAGCACCATCCAACCCCAATATCTCTCTTCTTGTATCTCTATACCCAGGTTTAAGTGCACCAATACACACATAAATTCTTTTGAATACCCTTGAATTAAGAGTGAGATATGTGTTGGTTTCCACCTAAATCTTGACTGTTGTGTATATGTTTCTTGCTTTGAGCTCCATAACATAATCTCTAAGGAGGGCATATTGCTGTTTATAATCACCTTTCATATTCTTCACAACATTTTCCTTTGCCCTAAAAGCTTTGTGGAATGATACGTTTATTTGGAACTTTTGTTGGAATTTAAGTTGTAATGCCTTAATTGGGATTTCAGGATTGGTAGAAACTATTTTGCTTAAATGTGTTGAAAGAAGCTGAGATGTTGCAATATTAACATCTCTTGTTTGAAGACATTTATGAGCATCAGTCAATGTTTTAACCGACCAACACTACTTATTCCACCACTTTAAGACGAGAGGTCCCATGGGCAAGGGGGTTTATGATTCTTGAGTTTATAACCTTTAGTATTAACACCCTTGCATTTCTTGTCCTTATAGTTTTTGCTTTTAGCAAATTGGTCCCGATTGTTTGAGGTGGATGGAATATCCCCTTCTCTGGTAGGTGTTGGATTGAATTTTGTTGAACCAACAACAGTGTCGTAGTACTTAGCTCTCACCATTTGTTTATCACATTGGAGAATCTAAATAGTTCTCCTTGAATGCAATGCATGCATCTTCACCTTCTCAGTCGCTTGTTTTCTTGTACTTAACTCTTCCCCCACCCTAAATGCACTTTATATGATTTTACACCTACCTTTTTAAGCCTTTCATCACCACCCTCACCACAACTGTCAAGCTTATCAAGGTCAATTACAGGTGCACCAGACTCAATCCGAACTATACTAGCTTCTCTCCTATTTTGTTGAATGTTTGCAGCCAACTCAAATGTGAAACCATGCATATCAACTTCTGGTTCTGTTCCTGGCATCTCATTGGCATCATGCTCAAAATCACTAACGCCCCTTTCTGATTCTTTCCTTTCTACACCTTCGTCTTCAAAATCATCAACTACAAGTTCTTCCCTTTCTACAACTTCCTCATCAACCTCTTAGACAATATTTTGAAAAATCACACCTTCATTTTCTGGACATAACTCATGAATCATTTCTGCAATTTCTTCATTTGCTGTATGGCATGGATCCTCATCCCAATTCACTGCACTATCTTGTTGGAACAAGTCGTCTTCGAAAAATGTCTCAGCTTGTTTACCCTTCTCAGGCATAAAACCACCCATATGGTCACAAGCACTCTCTTCCAAAAAATTTAAGTAACTGAATGCATTGGATGAGGATGGTGGTATCTCATTTCACAATGCAGGAATCCTACATTATCAAAACTACCACTTTCAACCAATGGACAAACATAACTGGTTGAAGCTTGAGTTGGTGTCATTTCATGATTAGACTCCTTCCCAGTTACATTGGTTGTACCAGTCCACTCTAACAACAACAATTTTTCTTTCTTAACAAGTTTTTTTTTTTCTTTTTCTTGAACGACTTTCTTAACAGGTTCACTGACCACATTATCCTCAACAATTTCTTCAATCACTACACCCTTTAACTGACAACCCCTAACCACCATTATATGTTTTTCTACCAAAGATACATCAGATTCTACATAAACATCTATTTCCTTAAACCTTGGCACATATTTTAACAATATCAGCACGTCCTCATCCGATATTAAGGGAACTAATCCATCATATAAAGACAGTCCTGGGAGCCTAAAATGGGTAAACAACAACTGATTATTATCACCCAAACCTAGTTCACCTAACATTTGGGCCAACTCGTGAATGTAGAACAAGTCACAATCAACTAGGTCTAAATGATCAACCATAGCAAACTTATACACTCTGTCAGGTGGATCAGAAAACTCACCACTGTGGTGGATTTGAATACTGAAAAGGTTTGGGTACGAATCTGGGAAGATAAAACAAAAAAACAAAAACCCCAAAAATAAAAAAACAGCCATAAAATTTTCATAAATCAAAGTAACCTGCTTTAATTTCCCGAAAAACAGTGCATGTTCATTCGAAACAAAAGTATACTAAAAAAATCTTACTGTATAGTGCACCAATATCCAGAATCGGTGAACTACGAGCTCTAATTTGCTAGCCAACTATTTTAGATCTGCAACATTTTGGGAAGTTTTGAGAAGTTGGAAGCAAACGGTTCGAACGATAGAATGAAAATGTGTATGTTGCAAAATATAAGGTTGCAAAACTTGGTTGCAAAAAATGTCCCTCAATACAAAGGTAGGTATGCCAGTGGGGTGTCGGGTGAATAGCTGTGAAAGTGACGGGAAAAGTGAAATGACAAAAATACCCTCATGTGGAATAAACATGAGGACTCACTAAGAGCATGTTCAACCATAACGGGATAACGACCGTTTTCGTCCATTTAACGCCGTTATCGGCGTTACACCCTTGGATGCCGAGTTCTTTCACGCCGTTGGTCCCTCCCCGTTAACCATATAACGCCCGTTATTTGTTTTTGTTTTTTTTGTTTTTCATTTATGCCTTTAAATGAGGGGTTGTTTTTGTAAATTGAATGTTATTGATGTTATTGTGATGTTATTGTTGTGGGTGTTTTTTGGGGATGTTAAGGTGAAATGTTAAAGCTAATGTGACGCTGACGTGGACGGTGTTATTGATGTTATGGTGTTATTATTGAGATCGCTTTAACGGGGATTTGTAACTATTGATTATTTGCAAAAATAAATCACATGAACATTTTTTTGCAGTTTACCATTTTATTTTTATTTATTTATTATTTTTTTTATGACTTTTGAAAACACATCTCAAAGACTCAAACAACAATCTAGTGGTACTGTCTTTAAACCCTGACACAAACTCAAACTTAAACTCATCAAACCCTAGAAAATGGAAGACCAGCACACCACCACCCTCACCGACGACGACGACACTCCGTCGCTAAGCTCACATACTCTAGCAGCTCTCAAAGAGTTTCTCTCCGAACAAAACTCCTCACTCGCCGCAGAAAACAACGGCGGAGCTACGGAAGCGGAAGAGGTGGCGTTGGTTACGGAGGACTGGAGGTTAAGTCAGTTCTGGTACGACAGAGAAACGGCGGAGACGGTGGCGCGTGAGGTTCACGCGCTGTATACCTCACTGGGTTCGTCGACTTCGGTTGCGTGTATCGCGTGTCCTACGCTATATGTTTATCTTAAGGTAGTCTCGTATCTTCACACACAAACACACTTTGAAATATATATATGTGCTTATAAGTTGTTAGACCCCTTTGTTTATATATCACAAACTATTAGAAATAGATTACTATTAGTACTAGCTAAGCGTATTCTCTAGATGAAGGGTCTTTTTATAACACTGCTGTTTTGTTTTGCTGTTGTCTGATTTATTATACCCATATAGCAATGTTTCGTGCACGAGGTTGCCACGTTATGGATAGTGATTTTACTTGAGGGAACTGAATGGTTGTTCAAGTGTAGTTGCTTCTAGTTTATTTTCGAGAATATTAGTTTGTAAATGTCTAAGAGTTGGATTTTGTGGTATTTTTTCGAAGTTCAACATTTTTCTTTGATATCTAATAGTTGAACTTCTTTGAAAGCCTACAACATCAGAACATTGAACTTTGGATAATGAAATGCGGGTTGGCTTCTGTAACTGTAACCGGTCAAACTCTCTAAGGTGAATCATTATCGCATTCCGGGTAATCTTGCGCGGTACATGACTAGATGGGCATACTAAATTGGGAGAACTGAAAAGCAAAACTTTAGTTTAATTACCCATATGAGTGTTCCAGAAAATATAAAAAGCTACCCAATAGATTACTACTAGAAGCGCATTCTTTAGTAGAATAGGAAAATGTATCTTGTTGGGGTCTTTTTATAATACTCATGTCACTGTTAAACCAATGTTTTGTTTTGCTGTTGTCCGGTTTATTATACCCATCTAGCCAGGTTTCATGCGCGAGGTTGCCATGATATGGATAGTGATTTTACCTGAAGGAAAGTTGAACGGTTGCTTAAGCGTAGTTGCATTTTGTTATTGTCTAGAATGTTAGTTGTTAACTGTTTTAGAGCAGGATTTTGTGGTATTTTTTTGAAGCTCGACATTTTTCCTATGATATAGTTTTGAATAGTTGAACTTCAAAAAAATCCTGCACAGTTCAATGTTGAAATATTGAACTTCTATATTTTAGTGGATAGCGAAAAGCGGTGACAGTCTAGGATCTCTAAAGTGAATCACTTTTCAAATTCTGGCAACCTTGCGCCCATCAATGCACGTCCAGATGAGCATAGTATATTGGGGGAACTGAAAAAGAGAACTTCGATTTGATAACTCATAAGTGCTCCAAACTATATAAAAAGTTACCCAATAAGATAAAAATTAAGATGGGTTTGTACACTTTGTCGGTGCCACTATTTGTAGCTTACCGTATGCAATATATACACATACAAAGCGTTTTTGTCAAATAAAACAATACGGCAACATGGAGGACTAGTGCCTTGTAAAAATAGACCAAACCAAATCATATTATGCCCATTTTTTGTGGCGAGTTATTTCTTGATAGAGGCGTATCCTTTAAAAGAAAATGAATTGTACTATCTTGCTAGGCTCTTTATGTAACACTCATGTTGACATGTCGGTTGATAAACAAGTGTTTTGTTTTGTTGTTGTCCTGTTTACAATGCCCATTTCGTCATGTTTTGTTCGCGAGGATACCCGGGTATATATAGTGATTCACTTGAGGGAAGTTCAGGGCCCCTTTTGGTTATTCACGGAAATATATGAGTTCAATTGAGGGATTTCCTAATATTCTTGAGAATAACTAAAAGTGCCGTTGTTACAATAGCCGTTAAGATTCCCTAAAATGCATCACTATAGCCTCCTGAGTAACCTGGTGTCCAAAACATGGCTAGATGGGCATAGCAGACTGGGGGAACCGAAAAACACTACTTCAGTTTGATAAACCATACGAGTTAACCAAAAAAATCTAAAAAGTTCCTGTATTAATAAAATAGAAATATAATTTGAATGGTATTTCTAAGGAGATTCAGTTTGTACACCTTGTCGGAAGCACAAGTTATAGCTAACAATATGCAATAGATACAAATACAAATCCTTTTTATTATGTAAAACAATACAGCTACGTGGATGGCTAGTGTCCTCTACAAAGAGAGCAAACGAAATCAGATTAGGCAAATGCCAAATTATTATTTAACAGACTTTTTTGACACAGATTCACTAACGGCAAACGAACATTCTAAAATAAATGGTTAAAAACATCCTTATCAAATTAAAATTCAATACAAGTATTTGATTATAAAAAAAAAAAAAAAAAAAAAAAAAAAAAAAAAAAAAAAAAAAAAACTAGCAGTCTAGTGAACAAAGAGAAACCTCTTTTGCTCGAAAATAATTGTCACACAAGGCGCATTAGTCTCCTCATGAAGCTAGATTAATGGGATGTAGTTTGTGACAAACTGACAGTGAAAACTTTTTTCATTATAAGGTGTGACTAATCCTGGTTGCATAGTTGCAAGAATTTTCAGTTGGTTAATACAACGATTTTGGAGGACCCTTGTTTTAGTTAATAGACTGAGTTTGGTGTGGTGTTGATCAGTTCCAAATTATGTCATGTTAATGTATTGGCCTATTAGGAAGTGTGAGTTTTTTTTACGAAAGCTTCTGTGTGGAACTGTAGCTAAATATGAGTTTGTTTACATCAAATTTGGTTTCATAAAATTTATGGACGGAATTGTAAGTGCATTTAGTGCTTGGTTACTGACACCTTGTTGTTTATGTGTTTTTGGTTTCCTTTTGGGCTTTAGGATATCTACAATATAACAAAATGCAGAAGCTTCGCGTAGTTATTGCATTTTCCCTAAAGTTATGACATTTCTCGTTATCTTTCTATGTATAAATGAATTTCAACCTTTCTTCTTTTACCTTGATTCAGAAAATGCATCCTGATCTACCTGTACAACTTCTCGAATATGACAATCGATTTGAGCAATATGGAAGTGAATTCACTTACTACGATTACAACGAACCATTAGAGCTCCCATCGTCAATGAAGCATTCTTTCCGCATCATCATTGCAGATCCTCCTTACCTGGTAATTTATAAATCTCCTTTAACATGTAATGTTATCTCAGCGTTAAAATGTGAGCATATTTGATTGGACTCAGATGTCACATGTAGATTGTGAGACATATCAGTCGTAAACCTTGCCTTCTGTTTCTGTCAATGGACACACTTTAAAATTTTGATTTGCTTTCTTCCTTATCTTGACAGTCTTTTTAAAATGGAGCTTAATTTTGCTTATTTATATGATGGACAGAGCCAGGAGTGTTTGGAGAAAGTGTCCGAAACGGTTGGTTTTCTTAAGCAACCAGGAGAATCATACTTGCTTTTACTCACAGGTCAGACAATTACCCTTCTTTCATTTACTTGCTCTTTTTTTCTCCTTTTCCTCTTTTTAAGCATATGTCTCATGCACTTATTATTGTCCGCAAACTGTAAACATGATTAGTGAAATTAAAATAGTTGATAACAAGGTTGTGTTTAAATATCTACAGGCGCAGTACAGCAGGATAGAGCAGCCAAACTCCTAGGGTTGCGTCCATGTGGATTTCGGCCAGAACATTCGAGCAAGCTTGGAAACGAGTTCAGGCTATTTACAAACTATGACCCTGGGCTGAGATTAGGAGGATGGGAGCAAGAGCAAGATGAGCAGTAGTAACAATATGGCCTTTTTTTTTCTTTCTTTTTATCAAGGCTTTGGGTTTATTTTGTAACTTTTGATCAACATCGACACAAATAGCAGTTTTTCTAGATGAACTTATATATTATGTTGTTTTGAAGAGACTTTCAGCTCTTTTTTCATCTGAAAATAGATAATTATTACAGTACAGTGAAGACTTGGGAGTTGTTTTAGAGACTGGAAGAATTGAGCATGACCATACACATACCTTATTGAGGGTCAATCTGTTATTTAGTTTAAATTAGTTGAAATGATGAATGAATTTCTTTATCAGTAAACCTATCTATATGATCAAGGTCCCATCTTCTATTAATGAAGTTATGAGATTTTATTTACTTCATTAATTCATGTTGCAACTCTATATAAGTATATAATGCTATAAGTATACGCGAACAAATCATGCAAGTATAACAATGTAAGTGTTGCAAACTTGCAATCAAATTCTATACAATAGAAGATCAGCAAGCATGATACCAATGAGTAATGAGTCTGGATACACTACCGTTTGCGAATGCATACTTCATTATATCATACTTTGGTCTTACAGTTGGTTTACAAGTATAACATGGTTCCATTAGGTTAAAAGTATATGATAAAACAAACACAAAGCAAATTTAGTGCGGGTAATATACATGAT
Organism: Chrysanthemum seticuspe; assembly: GCA_019973895.1. Classification (NCBI taxonomy): domain Eukaryota; kingdom Viridiplantae; phylum Streptophyta; class Magnoliopsida; order Asterales; family Asteraceae; genus Chrysanthemum; species Chrysanthemum seticuspe. Next base: position 251,562,569 of record BPTQ01000001.1, on the reverse strand, counting down.
TTTTCAGCCTCCACTTATGGGAGGTATGATGGCTAACTCGTCTCTATTCTTGACGAGTGCAGACTCACTAGTGTACTCCTCGTTCAAAGCCAGAACCATGCATCCACGAAGCTCTTTTAAGCCCGGAAGTTTAGCAATAAGTTTATCTAAACACTCTCCCGCAGTTGTACCAGATGACACTTCCAGTTTCATATCACTCACCCCACTTAGATCTCTTGCTCGGGCAAAGAACAGTACCTTGATCTCAATAGATTCTTTCTCACTTTCTGTTTGTGGGGTGTCTTTTACAACCTCCTCTTCTGCTGACGAACCCATGGCAAAGAAAAACCCCTGCATATCGAATTAAAATTCTGTATGAACCTTTGCTGACTAACCAAATTGATGAGGAAAAAATGGAGCATTATCTACTTTCTGTATATCGGTTAAATAAACCTTTGCTGATCTAGGAATTCTTTCGAGACATGATCTAATACAAAATTATACTTACAACAATTTCTTGAACAACATTTAACAAACAATCTTATTGCAATAAGGAAAACGATTTTAGAGGCTCTATGCAATAATAAAGTTGACTATGAGCTAATTTTAGCTCATATTAGCTCGCTTGACCCATTTGACCTCTGACCCCCTTTAGCTCTAATTTATAACTTTCTTTGGACCCGTTAACACATGATCCTAACATAAAACGTAAATAGTTGAAAAGGTCAAACGATCCAAACTTAACGCATGATCCTTCAATGGATACAAGCTAAGACAAATCATAACTCATGCCAACAGCAATTATGCAGTAAAAATAGATTAACCAATTAAGCATTAGGTTCTTACAAATTAGCACTAGTTATTGTGAACCTTCGAACTTTCAGATAAGCATGACAGCAAGAAATCTGTAAAGATTGATGTTCTAACAGTATTCAGCCTAGTTCTGTGGCAAATCCAAAATTTTCCAACAAAAACGTCGATTTGATTTCGTAAATTCATCAAATACTTTCTCAAATCCAAAACTGACCCAAACATTTAGAACCTAAAACTAACTTAAATTGTTGAACAGACTACATCTTTTCGTTCCCAAAACCATTATCAATTTATCATTAGTAACACCAAAGAGTAATCAATGAACTCATTTGAGGACGGACGGACGGATAGAGTAAACTAAGGGGGTGTTTGTTTCGGCTTATATAGCGGGCTTATGGCTTATGTGGTTTTGGGCTTATGTTTCATAAGCTCACTTTTTGTGGCTTATTTTGAGATTTTCTGTCTTATATAAGCTTATCATGTCATGATAAGTTTATATAATCTCACAAGTTTCAAAATAAGCCAGAAAAAGGGAGCTAATGGAACATAAGCCCAAAACCACATAAGCCATAAGCCGGCTATATAAGCCGAAACAAACACCCCCTACGAAGATGTTTGGGATGGCTTATCTTAAAGTGATTTTAGAAATAAGCAGGAAGCAACCTGCTTACTTTGAAGTGCTTATTTCAGTGTAAAATAAGCTACTTATCTAGAGATGATTATTTCAATCTCAATCTAAAGTAATCTAATAATCATGGTAACAAAAACAAAACGAAATACCTGAAATCGAGGAACCAAATGAAATAGATTTGTAAATCAGATTGTTTGACCTCAAATTGAGGTTATATAAAAATGACCAAATCCGAATAGTTTGACCCCAAAATAAATAAAAAAACGAATCTGAATTATTTGACCCGAAATAAGTTTTTTTTTGCATAAAAAAAAATTCCATTGCCGGGAATCGAACCCGGGTCTCCTGGGTGAAAGCCAGATATCCTAACCGCTGGACGACAATGGAATTCTAATGGATTTGTTGTTATGTTTTATGGATCTATATTTATATAGTCTTTTAGCAAGGCAGTAATATATATTTTTTCTTTGTTTAACCATGGTCTTTTGGTTTTTAACTAGGGTATAAATGAAACAAGACAATTCGCGAATTATTCGAGTTCGTAAACTATTTGAACTTGAATCGATTAAATAAGTCGAGCTACTCGAGTATATTTTCGAGCTCTAAAATATTCGATTCGTGAAGCTCGCAGAACTTTATCGAGTTTCGATTAAATTACATTTTTACACTTTATATATGCAAATTTACTTACTTCTCATACAAACTGAGTCGATTCGAGCTTGATATGTCGAGTATTCATCGAGTTCAAGCATGAAATGTGGAAATAATCGAGCTCGAGTTGAGTTTTATATAACGAGTCCAGCTCGAGCTCGAAATATAAAGCTTGACTGAGCTCGAGTCGAGTTTCAAACTCTAGTTTTAGTATTCGAGTCGAGCTCGGCAGTACACGGCTCGACTCGGCTCGTTTACACCCATATTTTTAACCGAGGTCGTTTATAAAGATGTGCAAGTTGTGCAAGCGCATATGGTCTCAATTTTTTAAAGCGTCCAAATTTTGCAATCAATATATATTGGGTATATTTGGCAAAAATAGATTGTGCTGATGCTGGTGCTGTTGTTGATGCTGGTGTTGGTGCTGTTGCTGAAAAAAGATTATAAAAAGAGATTATTTTTATAAGCTATATGAAGTAACCTTTTATTTTCAGAGATTATGAAAGTTGTTGTTGTTGTTTTTTTTTTTTTTTTTTTTTAAGTTATGTCTGCCAAACAAATATTATTTTTTAAGTAGCTTATTTTTTAAAAAAATAAGCATAATCTCTCTATAATATCATGCGTCAAAATAGCCATTATGAGCTTCAAAATCTTACACCAAAAAGAAAATCCTTCGTAGCAAACAATTTATTGAAATAAAAAGAAAAAGAAATAATAATAACCATGTCAAAAACATCATTAATTAACACTACAAAAGTTTAGATTACCTTAAAAATTTATTCAAAAACTACACATCAATGAAAAAGTTACATTTTTTGCAGGTGCAAGTGTCAATTGTCTTATTTAAGACTCGGTTTTTCTTAGTTACATAAATTTTGCACAGCGTCTCTTTAAACTTAGAGATTGCCAAATAATTTACGGAGTTTAAACTCACCGCCATATAAACTCAAAATAAATAAAGCTCCTTTTTTCATGAGATTGGCGTAGCCATGAACTTGTTTGCACCAAAAAGTAATTAAACGCGAAAACAATCATATTTTAGTGATGATAAGATGTTTGCCATGCGGTTCAGTAATGAATACTTTGACTCTCTAAAATTCGACTTGATCGTTAGGTCGAGTCTTATGCAATTTTAACTGAATGGTAACAATGAAAATGACTCTCATTTCTTAAGTGAGACCATATGAGCAAATATCTGAAACAAAATATGTTACGAAAGAGTACACAATTATAAAGAATGTTTAGGTTATATTCGTCACCGTGGGTTAGTCGGTCAAAATCCCATGGATGGTTCATGAAACCAAATGTGTTTATGAATGATATAACAAAATTTCGTAATAATAAACTCGACAAAACTATGCAAATAGAATTGTGAATTGCTGACTTGTTTTAATACTAATCACAAGTTTCATGTTGGGCTATATATGATCAAGGATATGTTTATACCATAATTTTTTTATATTGTAGATCTGATCATATGACTTCGAGATTGATTGAAGAATCAATCGTAAAGCTACATGAAGCCGGATTTTAGGGTGTGCATAGTGATCAACCGCACAGGACTTCCAAATTTTCAAGGCCCCGATGCCGTAAACGCATGGCTGATTCTATTTATTGTTTAACGTATTGCTGATGAAACTATAGTCTAGAAAATAAGATTTTTGCGTTATAATTGGAACACATATCAGTTCCAACCGATTTAGAAAAAGAAAAGAAACAGAGTTCAGACATGATGGTTGAGGAAGATAACTAGTATGAGTAGTATTCACTTTTTCAGCCTAACGTTTATAGATTTCACACCTTTTTAGTTCCATGCTTGAATAAAAGTACAAACAAGTTTACAAATTTACACTTTCAACCCAAGTTTAAATAAAAATTTAGAACTAGTCTAATTATTTTTAAACATTGTTATATACACTTTTTAAAATGATTTTATATGTTGTCAATAAAATACTCCAATTAACGTAGACATGTTATACACAGTTTTTTTATGTTTACGAATACTTTATCTTTTTAAAATTTTATATAACATATAACTAAAATCGTGTTGTGCGAGAGGCCTACTTTGTCACATTGGCACAGGGCCCTCAAAATCCACGGGACGGCCCTGCTACATGTGATATTACTTTGATGTTTACCCAAAAAAATGTCTTTACTTTGCATATGGTGAACTATTGTAAGAATTTTATATCAACTTTGAATTCTTTCGAAGAGTAAACATCAAATGAGAAATATAATTAAGATAAAAAGAATGAGAAGAAAGCACAGCCATTAATCTTAGAGTATAAGGTATAATGACTATTATTTTTTAGCCATTTTGGCTCCACTATATGCCACCTCATTTTAACACTCCAACCTCAAAATATCTTTCCCTCACTTCAACATAATCATTTAGGCCCTACCCACCTCCATTATTTTCAAATGTTTGAAAATCATAAATGAAAATGTTTTATTTTGTGTGTTCGAGAAGTGGCTAAAATAAAAGTGGCTAGCCATGATGGTATAATGGCTAAGATTTGGCACAACCAAAACCATATCCATGTCATTTTGGCTAGAGATATAACCAATATACCCAATGCTTTTAAATGCATCTACAAAAATAGATGCATTCTCAATTATTTTCTTTTTTTATTTGAATTTCGTGGCTAGGGTTTTTTCTCACTCTCCTCATTTTAATAACTCTTCTCACTAGATTCATTGACTTCTTTCGAAACTAATAAAATACTGTAACACTTTTAAAAAGTTCATGTTGGATAAGACATGGCCAAATGGCCTACTAATAAGTTGACTCCAAAGTCTTAGAGGCCTCGATACAATTGCTGATAACTTATGCCATGATCGACGACGTGAGTCAATGGTACGAGGAATCACACCGTGGTTCGGCTGGTGAAAGAAATTATTAAAAGATTGTTATCAATAATCATTTTACCGTTTGTGTTAATAAATCGACATAGTTTTTCACACTGAAACTTTCATATGTATCATTCTACAATGGAAAGTTGCCTTCAAGACTTATAGTTAGCAAAGTTAAAAACATCAAACTAATCTCAAATCACAACCACAACACAAAGTATACACCCAACCAACCACATATTGGTGTAAATCTTTTATTATAACTGCTATAGATGATGAGTCCCCAAACGGATGCTCACCAAACAATACAAGAGAAAAGAGATAGTCCCCTTAATCAGGATGCTATCTATCACACTACAATAAATCCTCACAAAACACCCAGAAACCAACATATCAAATAAAGAAATTCATATGTTATAATACAAAACAAGAAAGATCAAATTAAGAGATTGATCTTGTTGGTGTTGTTGGCCCAGTAGCAGGGTTAGATAATCAATTTCAGCAGAAATGCTCAACTGTTCAGCAGAAACAAACAAACGGTCAGCAGTAACAAATACCACTTGGTGGTTACCGGATATCACTTGGAATCGTGTGATCACTTTCCAAAGTAAACTATTCGACCCTAATGCCTGGGTTACACGAATATCTACTTGGGATAAGACCAAATGCAGTTATAGAATTAGGCTCAATTCAATAACTCTTTCGCTTAGAAGTGTTTTGTGTTTTCTGTGTATCTTACATGCATAAACAGATCTCCTATTTATAGGAGGTTACTCTCAACCGTTCAAATGGAATTATGAGGATTAATCGGCCCATTAATCACCTCATAACTGTCCCCATTATAGCCGTTAGTGGTTGCATGACCAATTAAACGTGGTCATAAAGAAGTTGTAACTGCCATTTAGCAGTACTTTCCATAAGCAGTACTTTCCACTAGCAGTACTTTCACTTGCAGTGGAAATACAGCCTATCAGTGGAAACACTGCTTATCAGTACTTTCATAGCACTAGGAGTGGATACACCACTTCAGTGGAAACACTGCCTATCAGTGGAAACACTGCTTATAAGTGGAAACCACAAGCAGTACTTTCCACAAGCAGTACTTCTACTAGCACTACCAATACAAACCACTATTAGAGTCAGGGTGTTCATGGACCTTATGGGTGTACACTCCGTACCTCCTAACCCATTACAAGGTGTGAACTAATCCCACAAGTGCACTAAATTTTCCAACAATCCTCCCCAAATTTAGTTCACTTCCTTTGCATGAAAAATAAACATCAATCAAAACATGTGCATAAATGAAAATGTCCTGAGGATTGAATTTCCATCTTAGTAAATTACACGTTCAAATATTCGAGAATCAGGGTGTTCTAAGAATTGAACCCTTCAACCCATTTGAATACCTGAAGATAAAATACACACAAGTTTTCAAACACTTAAAAGCTCCTGACACTATACAAGCCATGTGTCCATATCCAAATTCATAAATATTGTAAAAGCTAAAAGTCCAAAGCTTCCTGAAGCGGCAAAACTTCAACATTTACATAGGTGGTTCCTCTTTATTCATGCTCCTGCCAAGCACTTTTTCAAAGAAAAATAACCATTCAGAAGTAAAGACTTCATCCTCCTTTCAGCAGGTTCTGAGCACAACCTTGGGATGTAAATAAACATGTGCTCCAGTCCACTGAATGTTCAGCTTTCCACATTGAACTCAGCTCCCAAGTTTCCTTAGGAGGGAGTTGGGTGTCCTAGCATTCAGTGACTAAGTTGGACTTAAACCCATCCCTTTAGCAGACTTTATAACCAAGTCTCTAGCCAGACCCTTCGTCAAGTGATCAACTAAGTTCTGTTGAGATCTCACAAACTCTATAGATACCACCCCATTCATGATAAGCTTACGAATCATGCTATGTCTGACACCTAAGTGTCTAGACTTACCATTGTATATCTGGCTATAAGCCTTAGCCAATGTAGCTGCACTATCACACCGGATAGAAATAGGTGCTATAGGTTTAGGCCACAATGGAATCTCAAGAAGCAAGTTTTTCAACCATTCAGCTTCTTTACCAGCAGCTGCTAGAGCCACAAATTCAGATTCCATTGTTGAACTGGTGATGCAAGTTTGCTTCTTGGACGCCCAAGAAATTGCACCTCCACCAAGTAGGAATACCCAGCCACTGGTAGACGAGTTGTCTTCAGTGTTACTGATCCAACTTGCATCAGTGTAACCTTCCAACACTGATGGGTAGCCAGTATATGAGAGACTATAATCCATAGTTCTCTTCAAATACTTCAGTACCCTCTGAACTGCTTGCCAGTGATGAGCACTAGGATTACTAGTATACCTGCTCAATTTTCCCACTGCAAAACCAATGTCAGGTCTTGTACAAGTCATGGCATACATCAGGCAGCCAATTACCCTAGAATACTCAAGTTGAGATACAGCCTTGCCATGATTAGGCATCAGCTTCTCACAAGTATCCATAGGTGTACTCACTGGAGTACAATCAAAGTAATTGAATTTCCTCAGCACCTTCTCAATATAATGAGACTGAGAGATAGAAATTCTTTTACTTTCATGTTTAATCCTTATACCAAGGATAACATCAGCCTCCCCCATGTCCTTCATGGAGAACCTTGATGACAAAAATTCCTTTGTCAGGTCAACCTGATTTTGGTCAGTGCCAAAGATCAACATGTCATCAACATATAGACAAATGATGACTCCTTTACCAGATTCATCAAATTTGCTATATACACATTTGTCAGCTTGGTTAAGAACATAACCACTAGACAAAACCACTTCATCAAATTTTTGATGCCTTTGCTTAGGTGCCTGCTTCAGTCCATAAAGGGACTTAATCAATTTACACACCTTGTTTTCATTGCCAGGCATGATGAAGCCCTGAGGTTGGTTCATATAAACCTCCTCTTCCAATTCACCATTCAAGAAAGCAGTTTTCACATCCATCTGATGAATAACCAGATTTTGAATAGATGCCATAGCAATCAGCAGTCTTATGGTACTGATACGAGCCACAGGGGCATAAGTATCAAAATAGTCTATTCCTGACTTTTGTTTAAAGCCCTGAATGACTAGTCTAGCCTTGAACTTTTCAATAGTTCCATCTACCTTCATTTTTCTTTTGAAAATCCATTTGCAACCCAGAGGCTTGCAACCTGGTGGTAGATCAACCAACACCCAAGTGTTGTTGCCCATGATGGAATCCATCTCATCATTGATTGCTTCTTTCTAGAAAGCAATGTCCTGGGACTTCATTGCTTCTTCAAATGTTTTGGGGTCATCCTCAACAATGAAGCAATAGGAGTATTGGTCTGAGACCTCATCCCTGGTTCCTTCAACTAAGTATAGTTGAAACTCAGGTCCAAATGACTTTGGAGTCCTAACCCTTTTGCTCTTCCTGAGCACAGGTTCAGGTTGTTGTACCACAACCTCATCAGGGACCACTGATGGTTCATCATCATGTACCTCTGATACACCAGTGTCATGAGTTCTACTAGGAATCCTCTGACTTGGTCTAGGGACTGATGAGAATCTATTCTCATCAAAATCTGCATCCCTTGATTCAATTATTGAGTTAACTGAAACATGTTCATTAGGTTCAATAACATAGAACCTAAAAGCCTTGGAGTGCTCAGCATATCCAACAAAGATGCAGTCAATGCCTCTTTCACCCAAAGTCTTTTGCTTTGGATCAGGGAGTCTTACAACAGCCCTACAACCCCAGACCCTGAGATAGTTCAGGTTGGGTTTCCTTTTAGTCCAGAGTTCATAAGGGGTAACCTTGTTCCTTTTGTTGGGAACCCTATTTAGCAAATAGTAAGCTGTTAACATAGCTTCACCCTAGAACCCTTGACTCAGTCCTGAATAGGACAACATGGAATTAACCATCTCCTTCAGCACCCTGTTTTTCCTTTCAGAAATACCATTTTGCTGAGGAGTATAAGGGGCAGTCGTTTCATGGATTATTCCAACAGACTGAAAGTACTGAGTATCCATGTACTCACCTCCCCTATCAGTCCTTAATCTTTTGATTAAAGACCCAAGTTGTAATTCAACTTCAGTTTTAAACACTTTGAATTTATCTAATGCTTCATCCTTGGTATGTAACAGATAGACATAACAAAATCTAGAAGCATCATCAATAAATGTCACAAAGTACTTCTTATTCCCCAAAGAAGGAGTGGCATGCAAATCACACAGGTCACTGTGAATAAGCTCCAAGATCTTAGTCTCACGACTAACACCCTGAAAGGGTTTCTTGGTTATCTTGGTCAACATGCAAGTTTTACACTTTTCAGTGTCCATGTCAAAAGCAGGGATTAAACCATCCCTAGACATATCTTGCATTCTTTTATAGTGAACATGACCAAGTCTAGCATGCCAAAGGGTAGAATCAGTCTGATCATATGTGGTCACAAAAGCTGAAATAACACTGTCAGTGGTAATATTAAGCCTGAACATTTGATTACATAAATAACCAAAACCAATAAAAACACCACATTTAGAAAGAACAAATTTATCAGATTCAATAACTTGTTTATATCCATGATTATTCAAAACACTACTTGAAACCAAGTTCTTCCTGATATCAGGGACATGAATAACATTAAACAAAGTTACAATCTTTCCAGAACTAAACCTAAGATCTACACAACCACGACCATGCACCAAGGCTGTTGACTCATTTCCCATGTGAAGAATAGAACCATCATTCAGTGACTCATAAGTCTTGAACCAGCTTCTATCTTTACACACATGAACTGTTGCACCAGAGTCAACCCACCACGCAACATCATCATCCTGCACATAAAAAGATTCAGATACATATGTAACATAATAAATCTGAAAAGACTTATTAAACATATTCTGACCTTTCAGTGAGTTGGCTGAACCACCACTCCCTGAACCATTAGTGCCTGATCCATTGGCTTTACCACCAACTTTAACACCTTTGCAATCCCTTTTAATGTGACCAGTTTTGCCACATTTCCAACAAGTAGGTGTAGCCTTCTTGTTAGGATCTGCCCTTGTGTTGTCATGATATTTGCGTTTGCCTTTGTTGTCATTGTACATGGTAGAGTTGTTATGCTCTACCATATTGACAACAGATGGTCCAGCAGCATTGCTACTCTTTGGCTTGTCATTATCCTGCACCTTGAGAGATTCCTCAATGCGCAGATGACTGCCCAACTCAACCAGAGTTAATTCCTCTTTCTTATGTTTCAAGGTATGCTTGAAATCTTTCCAAGAAGGAGGAAGTTTATCAATAACACAAGAGACTGAAATAGCCTCATCCATGTGCATATTGTGTTGTGTAAACCTTCCAAGTATTCCAAGAAGTTCATTGTATTGTTCCATAACTGGTCTTGAATCAGTCATTTTGTAATTTGTGAAATTACTAACAAGGAACTTCTTACTTGATGCATCCTCAGCCATATATTTGGCATCCAAGGAATCCCACAGTTCTTTGGAAGATTCAAAGTTATGATAAATATCAAACAAAGAATCAGACATACCATTCAGAATAAGACATCTGCATATGTAGTCATCATTCTCCCACTTGCTCCTCCTCCTGATCTGCTCAACAGTAGCATCATCCCCATCATCAGGAATTGGAGTAGTCAGCACATAAACCACACTCATGCTTGACAGCAAGAAGTGCATATTCTTCTGCCACCTCCTAAAGTCCACCCCTTCAAACTTGTCCAACTTAGCAAAGTTTGAAGCCATGTGTTTCATTGCAGCAGTTGCCATTGATTATCACAAAATAGTTTACTTTGATTGTTGGTGTTGTTGGCCTAGTAGCAGGGTTAGATAATCAATTTCAGCAGAAATGCTCAACTATTCAGCAGAAACAAACAAACGGTCAGCAGTAACAAATACCACTTGGTGGTTACCGGATATCACTTGGAATCGTGTGATCACTTTCCAAAGTAAACTATTCGACCCTAATGCCTGGGTTACACGAATATCTACTTGGGATAAGACCAAATGCAGTTATAGAATTAGGCACAATTCAATAACTCTTTCGCTTAGAAGTGTTTTGTGTTTTCTGTGTATCTTACATGCATAAACAGATCTCCTATTTATAGGAGGTTACTCTCAACCGTTCAAATGGAATTATGAGGATTAATCGGCCCATTAATCACCTCATAACTGTCCCCATTATAGCCGTTAGTGGTTACATGACCAATTAAACGTGGTCATAAAGAAGTTGTAACTGCCATTTCGCAGTACTTTCCATAAGCAGTACTTTCCACTAGCAGTACTTTCACTTGCAGTGGAAATACAGCCTATCAGTGGAAACACTGCTTATCAGTACTTTCATAGCACTAGGAGTGGATACACCACTTCAGTGGAAACACTGCCTATCAGTGGAAACACTGCTTATAAGTGGAAACCACAAGCAGTACTTCTACTAGCACTACCAATACAAACCACTATTAGAGTCAGGGTGTTCATGGACCTTATGGGTGTACACTCCGTACCTCCTAACCCATTACAAGGTGTGAACTAATCCCACAAGTGCACTAAATTTTCCAACAGATCTATCACAAACTAACAAGACTATCAACTGTGTGTAAACCAAAGAAAAGATGAAGATTGCACGAATGAGATTATCAAACCCTTGATCCGGATAAATGTTTATATACTGCAATGTTCCACTTTAGCCCTTTTAGTTTAGAGAACCTGCCACATACAAACCCAACTTGCAAACTAAAGAATAATGTCATCATTAGTCCCTCAACTTATTCAAGACATAAGTTTGTACATAATGACAAAAGTTCAATACGGAACATAATTTATCTAAAGATCAAATCCTTTGATCTTAACCACCCATCCCAACTCAATCCAATGGCTAAGATTAATTGACATTTTAATTTAATTATTTAACAAAAGGCATTTTGGTAATTCTACTATCTCAATAACTCAATGTGAGGTCTTTATCATCATTCACTTTCTCACCTTCTCTTTCATAAGAAAACACACACATCCCATTACCACCAAAAGATAACCGCCGGAAAATAACAAAAGATAATCGTCGGCGGATCCAAAAAATAACCGCCGGTTTTGGTGAAGGTGAAGATGCGACTTTGCAGATGTCGTTCGATGCATTCCAAGGTGATGTCAGCGACGGTGATTTTGTCGCCGGAAAGTGATCGGAAAATTATAGTTATCGGAATAATTAGTTATTCGAAGGTGAAGTCGGAATAGTTAGTTGCAGTTTTTGTTTCGATCTGATAAGGTTGATCAATTAATAGATTAAAAGTTGATCATTCTATGCTGTTCAAAGTAAGGTTGAAAATTGTGTTAGGTGTGGAAAAAGTCAATGTTGTAGAATTGATGTGTATAAGCTCCAAGGTTGGTTATTTTATTGTTGGATAAATATTTGATATAAAATTAATGAATTTTCATGGCCAATTCGTGGAGGGTCCTGCTCAAGCTCAACATCTATGGGATATACTTGTAGAGGCAAAATCTGATATCAAAGTGAAAGTGGATTTTTTGTATTATACGGAGTAATGTATTTCTTGTTAATGGCAGTTGCAGTTGTAGATTAGGAGACTGAGTTATTACCTTATCATAATCCTAATGATAACTGAATTTTCAAGGACTAGATTGAGTTGTATTTTGTTTGTGGATGTCAGTTCTCAAATGATGATAAATCAATTTCAGTTCTATTTTGATTTCGTAATGACAACGTGTGAGTTTTTTTCAATAAAGGTTACTTTTTATTGTGGACTGTGAGATGAGTAGCCGTAGTTGCTCAACAATTCACAAACTTGTAAGCAATTTAAGTTATGTTTTAACATTATGGGTTTTGAAAAATGTTTTGTATTGATCTCACATGTGATTTACTTAAAATCCCGTGAGATTTTTTTACGAATCTCGTGAGATTTTTCTGGAAAGAAATTTTGAAAAAAGAAAAGTTCGTCTTTTTACAAATCCAGTGGGATTTTTCTGAACGGAAATTTTGAAAAAAAAAAAGTTCGTCTTTTTACGAATCCCGTGGGATTTTTTTACGAATCCCTTGGGATTTTGCTGGACGAAAATTTTGAAAAAAAAAATTCGTCTTTTTACGAATCCTGTGGGATTTTTTTACACGAATCCCGTGGGATTTTTTTACGAATCCCGTGGGATTTTTCTGAACGAAAATTTTGAAAAGAAAAAGTTCGTCTTATACGAATCCCATGGGATTTTTTTACGAATCCCATGGGATTTTTTTACGAATCCCGTGGGATTTTTTTACGAATCCCGTGGGATTTTTTTACGAATCCCGTGAGATTTTTCTGGACAGAAATTTTGAAAAAAAAAAAGTTCGTCTTTTTACGAATCCCGTGGGATTTTTCTCGACAAAAATTTTGAAAAAAAAGTTCGTCGAAAGTATATAAAAGTGCATATCAATAGAAAGATGATTTTTTTCTCGTCGCGATGGTATAATTTTTGTAGCTTGAAGATTTACCGTTTGCACGATATGCTGTTTTTTAAAAAATGGTGGAAATTGGGTTTTTATAGAATTACATTTCTACCCTTCTTTTGTTAATTTTTGCTTTCATCTTATCCATTTGATGAAAAAAAGATGAATGGTTGAGATCTTATGATTTGTTCTTTAGATTAAATGTGTTTTGCATTGATCTCACCTCTGTACATAATAGCATATTTCAACAAACAAATATGTTTCAGCTTTTATTCGCCCTCATTTTCATAAATAAGATTTTTTTCTTTTCTTTTGTTTTTTTTACTTCCTGTGTTTTGTCATTCAAAACACCTCTTCAATTGATTGGTGCATTCCCATCAACACCTTACAAACTGCTAAAAACCGATAGCACAGTCAAGGTAGTGAACCCACGAATTGATACCTCATCGACAACTGTATTTACCTGTTGGTCGATAAAAACAACAACTACCGTGATATCATCATGAACAACACACCTATTCCCTTTCCCATCTTCTTCACTAGATCATACTTCTTTTTTCCATTTCCGAGCAGCTTCAATCATTTTTGATTTAACAAGCCTTCTCGCAATTCATTCTCTCGGGTTTTTGCGAACAATCTTGACTTTTGCTGATTCGTCATGTATTCCCATAACCCATCTGATGCAAACACAATAAACTTCTCTATCTATTTGAACATCTTCTACATCCCAAACCGCAAATCACATATCATCACCCGCAACTCTTAATTCACATACACACGCACACACACACATCTTAACAAAACCCACGATTTTGTTTAGATGTGTGTGTGTGTGTGTTAATTAAGGGTTGCGGATGATAATATGTTATTTGGGACTTGGGATGTAGAAGATGGTCAAATAGATGGACAAGTTTATTGTGTTTGCATCAGATGGGTTATGGGAACACATGACAAATCTACAAATAGTCAAGATTGTTCGCAAAAACCCGAGAGAAGGAATTGCGAGAAGGCTTGTTAAATCAACAATGATTGAAGCTGCTCGGAAAAGGAAAAAGGAAGTATGATGCAGTGAAGAAGATGGGGAAAGGGTATAGGCATGTTGTTCATGATGATATCACGGTAGTTGTTGTTTTTATCGACGAACAGGTAAAATACAATTGTCGATGAGGTATCAATTAGTGGGTTCAGTACCTTGACTGTACCATCGGATTTTAGCAGCTTGCAAGGTGTTGAAGTGAATACACCAATCAACTGAAGAGGCGTTTTGAATGACAAAACACAGGATGCAAAAAATAAATAAATAATAATAATAATAAATAAATAAATAAAAAATTAAAAAAAAAAATCTTATTTATGAAAATTTGGTGAATAAAAGCTTAAACATCATGTTTAATGGCGGTTATGAAAATGAAATCAACCGGTTTCGATAACTTTAAGATTACATTTTAGTAAATTTATGTATAATAGTTTAATTAATTTAAATGTGTGTTTTTGCAGTTCAAAATTTGTTGGTTTTTTTTTTGGGGGAATTGCATATATATCCCTCCAAAGGTGAATAATTCCATATATATCCTTCTTACAAGTTTTTGATGCACATAGTACAATGATTTTTATGCATGCAAAGGATATATATGAAATTTTGCATCTTTGGAAGGATATATATGCAAATGACCATTTTTTTTAAGATATGGTAAATGGTAAGAACACTTACAGGTAGAAGATGAAATGGAAAGGACAAAAAATAAAATGACTAAACTACCCTCGTGCGTCAAGCATGTTACTGTAGATAACGAGAGAAAATTAACGTCGTTACAATTTTGGACTAGCGGCGAGCAACATTTCAAACGTTAGGGAGGACTACATTAATTTTGTCGAAATATGATCTATACATATAATGTGCAAAAACCTTGGAGACTAAACCTATCTTTAAACAACTCTAAGTAAAATGGTTGTTAAAGAAGCAGAATATAGTTACCTGGACGCTTCGCTTGATTCTTTCAAGTGCACCAAGATGACGGCTTTCACTATCTCCATTATCATTATCACCCCTTCTTTCTAACGAGTCCAACAAGCACAACGTCGGGTACACCTTTTTGTGCAATCTCGCAACTTCTTCATCACTATCACTCCCTTGTGGAAGTTCAATCTTTCCCTGGTTTTGTATTAACCATGAAGCGGTTTTTGTGACACACACTGCTACTCACAAAACCAAGCTTCCTGGCAGCTGTGTGTTACTTTGGTGCCAGTTGTCTTTCTAAACCGCTTGCTTGAATTGATCTAAGCTAGGCTTCTGCCTCAAGTGCTCGGAGAGCATGACATTTGTCTGAAATAAGCAATCAAAAACACGTCAGTATTGTGATTATCATACACTTATTTACATCAATAATACCCCTATATCGTATGCTGTTGACATTTTCAGAAATTGGGTAGTCGATAACTAAACATAAAGGTTATAGCTATATATACGTAATTCTTTACAAAAGTATCAATTTTGACTAATTTGCTTTTCAACAAGACAAGTAAATACTCTCCGTCATTAGAACCTCCACTCGAGCTCAAGCTAAAGAAGATCAAGCTTAACTTGAAGCGCTAGCTTTTAATAAATGAGCTCTATTCCAAGCTTTAAACATAAGCTAAAATAGGCAAAAGGAATACCGGATACAAGAAAAATAAAAAATAATAGTAGTAATAAAAAAAATATGTATGTATTTATTGAATTAGATCATGTTTAGTTTTTGTGAACATCAAAGCATAGCTAACTAGCTCGATCATTAACGAGGTTGAGTTAAGCTTTGGCCTGTTTTGGCTCACATATTCATAAGCCAAACTCAATCCTGAAACATCAGTAATGATCTCGAGTTTGGCGCGGCTCGTTTACAAAGCTGGTAGTGTTATTAATCCCAAATGGCTCAAATTATAAATATAGCCAAAGAAACTACTTTAAGGCATGCAAAAGAATTCCGCAGCCTCTTGCCGCCACAGCCCCGAATTCAACAAAAACGCAATAAAATCCTCAATATAACCATCAGATATCATACTTCAAAAACCTTCTATAAACCCTAAGTTAAGTCTTGATAGGGACGCCTTTCTGACTCACAAACTTCAAATATATCAAAAACCTTACTTGTCCGCGTAACCATCTTTTGCTCCATCAAACTAGCTAATTACATTATCCAAATCTTAGATGCATGGTAACTAAAGCTCTTTCAAATGTGTTATTTAACCTTTGATATTTTGCATGCAAAGTACACGTACTAACTCGATACGTTCACGTAATTAATAAGCTAGCCATGGTTTGTAACTACGTACCTAGAAGCGATTTTAAGGCTCAGCTCGTTCGTATATCACGAATCCTTTTTCGAACGGTACGGCGACTCTGAACACACGATCAAGTATCGACACCATATAGTTTTCGGTTTCGTAAGAGTTCTTCTTCGTATAGAAGATTGTTTTTGCATGGGTCTAAGTTGCTTGGGATTATTAAAGTGCATTACAGAAAAGTAAGAGATTTTGTAGTGTAAACGTGAGAAAGATCGATCGAAGATCAAAAAATAAAAAAGTAAAGAGTAAAATCTATAAAAAAAATAAGCTAGTATGTATCTTTTAAGCGGAGATATATACATAAGCAAAATCCAAAAGCCCACCATGCATGTAAGTCGGTTCAAAAAAACATATTCAACATGTCATATTATTATTTTTCTGGTTAATATCTATAACAAAAAATAATAAAAAACATAAAAAGTAAAATAAAATAAATAATACTATATGCTTAATTAGCTCATTTAATTTGTATCTCGTAGAAAATTTGTTCATTCGTTACTCCATTCGTCCTAATTTATTAGTTCTCGTTTCTATTTTGGATTATCTTAAAATACTTAAGTGGGTAGAGATATATTTGACTGGTAAAAAGTGTAGCTTAACGAGAACTTTTTAAACTGTTTACAATTTAAAAGTGAACTAATAAATTAGGACGGGAAGTATTATTTTAGAGTCTCGTGTCCGTCCCTAGAAATAAGAAAAGGTATAACGCATATGTGAGTTAAATAGATCGATTAGGCATATAGTTAAGATTATATGTTTTCTGAGTCATAACAAACCATCATATATAACCCCAAAAGAATCAGACTTTGTAAACAACATTGAGAAAGAATGAAGTTACAACCAGTTCTCATTAAGACTTAAGAGAAATGTTACATTCAATAAATTTTACAAATGAAAATTTACACAATGATGAGTATGTTAATTAGTGGATGCAAATTAACGAAAAAGTTCGCTACAACAATCGCCGCTTTCGCAGGCGAAATTTAAAGGCTTTCGCCGGGGACATCTCCCCGGTAAAAGGTTTTCTTGGGGACATGTCCCCGGAAAAAGATCCCCGGCAATACCTGCTCGGGAATCCTTTTCCCGGGGACTGTTTACCACGTTTACCGGGGACACGTGGGTCCCGCAGCCGATTGTCTCCGGTCAAACATGTCCGACGTGGCACTTGTTTTTGCCGGGGACAAGTCCACGAAGAAACTATTTTGGGACTTCATTTAAGTACCCTAATTACGTAATTAGTCCGACGTGGCACGTGTTTTGCAGGGGACATGTCCCCGGCGAAGAGTATAACCACTGTTATGTAAACTCTTTCTTCGGGGACATGTCCCTGGCGAAGAGTATAACCACTGTTATGTAAACTCTTTCTTCGGGGACATGTCACCGGGTAAAGTGGTAAAGTAAAAATGCTTTTAAGATTTCATTGGGGACATGTCCCCGGCAAAACAAGCTGACCCACTCTGCAGAATATTGCTGCAAAATGGGTAATTTCTAGATTTTTTCCGGAAAGTTTCCGGAAAAAATCTACAACCTGTTATCATAATACGCCAATCCACAACCTGTTTTACCAATGTCACAACCTATTTTAATATGCCAATCATAACACAAATTCGCTAAACATAATATCATATATACAACATAGTTATCCTTTTCCAAAATTGCCAAAACGGTTCCTAAACCGTTAAAGCATGATCATCTACAAAACTACCTATCCGCAAATTGTCCAAAAGTATAACAGTATATATCAACAAGATAATTATAATAAATCAATAAATAAATAAACAAACAAATAAACACATTTAACCACTCGATAACAATTTCATTCAAATAATCTGCAGAGTTCTACAAATTACAATTCGAGATTAATCTTCCTCTTCATCAACATAAAATTCAACATTATTAGTACTGTCATCTTCATCATCTTCATTCTCGTGGCCATCATCATCATCAGATGCTAAATCATGAGGAACGTGATCATCAAAATCAATATCATCTTCGTCTTCCACAATAGTGATAATTGGTGGTGGTGCCTCAACTTCCGCTGGTTGAATATCTATATTTATAATGTTATAATCCAACTGATCCAACTCCGCAGAGAGTGTGATATGTGATGAGTTGTTGTCATGTACAACATCCTGGTTGTCTTCTACCACAATGATATCCGGGTTCCAAATCTTTCGATGATAAGAATCTTGGACGGCCTTCCAATTACCGCGTTTACCCGGGAAATCAAGGTAAAAGACTTGTGTTGCTTGCGTTGCAAGAATGAATGGTTCGTTTTGAAACGATACACGATCGATCATAATTTGCGTAATGTTGTTTCTATAGGTACAACGTTTTAAGCGATTAGTGTTATTAGTGTCGAACCATTTGACTTTGAACAACACAACATTGAATGAAATATATGAAAACTCGAGAATCTCTTCAAGCTGGCCATAATGCATTCCTCCATCAGGGTTAGGAGTTGAAATTCCGCTGTTTTGAGTTGAACGACGTAAATCACGGTCGTGTACAGTAAACTTCACACCGTTGACTACGCAAGAGTTGACTGAGACTGCAGTACATGATGGTCCACAAGCCAAAGCGAATAACTCATCGGTACAAATTAGGTCCTTCTGTACTTTTAATTCACGAATCTATGAAAAAGTTAAGAATAGATAGATATGAGTAATAGTCGTTATTTATACAGGGTAATACATACAATAAGTCTACCTTCATCTCAAACCAGCGAGGAAACCCTTCTTCCAAGTCTCTGCCAGGAAATGCCCTGTAAATGTTCATGATATTAGAATAAGTCGTCGAATAACAAATTACGTGAAACAAATTTTGAAATAAAACGCGTACCTCTTGTACGCGTTCATGTACGGGTCGATTTCATGACTGTTGTGTAGTACGTACCATACTACTTGCTTCATTGTGTCTGCTTTAAACCGAACTAATGATTGTTTACCATTCTTTTTGCAGACTGATCGAAACACCTCAAATCGACTAGTTGGCCTTGGACCGTCCTCATTCCGGTCAGGACGATTAAATCTCGTCTCAACACCCCGAAAATAATGCGAACAGAAAGTTAATGCTTCATCAGCAATATAACCCTCCGCTATTGAACCTTCAGGCTTGGCTTTATTTCTGACATAATTTTTGAGCTTTTTCATGTATCTTTCAAATGGATACATCCACCTCATGTAAACAGGACCGCCTTGAATAGCCTCTTCCGGTAGATGAATAACCAAGTGAATCATAATGTCAAAAAAGCTGGAGGATATATTTGCTCGAAATTGCACAAAATATTGATCAGTTGATCTCTAGCTTTCAACATGTCATTCAACATCAAAGTTCGAGCGCATATTTGTTTGAAGAATGAACAAAGCTCGATTATTGGTGTTGCGGTGGTTTGGTCCTTCAAGTAATTTTGAAGTCCAGCAGGAAGCAACCGTTGCATCATTATGTGACAGTCATGAGCCTTCAAGCCTGTTATGTTGCTATCGTTGTCGGTCACTTTATGCTTGAAGTTAGATCCAAACCCATCATGTAGTTTAACACCTTTGATGAATTAAGAAAAAAAATCAGGATATTAGAATAAGTTGTCGAAATGAATACGCGAATTAATTCGAACAAAGAAATTTTCAAATAAAACGCGTACCTTTAATGAATTGACAAAAAAGTTTTCTTTCTTCGGTTGTGAAAGAGTACGTAGGATGAGGCTTAGAGCACTTCCCGTTTCCTTTGTTGACGAGCCACAAGTCATTACGAATATTCAAATTTTGTAAGTCTTGTCTTGCCTTGTTGGTGTCTTTTGATTTGTCATTCATTAACAAAGTACCCAACACACTCTCACACACATTTTTTCCGATATGCATGACATCTAAATTGTGTTTTAGTGTAAGAAAAGACCAATACTCTAGCTCGTAGAAAACATATTTTTTTGTCCAATTCAATTCGCGATCTTGATTACGTTTTTTTTCGCACCCCCATATATTGGATGTTTCCCCGGGACACGTTTAGGCAATCTTCTTAGTTGATCCAAGATGTCATCACTGGTAAATTTTCTAGGAGGGTCTGTATTATCTACCTCTGTATAGAATGCCCTTTTGTTCTTCCGCCATTTATTGGTCATGCTTAAGAATCTTATGTGACCAACATAAGCGGTTTTATTTAACACGCGCATAGCTGGAGTGTCTTCATTACATGTCGGACATGCCATGTAACCTTGCCCACTCCACCCAGACAAACTACTTCGAGCGGGAAAGTCATTGATAGTCCAAAAAAGCGTTGCTTTCATACAGAATTCGGTGCCTGTAACAGCATCCTTAGTCCTGACTCCATCTTTCCATAAAGTCTTTAGGTCATCAATCAAAGGCCTCAGGTAAATATCAATATCCTTCCCTGGTGATTTGGGGCCCGGAATTAACAATGTCAACATAAGAGAAGTCTCTCTCATACATATCCAGGGAGGCGTATTGTATGTGGTTAATATGACCGGCCACATGCTGTATGACTGACTAAGGTTGCCGTACGGATTGAAACCATCAACAGCCAACCCTAACCGGACGTTTCTTTTTTCTTTAGCAAATTCCTTCGAATACTTGATGTCAAATTTCTTCCATGCTTGACCATCAATCGGGTGTTGCATCTTACCGTTCTCCATAGACTGCCCAGACGCATGCCAAGTCATATGTTTTGCAGTGTGTTTAGACTTGTACAAACGTTGTAGTCTAGGAATGATAGGAAAGTAACGCAACACCTTGTTAGGAACTTTCTTCCCCGGTGTGTTCTTTTCTTTCCATCTACTAGCGCCGCAGATCGGACAAGTCTGCAAATCTTCGTTACCCGCCCCCCGATATAAAAAGCAATCATTTACACAAGCATGTATCGATTCCTAACCCGATAGTTTTAAATGTCTTCTTTATTTCATAGTATGACGATGGCATCTTGTATCCTAGAACGGGCGGAAAAACTTCCGTGAATAAAGTTAGGAACTCATTAAATGTGGTGTCACTCACTTTACCTTTGTCCTTGATGTGCGTAATCTTTGCCATAAAGTCTAATGAAGACATCCACTCACAGGCTGGGTATAGTTTTTCGTTGGCAGTGGCAAGTAACTCCTCATACTCATTATGTTGAGGAATTGCATCGTTACTTGTCTCGCCAATATTTCCTTGAGTTGGATCATCTGGTTCGTTATTCGGACCAATATCATGAAGGAACTCAGCCATGTCACTCATCCCAGGGTGTCTTGTGTTGTGTACGGTTGTTCGGCCATCCGGCTCACCATGATTATACCATTTCGTATAACTATGGTCCCAGCCATTTGTGTGTATGTGGTCAAACAAAAAATCGGGATTTATCCAGTTTACGTTTAAACAAAGAGCACAGGGACATTTTATATTCCCATCAATATTCACCAAGGACTTGCAATGCTTGCAGAAAGCTCTAAGACCAACTAAGAATTCTCTACTGGTACGTGCTAGTGAGACCCAACTTTTATCAATTGGCATAACTGTGTTTTAATGAAGCAACAGATAATTATATAGACTTAAAATGTTCACCTAATCCAACTATGGAAGGCAATCCTAACCCACTCTTTGAATTCTTCAAGAACTTAACAACCACTCGGGCGTCATTGGTGGGGAGCGCCTTCGCTTCAACCCATTTAGATAAGTAGTCGACGGCCACGAGGATATACTTATTACCCCTAGATGATGGAAATGGCCCCATAAAATCGATGCCCCACACGTCAAAAATCTCACAAACTTGAATAGCATTTTGTGGCATTTCATCCTTTTGCGAAATTTTCCCTTGACGTTGGCAAGAATCACAAGATTTAACTAAATCATGAGCATCTCGATATATGGTAGGCCAATAAAACCCTGAATCAAAAACCTTCTTAGCGGTGTAGCTTGCACCATGATGGCCACTAGTGGGTCCGTTATGGCAAGCATTGAGAATATCAAGAGCCTCTTGGCCATGAACACACCGCCGGATTACTTGATCCGCACAAATCCTAAACAAGTAGGGGTCATCCCAAAAATAATGCTTAACATCTTTGAAAAACTTTTTCTTTTGTTGGGACGACATCCCTTTCACGATGAAATTGCCCGCATGGTAATTTGCAAAATCGGCAAACCATGGGGTGTTTGGGTCTTTCTTAGAAATCATTCCAAGTGTCTCAAGCGGAAATGTTTCCGTGATCTCCTTTTTCTCGAGCACACTTTGATGGGGATTCTCAAGTCTAGAAAGATGATCAGCAGCAAGGTTCTCCGCTCCTTTTTTGTCAAGAATAGTAACATCAAATTCTTGAAGGAGGAGAACCCACCGAAGTAAACGTGGCTTAGCATTTTGCTTTGCCAAAAGATACTTGAGAGCAGAATGGTCGGTATACACTATGGTCTTCGATAAGACAAGGTAGGGTCGAAATTTCTCGAAAGCATAAACAACGGCCAATAATTCCTTTTCAGTAGTCGTGTAATTGTGTTGGGCTTCAGACAATGTCTTACTCGCATAGTGTATGGGTTGAAAATGTTTCGAATTTCGTTGCCCCAAGACTGCCCCAATTGCGTAATCACTTGCATCACACATAAGTTCAAAGGGCAAATCCCAGTCGGGGGCAACTAAGATCGGAGCCTCGGTTAATTTCTTTTTTAGAAAATTAAATGCTTCAATGCATTCGTTGGTGAAGATAAATGGAGCATCCTTTTCAAGGAGATGGGTCAGAGGGCGGGCTATCTTAGAGAAATCTTGGATGAAACGGCGATAGAAACCGGCATGACCCAAAAAGCTCCGAATACCTTTGACGGTAGTGGGATGAGGGAGTTTAGCTATAACGTCGACTTTAGCTCGGTCGACCTCAATCCCAGATTTTGAAATCTTATGGCCGAGGACAATGCCCTCTCGAACCATGAAATGGCACTTCTCCCAATTCAAGACCAAATTGGTATCTTCACACCGTTTAAGCATGTGGTCTAGATGAGAGAGGCAAGACGTGAAAGAATTTCCATAAACAGAGAAATCGTCCATAAAAACTTCCATAGACTTCTCGATCATGTCGTGAAAAATAGCCATCATGCACCTTTGGAACGTACCTGGAGCATTGCATAAGCCAAAAGGCATGCGTCGGTAAGCAAACGTTCCATAAGGGCACGTGAAAGTCATTTTCTCTTGATCTTTAGGATCGATCGGAATTTGAAAATAACCGGAAAAACCATCGAGGAAGCAATAGAACTCATTTCCCGCTAAACGTTCGAGCATCTGATCCATAAAAGGTAGCGGGAAATGGTCCTTACGAGTAGCATCGTTCAATTTTCGATAATCAATACACACCCTCCATCCGGTGACGAGGCGTGTGGAAATCAACTCATTATTGTCATTGGCAACAACGGTCATCCCTCCTTTCTTCGGGACACAATGGATAGGGCTAACCCATGAGCTATCGGAGATTGGATAAATGATTCCGGCGTCGAGGAGTTTAAGAACTTCCTTTTTGATAACGTCATGAATGTTTGGGTTAACCCTACGTTGTTGTTGAATCACGGGTTTACAATTATCCTCCATCA
Source organism: Chrysanthemum seticuspe (assembly GCA_019973895.1). NCBI lineage: Eukaryota > Viridiplantae > Streptophyta > Magnoliopsida > Asterales > Asteraceae > Chrysanthemum > Chrysanthemum seticuspe. The sequence continues at coordinate 251,538,324 of BPTQ01000001.1, read as the reverse complement.
TAATTTTGTGGGTACAGAAACGAGGATTGATTCCTTTGATATCAGAAATTTGCCAAGCGATTGCATTTTTATGTTTTCGAAGGATATCCAAAAGTGCGGTTTTCTCCTCATCTTTCAAGTTTTTAGCAATGATGACGGGAAATTTGTTTGGTTTTTCAAGAAAAGCGTATTCAAGATGAGGAGGTAAATCTTTGAGCTCAGGCTCGGGAAGCTTTTCATCAGACGTTTGTACTTCTTTGAGCTCTTCGATCGTAATTTCCTTCGGAGGGAGTGACGGTAATGGATCTTCATTTAACAATTGCTCAAGATAACGGATATCTCCCTCCGAATCATAAACACCATCATCAATTCCCGGTGGAATCGATTCATCATCAGCAAGAAACTCATCGATCTCTTCCAAAACGGAATCACCTCCCTCGAACGGAGTGAGAGAGGGGGAAGAATCGGCAATAATTGGTTCAGAAGATGGTTCAATATTTTCAGAAGGAATGGTGGGATTGCCACTCATAAAATCAAGAAGCTTTTGAGCATACTCCTCCGTAGCAATATCAAGAACGTGGATTCGATTAATAGAAGCATCATCATAGTTGGAGGAGTATCTCGAAGGATGGTTAATATTAAACGAGACGGTTTCCTTGTTAGATCGTAAAGTGATTTCTCCTTCATAAACATCAATCATCGCACGGCCCGTTCTTAAGAAAGGTCTCCCGAGAATAAGAAGTACTCGGGGGTCAGCATCAAAGTCAACGACAACGAAGTCGGCGGGAAAATGAAGTGGTCCTACTTTCACATAGACGTCCTCGGCGATTCCTTTCGGAATAGAAGTTGAGCGGTCCGCGAGTTCGAGAGTCATCTTAGTAGGAGTAAGATCCGGGAGAGAAAGTCTGTTGTAAATCGAAAGGGGCATCAAATTAATGCTCGCGCCAAGATCGGCCAAGGCGGAACATTTTACTATTCTCGGAAACTCACAAGGGATAAGAAATTTGCCGGGGTCTCCTAACTTTTCGGGAAGTTTCTTGAGGAGCACCGCCGAGCAATTCTCATTCAACGGTGTTTTTGCAATTTCGGCCAACTTTTCCTTATTACTCACTAAATTTTTGATCATAGCGGCAAATTTCGGCATGAGAAGTAAAGCGTCGGTGAAACTGATGTTAAAATTCAAGGATTGAACGATTTCAACAAATTTCTCCATTTGGTTTTCGGTTTTATCACGAAGCTTTTGATCATGAAGTCTAGAAGGATAAGGAAGTGAAGGTTTAAGAGTAGTCTTCTGAACATCGGGTTCCGGAATTGGAGTCTGAACGACCGGAGGTGGGACGGGTGCGGGTTGCACATTGTCATTAAAAACCTCGGTTTCTCGTTCCACCTCCCTTACCAGCGGAGTAGGAAACGAGGGTTCATCATAAGCCTTTCCACTCCGTGTGGTTATAGCTTTCAACTCACCCTTCGGGTTGGGAATGGTATCACTCGAAAGAGAGCCCGAACTCGAGGGTTAACTTATCTTACACAAAACAGAATTCAACATGTTTTCGAGTTTATTCTGCGAAGCATCCAATTTGTTGTTCTGAAGTCGAATCTCATTCCTAAACTCATTGCTTTGTCTAGTCAACGAAGATTGAAACTCGTTTCTCAAACTTGAAATCTGATTTTGCATAGTGTGGATGGTAGCATTGTTGTGTTGAACGTAAGTTGTGAATTCATTTGAAGGCAAAGGCGGAGCTTGATAGCTCGGAGCTTGATATCCTTGATTGTAATTAGCTCCTTGGTTCAATTATTGATTCGGTGGGGCTTTGAATTGGTTTTGAACATTTGGTCCACGAACTTGATTCTGATTAAAACGATTCTGATTGTTCGATTGAGAAAATCCCGGAGGTCCCATTTGATTACTAACACGAGGGTTTGTTTCAACTTGAGGACGGTATTGGCTACCTCCGGTTACGGCATTAGCTTCGAAAGGATTTCCATCGGTGGCGGTACAATTGTAGTAGGCATGCGGGCCACCACAAGTAGTACAAGTCGTTTCCACCTCTTTGACTTGAGCGGGTGGAGAAGAATTAACCTTAGCCGTCTTAATCTTAACCATAGCCTGTATCATATCCGTAAGCTTATCAATCTTAGCATCGGTGCTAGATGTATTTTCGTAAGACGAGGACGATGGTGTAGCACTCACTCGGGCAGCAACCGATTTGCTACATGAGGTACGAACTTTAGATTTATTCTCAATAATCGACAAGGCATCTCTCGTTGATCGGGTCAACAAATTACCACCCGCGGCGGCATTGAGAGAGTCTTGATCAGTCTCATTCAAACCGTTGTAAAACGTATCGAGTTGGTGCAACTCAGAAAAACCATGATGGGGACATTGTCTAAGCAAATCTTTGAATCGGTCCCATGCTTCACTAAATGATTCATCAAATCTTTGCGTGAATTTTGTTATTTCATTTTTTAAGCTTGTTGTTTTAGACGGTGGGAAGAATTCGTTCACGAATTTCGACACTAAATTCTCCCATGTGGTTATCGATCGAGGGGGTAGTTTTTCGAGCCAAATCCGGGCGGCCCCCTCGAGTGAAAACGGGAAGAGTAGGAGCTTGATAGCCTCTTCCGGGACGTTACGGTACTTGATCGTAGACGTGAGCTTGTTAAATCGTCGGATATGAGAGTGAGGATCGTCTCTCTCAAATCCGTAAAATTGGCTTGATGATACCAAGTTGATCAAGCCGTGTTTAAGCTCAAAGTTATCGGCAACGATTGCCGGGATGGCGATGGCTTCTCCATAACCCTCGGTGGGTGCCTGGAGTTGCTCTAGCATGGATCGGTTATCTTCCGCCATTTCGACGATGGGCGGAGGCGGATTAGTTCGAATCTCGGGTTCGACTAATGGAGCACGTCTATTTCTCCTTCTCGTAATTGTAGCGGTTTCACGTATCGGCCTGTAGTTATTAGAACGAGTGCGCATGCACTTTCAAAAACAAGGCAATTAAAAGAGAATGGTATTCGAAAACAACAGTGAACTTAACCAATAATCCCAAGTGAATAAATCACTTCTATGAGACAAACGCACAAGCGAGCGGAGAAGCTTTTTTAGGTCAGCGCGAAGCTTATTAAAAACCCGCCTCTTTTCAGCTGCAATTTAATGTCAGGCCGTCCTTATACCTACCACACAGTTTGTTTATCCGATAGAAATAAATTGATTCACAAGCGACACAAAGGCAAGTTTTTGATCTTTGGTTTGGGAACTTATTAATGATAACACCTCCGTTGAGAATGTTATATAATTGGTGTCTTCTATTTATTAGCAAAAGCACAAGAGAAAATCTTTTTGTATTTTTAATATGATATATATATACAAAAGAAAAAGGAAAATATTTTTTTTACTTTTTTGATTTTATAGAAAAATAGTAACTTCACGAATGAAGGATCTCGAGTCACTAATCGTCAAACCTTACACGATATTGTCGCGACACGACCTCCCCGGCAGCGGCGCCAAAATTTGGTTATCAGTTGTGTGTGTAGGGAGAAAACGTACAATACCGATATCAAAAATAACACAAGGAATGATTAAGTATTCCTTTAGGAAAAGTGAATAAGCAATCAAAACCCGTGAGTGATGTGTAGTGAGACGGATTAGACAATCCGGGTCGTTTCCCAACGAGGCGTGAATGGCCAACGTCGTGAAAGGTTTGGTATTAAAATGCTCGATTTTTCGATTTTGTTGATTTGGTTTTAATGTTAACTACGGGAATAGGGAAAGTAATTAAGGGAAATCTAATTTACGGGAAATCCTAAGTGCGAGAATTAACTAAAATGTAATAAACGAAACGTAATTAAAATGCAACTACGTCTAATCTATATCCTAAAATGACCTAAAATTATTTTTACTCTAAAAATGCAATTTAAAAACTATTTATGAATTAAAACTAATTTTTAGGATTTTTCTGGATTTTATTCGAGTTAAAAACTAATTTTTAACTTTTAAAACTAATTTAAAATACTAAAAATTATGAAAATTAAAGGGAAAAATATGAAAATATTTTTCAAAAATCTAAAATAACTAAAGAGAATTTTCAAAACTAATTTTGTATTTTTCTGATTATTTTTCTATTTTCTACGAATTTAAAACTATTTAAAACTAATAAATGGCTAAAAATTACAAAATAAGCTATGAAAAATCTAGAAAAATTATTTTTTTGCTTTTTGAATTTATCTTAATCTATGAAAATTGAAAAATTATTTTTTTGTAGTTATTTTATTTTTATTTAATTGCAATAAAAGCTATTTAAAAAGTACTAAAAACTGTTTTAAATTGGGAAAAATACTAAACAATGATGAAAAATTATGAAAAATTCAGTAAAAGTCTAAAATATTATTCTAATTTTATGAAAAATATAAAAACTAGGGTTTATGTGGAGGAATATAGAGCTGTAGTGAAACAGTTTACTAATAAGCTACTTTTGAATAAGCTAAAAGCTACTAAACTGAATTCTAGTTAAAGGGAGCCTAAAAGGATCTAAAGGGAGCAGAATTAAGCTATGGGAGCATGAAATAGGCTAATGATTAAGAGGGGATAATGCTGAAACAAGGATTACTAGATAAATTAAGCTAATAAGCTACAAGGGAGCCTTAAATAAGCTATTGGGGAGGGGAGTCCTAATAAGCTAGCTATCTAAAGGTTTCTAGGAGTGACTTAAGCTATACTAATAGTCTAATACGCCCTAGGAACTTATTTTGATTTCTGAAATAACAACAGTTAAAGGAAGCAAGGGGGGGGGGGGTATTTTGAGCTTATTTATAAGCTAGCAAACAAGCTCAATATTCCAACATGAGCTGAAGCAGATCTAGACCATGTGCCAAAGAATGCAAAAACCAAGTTTCATCACTTTTGAAGCCAAAATAAAGGATTAAACAGATCTGATATATAGTGGTTTGGGACTCAGTGTATGATGATACTCACTGTATGCTGAGTATCACCTGTAACAGTATGCTGTTTTGAAAGCTGATTCAGAGCTAGTAAAAGCTTTTGGAAATTTGTAAAAACTAAAGATAAGCTAACTTTAACCACTAAACTTTATATAAAACTAATTTTTTTGGGTTTTTGAATTGATTGAGACAGTAAAATCAGCTAAATAAAAAGGGTGTGTAACTGTTTTGAGAAAAATGAGTGACAGCTAAAGAAATGTTACCCAAGTGTCTTGACACTTGTGACCTTTAACCAAAGTTTGAAACAGACTCAAAAGGACTAAAATGACTCACAAACTGACTCAACAGGCACTTATACTGCTGATTAAGCCATAAGCTGTTTTGACAGCTTATGGGTACCAAAATGGTTAAGACTACTTTTAACTCTATAAAGGATGGTGTAAATGTTAAAAACACTACAATAACTACTGAAACTAATTGATTAAACCAAAGCTAACTCAAAAGGTACCTTGAATGGGTCAAAAACCCTTAGTGCCAAACACTCCTTATTAAGGACTGTTTGGTACAAAAATGCTTGGATTTACCCTTTTTTGAGTCTAGCTGGTAAAATGAGGATGAAAGCACAACCTCTAGATGATGAAAGACAGGTTTGATTTGAAAATAAGCATAGACCAATAAGCAGTTTGACTTTTTATTTTGACTTTTGAATTTTTTTTCTTGATTCTTTAATGGAAAATTAAGAGATCTCTAGTAAATGACTACCAACTCATTATTAAGCCATTAATCAGCTTAACTGAGCTTATTGGAAAGAAGAGAAATGCTAATCTATCATTTTAGAACACAACAATAGTAATTTAAGAAAAAGGAACTCAACTTTTTATTCAATAAACAACTGAGATTACAAGGGACAACTGACAATAAACTTGAACAAAATACAAAGAAGGATACTAAAAATGACTGAAATTAAAATGCTAAAACATTAAGACTCTAAAAAACTCAAGACGACTATCTTGTGAGCATGAGGGTCCTATTTATAGCCGTTTGCAGCCTTAGGATTCCTCTTGGAAGAGCCTAGAACCCTTATCCACAGCCACAAATTTCCTCTTTGTCATCACCAACCAATTAGAGCTTCCCAATTCACCCAATGATGTGTAACGGCCAATGAAATGCTTCCAAACTGCCACTTGGATCATCCTTATCTTGTCAGTGCCTAGTCAGCCTTCCAGAAGGTGGATAGATTCTAGTACGAGGAAGGAGTGGGTAAATATGGGTGGTGGTGAATGGGTAAAAAGGGCGCGACGGGTTAAACAGGGAAGAGGGTAAACCTTTTTTTTATTTTTGTTTGACTTTTCTTGACTGGTGGGTTTGATGTATTTGGGCGAGGAGTTAGTTTGGATGGTTGGGCCTTTGGATAAATGGATTTAGGATTAGATTTGGACCAAAGGATTTAGTATAAACCCATTTAATGGTTTAAGGACCAAAAGTGACAACTCTTCCATTATGCTCAGAAATCTGTATCTTGATCTTTGAAGGCTCAGAATCCCATAAAACTGAATCCGGCATCGGCTTATTACACTCTTCTTTCTCTCGTGCCCGGTTTTTAGCAGATTTGGCTGATATTTGTGTGTTTTGTTATATCCGTACCTGCACATGCATAAACTCAAGAAACCATCAAATATTAGCAATAAACGGCTCTTTCTTGGTTATTTTGGGTCTATATTTGATAAAGAAATGATATGTGTTTTAGCACATATCAAAATACCCCAAACGAGACCATTGTCGTGTCCTCACGCAATGCAATCAACTCACGCTTCTAAAACCAAGGATTTCAATCTCTTTCTACTAAACCTATGAAGAAGTAGCAAAGATTCCTCAAAAGAGATTAAGAACCCTTAATTCTAAAAACGCCCCGTTTACCTTTTTTTATTTTTTTTTTATTTCACATATATAGATATTACGATTTAAGCACATTCTGATTATGAGTGACGGTTTGTTGAACTTTCATGTCGATCAATAACTCCAACATTTTTCAAACGACACGTTAGGATCACGGAGTAGGAAACACAACACAGCGTGAAGTGACCATACGGATAGAATACATCGTCCCTGATTTTTCACAAGTCCCAAACTAAGCGTAAAACCGAAATCATTGTTAAGTATGATTTTAGATGCTAACACTACCCATGGAAGTTACTTGTGTAATTACCTTTTGCTCCCATTTTCCTATTTTCCTCTAGATTTTTTTATTTTTGTGAGAATTGAATTTCTTCAAGTTCTCGTTTCGATAAGAATTAATCCGATAAAGATATGAAGCTAAGTCGATAATTAGTTATCCATCTTCTCTCGAGAACCATTGTCCCAAAAATGAGGTCCACATCAAGGAATTTTTATTCACTTATACTTTTGACTTTTTTCAGCATTCATTTTTTTTTTTTTTTTTTTTTTTTTTTTTTTTTTTGCACTTATACTTTCACTTATATGAGCTATGAACTACGGAGCTTCACGGGGTAATTCCAAGACTATAGGCTTCATGAAATGAGGATCCCGGTTGGCTAGACTAAGAACCTCACCCAATCCTGGCTAAAGATCCAAGGGTCCGATCTCGACACCGCAGCTCAGAACTTTACTTATTACTTATTTATTACTTACGGATCCTTGATGTGTACCCAATTTTTAAAACAAAGATTCTTTTAAGAAGATAAAGAACTAACTATCGCCAAAAACTCAACATCTCTAATTATTTATTCACAGATATGGGGTGAAACAATTTTGTGGGAACAAAAAGCCATAAGTACCTTCGATGGGCTCTAAAGAGAACCAACTACTCCACGCTTAGCATCTAAACTCATAAGTAACTCTATCATTTCTCGATCTCCGCAAATTTAAAATCCCAAATAATGAGATCCGCGGATGCTTAGCCGATAATTTTTTTAGATTACCTATGGTTAAGGGAACAAGCTAGGGCTCAACACGCCCGGTCAAGTCAGAATTCTATTCCTACTCTCACCAGCGGAAAGTCAACAAGGTGTCAAAACATATATAAACTTAGCAAATGCTTCGTCTAATGAAATAAAGTTATGCATATTTAAAGTCACTCAGGGAAACTTGCAAAATCTTGGCCTTGTGAGCTAGAATTCGCATTTTATAGCTTCTTGTCTAAGAGACTAGCAAACTTTTCAATCAAAAAGACTTAACAAAAGCTTACAAAATTTTTAAATTTTTCACATTGTTGCACAATTTTTCATTTTCTAAGGAAAAAACGGGGTTGCGAGAGTATACGACGAAAAACAAGCAAGTGCGGTCAAATCAAATCGAAGATTACCCACCCCAGACTAAAACGAAACATTGTCCTCAATGTTTAAAGGCAAGGGTATCAACGAAAATCTAAAAGCCGTTTATTAAGTATGCTCAAAGATAAACGTTAGTCGATAAGATTTTGGATATCGGATTCCCATTAGCATCGATCATGAAACTCGAGTGGAGAAAATGATAAACTTCGAGCACGAGAGTCTTCATATCGGGAAAATCCTACACAACATCACAAACAACCAAACACGAGAAATCGAAGAGGCCGACCCCTTCACGTCACTTATTAGAAAATAGAAAGAAGATAGAGATAAGCATGGGGTGCCTCCCACGAAGCGCTACTGTTTTTTATCACCGAGTCGCTAGCTTGACTCGATCCCCGAATTCAATTGTCCTTGGGGAAAGTTTGGAGATCCGGGATAACCATAGATGGGATGTCCCTTCCAAAATAATATTTAACACGATGACCATTCACCTTGAAATTTGGGCCATCGGGCTGAGAAAGCTCCACTGTTCCATACGGGAAAACCTGAGCAACGGTGAATGGTCCGGACCAACGAGTTTTGAGTTTGCCCGAGAATATTGATGAGTGTCTAAATACTCATCATTTTTGTACTATCTAGACTGCAAAAACATCTGAAAACACTAAAAAATGCATCAAAATGATGAAAATATCACAAATCAGTGTTTTATGTGTTTCAAATGCAAAAATATCAAAATCAGATGAAAAACGTATCAAGTTTGCAAAATTGGCAGTTTTAGTCCCCCAAGTTTCAAAATTTGTCAAAAACAGTCCCTGGTAAATCAAAATAAAGAAAAATGTCATTTAAGGTCTATGGGATTCAAAAGTTGTTAAAACAAACCCTTCAAAGTTTAAAATTTGCAAAATTACAACTTTGGTCCCTCAAGTTTGAAAAATGTCATAAATGGTCCTTGAAAAATTGGAAAATGTCAGATTTGGTCCTTGTACTATTGAAACTTATCAATTTCAGCCCTTGGATCAACTTTGAGATAATGGCAGATGTGGTCCCTTAACTTTCAGAATTTACAATTAGGCCCTTGTATTATTAATAACCTTTTACACATTTTTGGCCTTGTCATAAACCACATTTGGACCCTGCCGCCCAAGTGACCCCCTGTCACTAACCATTTTGGACCCCCCCTATTATTAATACCCTGGTCAACCCATTTGGTCAAACAGACCCCCTTGGCGCCAAAAGTCCTCCTTCTCCACTTGTTCTCTGCAAACACCAGGCAAACCCATACCCCCTCCTCACCTTATCCCTTTCATGTTCCCTCCACCTCCACCACAAAACAAGAATCATTAAATGATCCCTCCCCCTTAACACTCAATCCTTCCACCTGGCTAAAACCACTTTGGCGCCAAAATGCATCAAACGGCCAAATTCCACTAAAGTCATCCAACGGCCCCAATTCCAAGTGGGAGTCAATCAGAGGTCTAGTAGGAAGCTTTTGAAGTATAAATAAAGGAAGAAAGAGAAGAGAGAGATGACAAGTAGTGTAATTTAGTTTAGGATATGTCGCTTTAGCTTAATTTTAAATTCCAATGTATCAATTAACTTTCAAGCTTTGTATTTCATGTTTTTAATGTATAATCAAACTTCTGTGAACATCAATTTCAGCTTTAATGCAAGTTTTCAGTTTATGCTAAATTTCAAATTTCAAAAGAATCTCATGTTAAATTGAATGTTGTTATCAGTGATTGTTAAGTTCTCATAAGCTCTGATAAGCTCTCCTATAGCTTATTAATTGCTTATATAAGTTTCTACTCAGTTTTTACTTTTAAAACTCTCTCAGTCAACAAAAGTCAACTGTTAAGGCATCATTTGAATTTGTTCATGATATCTGATGATGCAGAGCTGGAATTGGATTGTTCTTGGTTTAGAGCTTCTTGGGAAGCATTAGGGTGTGATCTCAATCATCAGTTCTCTGTTTTGTTCCTAAACTCAATTTGTAAGGTATCTCTTTGAAATTTGCAATATATAGTGTAAGTGTTTAAAAGTTGTTAATTCTAGCTTTACTCTGTCTCATTATAGTTATTATAAGTTAATTAACAGCTTTCTTGAATTAAATACTTGTTTTAGTGATAATAGCTTCAAAACTGTTTCATTAAGTAGTGTTTGGATTGGATCAGTTATCTGTGCTAGAGTCCTTTTGTGTTGTTACTTGTTGTTAATTTGTGTCACATTAAGTCTTATAAGATCAGTCAAACCAATATAACCAGTGTTTAATTTGTAAAAAGTCAAAATCAACTCAATTCTGTCCTAGATCATAACTGTTAGTATTTTAGACTGCATAACTCATCAAATTAGCTTATAACTTGTTAAAATAGCTTAAACTCACCTTAGCATAGCTTATTATAACATAATCATTCATAAAAATCAATCACAAGTTCATATTAGTCAAACTGCATGTGTTATAAAAAAAAGTCAAATTTCACTTGCCCGTTTTTGAATAAAAATTAGAATTTTACTGTGAGTTTAATATTAAAATTTAGCTAATAAGCTTCTAGGATATTAAAGATTACCTGCTTAACAAAATTAGAAAAATAGTAGTTTTTGTCTAATTAGCTTATTCAATGCTTATTTCATAGCTTCTTTTAGATACCTTCTCTGAAAACTGTCCTGTGCACAGATTTGGTACCTTGTTTCACAAGCTCTTAGAGAGATTATTTGTGATCATTAGCTTATGTAATTTAGCTTTTTGAGAAGCTCACCTAGCTATCTCAAAGTTACAATATTAGCTTTTCAATTTTTAGCTTATTAGAATAGCATGCAATAGCTTTTTAGTTTTGTCCATTTTGTTTAAAGTTAACCAGTTAGTCAGTGTTTTCCAATTTTTCAAAAGCTTCTCACAAGCTGATTTGTGAAAGCCAATCTTTGTAATTCAGCTTTTTGGATAGTTTACTTGGTCAACTTGTTTGTTCAATTGCTTATTTTCATTTCTGAGCTTATTCAAGTGCTTAAATAGTAGCTAGAAGGTGCCTAGTGATTTAAAAGGGTGCACTGTGTAACAGTGGTGACTTTTGCTTATTTATAGCTTATTCAGTGCTTATTAGTAGTCCTTGTGCTTATTCAGTTGTAGAACTAGCTTATTTACAGTTTCTTAACTCATTTCCAGTATACTTGTGCTTATTTACAGCTTATTCAGTGCTTATTAGTAATCCTTGTGCTTATTTCTTATTATTGTCCACTGTTGGTAAAAATAAGCTCAACCTGAGCTTATCAGTTGTTTTTGTAAAAAGTCGTAATTATAAAAAGTGCTTATCTAAGTGTGTTTAACAAGTTTGTAAAAGAAAAATCGAAAAAAAAAATGTTTAGCAAAAAGGTGGGGAGGCAGGCTCGAACCTGAGACCTCCCACCTCAAGAGAGTGATAGTGTGTACCTGTATGCCAGTCGCCCTTGGGTCTTGTCTTGGTCATATCTTACACAATCAAATACATAACCACTCTTTGTCTCATTTAGCTTATACGACTATTTTAGCTTATTACTAGCTTATTCAGTTTAGCTTTTTCCATTTTTTCTAATTTTCATAAATTGGTATTGTTATAAAGTATTTTTAAAAAAAGTTTCAGATTTTTCTAAATAGTTTTAGTATTTTTAAACATTTAATTAGTGTAAAATCTTAATTAATTCATAATAAAAAATATAAAAGTCAAAAAAATATAAATCTTTTTTCTAAAATTTTCTTTTATCATATAGTACGTAAGAAAATTGTTTTTACATTCGTAGGACTTTTATTTCATAAATTTTACGTTTTGTCTTGCGCTCCAGCGTAATTTTTATAAATAACGTACGTTTCCATTTTAAGTAACGTTTTTAGATAATTTGAGTTTACGTTTTAGTTAAAATAGTTTATTTAAGTTATTTTATTTTATAAAATCACAAAAACATCATTTTGCAAATAGTGATAGCGTTTATTTAATATATTTTAACTTTTTAATTTTCTTTAATTTGCATTTAAGCCTCTGTAATTTATTTCCTTTTTCCTTAGTTATAATTGTTCAATCAATCTATCTTTACTGATCACTATCCTTAGTGATCATTCTATCGTCTGAAAGTGTTGACACACCATTGAGTCTCCGTGGGACTAAACGACCCGGGAATTCATTCTATTCTCCAGGACTTCATTGTATTTGTGTTTTAAGCAGTTTTAAGTCTATTACGGTTAGCCATTCACAAGTGGCTAGCTTGTGTGATTAGACTTGACGGTTTAGCATAGATCAATATCTTCAATCGAGAGTTAAAGAGGAGAACTTGATCACCAACGTTGAAAACGCGGTTTTTGATTTTAGCATCATGAATTCTCTTAGTCTTTTCTTTGAAAATCAAAGAATTCTCGTAGGCCTGATCCCTAAGTTCGTTTAATTCATTTAATTGAACTTTTCGGTGATCACCCGCGGTCTTAAGATCAAAGTTTGCATGTTTCAAGGCCCAATATGCCTTATGTTCGAGCTCGATGGGCAAGTGACAAGCTTTTCCATACACCAACTTAAACGGGGTGCACCCGATGGGTGTCTTGTATGCGGTGCGGAAAGCCCATAATGCATCATCTAACTTATCGGCCCATGAAGCTCGATTTTCTCCTATAGTCCTTTCTAATATCCTTTTCAAACCACGATTGGAGACCTCAACTTGTCCGCTCGTTTGCGGGTGATATGCGGTAGAAAGACGATGGGTAACTCCATATTTAGCCATAACTTTAGCGAATTGTTCGTTACAGAAATGGGTACCGCGATCACTGATGATAGCACGAGGTGCTCCGAATCGAGAAAACAAATTCTTCAAGAACTTAACAACCACTCGGGCGTCATTGGTGGGGAGCGCCTTCGCTTCAACCCATTTAGATAAGTAGTCGACGACCACGAGGATATACTTATTACCCCTAGATGATGGAAATGGCCCCATAAAATCGATGCCCCACACGTCAAAAATCTCACAAACTTGAATAGCATTTTGTGGCATTTCATCCTTTTGCGAAATTTTCCCTTGACGTTGGCAAGAATCACAAGATTTAACTAAATCACGAGCATCTCGATATATGGTAGGCCAATAAAACCCGGAATCAAAAACCTTCTTAGCGGTGTAGCTTGCACCATGATGGCCACCAGTGGGTCCGTTATGGCAAGCATTGAGAATATCAAGAGCCTCTTGGCCATGAACACACGCCGGATTACTTGATCCGCACAAATCCTAAACAAGTAGGGGTCGTCCCAGAAATAATGCTTAACATCTTTGAAAAACTTTTTCTTTTGTTGGGACGACATCCCTTTCACGATGAAATTGCCCGCATGGTAATTTGCAAAATCGGCAAACCATGGGGTGTTTGGGTCTTTCTTAGAAATCATTCCAAGTCTCTCAAGCGGAAATGTTTCCGTGATCTCCTTTTTCTCGAGCACACTTTGATAGGGATTCTCAAGTCTAGAAAGATGATCAGCAACAAGGTTCTCCGCTCCTTTTTTGTCAAGAATAGTAACATCAAATTCTTGAAGGAGGAGAACCCACCGAAGTAAACGTGGCTTAGCATTTTGCTTTGCCAAAAGTTACTTGAGAGCAGAATGGTCGGTATACACTATGGTCTTCGATAAGACAAGGTAGGGTCGAAATTTCTCGAAAGCATAAACAACGGCCAATAATTCCTTTTCAGTAGTCGTGTAATTGTGTTGGGCTTTAGACAATGTCTTACTCGCATAGTGTATGGGTTGAAAATGTTTCGACTTTCGTTGCCCCAAGACTGCCCCAATTGCGTAATTACTTGCATCACACATAAGTTCAAAGGGCAAATCCCAGTCGGGGGCAACTAAGATCGGAGCCTCGGTTAATTTCTTTTTTAGAAAATTAAATGCTTCAATGCATTCGTTGGTGAAGATAAACGGAGCATCCTTTTCAAGGAGATGGGTCAGAGGGCGGGCTATCTTAGAGAAATCTTGGATGAAACGGCGATAGAAACTGGCATGACCCAAAAAGCTCCGAATACCTTTGACGGTAGTGGGATGAGGGAGTTTAGCTATAACGTTGACTTTAGCTCGGTCGACCTCAATCCCAGATTTTGAAATCTTATGGCCGAGGACAATGCCCTCTCGAACCATGAAATGGCACTTCTCCCAATTCAAGACCAAATTGGTATCTTCACACCGTTTAAGCATGTGGTCTAGATGAGAGAGGCAAGACGTGAAAGAATCTCCATAAACCGAGAAATCGTCCATAAAAACTTCCATAGACTTCTCGATCATGTCGTGAAAAATAGCCATCATGCACCTTTGGAACGTACCGGGAGCATTGCATAAGCCAAAAGGCATGCGTCGGTAAGCAAACGTTCCATAAGGGCACGTGAAAGTCGTTTTCTCTTGATCTTTAGGATCGATCGGAATTTGAAAATAACCGGAAAAACCATCGAGGAAGCAATAGAACTCATTCCCCGCTAAACGTTCGAGCATCTGATCCATAAAAGGTAGCGGGAAATGGTCCTTACGAGTAGCATCGTTCAATTTTCGATAATCAATACACACCCTCCATCCGGTGACGAGGCGTGTGGAAATCAACTCATTATTGTCATTGGCAACGACGGTCATCCCTCCTTTCTTCGGGACACAATGGATAGGGCTAACCCATGAGCTATCGGAGATTGGATAAATGATTCCGGCGTCGAGGAGTTTAAGAACTTCCTTTTTGATAACGTCATGAATTTTTGGGTTAACCCTACGTTGTTGTTGAATCACGGGTTTACAATCATCCTCCATCAGAATTTTGTGGGTACAGAAACGAGGATTGATTCCTTTGATATCAGAAATTTGCCAAGCGATTGCATTTTTATGTTTTCGAAGGATATCCAAAAGTGCGGTTTTCTCCTCATCTTTCAAGTTTTTAGCAATGATGACGGGAAATTTGTTTGGTTTTTCAAGAAAAGCGTATTCAAGATGAGGAGGTAAATCTTTGAGCTCGGGCTCGGGAAGCTTTTCATCAGACGTTTGTACTTCTTTGAGCTCTTCAATCGTAATTTCCTTCGGAGGGAGTGACGGTAATGGATCTTCATTTAACAATTGCTCAAGATAACGGATATCTCCCTCCGAATCATAAACACCATCATCAATTCCCGGTGGAATCGATTCATCATCAGCAAGAAACTCATCGATCTCTTCCAAAACGAAATCACCTCCCTCGAACGGAGTGAGAGAGGGGGAAGAATCGGCAATAATCGGTTCAGAAGATGGTTCAATATTTTCAGAAGGAATGGTGGGATTGCCACTCATAAAATCAAGAAGCTTTTGAGCATACTCCTCCGTAGCAATATCAAGAACGTGGATTCGATTAATAGAAGCATCATCATAGTTGGAGGAGTATCTCGAAGGATGGTTAATATTAAACGAGACGGTTTCCTTGTTAGATCGTAAAGTGATTTCTCCTTCATAAACATCAATCATCGCACGGCCCGTTCTTAAGAAAGGTCTCCCGAGAATAAGAAGTACTCGGGGGTCAGCATCAAAGTCAACGACAACGAAGTCGGCGGGAAAATAAAGTGGTCCTACTTTCACATAGACGTCCTCGGCGATTCCTTTCGGAATAGAAGTTGAGCGGTCCGCGAGTTCGAGAGTCATCTTAGTAGGAGTAAGATCCGGGAGAGAAAGTTTGTTGTAAATCGAAAGGGGCATCAAATTAATGCTCGCGCCAAGATCGGCCAAGGCGGAACATTTTACTATTCTCGGAAACTCACAAGGGATAAGAAATTTGCCGGGGTCTCCTAACTTTTCGGGAAGTTTCTTGAGGAGCACCGCCGAGCAATTCTCATTCAACGGTGTTTTTGCAATTTCGGCCAACTTTTCCTTATTACTCACTAAATTTTTGATCATAGCGGCAAATTTCGGCATGAGAAGTAAAGCGTCGGTGAAACTGATGTTAAAATTCAAGGATTGAACGATTTCAACAAATTTCTCCATTTGGTTTTCGGTTTTATCACGAAGCTTTTGATCATGAAGTCTAGAAGGATAAGGAAGTGAAGGTTTAAGAGTAGTCTTCGGAACATCGGGTTCCGGAATTGGAGTCTGAACGACCGGAGGTGGGACGGGTGCGGGTTGCACATTGTCATTAAAAACCTCGGTTTCTCGTTCCACCTCCCTTACCAGCGGAGTAGGAAACGAGGGTTCATCATAAGCCTTTCCACTCCGTGTGGTTATAGCTTTCAACTCACCCTTCGGGTTGGGAATGGTATCACTCGGAAGAGAGCCCGAACTCGAGGGTTAACTTATCTTACACAAAACAGAATTCAACATGTTTTCGAGTTTATTCTGCGAAGCATCCAATTTGTTGTTCTGAAGTCGAATCTCATTCCTAAACTCATTGCTTTGTCTAGTCAACGAAGATTGAAACTCGTTTCTCAAACTTGAAATCTGATTTTGCATAGTGTGGATGGTAGCATTGTTGTGTTGAACGTAAGTTGTGAATTCATTTGAAGGCAAAGGCGGAGCTTGATAGCTCGGAGCTTGATATCCTTGATTGTAATTAGCTCCTTGGTTCGAGTATTGATTCGGTGGGGCTTTGAATTGGTTTTGAACATTTGGTCCACGAACTTGATTCTGATTAAAACGATTCTGATTGTTCGATTGAGAAAATCCCGGAGGTCCCATTTGATTACTAACACGAGGGTTTGTTTCAACTTGAGGACGGTATTGGCTACCTCCGGTTACGGCATTAGCTTCGAAAGGATTTCCATCGGTGGCGGTACAATTGTAGTAGGCATGCGGGCCACCACAAGTAGTACAAGTCGTTTCCACCTCTTTGACTTGAGCGGGTGGAGAAGAATTAACCTTAGCCGTCTTAATCTTAACCAAAGCCTGTATCATATCCGTAAGCTTATCAATCTTAGCATCGGTACTAGATGTATTTTTGTAAGACGAGGACGATGGTGTAGCACTCACTCGGGCAGCAACCGATTTGCTACGTGAGGTACGAACTTTAGATTTATTCTCAATAATCGACAAGGCATCTCTCGTTGATCGGGTCAACAAATTACCACCCGCGGCGGCATTGAGAGAGTCTTGATCAGTCTCATTCAAACCGTTGTAAAACGTATCGAGTTGGTGCAACTCAGAAAAACCATGATGGGGACATTGTCTAAGCAAATCTTTGAATCGGTCCCATGCTTCACTAAATGATTCATCAAATCTTTGTGTGAATTTTGTTATTTCATTTTTTAAGCTTGTTGTTTTAGACGGTGGGAAGAATTCGTTCACGAATTTCGACACTAAATTCTCCCATGTGGTTATCGATCGAGGGGGTAGTTTTTCGAGCCAAATCCGGGCGGCCCCCTCGAGTGAAAACGGGAAGAGTAGGAGCTTGATAGCCTCTTCCGGGACGTTACGGTACTTGATCGTAGACGTGAGCTTGTTAAATCGTCGGATGAGGATCGTCTCTCTCAAATCCGTAAAATTGGCTTGATGATACCAAGTTGATCAAGCCGTGTTTAAGCTTAAAGTTATCGGCAACGATTGCCGGGACGACGATGGCTTCTCCATAACCCTCGGTGGGTGCCTGGAGTTGCTCTAGCATGGATCGGTTATCTTCCGCCATTTCGACGATGGGCGGAGGCGGATTAGTTCGAATCTCGGGTTCGACTAATGGAGCACGTCTATTTCGCCTTCTCGTAATTGTAGCGGTTTCACGTATCGGCCTGTAGTTATTAGAACGAGTGCGCATGCACTTTCAAAAACAAGGCAATTAAAAGAGAACGATATTCGAAAACAACAGTGAACTTAACCAATAATCCCAAGTGAATAAATCACTTCTATGAGACAAACGCACAAGCGAGCGGAGAAGCTTTTTTAGGTCAGCGCGAAGCTTATTAAAAACCCGCCTCTTTTCAGCCGCAATTTAATGTCAGGCCGTCCTTATACCCACCACACAGTTTGTTTATCCGATAGAAATAAATTGATTCACAAGCGACACAAAGGCAAGTTTTTGATCTTTGGTTCGGGAACTTATTAATGATAACACCTCCGTTGAGAATGTTATATAATTGGTGTCTTCTATTTATTAGCAAAAGCACAAGAGAAAATCTTTTTGTATTTTTAATATGATATATATATACAAAAGAAAAAGGAAAATATTTTTTTTACTTTTTTGATTTTATAGAAAAATAGTAACTTCACGAATGAAGGATCTCGAGTCACTAATCGTCAAACCTTACACGATATTGTCGCGACACGACCTTCCCGGCAGCGGCGCCAAAATTTGGTTATCAGTTGTGTGTGTAGGGAGAAAACGTACAATACCGATATCAAAAATAACACAAGGAATGATTAAGTATTCCTTTAGGAAAAGTGAATAAGCAATCAAAACCCGTGAGTGATGTGTAGTGAGACGGATTAGACAATCCGGGTCGTTTCCCAACGAGGCGTGAATGGCCAACGTCGTGAAAGGTTTGGTATTAAAATGCTCGATTTTTCGATTTTGTTGATTTGGTTTTAATGTTAACTACGGGAATAGGGAAAGTAATTAAGGGAAATCTAATTTACGGGAAATCCTAAGTGCGAGAATTAACTAAAACGTAATAAACGAAACGTAATTAAAATGCAACTACGTCTAATCTATATCCTAAAAATGTCCTAAAATTATTTTTACTCTAAATATGCAATTTGAAAACTATTTATGAATTAAAACTAATTTTTAGGATTTTTCTGAATTTTATTCGAGTTAAAAACTAATTTTTAACTTTTAAAACTAATTTAAAATACTAAAAATTATGAAAATTAAAGGGAAAAATATGAAAATATTTTTTAAAAATCTAAAATAACTAAAGAGAATTTTCAAAACTAATTTTGTATTTTTCTGATTATTTTTCTATTTTCTACGAATTTAAAACTATTTAAAACTAATAAATGGCTAAAAATTACAAAATAAGCTATGAAAAATATAGAAAAATTATTTTTTTGCTTTTTGTATTTATCTTAATCTATTAAAATTGAAAAATTATTTTTTTGTAGTTTTTTTTTTATTTAATTGCAATAAAAGCTATTTAAAAAGTACTAAAAACTGTTTTAAATTGGGAAAAATACCAAACAATGATGAAAAATTATGAACAATTCAGTAAAAGTCTAAAATATTATTCTAATTTTATGAAAAATATAAAAACTAGGGTTTATGTGGAGGAATATAGAGCTGTAGTGAAACAGTTTACTAATAAGCTACTTTTGAATAAGCTAAAAGCTACTAAACTGAATTCTAGTTAAAGGGAGCCTAAAAGGATCTAAAGGGAGCAGAATTAAGCTATGGGAGCATGCAATAGGCTAATGATTAAGAGGGGATAATGCTGAAACAAGGATTACTAGATAAATTAAGCTAATAAGCTACAAGGGAGCCTTAAATAAGCTATTGGGGAGGGGAGTCCTAATAAGCTAGCTATCTAAAGGTTTCTAGGAGTGACTTAAGCTATACTAACAGTCTAATACGCCCTAGGAACTTATTTTGATTTTTGAAATAACAACAGTTAAAGGAAGCAAGGGGGGGGGGGTATTTTGAGCTTATTTATAAGCTAGCAAACAAGCTCAATATTCCAACATGAGCTGAAGCAGATCTAGACCATGTGCCAAAGAATGCAAAAACCAAGTTTCATCACTTTTGAAGCCAAAATAAAGGATTAAACAGATCTGATATATAGTGATTTGGGACTCAGTGTATGATGATACTCACTGTATGCTGAGTATCACCTGTAACAGTATGCTGTTTTGAAAGCTGATTCAGAGCTAGTAAAAGCTTTTGGAAATTTGTAAAAACTGAAGATAAGCTAACTTTAACCACTAAACTTTATATAAAACTAATTTTTTTGGGTTTTTGAATTGATTGAGACAGTAAAATCAGCTAAATAAAAAGGGTGTGTGACTGTTTTGAGAAAAATGAGTGACAGCTAAAGAAATGTTACCCAAGTGTCTTGACACTTGTGACCTTTAACCAAAGTTTGAAACAGACTCAAAAGGACTAAAATGACTCACAAACTGACTCAACAAGCACTTATACTGCTGATTAAGCCATAAGCTGTTTTGACAGCTTATGGGTACCAAAATGGTTAAGACTACTTTTAACTCTATAAAGGATGGTGTAAATGTTAAAAACACTACAATAACTACAGAAACTAATTGATTAAACCAAAGCTAACTCAAAAGGTACCTTGAATGGGTCAAAAACCCTTAGTGCCAAACACTCCTTATTAAGGACTGTTTGGTACAAAAATGCTTGGATTTACCCTTTTTTGAGTCTAGCTGGTAAAATGAGGATGAAAGCACAGCCTCTAGATGATGAAAGACAGGTTTGATTTGAAAATAAGCATAGACCATGTTAGGAATTGGAAATTTCATGTTAAAGAGTCGGTCACCCCAATAATGGTCTAGCATATGTTAGCTCGTAGATTTGTCGTTGTTTACGTTATTTATCAGTTTATTAGTTAGTTATTAGTTTAGTTTAGCGTAGTGCAACACCGTGGAGGAAGGACGGGTCTTTACCCACTGTATCCCTGATCCACAGGCCGATAGGAGGTCGTGTCTTATGTAACTATAAATACCCCTTCCATCCATGGAAGGGGTGGTGCTTCTAATAATCTAATACTCTACAATTTGTGTAAACCTCTAGCAAGAACACCCTCTCTCTCTACTTTCTCTCTCTAAAATGGAAAACATGTATTTTGATCTCCCAAGACCACCCGAATCATCAAACACATAAAAATAATGATCCTACAATTGGTACCAGAGCCAAGGTTATTGTGTTGTGTTGATTTTTGTGGTCTTTTGTACCTTGTTAAAAACTGTTGTTTACATGCTTTTATGGTCGGAAATTAAAGTGTTTCTGTTTTTATTGCTAAAACAGCTTTGTGTGTCCTGTTGGTTTTTAGAAGACATCTCGTTGGTCATCTTTGGTATTATCAGATTTTAAACAGTCAAGTGGTTTATTGGAGCTAATATATGTTTTTGTATCATGTCCTTGTCCAATACGTTTATTATTCAGTCTTTTGTGACTTTGTTTGTACCATTACATGTATTAACAAATGGTCAATCCATCTGCTTTTGTGGTCTATGAGTCAAATGGGTCAAAAAAAAAAAAAAAAAAAAAAAAAAAAGGTTGTTTTCTTTGTGCTTTTTCTGGGTTTGTTATGAATATGCTCTGAAGTTGGTCAGAATTCTTGCTAGCGACTTATGGTTAATCTTCATAGCGAGTTATGGTACATTTCTGTAGCGACTTGGAGATCTGTTGACTTTCTTTAAAGTCAATGGCGACTTAACTCTAGATCTAGCGACTTGATACAAAATAACCTAGCGACTTGTTATTTAACAAGTCGTAGCGAGTTGGCTTAGCAACTTGGCTTAGCAACTTGGCTTAGCGAGTTGTCTTAGCGACTTATGCTAGCGACATGACTCAATAATCTGCTAGCGACTTGACTGAGAAAGGTAGAAGAAGATTTGACCAAGACCTTAGACCTCTATAACTAATACCATTTACCATCGCTCGACTTCAGTATTCAACATCACAAGTCTAATTCATCTATCCTATCCCAACTGAAAAGTTCCACTGATCCGAAACACAATGACTCAAAACGAAATGAAATGAAACGAAACACAAATCTAATTCATCTATCCTATCCCAACTCATCTCATTTAATATCATGACTCATAACGAAATGAAAAACGTTGTTAGATCTCAGAATGGTTCTTCTTTCCAATCTTTCAAAAGATCATTTTTTAGCAAAGTAAAGTAAAGCAAAACTCAGTAACACAAAGCCTAGTCACCTTGAAAAGTCAACCCTATCCTATCTACTTAATCTGAACACTACAACTTATGACTTCAGCTCGCTACCATTTACCATAATCAATATCTCCAGATTCCAGAACCAGTTTAGAAGAAGATGGAAAGAGTCAGTTCAGCGATCGTCTAATAACTCAGTACAGCGATCGTATTCAGCGATTCTGTTGAGCGATTCGGTTCAACGATTCGGTTCAACGATT